>JALMQS010000852.1:1184880-1916629 GCA_024734495.1 Forficula auricularia | reverse complement strand
TTATAATTCTAATTTTTTGTTACGGAATCTGAATAATACTGCTATCGATCACAAAACAGAAAATAACTAAGAGTATTATACTTTTTGAGAAAAAATATTTTTGTCAGATTCATGTGTCAAAAAATCTTAATCAGCTAACTTTGAGAGTCAATCTTGATATCTTAAAAAAACTGTGTCAAACAATAATGGCAAATTATCTAAAAAATTGACGCATTTAATCAAGATTTCAAAATAGTATAAAACATTCCACTTTTTTAAAAAACAAAAAAAATATTTGCATTTTTTATGCCAAAGAAACTAATTTCAAAACACAATTCATACACAAAGAGAAACAAAGAGGTTGTCCTCTGCTTGATGCAAATAAACATATACACATATATACTCAAGATGATATATCTGTATATATATTATTTATTTGTTTGAGACTATAGTTTCGAAGACTTGGTCTTCATCATCAGTCTTTCTTCACTATAAATGTTTTTCATGGAGTCAATATCATATGGATATTGAAAACTTGGTGTTCTTTCGTCACTGCTGGAGGGCTAGGAACTACTTCCTAGTTCCTAGCCCTCCAGCAGTGACGAAAGAACACCAAGTTTTCAATATCCATATGATATTGACTCCATGAAAAACATTTATAATTGAAGAAAGACTGATGATGAAGACCAAGTCTTCGAAACTATAGTCTCAAACAAATAAATAATATATATACAGATATATCATCTTGAGATATATATGTGTATATGTTTATTTGCATCAAGCAGAGGACAACCTCTTTGTTTCTCTTTGTGAATCAACAACTCTGCTACTCTCGGCAAAACAAAAACTTTTCAATTACACAATTCATAATTGGCTAAAGCGTAGAATTTAACATGAAAACAGATATCAAATAATTTTAATTTTAATTTGTAATTTTAAATATTATTAAATATTGAATATAAAAACAATTATAATTTTGAACATTTACTTTAATTGAATAAAAATATTTTAATAAATTAAATTAGTTTTCATGTTAAATTCTACCCTTTAGCCAATTACGAATTGTGTTTTGAAAATTAGTTTCTTTCGCATAAAAATGCAAATATTATTTTTTGTTTTTTAAAAAAGTGGAATGTTTTATACTATTTTGAAATCTTGATTAAATGCGTCAATTTTTTTAGATAATTTGCCATTATTGTTTGACACAGTTTTTTTAAGATATCAAGAGTCAAAGTTAGCTGATTAAAATTTTTTGACACATGAATCTGACAAAAATATTATTTTTCTCAAAAAGTATAATACTCTTAGTTATTTTCTTTGTTTTGTGATCGATAGCAGTATTATTCAGAATTCCGTAACAAAAATTAGAATTATAAAATATGAAAATTCGTAGCCACAGCATTCAAATATTTAGAGCAGGGTAGCGATTTTCACGGTTTTCAAAAAATGCCCATAACTCGAAAACTAAGACAGTTTTATTTAATTTTTATTTTATTTTGGACAATCCTGAACCCGCCTGTCTTGTGTTCACGTTTGATCCTTGACTTTTGGGACAACCTGTATATTATTTTTTATAAACAAACTGAATATTTTCTTTTAATAATAATAAAAAGAGCCATTCATTACTTATCAATGAAGATGGTGATTCTATTGATATTTTTAAAAGAACAAAAAGCATTTAGAAAAAAATGTAACTTAACGCTGTTTGGTATTTGAACCCTTGATAAACATATGATGTAAAAATATAATAATAAAAGATTAATAAGAATTATACTGGTAAACAAGTTTTCAACATCTTTCTCAGCTTCTTTCTCGAAAATAAAATTTCTTTTGTATCATCCTTTGCAAATGGGTATCAAATTAAATTTTCTTTGAACTTATTATTCCTATACTATCCACTTTTTCTTTGTTTAAATTTTCTAGAAAAAAATATCTTTTATTTATATTGAGTAAGATGTTTTGTTAATTCTTCTTATAATGAAATAATATCTAATTTTCTGGCTACGCCACTCTATATATATCATATATCGTCGCCTTAGAATGTAAACCTGCTAAATCCATTTTTTATCATATATGCCATATTAATATCGTTCGAAAGAAAAAGAGATGCAGCTTCGTTCAAGTAAAATTGCTACTTAAAATTACGATAGTAAGTTGTAGAAAAAAAATGTGAAAAATAGATTCTTTTCATAACAACAATATTAAATTTTGTTTGTTTTTTCTCTGCCCTGTAAAATTTCTCTTGTTGTGAGTTAGCAGGTTAAAGCGACGATATGTAATTTTTTTCCTTCGTATTTTCGAAATATCTTAAAAAATGGCAGTCGTTTTTGAGATGTTTAAATTTTATGTACGTTCTAGCTCAAAAGCCATTGAAGATATAGTTAAATCAAATTTCTTATTTTTCATATTTTTTTGTATTGAGGTTAAGAAAAAAGGCTGACTAGATTTTGGTTGAAAACGATCAAAAAATTAAAGATGGAGGGTTTTTAAAAATTTGAATCCTGTTTGTACGATTAGTACCAAATTTTGCACAGGTAGTCTTTAAGGCTTTATGTGACTAACAATATACATAAAAATCAGTTTCCTAAAATGAACGAAGATTTATGGCAAAGTTATGAGATGACCATTTTAGATGTTTGGTTGTTTTTTATTAAAAATATAAAAAAAATTTATGTTCACACGGTGAGGAAAGAGAGATCGGAAATAGGTTAGCGTGGAAAACAAAATTTTGTAAATAATTAATTGAACTTCATTGAAAATTATAAAAATTTTAATATCTTTATTATTTATACATACGAATTTAGGTAGTATTAGAATAGTATATTATTCTCTCAAGCCTCCTTTTTATTGACAAGCAGGGCTTAATTTCTAAAAAAAACACACGGAAAAGTACCGGAACGCTTGAAAAAAATCCCGCTAATTCATATCCTTTAGCATTCCTAGTTCTTAATTGAGTAAAAAAGAACCGGAACTCCATTTCGGACCGTTCCCGCCGAAATTTAGCTCGGTTGACGCAATCTACCGCAAGGGGGATATTTCAATTTCTGTGACAATGCGACGACTATTGATATTTAAAAACCGTTGAAACTTGATGGTTTTAATTGTTGAGGATACGTCAACCGGCTTTCGGTCAATAATTAAAATCTTCCAACAATAATTAGATTATCTTTAGGACTTTGACGCTTGTTCATAATAGTTGTCTCTAATGCCGTTGAAGAAAATCTTTGTTTAAAAATTGCAATCTAAGAATAATTGTTGAAACTTGAGTATGACAATAAAACTTGAATTGTGGAAGATATATCTTAAGATGATCAAATAAATTATCAAGAACTTGGAAATAAACAATTATGATTAAAATTTATTTACCAACAAACCGATATATTCTCAAAAAGAGGAAGACACTTTTTAATATCCTATAACAGTTCAACTCCTGCAAAATTAACTGCCTTGGTGTGCTTATTGTTATGCCGGTAATTTCTTATTCCTATTATTGGTTAATCAGTTCTAGGACTGGTTTGACACAACTATTACCTGCATTCTACTGCTCATCCCAATTTTTATCTCCCATAAAAGTCGTATAATCTGAGGGAAATATTATTATATAATCTAAATCAGGACTAGCCAACCCGCGGAGCGCATGCGGTCCTTGGCGTCATTACGTGCGGCCCGTGGTCATATATGACGTACGAATTGTTTATTTTTTAATCAGGTATTTCAGAATGTATTTTAAAGCGGACTAAATTAATTAATAGAAATAGCGTACCAAATAATTCTACAAAGAATAACAAATATTAATAATAATTCGAAAGTTTATAATGGGAATTAAGGACAGCTTTTTTGTGTGATTTTTGTATTTTTCAACCAACGCCCGACTTCTTCAGGCCTTTATAAGAATCAGGCCAATTATAAGAATTTTATTATTAACAAGTTGCAAGAGTACATTATAATTTCAGACCAAACATGTATCAATATTTTACCCACCAAATAGTTACATCACAAGTTCGTCTAAAGTACATTATTTCTCTTTTATCTCCGATACCAATGAAGCCCATTAGAAACTTAAACATCAAAAAATTTGGCATATTCAATTAAACATTTTTTATCTTTTTTTTTTGTTTATGTGAATGTGCCAAATTTTTTGATGTTTAAGTTTCTGATGGTCTTCATTGGTAACGGAGATAAAAGAAAATAATGTACTTTAGACGAATGTGCCATGTAACTATTTGGTGGGTAAAATATTGATAAATGTTTGATCTGAAATTATAATATACTCTTGCAATTTGTTATTAATAATGTTCTTATAATTGTAGAAGCCGTAAAAAAGTCGACAAAGTCGATGATACGTTGGTTGAAAAATAAAAAAATCACACAAAAAAGTTGTCCTTAATTCCCATTATAAACTTTCGAATTAATACACATTATGGAAATGATAATAATAAAAATAATAATAATAATAAACTTAAACAAGAGAAATTATTTAAAAATAGGCAAAATGGTATGCAAAAACCACACTGAAGAAATAGCCATTGATATTATTTGTTATTTTAAAATAATACTCGAAATATTGTTCGGTGTATATGACTTGACTAATAAATTTGATAGTTAAATTACCATACAAATAGGTACATTTTGTTGTTGGGTTATTTAATGCATGTTTTCTTTTCTTATCTGGTTCTAGTATTGGTTTTTTCACATGTACACTGATTGAACACTTTCAGTGTAAGTGCTGCGATTTAGGGCCAGGCCTGTCCTATACCCTTTAGCAGATTTGTACGAAATTTCGCATAGCACCCTATACGAACTTATGAAAATGACTCACTATGTGAAATTGATAGTGACCAAAAAGAGGGCATATTATTGTAGAAAGATAGAGCTTCGCCTGTGTGTTCTAGGTTATGCATTCATATCGAACGTTCTGAATTGCGGGTAGCATCAGCAGGCGTTACATATAAGCTTTTAATATATTATATTAAAACGTTATGTTTTTGAATATTACTAAAATAAAAAAAAAAATAAAAAATTTTGATAGTTAAAACTATCTTTAATTATGGTAATTACCATACAAATACATACATTTTTCAATGAATATTTTCTTTTCGTATCTGGTTGTAGTATTAGTTTTTTCACATTTACACTGATTGAACACTTTCAGTGTACATATAGATTCACTTACAATAAAAATCCCTAAATACGAAATCCTATGTAAACCCAGATCTCGAAAAAAATATTTAAAAAATTAAAATTATTCTTATTTGTGTTGGAAATTTTTATGCCGTCAATGCGGCCCGTGGAGCGATTTAGGTAGGCCAGGCCTGATCTCGATCTTGCTTGCCTTTTCTCCCTCTTCCTTCAAAATATCGCTGAGTAATCCCTCATGTCTCAACCTCTGCCCTATCATCTGAGCTCTTTTCCATTCCAAATTCTTCCACAAAGCTCTCTCTTCCTAATTCCGCCGAGAATCTTCTGATTTGAAATTCTATCTACCCATTGAATCTTTAACATTCTCCTATTGCACGACATTTCAAAGGCTTCCAAAAGTCTTTTCTTTGCCTTCCTATAGTTCAAATTTAACATCGTGATTCTTCACATATCTCGCGAAAATTTTCTATTTTCTAAGCCAGTTGATATAGATTATTATAATTATTGTTTCGAATTTTACTTCAGGTACTTTCACGTTATTTTACTTTCCAGAGAGGAAATATTCTTAACTTCTTTTGTGTTCTTTTCTCTAATCTTTTATACACTCTTTTCTCTTTCCCACAGATTAACTTTATTTCGTCTTGAAATTATTAATTTTCATTTTAACCCCTCTGCTAAAGTTTGGTTGATCCCATTCAAAGTGGTTTTTAATTCTTTTTTATTACTTCTTAAATGAGCGAATTCAACAGCGAACTGTATCTTTTTTATATTTATTTTTTCCAAAAAATAAAGATATAAACATTAATTAATGTTATTTTTCTTACCTAATATTTTTGGTTTATATTAGATGGAAATATCTCTTTCAAAGATTATCCTGAAACAAGTATCTATACCTTATATTTTAAAAATCAATAAAAAATTTGTTTCATTATAAATATAAAGGTTAATTTTATAAAAAAAAGTCAAACCAAGATGCAATCGATAATATAGAAAATATTAATTAAAAGAGATTTAATTTAAGGAGGTCCTTTCGCTCCAGTTGAGTCAAAAGAAGTGTAGTATCTAATATTTAATAAAATAAGTTAAAATACAAATTAAAAATAAATAGTATGAAAGCCGTAAATGTTTGAAATAAAAACAATTATAATAAAATAATTAAATACAAAAGTTAGTTTGATTTATTCAAATCATCTGATAATAAGTCTTGCATGGTTTGGCAATGCGTTGTATTAATACTGCTTATGTATAGATTCAGACATAGGATTTCATAGGAAATTCGTCGGTCAATCATATATTTTATTGCAAAAAAAGAAAAAAGGTAATTTTTAGTTTTTTTACTTTATCCAATGCAAAGCATGGGTAAAGTATTGCAATCGCTCTCGGGGCAAGCGTGGCTTCAAAGGGTCCTCAGGTAAAGACTACGGAACCCATGGACTAAATTAAAGTCACAAATTGTAGTATTCAATTAGGTTGAATTTTAGCACGTGACGGTTTTGCCAAAAATTACATGGGGTCTCGTCGAGAGGCCAAAAAGTGCCATTTTTTCATTTAGTGCGTGCGGATGTATGTATGTATGTATGGATGGATGTATGTTATCGTTTTTTGGCCCACGATTTTTTCCACACCGTTGCACCGATTGAAATGAAATTGAAAACCTAGCATTCTTTGAACAAAATGAAGCGCTGATTAGTTTTTGGTACATATCGACCCACAAACATTAGTACTTTATTTCAGTACTTTTTTAGTTTTTTCTAAATATCTTGAAAATGACTTAACCAATTTTGATGAAATTTAATATCCTAATTAAGTACCTTGGGGACCACAAAAAAGGATAAATAAAGTTTTTAGTAAAATTATATTTTAAAGTACTTTACTCTAGAGTAAGAGAGTACTTTTTAATTTTTAAATTCTTTAAAATTTATTCATTTGAACCTTTTAATATAGCTCATTTAGCCTTGCTTAAATAAGAATGGATAGGCTTCTCTCTGTGAAATGCTAAAAATTTGGGAGGAAATTTTGTAAGTAACCATAGCAACTGCGTTGTTTTCTTATCCCTTACCTTTGCAGAAGACATAGAGGAATCGACTTTAAACCAAAAATAGCGATTGATTCTCATCTAGTACTTGAGGAATAACCATTCTATATTGGATTTTTGACGTTTCGGTTTTTATTGGTGAACATTGCTGAAGACATAGAGAAATCGACTTTAAACAAAAATAGCGATTGATTCTCATCAAATACTTGAGGAATAACCATTCTATATTGGATTTTTGACGTTTCGGTATTTATTGGTGACCATTGCTGAAGACATAGAGAAATCGACTTAAAACCAAAAATAGCGATTGATTCTCATCAAATACTTGAGGAATAACCATTCTATATTGGATTTTTGACGTTTCGGTATTTAAGTACACCTCCAAACATGCAACATAAATATAATGAAAGCCAAGTAATTTCACTCCATTCAAACAGATTGGAAAAGTAAAAATTACTTACTTGATTTTGAGGAAAAAATTCAATCTTTCTTTCCCAAATAGATACTCTTTTTCATTACATAAATTATTTAATTAAATATTAAATATAAGAGAGGGGCCAGGCGTATAAGTCATGTGGATGGCCACATCAGTTTATTTGTTAAAAAATATACAGGCATGTTTTTAAATTTCACTTGGCAAAATAAAGTATATTATAGTTATTAAACATAATTTCAATTAAATAAATTTTTTAACTTTTATCGGCAATAATCTGGTGAATTTTTCTCCGGCTAGAGAAACTTTCAAGTTAACGGATTCGTATTAATAGAAATATCGAAAAATATAAAAAACTAAAATCAGATTGTTTAAAGTGGCTAGAAATGTTTTCAATTACTGTATAATTTACAAGATAATTAACAGGTGAAAGAGGAACAATTATGAATAAAAAACTTCAGAAATAAGAAGTACTTGATCGTGACAAAACATCAAGATCGACTATCAAAAAAAAATCACATTGTAAAATTATGGATTTAAAGCGAATACATGGATAATATTTTGAG
Organism: Forficula auricularia; assembly: GCA_024734495.1. Classification (NCBI taxonomy): domain Eukaryota; kingdom Metazoa; phylum Arthropoda; class Insecta; order Dermaptera; family Forficulidae; genus Forficula; species Forficula auricularia. Next base: position 1,908,477 of record JALMQS010000852.1, on the reverse strand, counting down.
AAATAAAAATTATATAGATCACCTTATCTTGACATAAAGATGAAAATATTTGAAAAATTTGATCAATAGAAACAAAGATAATGATGATGATGAGTAGTAGTAGTGTTAGTGACTCGAATATTGTCGAGGCCAACTCTTTAATAGTTACAGAACATTCAAGGGTCGGCAATGAGCGAGCTCGTGTCAGATTTTACGTCAGTCATTTGATAACAAGGTTGATGTTGTGTAATGACATATCATGCTAACTCGCTCCTTTATATTATTTGCGAGTCATCGGACAAAGCAAAAACTTTTTGTATAATAAAATCATATTTTAGAATGACCAAAATTTTAAAACTTATTCACCTTATAAAAAATATATATGGAATTAGCATTATTTTAGATGTTCTTGCCAATATGAAGAAGGAAATAATAAGATGGACATCATTTTTAGTTAGTCATCAATTATTTTTGTTTAAAAAGAGAAAAAAATATATTATAAGTAGAGACCTGATTTTTATGCAGTAAAAAGTGCCAAAATATGCAGTTAAAAATAATTTTTATGAAAAAAATAAAACAGACTTCAAAAAAATTAAATGCAAAAAATAAAATACACTAAAAGGTATAAAATAATTATTATCTTATTTAGTTACAACTAAACGACGGAATATTAACATGAAATTACTTTTTGAAGTCGGTGCCAAACATATACCTTTTATGAATCGCACTCGACGGATCTTACTTAGTACGTTTGGCGGGTACGCTGGCTTAGTAAGTGTAGTTTGTTTAGCATCTTCATCAGTCTATTATTTTTATTTTTCTCTTTTTAGTGATGTTATTAATAGTGATCATATCATCAGAACTTGACCAAATTAATATTGCACCATCCCTAAGATTCCCCCTTTACAGTAAAAAAAGAATCATGGAAATCGGTTCATAAACAAAGAAGTTAGGCCTGAACAAACCTAACAAAAAAGTCATTAAATTGAAAGTTTTTTGCCGAGAGTAGCAGAATTTTTATATATTGAAAGAGACAATAAAAGAGTGTGTGTGTCTTCTGCTGGAATTATGAATTTTATTTATTTATAACGAGACTATAGTTTCGAGGGCTTTGCCCTCTTCATCAGTCTATTACAATGGATTCACAGGAATTAACTATAGTCTCGTTATAAATAAATAAAATTTATAATTCCAGCAGAAGACACACTCTTTTATTGTCTCCTTCAAAAAAGGTCTAATACCAATGAAAAAATATCTATCATATTTCAATTTTCTTAGAATTTAAATTAGTGTCCTCCAGTTTTAATTAATCTTTTTAACCGACTTCAAAAAAGGAGGAGGTTCTCTATTCGACTGATTTTTTTTTTGTGTCTATGTTACCTCATATCTCCGCCAATTGTGAACCGATTTTGAAATTTTTTTTTCATTGGGTTCAGTCTAGCTTCCGATTGTTCCCATTTTTTTTTTATTGGTATTAGACCTTTTTTTATTAAGTTTGTTCAGGCCTAACTTCTTTGTTTATGAACCGATTTCGATGATTATTTTTTTATTGGAAAGGGGTATCTTAGGGATGGTGCCACATTAATTTGGTCAAGTTCTGATGATATTATTCTTCTTCTTCGAGTGCCATACCCGAAACGGGTGTCGGCGCCTCTCCACATATACCCGTGCTGAGTGTGTTTAGTTGTTTTAGACAGATATACGGGTGATGATATGATCACTATTAATAACATCACTAAAAAGAGAAAAAATAAAGAATAATTTTTAAGAAAAAATAAAAACCGACTTCAAAAAATTAAATGCAACAAATAAAATACACTAAAAGGTATAAAATAATTATTATCTTATTTAGTTATAACTAAACGACGAAATATTAACATGAAATTACTTTTTGAAGTCGGTGCCAAACAAACTATACCTATAAGCGAGCATACCCTCCAAATGTACTAAGTAAGATCCGTCGAGTGCGATTCATAAAAGGTATATGTTTGGCACCAACTTCAAAAAGTAGTTTCATGTTAGTATTTCGTCGTTTAGTTGTAACTAAATAAGATAATAATTATTTTATACCTTTTAGTGTATTTTATTTGTTGCATTTAATTTTTTGAAGTCGGTTTTATTTTTTCTTAAAAATTATTTTTATTTTTCATTTTTTTCCCTGAAAAGTTACTTTTAAAACCTCTGTATTTGGAGCGAAATATGAAATTTTATGCAATATCCTTCAAATATGCAATTTTATACAATATTACTCAAATATGCCAAAATATCCATTATAAAATTTAACCCACAGTATCCTAGATGCATGATTCGAATAGATAATTGATCCCCTGGGTCGTATGTGACGGCGAACAAAATATACAATTGCATAGGAATCCGGTCTCTAGTCATCAATTATTTTTGTTTAAAAAGAGAAAAAAAAAAATATAATACCTATAAGGGATAAATCAAAAATGGTATCTTCTGATTAATATAAATAATTTTCAAGAAAGAATTTAATTAATTTTACTTATGGAAAGTGGTGTAGGTTTTAGGTGAAACATGATGTTAATTAATAGAGTAAGGGTGTGTAGTTTCACTGTGAAACTACACACCCTTTACTCTATTAATTTAATTAAGGTCAAAAATCTAAGATTTTAATAGAATATTTTTACATTGCATATCAGAAGGCTTCACCCCCCTCAGGAGTTGAACCCGAGTACTAACACGCTTGCCAGGCTTGTTAGTTCGACCCTTGAGACAAAAATACACTCTGACATGCAATATATTGAAGAGAAGCTAAAAAAAATTTTACTCTATTTAAATCGAACGGATAAAGCAAAGCTGAAAAAAGTTTTCAATCACGGACCATTCATTAAAATAATTAACCCGAAGGTTTGAGTATCATTTTTTGAAAATTAGATGGATCTTTTTTTTTCAAAAATACAATTCACGGTGATAACCAAATATATATATATATATCAAGAATGAATTTAATTAAGGTCAAAAATCTAAGATTTTAGTAGAATGTTTTTACATTGCATATCAGAGGCTTCATCCCCTCAGGAGTTGAACCCGAGTACTAACACGTTTGCCGGGCTTTTTAGTTCAACTCTCGAGACAAAAACACACTCTGACATGCAATATATTAAAGAAAAGCTAAAAAAAAAAATACTCAATTTAAATCAAACGGATAAAGTAAAAATCATGCTAACCTGAAAAAAGTTTTCATTCATTAAAATAATTAACCCGAAGGTTTGAGTATCTTTTTTTGAAAATCAGATGGATCTTTTTTCATAAATATACAACTCACGATGAAAACCAAATATGCATATTAAGAAAGAATTTAATTAAGGTCAAAAATCTAAGATTTTAATAGAATAATTTTACATTGCATATCAGAGGGCTTCGTCCTCCTACAGGAGTTGAACCCGAGTACTAACACGCTTGTCAGGCTTGTTACATAGTTCGACCTTCGATTTTTGACCTTAATTTAATTGTTTCTTAATATATTTGATGGATTTCACCGTGAGTTGTATTTTTGAAAAAAAAATCCATCTAATTTTCAAAAAAAAACCTTCGTGTTAATTATTTTAATCATTTAAATTTAAATTTTCATAGCCTTGATCTTTATACTATTATAACTATTTCATATGGATATTTAATAAAATTTGATAATATTAATTTTTTTTTTTTATCTAGAACGAAAATAGTTCATTGTCCATATCAATGACAATGTCATTGAACTAGTTAGATTCTTCCCAATTAAAAAATTTTTGATTAGAAATGAGAACAATCATTTTAAACCAGTGTTTTTTGGGTTGCGTTCAAAAGTACTTAAAGGAGTAAGCCGGGCAGACTGATTGTCGGAGCATATTAGCTTGTTAATTAAGGTAAATAAGATCCCACCCAAAACACCTATGTAAAAAAACAAGTTCGATAAAGTAGTGAAATCTAGGATGCAGCCAAGTTAATTTCGCCAAGAATAATAATTAAGATGAGAAAATGGTACTTTCAATTAAAATGCATTCTTTCCATTTTAAATGACGATCTATCTAGATTTGTGGATTCTAAATGTTTAATTTAAATTATTTTCATGAAACTTGGCTGGTCACTAATTTAGTTTATTTGGCTGGTCACTAATTTAGTTTATTTACCCTAAGGCAAGGGTGTCCAGCCTTTTTGCTTAGACCCACATTTGAAGAAAAAAAATTGTGTCGGACCGCTGATAAAATATTATAATTCTAGTGATATTTGATATTCAAAAAAGATAGTTAATAATGTAGAAATTATGTAGAACTTTATTATTTTTTTAGCTCATAGTGAGCTTCTAATTTTACTTTTCGTAAAGTGTATACTTGAAAATAGCTTCTCGTATATGTAAATACATGTATTATCATTTGTTTATATTTTTTCCTGACTAGATAATTATGGTATAAAATTCTAATAAAGAGAAAATATTCAATTTTTCTTTCATATCGCTATCTAATTGTTCTAGAACATTCAATCAGAAAGTTTGCAATTAGAAAATTTATTTCTAATGAAAATGGAGTCGAAAATAGAGCAAAATGATGATTATTTTTTCGGAAATCTTGAAATCTAGTTCCAGATTCAAAATTTAAAATTAGTACTTTTATTTTTCGAAAACTTCACAGTAGACTTTCAGATTTCTTATTTAGAAAAAAAAATTATCAGGCCAAATCGTTGTATGTTTCCAGTATCTACATATAAATCTCAATGTTTTAAGGAATTTCATGACTTTATATTGGGCCCTGGTTTGAATAGAATGGGATTAAAGAAGGATATGAGGAATGATAATTTATTTATTAAAAGGGTCAAAGATTTAATAATCCATTATCTATTAACACGTAAGAATGTGCAAAGATCTAAAAGACAAGTCCTAACAAGTTTTAGTCCACAGGAGAGAAATTATCAATTAATTGTGATTGTTCTAGAAAACCCCAATTCCTTGTCTCCTTGTACTAGAATGATAACTATAGACTTGGTTAATGTCATAGCATAGAAATTACTGAAATAATAAATATTTTAGAAAATGAAAATATGAGAAGAAGAATTTTTAAATATTCGAAACTTCATTATTTTTTTTTTATCTAAAATAGTTAAGCTTATAATTATTCTTTTAGTGAATTTTATTCTTGAAAAAGCTTCACGTACGTAAGATACTATATATGTTGCATGTCAGAGAGAGATTTGTCTTAAGGGTTTGGCTACTGGCCCGGCAAGCTTAGTTAGCGCTTGGGTTCGATTCCCAAGGGGACGAACCTCTCTGATATGCAATATAAAAATATTTCTCTAATATCTATGATGTCCTTAAAAGTTAAATTCATTTAATTAATTATTTTTGGCGAATTTAATTTTTCGAACTTGTTTTTTCAGATAGGTGAGTTTTAGGTGGGATTTCCCTTCTTTAACCGACTTCAAAAAAGGAGGAGGTTCTCTATTCGACTGAATTTTTTGTGTGTCGTGAGTATAACTCACAAATCAAAAATCGTTAAGCCATAGATAGGTCAGTTTTTTGTAGGGTCGAAAATAAAAAATATTTTTTATTAAATAGTGTAAGGTATCCCTGCAAAATCTCTTAAAAAAGAATTAGGCTATTTTTATTTTATTCCCTCTAATGTGAAAGTTGCCATTTTTAGGTGATTTTTGTACTTTTAAGTGGGAGATAAATTTAACCGAATTTATCGCGCGGAGAATTTACCACTGCTCGAAGCCCCTAAAACCTTAGTAAATTGGATATTGAATTGTATCTAAGTTTCTGAGATTGGCTCGTGATCCCGGCTTCTTTTTAACCGACTTCAAAAAAGGAGGAGGTTCTCTATTCGACTGATTTTTTTTTTTTGTGACTATGTTACCTCATATCTCCGCCAATTCTCAACCGATTTTAAAAATATTTTTTGCATTGGGTCCAGTCTAGCTTCCGATTGGTCCCATTTTTTTTAGCATTTTTTTCATAGGTATTAGACCTTTTTTATTAGGTTTGTTTAGACCTAACCTCTTTGTTTATGAACCGATTTCGATGGTTCTTTTTTTATCCGAAAGGGGGTGTCTTAGGGATGGTGTCATATTAATTTGGTCAAGTTCTGATGATATGATCACTATTAATAACATCACTAAAAAGAGAAAATAAAAATAATTTTTAAGAAAAAAATAAAAACAGACTTCAAAAAATTCGGTTTTTATTTTTTTCTTAAAAATCATTTTTTTTCTGTAAGCTAATATATATAGCTTTTATTGTTTTTTGCGAAGGGGTTAATTTTACCCTACAATTTTCACCTCTTCATTTTTAAAGGGTAGTAAAGTTTGTGTGATAAATTTTCACTTTTATTAATCTCCCAAACTCTATAAAATTGTCAAATTTTTGCATCCTTGGGTCATTAGATATTTAAAAATGATGAAAATTTATCCTATATTCTTCATCTCTTCATTTTAGGGGTTGAAAGAGAGAAAGTCTGGGTTTTTCGTATTTTTCCTTTATTGTTACCCCAAATTCTACTATTATTCCAAATTTTACGCATCCTAAATTCTTTGAATACATAATAGATGCACATTCTTAACCCCTTCATTTTAGGGATTGAAATGGAGAAAGGTTGAATTTTTTGAAAATTTCCTTTATTCGTGTCACAAAGTCTACCAGCATGGTAAAAATGTCACGATACTGGCATGATTAGACCTATAGGTTTTGATGGCCTGTCCGTCAGTGTGTGAGTGCCAAAATAAGCTATTTTTCACTAGTCCATATCTCAGAAACTATTTTAGCTATATTAATTAAATTTAATACTCTCTACAAGATCGATTACATAATTCCATGTGTATAATTTCAGCTCTGTATCTCAAATGTGTTCTGAGCTGCAGGGAGGTCAAAAGAGACTCGAAATTGCTTGTATAAACTGGAAGATATTTTGACAAAACAGTTAATATCTCGAAAAATAAATTTTTTCGATATTCACTTATTAGGGCTTTTTGTAGACCAAAACATCATGGTTTTGCTCAATTTTTTAAATCAAAATAGTTTGAACCGTTTTTTAGATATTTCGAAAAAACGAAACAAGAAAAGACACTTTTTTCATGCACGATTACAATACCCTAAAAATCATCAAATTGATAAAAAATATGTTTATTTTATAATTTTCCAAATGGAAATTTAATTAAATAATAAATAAATAATAATAATAATAATTTGTTGGCAAGATCTATTTTTATAAATTGAACAGTTTTGCTACTTTTAGCAAAAAAATTCCTTCCTGTAATACTGTAATTGTGTATTTGACAAAAAATAATATTCTCGGAAAAATGTGTTTAAATGCCCAAATTTATTTATAAGGGAGGAGGCGCTATTTGAACTGCCTTAAACCTTTACTGCTAGTATTTAAATATAATGTTTATTATAGAGCCCATTTAAGACATTATTGAAATATTAGTGTAATATTAATATTACTATTTTTTTAATTCGGTTTTAATGATTATGAAAAGTATCCTTGCAAAGATCTTTTTAATAAGAATTTGGCTAACAGGTATGTGGCCGGTTAGTTCGGTTTATATTTGATTCAGAACTTTCGGGACCCCTTCCTTATTCACTATCATCTCTAATTATTCACTATACTAACTATAGAGCAAGTATTTCAAAACAATTGGTTCCCTTGAAAAAGGTATACGTTATCAAAATTTCAAGAAATATTTCTAGAATCTCTTTAAATCGAGACGTTTGGGAATAGTAAATTATTTATCAAATAAAGTGATAGTTTTCTAGATAGTGTAAAAGTATAATGTAAGAGCGTTGAGTTAATAATAATCTTCTATTTATAAAATAAGTTTTATAAAAATATATAATGCATAAACAATACATTAAAAAAAAAATGAGAATTATAGACAAATAATGTAGGTAATTATTTATTAATATAAATTGAATGAATTAAGAGTCTTTCTTTTGTAACTCCTGATGATGGGCTCATAACCCGAAATATATATCGAGATTAAAAACTCAAAACATATATTTGTTTTATTTGTGAAACCCACCTAGAAAAATATATTTTTACTTATTATCAATTAAGAGTCCATTTAGCCAGTGCACATATGTAGATTAGGGTGGTCCTTATTTTGGGTATTTTCGAATTTTTACGCTGGCAGAGGCTCATATGGTTCGAAATAAATAAAAAAAAAATATCCCCCAAGTTTCAAGCCCCTATCTCAATTTTTACCTGTGCCTCAGAGCGATGTAAGATTCCCATCTAAATAACATGGGGTTTTTGGCATTGAACGATCAATTTTTTATTCGGGCCAAAGTAATGGTTTAAAAAATTTGAAACTCTGTAGATTTTATCCTTATAATAGTAGCTACCCTTCAGAATTTTTACAGATTTGTAGCTATTATAATTTTGGAGTCTATAACTTGCTAACACTAAGATATGGCAGTATTTTATCTAGCTGTAACTCCAAGATTATAATAACTAAAATCTGAAAAACTCTGAAGGATAGCTACTATTATAAGGGTAAAGTTTACAGAGATTCAAATTTTTTGAACCATTACTTTGGTCAGAATAAAAAAATTGATCGTTCAATGCGAAAAACCCCATGTTATTTAGATGGGAATCTTACATCGCTCTGAAGCACAGGTTAAAATTTAGATAGAGACTTGAAACTTGGAAGATATTTTTTTAATTTATTTCGAACAATATGAGCCTCTGCCAGCGTAAAAATTCGAAAATACCCAAAATAAGGACCACCCTAATGTAGATATCTATTAGAGTATAGCGTTAATTGGCGACAGGGTAAGATTATATCCGGACACATTTTTGTCTTGAATCCGGGCCTCCTGCTCCGTAAACAGAGATACTACACTCACCCCGAAATAAAACTTAGATTAAATAAAATTTTAAAAGATATTTTTTTATTAGATTTTCGTGAATTTACATTAAAGACAATGTTTTCGGTATATTCATTTAATGACACAAGCTGTAAAAAATTATTGACTTAAAATCAGAAAAATGGTTACCTATACGTTTTTACTATTATATTACGAAAAATTTGAAGGTTGTGTGATCAGACTCAAAATAAAAGTTATGAAAGAGTGATAATTTTCTTAAATTATTCTTTGATATCTTAATTATGAGAAAATATTTAATCTCTGTTTTGAAAAAAAATCTTTGATAAGATTATTTTAGCAAAGAAGTACAAATATTTTTACATATATGTAATTATTACATCAGCATCATCATTGATTGGGTCGTCAGTCCTAAGACGCAAATATTTTTCTCCATCCCATGATAATTCTTTCCCTGAATGTTCAACATTCCGTATCTTTTTTTATCAGGGTTAAAATCTAGGTCTTTTAATTGTTCTTTTCTTTCCTACCCTAATCTCCAAAATCCTCAGCAATGGTGTTTGAACGTATGGGCCATATTATCTCAGTTTCTTTCTTCTCTCAAATTCTTTCTCTTTTTTGTTAATCCTATCGAGGATTTCATTTGTAATTTTCAAAATTCTTCTATAGTGTCACAATTCGAAGGACTCCAATCTCGTTTTCTTTAAATTCTTTACCGTCCAGGTAAATTATCTATATAGGTTTTTAATTTCTAATTCGGACTTTTCCATATCAAATTCAGGATTTTAAAAATCAAATTCAGACTTTTTCAAATTAAATCCAGAAATTTATTAATAAACAGTTGAAAAAAAATAGAAAAAAAAGTTATAGTTAAGAAAAAGTTTTAATTTAACTTTCAGGAAAAGTTTTCAGGTAAAAATTTGGCTAAAATTTGGTGCATTCTAAGATATTCGCGTGTACCATTTTTCAGCTCATTAACTAAAATCTTTCAAGATTGGCAATTTGTACTCTCAGGAAACCTTTTCTGGTAAGAATCTAAAATTTAGTGCATTCTAAGATATTCGCGTGTACCAATTTTCAGCTCATTAACTAAAACCTTTCAAGTTTAGCATTTTGCAGTCTCAAGAAACGTTTTCAGGTAAAAAGCTAAAATTTGATGCATTGTAAAATATTTGCGTACCAATTTTCAGTTTATTAACTAAAACTTTTCAAGATTAGCATTTTGTAACTCTCAAGAAACGTTTTCAGGTAAAAAGCTATAATTTAATATGTAAAAAAATATACATGGTTTTAGAGAAATTCTGAATTTGATTTTTAAAATTCTGAATTTGGTTTAAAACATCCTGAATTTGATTTTTAATATCCTGAATTTGAAATAGAAAAATCCGCACTTGATTTTTTTTTTAAATCCTGAATTTTATATGGAAAAGTCGGAATTTGAAGTTAAAAACCTATATATTTAAAATTATTTTGAATAAATCTTAATTTATTTATAAGATTAATCGTAATGAAATCTGAAAATAATAATAAAAAAAAATTAAAAAAAAATTAAATTAGGTTGCATATTACGTGGAGCAATTAGAATAAATCAAACCCAATAGACCAGAAGATTTTTACCATTCATTGTCAACGTGGATATTTTATAAGAAATATAGATACATTTAAGCAGTTCAATTTGATCCATTAGACTCTTATTTAATATAATAATTTTATTTAAAATACAAAAGTACCAAATAATTCAGTTATGTCTTGGACGATCAGGATTGTTAAAAAAAAGATGTTGAAAATAATCTTACCGGTATTATAATAAGTAAAAAGAAATTCAAAAAGTTTCCAAAAGAATATTTAAATAAAGTAAAAAAAAAAAATTAAACTATTAAACTTCACTCAATAAAATATTGGTCAAAACTGATTAAAAGCAAATAGACGACTAAGGCGATAAAGATATATTAGTTGGAGGGGTCGTTACGTAATAAGTAATAAGTTTTAAATATTCGAATATGCTAATTCATAATCATATAAAAGAATTCAAAATTGAAGACAATTTGTGAAAAAAAAATCTATAAATTTTGAGAATGAAAATAAAAATAAAAATTAATGCAAATTTTCATAAAATAAATTGAAAGGAGAATAGAGTTAGATTACAAAATTAATCTTATGCATTGGTTTGAATGACGATTTTATGTTTCGGATTTTATAGTACATTATTATTTACGAGCATTTTATGCACACCTTCGAAGCTCGGCCCTCCAGCCTGTGGCCCTGGCGGTCATCATCTCGGCCGGCCCTCGACCCCTTAATTTTAGTGGTCGAAAGAGAAAAATTCTGGGTTTCTTGTATTTTTCCTTTATTATTACCCTAAACTCTAACATTATGTCAAATTTTAGCATTCTAGATTCATTTCATTTATAAAAGATGCAAATTTACTCTTCAATCTTCCAACCCTTCATTTTAGGGGTTGAAAGAGAGAAAGTCTTGGTTTTTCGTATTTTTGCTTTATTATTACCCCCAAACTCTATGTAATGCCAAATTTTATCATTTTAGAGTAATTTCATAAATGATAGATGCATAATATATTTACCCTTCATTTTAGGGGTTGAAAGAAAGAAAGTCTGGGTTTTTCGTATTTTTACTTTATTATTACTCCAAACTCAAACTCAAACATTATGCGAAATTTTAGCATTCTAGATTCATTTCATTTATAAAATAAGCTGACGTGTTCTGATGTGGCCATCCACTTGACTTTACCATACAACCTGGTCCCTCACTTATATTTAATATTTAATCAAATTATTTATAATCATGTATGGGGGGGGGGGTTAGTTTTTGCATTTTTAGACTCCTGGGACCCACTGATTATGTATACAAAATTTGGTTGAGTTTGGTAAATGGCCAAGATTTTCATTTTTTGACCCTCCGACCCCCCCACCCCCCATTTTGGGCGGTTAGATTTTGCATTTTTAGACTCCTGGGGGTCCACTGATTATGTATACAAAATTTGGTTGAGTTTGCTCAAACGACCTAGATTTTTAATTTTTAACCCCCCCCCCCCTTAATTTTGGGTCGATATGCACCAAAATCTAATCAGCTCTTAATCTCAATGGACCAAAACTACGTGTGAAATTCGGTTTCGATATTCACACTAGTTTTTGAGCTAGCTCGTACACAAATTTGGTAACGCACAGACTGACTGACTAACTAACAACTAACTAACAGACATTTTGACAAAACAATTATTATCTCGAAAAATTTAATTTTTTCGATGTTCACTTATTAGAGCTTTTTGTAGACCGAAATGCCATGGTTTCGCTCAATTTTTTTAATCTAAATAGTTTCAGCTGTTTTTTAGATATTTTGAAAAAAAGAAGGAAAAAAACACTTTTTTCATGCACGATTACAATACTTGACCATACCCTGTATGGTAAAGTAAAAAGATGCAAATTTACTCTTCAATCTTCCAACCTTTCATTTTAGGGGGTGAAAGAGAGAAAGTTTCGTATATTTTCTTTATTATTACTCCAAACTCTTCCATTATGTCAAATTTTAGCATCCTAGATTCATTTCATAAATAATAGATGCAAATTTACCCTACATCTTCACCCCTTCATTTTAGGGATTAAAAGTGGGAAAGTCTGCTTTTTCCCATGTATCTTTCATTTGAGTTGCAAATTCTACTTTTATGCCAAATTTTAAGGGTTGAAATAGAGAAAGTTTGGATTTTTAGAATGTTTCTTTTATTTGATGTGTCCCAAACTCTACCAGCATGCGAAATTCATGATGCTGGAATGATTAGATCAGGGGTTACCAACCTTTTTGCACCTGCGTACCACTTTTGTGTTTTTGAGAAATTTTGGCGTACCACCAGACCTAAATATTTTTTTATTTTTTGAATTAAATTCCTGAGAAAACTTCATATATAATAGTTAGATATTTGTTTATTTATAACATGCTTATAATAAAGGAGAAATAAAAAGATTAAAATGGTATTAATTTACAGTTTTATTTATTACCCATAGGTCTAAAAACATACAAATAAAAAAATTAGTACAAACTCAGCAAAAAATTAATCATCATACAAAATAAACTTGTATAGTCTTTAGTGCGAAACTTGTTGTTGTTTGCCTGTGATTAAAATATCAACATTAGGAGTAATTGAACTTATTTTCACTCTAAAGACCTCTTCAACACTTATTCTGCTTCTATGTTTATTTTGTATATACAAGAGTGCAGAAAATCCATTCTCACACAAGTAACTCGTAACAAATGGCATCAAAAATAGCAGAGCTTGCCGGAAGATCGGGAGGTTGGGTTTTACATTCGATCCAGAAGTTAATTAAAGATTTATCTTTAAAATAATCTTTCATGGAACTATCTTCTGTAAGATCGATAAAACTTTCTTTTAGTTCCAATTCATTTGGTGAGGTTCCCGAAAAAGGTTTTCTGATCCAGTTCACTTTTGAATAATCTTCAGAGAAATACTTTTTAAAGATTTTTTGAAGGCCTACCAAGTGAACAATGATATCTGCAACCGCATTGGAGATATTTCATTTTCTTCAAAAAATGATGATAGAGTGGAAAATGCAAATAAATTCTCCTCCTGTATTTGTGAACAAAACAGGACCAACTTTCTCTTGAAGGAGTTTATTTTGTCACTGGCTGTGAAGACTGTAGTACACGCGTACCACCTGAAACGTTCCCGCGTACCACCGGTTGGGAACCCCTGGATTAGATGATTAGAACTACACGAGTCAGTCTGTGAGTGAGTGCCAAAATTAGTTATTTTCTCAAGTCCATATCTCAGAATCTATTCAAGCTATATTAGTGGAATTTGGTATTCTCTTCAAAATGGATTACAAAATTACATGTTCAGCTCTGTATCTCAAATGGGTTCTGAGCTGCAGAGGGGTTAAAAGTGGGTCGAAATCGTTTGTGTAAATAACGTAAAGCTATGATAAATAACATAAATACACTGTTCTGCAAAAAAAGTGGAACACTTAGAAAAATTTAGCTTTTTCAAATAATTTTCAGAAAAAACATACTTTATTTAAACTTTTAATACATTCTGTGATTGTACAAATATTTTTAAACATTTTTTAGAGTGAAAACAATCTATTACTTTAATTTAAACTCTTTAAAATTAAATTTATTTAAACTAGCATAAATTTTCAGATGTGAAATCTGATCCCTCTATTATCGTCTAATATCGAATTAAATTGAATATTTTAATGTTTATCAGTACGATTTGAATATCTCATCTTTTAATTTAATTTCATTTGAAATATTGTCCAAGCATAATGGCTCTAAAGACCGAGGAAGTAGCTCAAGCTGTAGCTCTAATAAATGATGGAAGATCGTATCGGTATGTCGCTCAACGACTTAAAAGCATCGGTTGGAAGTATCCACAGAGCTAGGTGTAAAACGATATAGAGAAACAACTCTTATGCCAGGAGACCGGGATCTGGTCGAATTAGAGCTTCAAATGAGAGAGATGACCGATTCATACTATTCGAGGTATTGCGGGATCGGTATTGTACAGCAGCTCAAATTCAACAGCGCCTTCTACAAACTCGACAAGTCAACCTAAGTGTTTGGAATAGCAGAAGACGTCTCCGGGAATTAGGGTTGATGTCAAGGAGACCAGCAACAGGCCGGCCCTCTTCCTAATCACCCAATCAATCTAAGTGTTCCACTTTTTTTGCACCACAGTGTTTAACCCTCATGGCACCTGTCGTCTGTTGCTTGCTATCTATGTGTTTCGAAACTATTTTGAACTTTCTAGGTTGCGAGACGTAAAGTTATTTGCAATTTGTATATTTTTGTTCCAATTTCCTCTACATTTCGCGACCTCTTTATTTTCAACAAAAGTGTCATTCATAAACCATTAATTAACCTTGTAAATCGCTACGCGAGGTGAGTATATTATCTTGTACATTTTTCCAAAATTTTATTCATGAGAGTTGACATGATTGGTAGTTTCCTAGCGAGTAGAGCGCTTCTCGAATCAGTCGTCAGCCGATTAGCCCTTACATGTGCTACTCAACTTGATATAATCAATGGTTATTTGCAGCTTGGGACGTCTGATATGAAAATAGTGTATGAAACGAGGACGAGGCCATGTGTTCTAGAGCAAATGGAACTCAAAAGCAACAAACAGCATAATGCCGAAAATGCATCAGATTTGTCTATTGCTATCACAAAAAAGTTAAGAGATTTTTGGAAATGATAAATTAAAAAGAATTAAGATTATATAAAGTTAATTATGTACTAATTTTATCAAATAGAGCCTCTAGAGCTGAACATTCCTTATTTTTATCACCGACATGTTTTTGCTACCCCAGATATTAAATATAAAGATATATATATATATATATATATATATAGAAATAAGTATTTTCCAATTGAAAATTATTTTTTTGTAAACAATATACATATTTTTTTATAATGGTCTGATACAAGAAGAAGTTGCACCAAAAAGGTTCAACCTCTGTAGTCCACGGTGGGCTCTTGTATCTTGGAAATGAGAAGAGATTTAGGGATTGGGTCGGAGTTGAAGGTATTCGTGGATGCGTGTCTTGAAAGTTTGAAGGTTATATGTTGCCGGGAAGACGGTTGGAGGAAAATAAGTAATTTTAGGATTTTTCTCCTTAATGAATGAAACCCAAGTTTTAATGAGATGGTTTTTTGTTGCATAACAAATTAAATATTGGTTCATTATTTGACACTGGTGGACGCTGGACGTAAAGCATCTTCAACGATTTTAATAGTTGAGCGATATTTGTATTTAATAAGCGTTAAAGCTGAAAAAGTCGTTTCTCATTTATATCAGAAGAACATTTAATGCCATTTCAAAATTTTTGGAAAATTCAGTTCTAGTTCCGATTCAGAATTCAGTCAAGTATTTTTTGTACAAACTAAGTTTCAGTCACTCCATAGGTCAGCAAATTTCTCTGAAACAAAAACTGAAACAACTTACTTTAGGGGCCGTCCATAAATTACGTCATACAATACAGTAATGGGGGCATCAAAGATTTGTGACAAAATGTGACAGGGGGTCCTGGGGATCTTAAAAATTGTAATGTCACAAAAGTCAAATTAAATTTTTTTTTAAATTTTCAAATATAAATAATAAATATAAAAGTGATAGTGTGACGTCACAACTCTATGAAAATGTATCAGAATGTGACACAGGCGGCGTCTAAAATCTTGAAATTCGTGTGACGTAATTTATGGATGGTCCCTTAGTAGAAAAACGTATCACAATAATAATCGCAGAGACAACCTTATAAGTATTTTCGGCACGCCTGTGTGGCCCAGGACGATACATACTTGCGTTTGCGGCATATTTTGTTTCTGAAATAGCTTATATACTGAATCTAAATTATTTCAGAATCAAAATAATTAAAACAAAAATCGCTTGTATGATGCGCTTAAGGGGGTGGTAACTTTCAATATGTATAAATATAATTTACAACTCTACTTGGTCAGTATTACGATATTATATAATTGCGCTATAAAGAAAATGTAATATATTAAATGTTTCTTTAAATTCATATATCTGAATTAAATTTTCGCGACCCCAACATTTTGTTTTGCGACCCCACTTGGGAGTAGCGACCTATAGTTCAAGAAACGCTGTCCTAGTACTAGTTCATAGCTCTCAGCTTATTGGCTCTACAAACTGTTTTGTATTTATGCGAAAAATAAAATAAAAAATAAAATAATTGAGAAAATAAGACTATCTATGAATTAATCTCAATTAATCAAATTGGGTCAATAGAAAATGGGGATTATTTCGACAAAGAATCAAGTGGAGTGTGTGTGTGTGTGTACCATGCATGTTAACTTGAAGGTAAGTCGATTTTAGATTGAATTTGATTGAAGAAGCAAAATTATTAGAATCATTCAAGAGTGTGGGAGGATTAGTGTTATCGTCAGTGGGGTTACGAGGCCAAAATGATTAGGTCATTGATAAAAATTAGCAGTAAATATTTTACAGTACCCTGGGAATATTCCTGAAATGCAAGAGTTTATAAACATTGGGGTAAGTTCAAAGATAATAATTAATAAGAATAGTGGAATGTCAGAATCGGACATTAATTTTTTAATTATTTTCCTAATTAGATGGGGCTTCAAAATATTTCGAGCAGTTCGGTTAAAATAAAATAGAGGGTTAAGCTGTTTATCTTAGGTGAAAATGGAATTGAAAAAGTAAAATATATGCAAATGATTCCCCCTTTTTCGGCGAATTGGTGGCCTCTCCTATCCTTGAAGAGAAGGGGAAATTAAAAGTCCATGAAAGATAATTACGCTAGCGTGTTGTTGAGTGTTTAATTCGCATAAATGCAGCCTTAGAAAGGATTATTGGCAAACGGCATTTATTATACTCAATATAAAAAAAAATTAGGATCCCAAAGAGCCTGGACACACTGTTGTAATCTTCTTCTTCAAGTGCCATTACTCGATTCCGAGCGACAGCGATTACTGTGGAGTATCGTCTCCATTGTTTTTTTCCTGGGGAAAATTTTCAAAGGGATGGTTTCCCATTGCCTTCCCCTAAGTGAATCAGATTATAGTCAGTAAAATATTTGCAGCGAGTCGGGCTTGAACTCGCGCTAGCTTGATTAGAGGGCATACTCTATACAAGGGCGGTCCAAGTCCCCCCCCCCCCCCCCCCCACACACACACACACAAAAAAATGGTTTCCAAAACAAAAAAAAAGGTCTTCATTTCGTAAGATAGTTATATCAAACATAACGTCCCCGGTACATGACTCCCCCCCCTAAAAAAATGAAAGTCTGTGACCGCCCCTGGCTCTAAAACCACTCGGCCAACCTGACTCCAGTGTTGTAATACAATTTATTTTTGATTTTATTTATTTAATAACTTTCAAGCGATAAAATCATTTTAATCTTCAGAATTTTAAGACCCTTATCTACATATACGATAAACTCTGACCTAATCCTTCAAATTTCTTTCTTTTACCCTTCGGGGTTTCGTGATGCAGGGGGTCAACCCCGGACTACATGGGTTGCACATTTTGATATATTATCTAATTATCTTTCATCAATATCATATATATATATATATATATATATATATATATATATATATATATATATATATATATATATATATATTGAATAATGGCCCTGTGTAGAAAAATCGAAAGAAAAATTTTGAGTCTTATCCCAACCATGTAAAGTAATATAATGGAAAAAAAATTCACAAGCCACATTAAGTCTTTTAAATCGTATTAAACATGTTTTCTTGTAATTTTAGCTTGATATTTCAATATTGCTATACCAGTGTTTCTCAACCTGTGGGTCGCGAAGCCTCTATAAGGGGGTTGCGAAGCCTCAGTAATAAATCAATACTTTTTTACTTTTTTTATGTGTTTTTTACTATATGGTAAAAAAAAATGAAAAATTGTACACAAAGTCACGAGCCGGTCCTCTCAGGAGTAGACCCCTCGTGACCTTGTGTAGGTTTATTGGTTTATAATACATTTTTTTTTATTAATTTATTATAGGTATCAGGATTTATAAAAATAAATAATAAATCAATACTTTTTTACTGTTTTTATGTGTTTTTACTATAAAAAAAATAATGAAAAATTGTACACAAAGTCACGAAGCGGGTCTTATTTATTTATTTTTTAATGAAAATGATGAGAGAAGGAGTTTCACCAAAAATGTGTATCCCCTAAAGGCCTGGGTTGGCCCCTCCATCGTGAAAAGAAGAAGAAGAGGGAATTTTATGGGCTGGGCAGGGGTCGAAGGTATCTGTGGATACGGGTCTTAAACAGGTGAAGGTTATAAGTCGCGGGAAAGATGGTGGCAGGGAGCGAGTTCCAGTCTCTGGAGGTCATAGGGATAAAAGAGTTGGTGAAAGCGCTTGTTCGATTTTTATCCAATTTGACAGCGAAGGGGTGCTGAGCGTTCGAAAACCGCGTGTTTCTCGTAAAGGGGGCTTTAGAGGGGATAAATGATTTCAGCTCGACTGAACAGACACAATGATAGTATCTGTAGTACAGGGAAAGGGCCTCTCAAACACCGGGGGTAGGGGGTCGTGAATTTTTTTTCATACTAAGGGGGTCGCGTCATGAAAAACGTTGAAAAACACTGTGCTATACGAATCCTGGAGTTATTCAAGGTTCTCTTATTCCTGGTCCGCTAATAAAATTATTATTATTATTATTTCGTACACGCTCTTTCTTGTCCATATTAATTAATGACCTTTTGAATTTGCTCTCCAACACATAATATTATTTGTAATGAATTATTAATGGGTTTGAAAATAGATAAAGCAATTAATTAAAAAACTGAAATTATAAAAAAAACACATGTTATTTTGTTTACATCCGATTTCACAAACCAAATTTAAACTAAGATAGCACTTAAATTAACCTCAAACCAATAAGGTAAATTATTCAATTAAATTTAAGTAAAAGTACCTATTTATTTAATTTATTTATTTAGCTGGTTTAGCTAGTTTTACGGAGAAGATGTCCAATACAGAAAAAGAAACATATACAGGATACAATATTAAAACAATATAGATATAATACAATAACAGGTAGGTATCAAAAAATTTTTTTTTACACTGAAGTGGTTTTTTAGAATGTGGCTAATGATTTTAAGATGATTTTTTTAAGTTGATGAGGAGTTGGGTTGGAAAGGTCAAGATTGGTCGAGTGTTTATTTGCTAGTGTTTGAATTCTGTCACTGGCTTTGGTTTTACCGAAGTTGCTCGAGTGATGTAGAACTACAAACATATCTTGGGATCTAGTGCTATGTGATGGGATTCTAAAATTTAGTTTAGATAGGATTTTTTTTGCAGTCGATGAAAATGTTTATGAATCTACAGCTAAGCTACAAGGTGCCATAAACAAAATCAACGAATGGACCAAACGATGGCGAATAAAGCTCAATGAAACAAAGTCAACCCGTATCAATTTTACCTATAAAATAAACTGCAACGGATCGTTGCTAAACTTTATCCAAATTCATTTGAAATATTAATATGTTTGTTCCTTTATTATTAATCAGATATCACTTGCAATTTGTAGTTCATATTGACATTAATTCAAAAATAATTCTCATTTAAGAGTCGAGGAATAACCATTCCACATTGATTTTTGACATTTCGGTTATTATTGTAACCATTGCTGAAGACATAGAGGAATCGACTTAAAATCAAAAATAGCCATCGATTCTCATCTAATACTCAAGCTTGAGTTGTTTACCAAAAAAGAATTTAGTCTTTTTGATTTTAAGTCGATTCTTCTACATTTTCAGTAGAGGTTTCCATTAATAGTCAAAACATCAAAAATGGAATGCAATAAGGTTATTCCTCTAGTATTAGATAAGAATCGATCGTTATTTTAGATTTTAAGTCGATTCCTCCATGTCTTCAGCAATGGTTACCAATAATAATCGAAACGTCAAATACCTAATGTAGAATTGTTATTCCTCAAGTATTAGATGAGAATCAATCGCTATTTTTGATTTTAAGTCGATTCCTCTATGTCTTCAGCAATGGTTACCAATAAAAACCGAAACGTCAAAAATCCAATATAGAATGATTATTCCTCAAGTACTAGATGAGAATCAATCGCTATTTTTTATTTTAAGTCGATTCCTCCATGTCTTCAGCAATGGTTACTAATAAAAACCGAAACGTCAAAAATCCAATATAGAATGATTATTCCTCAAGTACTAGATGAGAATAAATCGCTATTTTTGGTTTAAAGTCGATTTCTCTATGTCTTCAGCAATGGTTACTAATAAAAACCGAAACGTCAAAAATCCAATATAGAATGACTATTCCTCAAGTATTAGATGAGAATCAATCGCTATTTTTTATTTTAAGTCGATTCCTCTATGTCTTTAGCAATGGTTACCAATAAAAACCGAAACGTCAAAAATCCAATATAGAATGACTATTCCTCAAGTACTAGATGAGAATCAATCGCTATTTTTTATTTTAAGTCGATTCCTCTATGTCTTCAGCAATGGTTACCAATAAAAACCGAAACGTCAAAAATCCAATATAGAATGATTATTCCTCAAGTACTAGATGAGAATCAATCGCTATTTTTGATTTTAAGTCGATTCCTCTATGTCTTCAGCAATGGTTACTAATAAAAACCGAAACGTCAAAAATCCAATATAGAATGATTATTCCTCAAGTATTAGATGAGAATCAATCGCTATTTTTCGTTTAAAATCGATTTCTCTATGTCTTCAGCAATGGTTACTAATAAAAACCGAAACGTCAAAAATCCAATATAGAATGATTATTCCTCAAATACTAGATGAGAATCAATCGCTATTTTTGGTTTAAAATCGATTTCTCTGTCTTCAGCAAAGGTAACGGATAAGAAAACAACGCAGTTGCTATGGTTACTCATAAAAATTCCTCCCAAATTTTTAGCATTTCACAGAGAGAAGCCTATCCATTCTTACTTAAGCAAGGCTAAATGAGCTATATTAAAACTTTCAAATGAATAAATTTTAAAGAATTATAAAAATTAAAAAAAGTACCATCTTACTCTAGAGTAAAGTACTTTAAAATATAATTTTACTAAAAACTTTATTTAACCTTTTTTGTGGTCCCCAAGGTACTTAATTAGGATATTAAATTTCATCAAAATTGGTTAAGTCATTTTCAAGATATTTAGAAAAAACTAAAAAGTACTGTAATAAAGTACTAATGTTTGTGGGCCGATATGTACCAAAAACTAATCAGCGCTTCATTTTGTTAAAAGAATGCCAGGTTTTCAATTTCATTTCAATCGGTGCAACGGTGTGGAAAAAATCGTGGGCCAAAAAACGATAACATACATCCATCCATCCATACATACATACATACATCCGCACGCACTAAATGAAAAAATCGCACTTTTTGGCCTCTCGACGAGACCCCTTGTAATTTTTGGCAAAACCGTCACGTGCTAAAATTCAACCTAATTGAATACTACAATTTGTGACTTTAATTGAGTCCATGGGTTCCGTAGTCTTTACCTGAGGACCCTTTGAAGCCACGCTTGCCCCGAGAGCGATTACAATACTTTACCCATGCTTTGCATTGGATAAAGTAAAAATAGTTACTATTCCTATCCAAATTAATCACCAAAGAATACCTTATGCCAATACAGCTAAGTATCTAGGCATGACTATAGATGCAAAACTAAAGTGGAAAGAACACGTAAAGATAAAAAAACAAGAACTTAACATCAAATTTAGAAAAGTTTACTGGCTACTTGGACGCAATTCAGAGCTGTCTGTGAGAAATAAAATTTTAATTTATAGGCAAATTTTGAAACCCGTATGGACATACGGGATTCAATTATGGGGCTGTACAAAAAAGTCCAATATAGAAATTATACAAAAATTTCAAAATAAAGTCCTAAGAAGTATTGCCTTGGTACATCAGAAATAGTGACCTGCACCGAGATCTACACCTCGATGCAGTCACAGAAGAAATCCACAAATATGTCATTAGACACCACCAAAGTCTACACAAACATGAAAATCAAGAAATGAAACAAATGCTCAACGTTGATGATAATGTTGGTCGACTAAAAAGAAGAAAAACATATGAACTATTTAGTTAACAAATTATATTAATTATTCCATTTGAATAATATTAATCTTATTATTGTATATATATTGTTAAGTGAGGAATTATATTTGTTAAATATTTTCCTAAAGTGTGCCTTAAGTATGTGAAATAACAAATCTTTTGACAATTGTGTTAATAATTGGTTAAGATAAATAAATAAATATAAAAAAAATAAGATAGGATTTTTGTGCATACGATTTTCTCAGAAATAAGTTTAAGCAGGAAGGGAATGTCATGGTAATCAGGTCGCTGTTCCAGTGTGTTGAGCTTCAGGTGTGAAATTAGATAGTCATAATTCAGGTTATCTATATTATCATTAACCATCCTCAAAAATTTATGCTGGATCCTTTCCAAGGATGCCTTATGTACCCTATAGTAGGAGTTCCATATTACACTGCAGTATTCAAGTTTACTTCTCACAAAAGCAACAAACAAGAATTTGAGGGCATCTATGTTTCGAAAGCATGTGGTTATCGGCGTGATGAAACTCAAGGTTTTACGAGCTTTACTAACAATATTATTTATGTGGGACGAATGTCAATTTAGTATCGAAAATCACACCCAAGTCACTAATATTATCAACGTTTAGCAATTTGTAGTTATTTATTTATTTATTTAGATAATTTTACGGACTAGTAGTCCACTTACAAAAATGTCAAATACGTGTATCATCATCATCATCAGCCTGTCGATAGCGACAATCCACTGCTGAATATAGGCCTCTTCCATCAAATGGAAGGGGGTTGGCATTAACTCACCACGCTTGCCAGACGGATTGGTGACTAGGAATCAGATTATAGCCGGTCAAATATCAATGCAGGGACTCGGACTCGAACCCGGGACTCCTGCTTAGAAGGCTAGTGTCTTTAAGCTCTCGGCTAATCCGATTCCCGTGTATAATGAGTGTTATATCAAGAAAAATAAAAAATAAAAAAAATTTTTTACAAAGAATTACAAAATAAAACATCAAAATCATATATAAACAATGCAAAAAAAATACAATAATCTATACTCGAACAATAAATATAATTAACAATAAAAGAACAATCACATGAAAATAATACAGAAAACAATAATGAAAGAAAAGCAAAAGATAAAAGAGAAACATACATAAATAGGTACATAATTCAGTATTACAATGTTTACGGTGCTGGTGGGGATGTTCACATAAATTCATTCAAAAACAAAAACAAAATCTCGCAAAATTAAGTAAAGACAAAATTCAACAAAGATATGCCATTCAATAGTTTAATAATAATAAACCAAAATAAAGCAATGCAAATCACTCCCATCAGACTGTCATAAATTTTCGGAAAAAATGATCTTTGATTTTATTTTTAGAGGTGTTAAATATGTCTATTTCCCTATTGCTATTACCTCTTTCTAAGATGCGATTTGTGCACGAGTACTTAAGATATGAGAATCTCTGACAAGGAGTAAAAAACAGCAGTGGATTTCGTGTCCTGTGAATACCGACATTGAAAGTGACCAGCTCTAGAAGTTGAGAACTATTAATTTTGCCACTGATGAGATCATGAAGAAGGAGGAAATCAGATTGCTCTCTTCTTAAGTTAAGAGGCAAAAAATGCAGAGTGAGATATAGACGCTCATAAGACAAATCCATAGTTGGAACATGTAGTTTAAAGGCAACATATCTTAAGAATTTCCGTTCCAGTTTTTGGATATGAATCTTGCAATGAGGTGACCACACCGGACTTGCATACTCTAATCCACTTCTAACAATCGAACAATATAAATTTTTTAAAGTAAATATGTTAGAGAAATGCTTTGTATTGCGAATGACGAAGCCAAGGAGCTTCATAACGTGATTAGATATTTTCGTGATATGATCAATAAAATTAAGCGAGCGATCAAATGTTACACCAAGATCTTTAAAAGTGGAGACGTCTTTTACTTCAGAACTATCACCATCAACATAAACATGCTCAATTTTTCTAGTACCCTTCTAGTTATCTATTGATTATGCAAATTTTGACAAATTTATTGCCCTTAAACTTGGTTTCGATGCTATACGATGCTTTTCCGCTAAATATTATATCATTGGTGAAATAGGGCTTTATATTTTTATAACAAAACCAAAAAATATCAATCAAATCATTCAAAAATTATGTTTGAATGATTTTATTTTAAGGTGTCACAAAATATAGGCATTTTAAATATAAAATACTAGGTAGGTTTCACATAAATAAAAGATCGGATGCTTGTTACAAAAATTAATAATGCGATTTCCGATCCTCAAGCTGAAAGTGTTGGTGTTCCCCAGGGAAGTATTCTTGGGCCTTTGTTGTTTGTTTATTTATTAATGACATTTGTAACTGTATTAATGATGATGTTTTTATAAATCTGTTTGCCGATGATACACTAATATCAGTGGAGGATTGTGATGTTGAGAGGGCTTGTCAGAAAATGAATGGAACCCTTAGGAAGTTGGAAGACTGGTTAAATATGAATAAACTGTTTATAAATTGTACGAAATCTAAAGTAATGCATTTGGGGGTGGGTGGAGAAGGGTTAAGTCCAATCTATCTGAATGGTGTAAATTTGGAATATGTGGATTCATTTAAATACCTAGGAGTAGTGGTTGACTCGAAGTTGAACTTTAAGAGTCATCATAGTGAGCTCTTGAAGAATGTAAACAGAAAAGTGCAATACTTTGGTAGAGCTAGTAATAATTTGAATATGAACACTAGAATTAAGGTGTATAGAACTATAATTAGTCCTAGTTTCTCTTACTGTCCTACAATATTATATTTTGGCACTCAGGAGAATATTGATAAGCTGCAACTCTTACAAAATAGATGCATGAGATTTATATTAAAATGTGACAGATATACATCAATATATAGTATGCTGGAATGTTTAGGACTTATGAATGTGAAGCAATTCTTATTTTTACAGACAATGTGTTTTGTATATATAAATTATATCATAGGCAGCTGCCAGCCTATCTGAATTTCACATTGGTCAACCAGATCCATAACCATGGGACGATATATTTATTGAGAGGGCGAGGAAAGAGGGCACAAGAAATTCATTATATTTTAGAGGACTTGAGGAATTTAATTCTTTACCAGCTGAAGTGAGAAATGCATCAAGTCTGATTCAATTTAAAAACCAAGTGAGGATATATCTTAACTTAAGAGGGACAGTTGAACATTTCTATTGAGAAATATTATAACTTTAGTATTAAGATTTGTAAATATTGTAATATATATGTATGAAAAATATATTTAAATAATAAATAAATAAAATAAAATAAAATGCTTGTTTAGCACGACTCAATATTTATTTCGGGGTATAAGCCCCCATCTTCAGGAGTTCACAAAGGACATTCATTCATTTCTATTTACAAAGTCCTGGTACTTCTCAAGCTTAAATCAACCTTTTTTTTTAATCTTAAATTTAAATAAACAAAAATCTTATAACTTTAACCCTTCCCCCTCTCACCTTATCTCCCCCTTCCCTTATTGTTAAAATTAAGAAATTTACTTCTAAAATATTTTTGTATTTTTGCATTCAGTGTCCTTTGTGAACTTCTCGAAATGGGCTTATACCCCGAAATATATATTGAGTCGTGGTAAACAAGTATCCGATCTTTTATTTATGTGAAACTTACCTAGTATTTTATATTTTAAAAAAATTTTAAAAAGTTCCAAAAAAACATTTTTCAAAAAATTTTCTTTACTTTATTCAATTAAATAATTCATTTTATTTTATTTTTTTAACCCACTAATAGTTTATTACAAATAACCTATTTGTTGAAATTAATAAATTAAATTTATTTCAAGATAATTCAATTATCAGATAAATTAAAAAGTTACTTTCAATAATTCATGAATAAATAAAGATAGTGGGAAATTATCATTTTTAAATAAAACACATTATTTATTTTATGCTACCGTTCGTCTCGACTATAAGGAGTTTTCTTAACTTATTTTTCGTAGTAATTTTGTGTTTGTAAAGTATGTAATTTAAGGCCTGAACAAGTCTCAAAAAAGTCGAGACGAACAAATAATGTGTTTTATTTAAAAAATTATAATTTCCCACTATCTTTATTTATTCATGAATTATCGAAAGTAACTACATATTTAATTTATTTGATAGTTTAATTATTTTTAAATAAATTTAATTTCTGAATTTTAACAAATAGATTATTTGTAATAGACTATAAAAAATTTAAAAACTTTTGAAAAAATTCAGTATTTCCGGTTTCCCAATTTGGATCCAAATCTTGATGCACAATTTGAAATATATATATATATATATAAGATTGGAGTAATTTTTGGAGACGGACTGATAAGTGAAATTGAGTGGATATCGATGAGGCAGTCCAAAAAAAGAAGAAGATAATTTACACTATCTTTTTATTCATAAAACCGACGTTTCGGAGGCTATTCCCTCCTTCTTCAGGGTTTTCACTGACTTTTCAATACCCTGAAGGAGGGAATAGCCTCCGAAACGTCAGTTTTATGAATAAAAAGATAGTGTAAATTATCTTCTTCTTTTTGGACTGCCTCATCTATATCCACTCAATATATATATAAATTTAAATAAACAAAAATCTTATAACTTTAACCCTTCCCTATATATATATGTATTTCAATTCACTGTTTTATTAGGGAATTAAACATATATATATGTTCATTGAGGTTTCCGAGGATGGGTTCAAGGCTATTACTAGTTTTACGGGTTTCTGTGAGTGGATTTGTGAGGTTTTCTCGATAATGACTCAAAAACAGCAGTCCAATAATTCAATCAGCTTTAAAAGTAGAAAAATACGATGTCATGAGTTAAAAATTATAGATAGAAAGTGAATACAATTTGTAAATGGTTATATTCTTTGAATGTATGTTTTTATATTTTAAATTATCGTAAGCATAGGTATGTTTCGGACGCCATCCGTCCATCTTCAGAGTTTATTTTTTTATTTGCATCAAGCAGAGGACAACCTCTTTGTTTCTCTTTGTGAATCAACAACTCTGCTACTCTCGGGAAAAACAAAAACTTTTCAATTAAAGTTAAGTTAAGCTTAATTGAACCAAAATCTTGCTATGCACCCTATCATAACTATTAAATTTCATTTTTGTTGAATTTACTAATTTTAAAATATTACTACTATAATATACTCATGCATGCATGATTTATGGCTAACAATAACATTCATGGGAGCTCAACAAGTGAATTTCGGGCCAAAATTTAAATTAGTATTTATGAGTCGAATGAATACTTTCACTTACAATTTGGTAAGTGAAAGTAAAAAAACATCTAGATTTAAAAACAAATATAATATTTCTGATAGTAAGATTGTTGTTTTTTTTCAAGAACTTTTCGGGAAAATATATTAATATTCAAATAGAATGAATTATTTGATCTAACATTTTTTTTAATGAGGAATTTTTTAATTCAAGGTCAATAGAGAATTTTTAATCATTTTAAGATAAACATGCTTCTTCTCAGCTGATTATTATTATATAATAAATAATTTTTAGTAGATTTTATGATTTTAATAAAAAATTTAACTAATAATAAATGAATGTTTGAAAGAAATAAATTTTTCTGACTGACAGATTGATTAGTAAATAAATAAAAAAATTTTTTTTATATTATAAAAATAATTGTTCTACCTTGTTTGATGAGCTGAAGACTTGGTATGTGCTTGGAGGTGACAATCTGTTCTTGGCTCTTTATTCGTCCGGTTTAATTAAGTTTCAAGTTAAAAATTAAATGCAATCAATCGGAATTATATTATCTTTGAAGGTATTATGTGTTTATATTATATAAAAAATTTATTGGCATATTAAGAATAATTGTCAGACTTGGATAAAAAGTTTATAGAAAATTTAATTAAAACATTTTATAAAATAGAAAAATCACATTCAATTTTATATTGAAATAGCAATAAGTGCTGTATCGATACTTAGTCAGGTAATGAAGTGATATTAAATGAACTTATGGAAGGTCAGATGTTAAGTAGTAAACTGGACAAGTGTACGAAAATCTCATCGTATCATCACACAAGTCTTTTGAGATTTTATTAAAATAATGAAGTCTATAGCCATCTAGTGATGAAATCGAAAACTATCATTTAACAAGTAGATTAACATTTGAATGGGTTTGTTCTTTTTTTAACACCCTTTATTAACTTCACCTGATGATGTATGCATATGTATGTATCAATGTGACATTTCTTCTGTTAAATTCCGCAAACATTTCTCTATAAAAATAATTGTTTACTCAATTTAAATTATATAAAAATAAAAATATTTCATTCTGTTGAATTCCGCAAACTTTTCTCTATAAAAATAATTAAGACTAAAAATTAAAAAAATAAATTATGGTTTAAAAAAAACTAAAAAAACTCGTTTTTTGTCAGTAATGCACTAAAAAGTACAAAATAATGTAATGAACTTTTTTTATGTCTAATCCGTGTCGGATCATAACAAGGAAGGCGCGCGCCTAGGGCCCCGTCGAATATGGGGGCCCCCAAAATTGATTATCATATTAATTTTGATCGTGATATGAAATTTCATTTCATTTTTATAAAAAATTTATCAATTGACTTATGAAATTCAATCATTATTTTAATGTTTCCTGTAACATTATATTTCCTCTCATATTAGGTATAACATATTAGGTATAGATATCAATTGTATATGTTAACTGTATAGCCGGGTTTTTCTCAAAGCCTTTTCCCGTGCAAAATTTAATTATACAAATGTAAGTAAAAATTACAAAAAAAAAAAAAACTATATTATGTAAAAAAATAATCTACTAGGAGCCATTTAAAATGGCCCTTTTCTTTTTTCATTGTATTAAATTTAAGATACTATACTTCTTTTGATTGTTAGAAGTAACGCAATAAATTGTGCATATTTATTCGGGCCAATAAAACATAGTTAAAATTTTAACAATGTTTCACTATAAACCAACACCGCGTTCCCTAAATTTGACTAATAAAACATCCTCTTAAAACTAAAAAATCAATTGTACCTAATATGTAAAAAGACAAATAACATAATTCAATAATCATTTATTTTGTTCCAAATATTATTAGATATTATTTTTTAACGATAATTGACAACAAAGTATTAATTTAAATATTTATATATAAAAAAAGACCCTATAATAAAGCGAGGGGTGATCTGCGATTGGAAGTAGGTGTACACCTCTTTGGAAGTATGTTGGAAGTACTTGTAAATATTTGGAAGTACTTGTAAATATTTGGAAAGTACTTTGGAAATATTTGGAAGTACTTGGAAATATTTGGAAGTACTTGGAAATATTTGGAAGTACAAGTGGAAGTAGGTGTACAGCATATTAGGTCGCGGTTCACCCTCGTAATAAAGGGAAAATTAAATATCTATTGAGAAGTCTTTTAGATTAATATACTTTAGAATTTTAGTGTTTTTTTGAGGCTCTTGAAAACCTTGAAACAGATATGGAATGTCTTCGTTAGGAAAAAAGAAATAAAATTTCTTTATATTCTAACTATTTATTTTCACAAAAAACTTTTTGAAACGTTTCAGCGGAAATTCTCACGCCATCATCAGTCTACAATGAAAACATACCATAAAATATAGTACCCTCTATCTTAATATACTTTGTTGATCACTTTCCATTAAAAAATCTTTTAAAATTTCTTTTGTATTTTTTTAATAAATTTAAAAAAACTTCAAGATATTTTAAATAGAGCTCTAAGTTAGTTATTAAATAGTTTTTGTATTGCGAGCTTATTATTGAGAAATTATAATGTTAATAATTATTATATTATAATATATAGTATTATAAATTGTTGAAACATAAAAATAAGATTAATTAATTATATGTAAGTAATTAAAATTACGTTTTATATTCATAATACCTATTAATTAATTTCCAAAGATATTTTTGTTATCCGGGGCCTAATTTTTTTTTTTTTGCGCCTAGGCCTTATATGCTTAATCCGCCACTGTGTCCAATATATAACATTAGGTCAAAAAGCGTAGGGCAATTTTGTCGAAATTAATTAAAAGTACATGCGCTCTGCGCCCCCACACTATTTATTTACTTATAATATTGGACATAAAAGAACTTTTATATTATTTTGTACTTTTTAGTAGATTACTGACAAAAGGTTTTTATTTTTTTTTAAACTTTAATTTATTTTAAATTAAATATAATATTTAGTATTAAATTGATTGGAAATCCCTGGCCAAGGCTTACCTCCTTAGTCGTAACGGCAAGTAAATTACACTGGGCAGAGGATGGAAAATAAGTAGAGAACAATTAATATATCATAAAAAGAAAAGTATTCGCCATATCCTCAAAAAAGTTTGCACTATAATAATTACAAGTGAATCCACTAGTAAAGCTAACAAAATATATATTTTACCTTAAATCCCTTTAAATAATTATTGTTTCTCCTTACTCTAGAAGTTACGTATTATATTTTGAATTTTCATTGCTTAGTTCTACAATATTACGGATGAAGGCAGCCAGGAGATAATAAAATAAATATGATGATAAAAAGAGTCGGTATATAGGATAGAGGCCAGAGGAGGCGAGTAATTCTTCAAACCAGTCTAAGGACCAAAGAAATCAACAAAATTAAAAGTTATCAAGGAAAATTTAAAAGCATATGTATTGAAAATTAAGGGGGAATAAAATTATATGACTCTTTGTCCGATCTGGACCATATATTTTGTTGACGCAACTTTTGAAACCCTGCGGAACTTTGGTATAAAAATCAGCTACCTAAAATAAATCTTCTTCTTCTTCTTGTTTTTAAACCTATAGGTTTGTTTCTTCCAGATCGTCATGCCATCTTTTCTTGGGACGACCTCTACTTCTTATTCCAACCGGCTTGTTGGTCATCACTTTCTTTACTAGTCGGTCTTCTGTCATTCTTCCCACATGCGCGTACCATTCTGTTCTTCTTCTCTTGATCCATTCTCCCACCTTCTGTATTCCACATTTTTCTCTAATATCTTCACTCTTCATTCTATCGAGCCTGGTCACGTTCATTATCCTTCGCAATGTCTTCATTTCTGTTGTTTCCAATAATTGAGAAGTTTTTGCAGTGTCGGGTCTTGTCTCAGCTGCGTATGTTAATATTGGGCGTACCACGGTTTTGTAGACTCGTACCTTGGCCTCCGTTCTTAAATATTGGTTTGACCAGATTGCACTGTTAAGGCAACCCGATATTTTCGATGCCTTTATTGCTTGATGTTTTACCTCTGATTCTAGGTCTCGATAAGAGGTCACTTGGATTCCAAGGTACGTGAAGGACATGACTTGTTCGACAATCGTATCGTATAGTTGTAGTTTACATCGGAGTGGTATTTTAGAGATTGTGAGAGTTTTGGTCTTCTTGGTTGACAGGGTTAGACCGAATTTATGTGCAACACAACTGAATTTATACAGGAGGCGCTGGAGGGAATCTTCATCTTCTGCAACGAGTGCTGCATCGTCTGCATAGCAAACGCATGTTAAATTCTCGTCCCCTAGGGAATATCCTTTTAGATTTTTTATTTCTCCAATGATTTCATTCATTACTATATTAAAAAGCAGAGGGCTAAGCGAGTCTCCCTGCCTAATGCCCTGGTTCACTGGGATTCTTCGGGACAGTCTTCCTTCGGTTTTTATTCTGGCGGTGTTGTTGGAGTAAATATCTTGTATTAGGTTTATGAGATTGTCGGGGATTTTAAACTTTTCCAAGATTTTAATGACGTGCTTCAGTTGTACTTTATCGAACGCTTTTTCGATATCGATAAAACAGAAAAACGCCGGCTTGTTAAATTCATATGCTTTTTCGCATAGCTGTCTGATGGCGAATATAGCGTCTACACAGGACCGACCTTTCCTGAAACCTTGTTGCTCGTCATGTAAGTTTATTATTCTTGACAGTTTATTACTTACTATTTTTGTGGTTAGCTTAAGGTGGGTGTTTAGCAGATTAATTCCACGGTAGTTGTTGGGGTTGAGTTTTTCACCCTTCTTGAATATTGGTATTACTATGTTCGTTTTCCACTCTTCTGGGATTGTCGATTTTCTGAATACTTGATCAATTAGTACATATATTTGCTCCCAGAGATGTGGTCCTCCATATTTTAACATTTCGTTAGTAATTCCATCTTCGCCAGCGGATTTCCTGTTTTTTAACGTCTTTAGCGTGTTATCAATCTCCATTTTTGTTACAGCTACACACGAGTTTCCCCGATCTCTTCTGTCACATTCCTCTGGTGTTCCTGCATACAGTTTCTTAAAATATTCCATCCATGTTTTTTCATCTATGTTATGTGGGATCACATACTCTAAGATCTCTTTTTTTGGTTTTGTATCATTCGCCATATTTTTCTTTGCTGCCCATAGAAATCTCTTTCCAGGTTTTTCGTATATGCTTCCCAGAAGTTTCTTTTAATTTGCCTAATCTGTATATTAACCTCGTTCCTAATTGAACTTTGGTATAAAAATCAGCTACCTAAAATAAATGAAATGGGAAAATAAATATTTAGGCATTTTATTCAATCTGGACCAAATTTTGCATGCAGTCCTAAGGGCCATGGGTAACTATTGTGCCGATATAATTTAATGGGTTAGTGATGAAGGTGTAGAAACATAAGTTTATAAACTTTATTAAAGTTGTTATCGGGAAATAAGGAGTATATTTTTTATGCAGATAATTTATATTTTATTGTCAACGTTTCGTCAACTTTGTTGACTTCTTCAGGACTTAAATAGTTAACTTCCCTGCATATTTGTCATTTTTATAAACTTTCACTATATGAATCCAAAAAATTACCTGCATGATAAAAAAAGTAAATTACAAAATTTATGGGAGGACTGGGATTATCTATTAAAATAATTAAAAATGATTTTTCTTTTTAAATTTTTATTAAAAATATTTTACTACTCAATACAATATTATAAATATTTAGAAATTGACTAGAATTCGATTTTGTAAAAACACACTATTTAAAAATATTCAATTTTATAAAAATACAAATACAATAGATAGTTATCAAAAATATCAATAAAATTGGAATGTTCAAAATTTAATTCTTGTAAAGAAATATCAAATTTAGGATGTATTACACTGAAAACATCTTCGGTCTCTTTTTTCCTTTTTCTTATTCAATGCTGAAAATATAAAAAAGTAATTAAAATATTATATAATAAATAGGTATATATAGAGTGTGGTTGTCTTATGAAAGTATACTCCAAAGATTGGTATAATCCAGCGGTCGGCAACCTGTGGTCCTTGGCATAATTTTAATCGCCCGCAAAGAAATTAAGATATTCTTTCAATTCGCTGAACTCATTTATTTAATAAAATTTTGAATTTAAAATGAGTGAAGAGAAACAACCAAAAAATTTTATATTTTTTGGCAATTCTTCACGTAAATGTGACTAAGTTTATGAATCATCAATAGGGCCCTCACAGATTCAATCACCACCAAGCACCAGCAGATAAGAAGATTTGAAAAGGCAGTGCTGGGGAGGGAGAAACAAGAGAGATAGATCAGAAGGAATCAGAGGAGTGTCGGAAAAGAAGGGAATGGCATGGAATGGAATAAGTAAAGACAGAAAGCAATGGAGTAAAAAATATGGGACTTAACTCCGCCACCTTTAAATCTAAAATTGTAGAAAAGGGTTAGGATTAAGTAATAAGTTTAATTAAACAGCTGAATGGAGATATTTTGCTCATATCTTAAATTGTTCATAATTTAGTTATACAGATTATTGATATTGTAGCGTTTTGATGATAGAGGGTCGGCCTAGGGGGGGGGGCGTGACAGTCCCCCTCCCCCACATCCATTATCATCACAAACTGAATAAATGGGGCTTTCAAAATTTAGTTAACTTTAATGGAAACAAGACTCAATGATGTCTAATTTCTAGGCGCGAAAATAAAAATTTCCCTGATATTCACTTCGATTCGAATACCCCGAAAATGTGTGACAGCCTATCCATCTGTCGCATCTGACCTATCTTGGAATGAACACATCTTCTCTGTGGCGAAATCTGCAGCAAGGAAGATTGGCTATACTTATTCAGGTTCAAGCGATTTTGCACGCCATTAAATCTTCTCACCATCTACAAGGCCCAAATCCGCCCTGTCTCGAATACGGCTCTCATCTATGGTGAGGAGCATCTAAATATGCTCTTGCTACCCTGGATGCAATTCAGAAACGAGCCGTCAGGCTAATTGATGATTCTACCCTCACCGACTCGCTCGACTCGCTAGCTCATCGAAGAAATGTCTCTGCCCTTTCCCTTTTCTATAGATACTATCACGGCAGGTGCTCTGATGAGATAAAATCAATAATTCCCCCCAAAGCATGTTTTGCGCGTAGCACGCGTTTTGCCGACTCCCAACACTCTTTTGTGGTCAGATTAGAAAAATGCCGGACCTACTGTATATATCCCCATGACTTCAAGGAACTGGAACTCTCTTCCAGCCTCCATCTTTCCCAGCACTTATAATCTTCAAACCTTCAAAACCCGAGTGCATAAACACCTACGTCTCCACCCTCTCACTTAATCAACTTTCCCTTCTCTTCGGTAATGCAAGGGTCTTTCGAGATCCATAGGGGCTGCATCTTTACTGGTGCATTCGATTGCATTAAAAAAAAAAAAAAAAAAAAAAATGCTAGAAAAGAGATCTTGCGCTGCTTCTTTTTTCACTCGCCTAAAGCCCCTTACCCTCCTCGGACCGGCACTGAATATCACCAGCTTATAATTATATTTATAAGTGTAAGATGTAATTATAATAAGTTTTATAAATGAAGTACTTTGTTATGTTAATGATTTGAAGAGTTGAATAAATTAAATTTGCACTTACATATTACTTGAGATCCAATGTTATAGGCGATTGCGTTAGTACTTTTTTCTTTCTCTCGGCAAATGGATGAATTAAAAGCTAAAGCAGCCATTCGAAAAAATAATTCATTTACACAATCGCCATTTTTGGAAGAAACAGACCAGAATTCTGCCTTTAGATTTTTTGCCATCTTAATAGCATGATCTTCAATTTCAGAATAAATTGAATTAGAAATTAAATCTTTTTTAGTTCCAACTAGAAAAATGTGCGCATCTTGATGCACTGTACACTGCGCATCATATAGCCATTGTGGACAATGAGAGAGAGTTTTTAGGCTGCTTAGATCGAAAATAATGACAACTATATTAGCTCCTCTGTAATAAGATGAGGCTATACATTTAAATCTTTCTTGACCTGCAGTATCCCAGATTTGTAAATTAAATGGTACTTTGAGAATGTCAAATCGTTCTACTTCAAAATCAACGCCAATTGTAGCTTTATAATTATTATCAAAAGTTTCATGACAAAATTTATTTACAAGACTAGTTTTACCCACACCCACATCTCCTAAAAATATTGCTTTGGAAATTTTTAATCCCGAAAATAGGAGATTATTATTTTTGCATGTATCTTTTACAATCTGACTGAAATCATATTGTTTATAAGGCGTTGCTTCAGATTTAAAAGGACTAGGAAATATATCGATTTGTCTATCTCTCTCTGCATGATCTCTAATCATTTTGAAAACTGCTGATCTTGATTTGTACATAGAGAGGTCACCTGCTATAAGGGATGAGTATATAAAAATCAAAATTAAAAATAGATT
This sequence comes from Forficula auricularia, assembly GCA_024734495.1. Classification (NCBI taxonomy): domain Eukaryota; kingdom Metazoa; phylum Arthropoda; class Insecta; order Dermaptera; family Forficulidae; genus Forficula; species Forficula auricularia. Next base: position 1,872,405 of record JALMQS010000852.1, on the reverse strand, counting down.
TAGAAAATTTAATAAATAAAATAATTACCTTGATCGTTATAATAATGAAAAATGCAATACCAAATTGTTAAATGAGTTTGTTTTCTAATATAATTGTAGAGATGTTTACGTTACCATAGTAACCGCCCTTGTTCTATAATTATACTATATTACTTCGAATTTAAGCCACAGAAATATTTAAAAGTTGGTGAGTGGAGAATTGGCAGACAAAATGTTGAAATATTTGCTTTGAATTTAATTTTACTTTTTGAAATTTGAATAAAAAGTGAGGCTTAAATTTTAACTAATGAAATATAATTCGATATTTTTATATAATATCTATTTAAGCCCAAATTTAGTATCTAATTTTAAATAATGTTTCAATCAGTATTATAAATATAAAAAAATAACTTATAAAATTATATATATATATGATATAAGAATATTATAAAATTATTGCTTCCATAGTTGCATAAATATTTTGTTTGTAAATTGTTAATCATTTTTTAACTTTTATGTACGATTTAAAAAGTTTAATAAAGCCTTAATCTAAAAAAAGGTTTTGATATTTTTATTACAATATAATTTATACTTATTTATTTTCTATTAAAATCCTTTATCTTATCTTATATTATTAAATGGCAATTCTTGTATATATATTATATATAGAATTGGTTTCTCGAAAACGGCTCTAACGATTTCGCTAAAATTTGGTGTACTTATCAAGTATCATGAGTTATTATAGCTGTGTCAAATTTTTAATCCGATTGAAATAAAGGAAGGAGGTGTAATTAGTCATGTCGCAAAATAAATATTTCAATCGTTCACATCTCGTCTTCGGATAGTTGCAGAGTCTTAAAATTTGAAACTTAAGCTATCTTTTTTTTTTTTTTTTTTTTATAAAGATACTGATACAAGAAGAAGTTGCACCAAGAAGGTACAACCTCTGTAGTCCGTGGTGGACCCTTGTAACGTGAAGCTATATCTAGAAGCTACAAGAAGTATAACAAGATTTTGGCTAAAATAGAAGTATCGGAAGTTGATGTTTACGTACGTAAGAATGTACCCCCCTGCGTTTCTCAACCATAAATCTCAGAGATATAAATTTCGAAACTTAAGCTCGATATAGGCTAGAAAGGGTACAACATGTTTTTGGTTAAAATCGGAACACCGTAAGTGGACATTTACATGAAAGATTTGTCGTCTAAAAATTGGTGTATTTATCAAGTGTCATGACGTCATGAGTTATTGGTCGTGTATAGATTTTAATCCGATTGAAATAAATAAATAAATAAATAAATAAAAAAATAAATCTTTATTTCTCGACCTGCTTAGAGGCACAAGTCCTCGGTTGCTAGGTCCTCCAAACATCAATACAATCTAGCTACAATACATTAATAAACATCAATACAAATTAATTACAACAATTTAACAAAGTAAAAAAAGTAAAAGTAAAAAAAAAAAAAAAAAAGAAGAAAAAAAAAATAGAAATGTATGCTCATTAACAAATAACATGACCATAGATTTCCATCAAAAGACAAAAAGTAATTTAAAAATTCCGCGCAAAAACCCGATACCAGGAGCAAGCGACGCATTAATAAATAACGCGAAATAAAGGATGGAGTGTCGTAAAATATTTTAATCATTCAAAATATCATTTTCGGTAAGTCGCAGAGCCTTGAAATGTGAAATTTAATCTATTTAGAGGCAAAAAGTTACCGAACATCGCTCGGTGGTCCAAGCACTTATATTCATATATCCCGCCTTTAGATATTTTATTTCTAAAATATTTTTTTCCTTTAATTTAATTAAAATTAGATAATATTAAATAAAATTTAAATAATTTCATAATTTATATAATCATAATTATAACTATTAAAGTGGTTTTTAGTATTTTCAAAAGTTGTTCATTTGAACGGAAAGCAGCTTAATTTGGAATTGTTAGCGAGTTAAGAGATCTTCCATTTTCTTTCTTTCTAGTTTAATAAGCGAAAATGGCCCCGAAGCCAAAGCCAACAGATAAATCAGGTATTTTTATTATAAATAAGTTTTTTAAGATCTAATAATTTAAAATATTTAAACTCCAATTCAATTATTATATCTACATTAATTACTATCATAATTATATTTCTAAATCTTACATATTTATTTATGGTTAACCATGCCACGTGAGGTTTGAATCGTTTTCATTATTCAATTACAATTCAATTCTTTATTTGTTTATTTTCTATTTTATAAAAATTAATTATTATTTACACTCATAAAAATAAACTATTTAATGTTTTTGTTTTTATTTAGTTTATTGTTCTAATTTCTTGTTATAACCAAACTTTACAATGTTTCCAAGTTTTTAGTTTGTAAAAAATAAATTTAATGTTTTGTCATTAGAGTAAAGTTTAATTTATATGAGACTAGTCTCAACTATTAAATTAAATAATATTCGGAATATATAATTATCATATATATCTAAATTTTTTCAGGATACAAATTCTCTTTTAAATAGGTGTTTATATTTGTATCCTCAAAATATTTAGGTATATATAAATAAAAAATTCTCATAATTAATTAAGAAATATAATTTTCAATATATTAGTTAATTACTAAGACTATTCATTCGAAGGAGACAATAAAAGAGTTGTTGTCTTCTGCTGGAATTATAAATTGTATTTATTTATAACGATACTATAGTTTCGAGGCTTTGCCCTCTGCATCAGTCTATTACAATGGGTTCACAGGAATTGATTTATGAATTAAATTAATTCCTGTGAATCACTATAATACGACTGATGAAGAGAGCAAAGCCTCGAAACTATAGTCTCGTTATAAATAAATAATATTTATAATTCCAGCAGATGACACACTCTTTTATTGTCTCCTTCAATATATCAAAATTCTGCTTTTCTCGGAAAAAAAACTTTCAATTTACTATTCATTCGAATAATTTTCTCCATTTCTTTGTACAATTCAACAATTCTCATCTTACTCTTATTTTATGATGATAATCTTGTGGGAATCTCTCTGATGATTCAATGAAAGACACTTGTATACACATACTGAAAATAATTATCGATATATTATTTATTAAAAACAAATCTTTTGTATCTCTAAAAGTTTATATATTCAATTGTTCTAGCTAAGGCTGAAAAAAAGCCTGAAAAGAAAACCGAGAAAAAGGCCGAGGCTTCTTCTTCAACCGGAGCAGCATCGACTTCTAAAGCCCCTAAGGCTGCTGCCCCCAAGCCAGCTGCTGCAAAGCCTGCTTCAGCCAAACCAGCAACCACTAAACAAACACCCAAGCCCGCGACATCTAAAGCCCCAACTGCTAAAGCAACTTCAGCTAAAACTCCCGCTAAAGCTGCAGCGAAATCTGCTGGTAAAAATGCTGCAAAACCAGCATCAGCCCCTGCTAAAACCCAAACTAAGAAGCCTGCGTCGGCCAAACCCGCAGCCAAAGGAGCCAAGGCTACTGCCAAATCAGTTGCTAAACCAGTAGCTAAAAAGACAGATAAGCCTAAACGAGATGTTCCTCTTAAGGCACAGAAAGTTAGCGGAAAATTAGCCAAGCCATTGGCTCTCAAGAAGGCTAAAGATGTCCAGAAAAAGGTAACAAAATTATAAGTTTAATTAAATGGAATAAAAACTAAAATATTATACCTGTTTTCTACTATTTTACATCGTATGTTTCCTATATTTGATTCAATGGCGAATCGAATACAGGTGATTTTTGTCAAATATTAAGTGAAAATAATATCTGAACTTATATATTTCTAACTTGAAATAATGAAGTTAAATAATTGAAGGAGACAATAAAAGAGTGTGTCTTCTGCTGGAATTATAAATTTTATTTATTTATAACGAGACTATAGTTTCGAGGGCTTTGCCCTCTTCATCAGTCTATTACAATGTATTCACAGGAATTAATTTATGAATGAAGAGGGCAAAGCCCTCGAAACTATAGTCTCGTTATAAATAAATAAAATTTATAATTCCAGCAGAAGACACACTCTTTTATTGTCTCCTTCAATATATAAAAATTCTGCTACTCTCGGCAAAAACTTTCAATTTAATATAAGAAGTTAAATAAATTTATAATTTTCTCATTAATATATTAAAGAATAATTAACATATTAGCGAGAATTGTTTTGATCGCGCTTTTTAAACAAGATATATATAACTTATGAGGAGAATTTTCTAGGTTATGTTTCACAAAAAGGAAATATTAAAACAAATGTATGTTTATTTGAGTTTGATTCACTCGATATATATTTCGGGTTATTAGCCCATCTTTTCTTCCAGTTTTTATTTGAACTCCTGAAGATGGGCTAATAACCCGAAATATATATCGAGTGAATCAAACTCAAATAAACATACATTTGTTATAATATTTCCTTTTTGTGAAACATAACCTAGAAAATTCTCCTCATAAGTTATCCAGTCAAGATATATATCGCGAGACTACTGCTGGTTGAACCTATTGGAGTCTGCTCAGTCTTGAGTCTGGACCAAGAGAATGAAAAAATATATGATCCATTTAGTTATAATCCAACGTCATTATTGCGTTTAGCCCGCATGATCCATCCAAGTGTCATGCGGGCTAAACGCAATAATTATAGCTAAATGGATCATATCTTGTTCATTCTCACTTGGTCCAGACTTAAGACTGAGCAGATTCCAATAGCTTCAACCAGCAGTAGTCTCGAGATAAATATCTTCAAAAAGCGCGATCAAAACAATTCTCATTAATGTGTTAATTATTCTTTAATATATTAATGAGAATACTATTTTACAATTTATAATTTATTTTAATGATGAAAATCTTGTGGGAATCTCTCTGATGATTCTGTGACAGACACTTATATCAAGATTCTGAAAATATTTTATATTTTGAATTATTAATATCATTTTCATTAGAATTATTAAAAAATAAAAAAGTTTTACAAGTAGAGAACATTTCATTCTACAGTTTGGATTTTTTTTACCTCAGTCATTCTACATAGATATTAACCCACCTCTCCTACGGTGGATTAAGATCACACATTTACTACGGTCCGGTCGGATTTGACCCTTCTATCTTTTTAGGACAGTTTTCAATTAAAAAACGCATTGATCACCTAGAAAAATGAGAAAAAGTAATTGATAGAAATATTTGTTTTTGTTTTAAATAATTTTTATTTATTATACATAGGTAAAAAAATAAATGGACACGTTCTGATGTGGCCATCCACTCGACTTTAACATACACCCTGGGGGACCCCTCTCTTATATTTAATATTTAATAAAATTACACTGCCTAACAATGAAAATGTCTCGGGCTCAAAAATAGCTGATTCTTATGTATTTCCACCTGCTGAATTCAAAAATTACCGATTAGCTCTTGTTTTGGAGATATAATCGGTCAAAACGACGAAAAAGGCTATTTTGAACTATTTTCGAGTCCCGTTAGATATTAAACAGCAATATTTGCATCACAATATTTTGTTGAAGTAATAGAAAACAGCTTCCTCTTTGATTTTCAAATTAAGCCTTGTTTTTAGCTCAATTAGAACTCGAGAAAACCACGTGATTATAAAGGATAATTAACATATATAAAAACATATGGTCTTACTTTTTTAGTTATAACTCGCGTTCTAATTGAGTTACAAACAAGTGGTAATTTGAAAATCAAAGAGGAAGCTGTTTTCTATTACGTCAAAATATTTTGATTTCAAATATTGCTGTTTAATATCTAATGGGACTCAAAATAGATCAAAATGGCCTTTTTCGTGGTTTATTATTATTATAAGCACTCCAAAAGCAAACTTTATACGGAATTAGGTACTTTTCCTTTATTTTGGTGCACAATGAATAGAAAAATCATGAAATAACTTTAGGACAAAGACAAGACACCTGTATTTGGTTGACCCGACCGTAGGAGAGAAGGGTTAATTAAATAGAATAAAAACTAAAATATTATATCTGTTCCCTATTACTTTACAATTTATAATCTATTTTAATGATGAAAATCTTGTGGGAATCTCTCTGATGATTCTGTGACAGACACTTATATCAAGATTCTGAAAATATTTTATATTTTGAATTATTAATATAATTTTCAATAAAATTATTAAAAAATGAAAAAGTTTTACATGTAGAAAACATTTCATTCTACAGTTTGAATTTTTATATCTCAGTGAGTGGCGTAGCCAGAAAATTTTTTTAATGGGGGGAGGGGGGATCAATTCACAAAGCAAAATATTTAGTGGGGTTCTGACCCCCCCCCCCCGGCTACCCCTCTGACCTCAGTCATTCTAGATATTAAGTAAACTAATTCCTATTAAACAATTTTTCTTCTTTTTACATTATTTTTTAATTAAATTTGAAATATTTCAATTTTAGATTATTAAAGGAGCTTTTGGAACAAGAGTAAGGAAAATTAGAACTTCTGTTCATTTCAGAAGACCTAAAACATTTTGCCCTCCCAGAAATCCTAAATATCCAAGGAAATCTGTTCCCAAGAGAAATCGGTATGTGTATATTATTTTTTAAGCAATTTAGAAAAACCTATTATAATCAAAATAATCATAATTTTTCTTACTTTAAAAAATTACAGCATGGATGTTTATAACATCATTAAATATCCTTTGACAACTGAAGCTGCAATGAAGAAGATTGAAGACAATAACACTCTTGTGTTTATCGTTCACATTCAGGCCAATAAGCATCACATTCGTGCTGCTGTTAAAAAATTATATGACATTGATGCTGCGAAAGTAAACACCTTGATCAGGTAAATTATTCAAAATGAAATATTTAAATTTTATCACCCACCGAATTAAGGTAGTTGTTCCGCCAAATGAGTTTTCTTAGGATTTTTTTGAAATTTAGACAGATTATTATGTAAATACTTCTGCATCGATTGGTGGCAAAACGAAATTTATGAACAATACAGTTCCGGAGATATTAAATTTCAAAAATCGAGTTTTTCAGACTCTTATACATTACACTATACGGGATATCGGAAAATTTACATACATATTTAATTATAATTAAGAAACCCTTCTTACCATTTTTATAAAAAACTAAACCAACATTAAACAATAACTAATACATATTTTACGACAATTTTGATTCATAGTTACAACACAGTTTCTGAGATAATAAGGAAAAAATAATGAAAAATGTATAAAAAAATTTACCCTAAAAACAATTTGGCAACAGCGCATTTATTTAACCAGCGAAAGATGTATAAAGCGCGCATGCGCTAGATTTTTTTCAAAATTATAATTTTCATAATGTGTAACGTAGGCATTTGTTAAAAAATAACGTTTTTTATAGAAATAAATCGACCTTTAAAATGTATTTTATCTGTCATTTTAATATAAAAATATTCAATCTCTTACAATGCTGCCAGATTTGTCAAACGAGCAAGCGATTGGCTAGAATCGGTACATAAACAGCAAAAAGTTTTGGGCTTATGAATTATGAATCCTTATTGTCCCCGAGGGCTGAACCGCGACCTAATATGCTGTACACCTACTTCCACTTGTACTTCCAAATATTTCCAAGTACTTCCAGATATTTCTAGGTACTTTCAAATATTTTCAAGTAATTGCAAATATTTCCAAGTACTTTCAAAATACTTCCAAAGAGGTGTACACCTACTTCCAATCGCGGATCACCCCTCGATTGTCCCTATATACTCTAGCATTAACTTATTGCTAGTATTGTCGCGAAACAACTACCTTAACACAAAAAGTTCTATTTTAAATTTATACCTATTTTTTTTTTCAGGCCTGATGGTAAGAAAAAAGCCTATGTACGATTGGCTCGCGATTATGATGCCCTTGATGTTGCTAACAAAATTGGCATTATATAAATTCATATTTATATTTACTTTCTATACAAATGTATATTGATTTTTTATTAATAAAATAATATGGAAAGTATTTTTTGTATCTAAATAGAGAATATTTTTCTTACCTGCAATCTTCGAATTTCCTTTTCAGAAGGTATTTTGCATCTAATGGAAATTCTTCCCTAGTGTTAGGGGCCAACTTTTTTTTATCTAAATAAATAAGTTTTTTTTTCTTGAAAAGCCAAGGATAACGAAAAGTAAAAATTCCGAATAAAAATATTTATTGGAACGTCATATTTTCATTGTCTTAAAACCCGACATTTCGGTGGATCGCGTTTCTTTCAGGGTTTAAAAGGGTCAACGAATCAAATTTCAAACTCCTTTTTGTCTCCTTTAACGTCTTTATGCTTTTTTTTTATATAATGATATTGATTTAAGATGTTTCACCAAAAAGGTACAACCTCCGTGCTGGAGCCTTCTATCGTAAAAAGAAGAGATCTTTTAGAATTTACCATTGACATCTCTAGTTTTCGTTATCCATGGGCTGCCTTTCAATTATCCATTCAATTTAATTTATTTTATTAAAAAAAGAGTGGTCCCCTAACACAAGCGAAAGTTTTTTTCCTGGAACATCTGGACAAGTGATACACTTTTTTTTCTTCAACACAAAAAAAACAATCACATCATAAATATATTTATTTATTATTATTATCATTCATCTTCCAAACTCATTACAAATTTTAGATCATTAGTAATTAAAAATGGTGTTGGAGTTATATTGATTTTTCTATTTTTTGAACCCCCACTCAAATTTCGGCCCCTGAAAAAATGACTTTTATCATAGGTCTCTTATAGTAAATTTCATTTTTCCTGATTTTTTTTTTTTGATTGAAAATTTTATAATTTTAATTTTTTAAGAGCCCCCTCCCTTAATTTTTGAATCGATTTCAACCAAAATCTAATCAGCTCTAATTTAAAGAATCTTACCTGTGAAATTTCTTTTTGATAATCGCACTAGTTTTTGAGCTAGATAGTACACAAAATTTGGCAACATACTAACTTTTTGACAAAATCATTAATATCTCGTAAAATGTAATTTTTTCAATGTTCACTAGGGTAGTCCTTATTTTGGGTATTTTAGAATTTTTACCCGGCCAAGAGCTCATATGCTTCGAAATAAAAAAACAAAAATTTATAATTTTCTCATTAATATATTAAAGAATGGGGAGCCGGGTTGGCTCAGTTGGCTAACGCACTGGCCTCGTTTCGACATCGATCGATTATGACGATGTTGGAATGGGAGGCCGGGGTTCGATCCTAGCTGACGAATAAAAATTTCTACCGGCTGAAAACTCGGCTCCCCCACTAACCCTACTAACACTTTACTTATGTGCTGTCTAAAATGGGCTTTGTTCCCGGTGACATTAAATAAATAAAAAAAAAAAATATTAAAGAATAATTAACATATTAACGAGAATTGTTTTGATCGCGCTTTTTAAATAAGATATATATTGCGAGACTACTGCTGGTTGAAGCTATTGGAGTCTGCTGAGTCTTAAGTCTGGACCAAGTGAGAATGAACAAGATATGATCCATTTAGCTATAATCCAACGTCATTTTGCGTTTAGCCCAGTGATGTGTAATGCGGGCGTGAGAATGAACAAGATATGATCCATTTAGCTATAATCCAACGTCATTTTGCGTTTAGCCCAGTGATGTGTAATGCGGGCGTGAGAATGAACAAGATATGATCCATTTAGCTATAATCCAACGTCATTTTGCGTTTAGCCCGCATTACACATCACTGGACTAAACGCAAAATGACGTTGGATTATAGCTAAATGGATCATATCTTGTTCATTCTCACTTGGTCCAGACTTAAGACTCAGCAGACTCCAATAGCTTCAACCCGCAGTAGTCTCGCAATATATATCTTATTTAAAAAGCGCGATCAAAACAATTCTCGTTAATATGTTAATTATTCTTTAAAATATTAATGAGAAAATTATATTTATTATTTCAAGTTAGAAATATATAAGTTCAGATATTATTTTCACTTAATATTTGACAAAAATCACCTGCATTCGATCGCGATTGAATCAAATAAATATAGGAAACATACGATTGAAAAATCGCCCAAGTTTCAAGTCTCTATCAATTATAACCTGTCCCCCCAGGATCTAAGTTTCCCCTAACATGGGGTTTTTGGTATTGAACGATCAATTTTTTATTCCGGCCAAAGTGATGGTTCATAAAATTTGAAACTCTGTAAACTTTATCCTTATAACAGCAGCTATCCCTCAGAATGTTGACAGATTTTTAGCTATTATTTGGAGTCTACACTAAGATGTAGTATTTTATCTGTCTGCAACTCCAAAATTATAATAGCTAAAAATCTGTAATAATTATGATGGATATCTGCTATTATAAGGATAAAGTTTCAAATTTTATGAACCATTACTTTGGCCGGAATAAAAAAATTGATATTTTAATCCCAAAAACCCTATGTTATTTAGATGAGAAACTTGGGGGATATTTTTTTTTTTTTTTTTTTTTATTTCGAACCATATGAGCTCTTGTCCGAGTAAAAATTCGAAAATTACCAAAATAAGGACCACCCTAATGTTCACTCATTAGGACTTTTTTGTAGAGCAAAACGCCATGGTTTAACTCAATTTTTTTAATAAAATAGTTTCAGCTGTTTTTGAGATATTTCGAAAAAACGAATCAAAAAACCCCAGTGTTACCTGTATATTAAAGTAATAGAACAAAGAAATTTCGGAAAAAGGGTATGAGCATGTTATTCCCCATATAATTATCGATTTTATGTACCGGGACATAGTCTAGGCAAATTTAGATTTTAACAGGAATTATCTCCCGGTAAAGATTTTATAGCTGGAAAAACTTAATTGGTGCACCAATATTACTATCTTAAGTTTTCCCGCAAATTTGGAATTTGCGATGTGCGCCTTTAATGAGCGAATTTCGGGGTTTTTTCAGTTTTTCTTGAATAACTTCAAAAATGGCTTATCAAAACAAAAAGATTTCTATTAGATATACCGGTTCTAACTAAAAAAATGGATGAAATTGTTATCATTTTATGTGGAATTTAAAGAAGTTTAATTTATTTTTCAAAAAAAGGTAACAAAATTAGATTAGAAGTTTAATTAAATGGAATAAAAACTAAAATATTATACAAAGAGAAACAAAGAGGTTGTCCTCTGCTTGATGCAAATAAACATATATATCGAGATGATATATCTGTATATATATTATTTTTTTTTTTTTTTTTTTTTCGGCCTTTCTAGCCATAAGCCTAATTACGATACTAGTTATAGTTTTTTGAAAATTTGTCTCTACCCCCGGGGGTCAGATTTTAGCTGGTTGCCTCGAGTCGGATTCGAACCCGGGTCCCCTGGTTAGCTCGCTGTCACGCTACCGCCTAGCCTATCTGACCCCCCCCCTATATATTATTTATAATAATAAAATAAAACAAATAATATATATACAGATATATCATCTCGATATATATGTGTGTATGTTTCTTTGCATCAAGCAGACCTCTTTCAACAACTCTGCTACTCTCGGCAAAACAAAAACTTTTCAATAAAATATTATACCTGTTGCATACTACTTTACAATTTATAATCTATTTAATGATGAAAATCTTGTGGGAATCTCTCTGAATATTCTGTGACAGACACTTATACAAAGATTCTGAAAATATTTTATATTTTGTATTATTAATATAATTTTCATTAGAATTATTAAAAAATAAAAAATTTTTACATTTCATTCTATAGTTTGAATTTCTTTACCTCAGTCATTCTAGATATTAAGTAAACTAATTTCCTAATAAACAATTTTTTAAATGATAACAATTTCATACATTTTGGTTCAGTAGAACTGCTCTCTACTAGCACCTGTCAAAAATAGCACTTTTTTCCAATTTTTTAAAAAATTGCTCCTTTTTGTCTAAAAAATGGCTCTTAACGCCTAGTGCTCAACCATGTATTGGGATATTCTAGTACTGGTATTGACCATGACCTCATTAATATTTACAATTTCATACATTTTGGTTCAGTAGAACTGCTCTCTACTAGCACCTGTCAAAAATAGCACTTTTTTCCAATTTTTTAAAAAATTGCTCCTTTTTGTCTAAAAAATGGCTCTTAACGCCTAGTGCTCAACCATGTATTGGGATATTCTAGTACTGGTATTGACCATGACCTCATTAATATTTACTATATATATTATGCATATACACACATATATAATTTGTAACGAATGTTTCAGCTCTACACACTAATACTTGTATTTGTTGTGTACATGTAGATATTTTGGCGCTAGTACCGAATTTACCGAACCGAAATGCTTGAAATTGTTATCATTTTGCGCAAAATTTAATCAACTTTAATTTATCTAGTAGAAATCTTATTGATTTGATAAGCCATTTTAGAGTTTTTCAAGAAAAACTGAAAAACCCAGAAATTTGCTCATTTTGAGGCGCGCAGCGCAAATTCCACAATTCAGATTTGGGGGAAGCTTAGGGCCGGTTGTATGTCGCTATGGGCCGGTTGCATGTCGCAAAGTAAATGCTTTTTACCACTAACACAGGGTAGATGGTAATGGAGCCACTGGAATGGCCAATCAGATGCCAGGCACTGACAGTGAAAAGCATTTACTTTGCGACATACAACCGGCCCTTAGTGTAGTTATATTGAGGCACGAATAAAGGTATTCTAGCAATTAATCTTTACCGTGAGATTCCTGTAAATGCCCTTTTTTCACGATATTTGCCTAGACCCTAGACCAGGGGTGTCCATTGTCCAAGCTTTTGTCTTGCACGGGCCGTATTTGAAGAAAAAACAAATGATTCGGACCACATATAAAATATACAAATTCAATTGAAATTATTTGTTAATCAAAAAAGATACTTAATAATGTAGAATAATGATATCCACCATGACAAAGAGCAGAAATGTCCGAGGATTTTGTTTTTAAATCATTTACTATTTCATAAAGTTTTAATTACTGAAATAATAAATAAAAAAAAAAATGGAAATATGAGATGAAGATAATTTTCAAATATTCAAAACTTCGTTATTATTTTATCTGAGCTTATAATTTTGCTTTTAATAAATTTTATTCTCGAAAATAGCTTTACCAAGGTATATGTAAATTCATATTTCTAAAAAGTGAATAAATATTGTTTCTTTCTGAGTAGATAATTTTTACAAAATTTTAATAAAGAAACATTATTAAATTTTTATTTTATTTCTATATATTCAATCAGAAAGTTTGCACGTAAAATATTTAAATCTATAAAAATGGTTCAAAATATGCCAAAATTGTTATTATTTTTTCGATATTCTTGATATATTTTTTCACATTGAAAATTGAAAATCTGCCTTTTATTTTTTGCAAACTTGTAGGGCGATTTTCATTTTCCAATTTCTTCTTATTTTAGAAAAAAAAAAATCTTATCAGGTCAAATTGTATCAAATATGTTTTCCAGTAACATAAAAATCGCAATGTTTTAAGGAAGATTATAATTTGATGTCGGGCCGCATTCATTGCTGTCCTGGGCTGCATGCGTTCTGCGGGCCGCGGGTTTGACAGCCCTGCCCTAGACTAACAAGCATTTAAAAAAAATAAACTTACACGTTCTGATGTGGCCATCCACTTGACTTTACCATACATCCTACCGCTCACTTATATCTAATATTTAATAACATTATTTATAATATTATAGGGGGGTTAGTATCTGCGTTTTTAGATTTCTGGGGGCTCACTGATTATGTGTACAAAATTTGGTTCATAGACCTATATTTTCATTTTTTCGCCCTACAACCCCCCCCCCCCCATTTTGGGTGGTTAGTTTTCGCATTTTTAGTCTTCTGGGGGCCCATGGATTATCTATACGAAATTTGGTTGAGTTTGGTACAAGGGCCTAGATTTTCATTTTCTGATCCTACACCCACCAACTCCCCCATTTTGGGGGGTTAGTTTTTGCATTTTTAGACTTCTGGGGTCGACTGATTATGTATACAAAATTTGGTTGAGTTTGCTCAAATGGCCTAGATTTTTAATTTTTAGCCCCCCTTAATTTTGGGTCGACATTCACCAAAATCTAATCAGCTCTTAATCTCAATGGACCAAAACTATGTGTGAAATTTGGCTTTGATATTCACAGTAGTTTTTGAGATAGCTCGTCCACAAAAATTTGAAAACGCACAGACTAACAGACATTTTGACAAAACAATTATTATCTCAAAAGATATAATTTTTTCGATGTTCACTTATTAGGGCTTTTTTGTAGAGCGAAATGCCATGGTTTCGCCCAATTTTTTTAATCAAAATAGTTTCAGCCGTTTTTGAGATATTTTGAAAAAAAGAAGCAAAAACCACTTTTGTCATGCCCTATTACAATACTTGACCATAACTTGTATGGTAAAGTAAAAATAATTTATTTTAAATAGAATATAAGGAAATTTTATTTCTTTTTCCTAACTAAGACATTTGATCTGTTTCCAAGAGCCTCAAAAAACACCAAAACTCTAATTTATTTAAAGTACATATTTTGAAATTATTCCATTTTTCGTTCGGAAGTTTTCGGACCCGTTCGTAAACATTCGGCTTCAACCGTTCATTCAACTCAACCTTCAGCCGCCATTTTATTCCATTGACATTAGATTCTGTTTATTATACTTTTTTTTAATAGTTATTAATTATTCTCTTAAGTGTATTAGTGTTGTCTGAACTCATTAGCCCTAATAACTGATTATTTATATCCAAAATAATATATGATTCAGGATCAGGTAATATTGTTTCAATTAAATAATTTTATTTTTCCTAGTTTTAGACAATTATATTGCATTACAGTCAAATCACTAATTTTTTGCATATTTGTACTATTTTTATTCTATAAATTTCCGGTCTTTATTATATCGTCGGTCCTAAGGCAAAACCACGAATGTGAAAAAAAATTTTTTGCAAAGATGTTATTATTATTCTAATTTACTTAATATGTCATGAAACAACATTATTGATGAGCGAAGATGGTCGTGGGTTTGATTAAGTAAGTATGCAACCTGTTTTTTGGAAGCCAATAGAAACTTCAGACCTTGTTTTTTCAAAATGATGAATCTGCACATTCGTGGTTTTGCTTTAGGACCGACGATATATAACTTTATATTTTTGAAGAAATTATATTTTAAATTGTTAATTCTTTATTTTCCTGACCAAGGCAATATCATATAATCGCTGAAAGCTAAGACAAATGAATAATTATTTAATTCAGAATTACCTGATGATGAATCATATTTAGAAATTGGTCGGCATTAATCTTTATGGAAAATCATCAGTGCAAAGAAAATATGAATGTTAGCTCAACAACATAAGGAACATCTGGATTTTATGCTCCAACCCCATCACAATGGTATGAATTTCAATTCTGATAAAATTATCATTAACCTTTTTTTTAAAGGAGGATGAATGAAATTCAATTGCTTCTTTCCAGTAATGTTTATTTTTACAAGTGGTTTATCCAAATATTTCGAAAGCACTAGGGCATCTCTTCTTCAGAGGAAACTAAGGTCAGAATAACAGCGAGTTAATGGGTATTAGGGCATTAATTGTCTGATGATTACAAATGTTAAGTTGTAAGATACTTACCCACCCACTCACCAATAAACCGACCCCATCAGATTGCACAAATCAACGAAAAAAACTTGATAAAACACTATATCATCATCATCAATTAGCCCTTTTTCTTGTCCACTGTTGAACATAGGCCTCCTCCAAATGTCTCCAGTTTTCTCGATCTTTTGCAGCTTTTACCCAGTTTGTCGATATTCTTTTTATATCATCTACCTCAGCTCCGCTTAACCTCTCTTGGCCTCCATTCAAGGAGTTTCTTTGTCCATCTGCCATCCTCCATCCTATCGATATGTCAAGCCCATCTCCACTTTTTTTTTTGCAATGCTTTCAATAATGTCGTCCACTCCAGTTCGTCTACGGATCTCATCATTTCTTACGCGGTCTTTTAAGGTCAAACCAAGCATTGATCTTTCTATTCGCCTTTGTGCTATTCTCAGTTTTTCTGATGATTTTTTAGTGAGAGTCAAAAAGTCTCTGCTCCATAAGTCAAGATTGGCAAGACGCACTGGTTGAAGGCTTTCCGTTTCAGCGTTGTTGGGATATCTGACTTGAAATGTCTTTCAATTTCCCACAGGCTGCCCATCCCAGAGTGATTCTTCTTAACATTTTTCAACATCATTTCCCCCCCCCCATTCCCTCTTTTGGGTGGTTAGTTTTTGCATTTCTAGCCTTCTAGTGACCCACAGATTATGTATACAAAATTTGGTTGAGTTTGGTCCAAGAGCAAGAATTTTCATATTTTGACTCCCTCCCCCCTTTTTTTTGGGGGGGGGATTTTTTTAAACAAAAGTTGTCAGAAATCACATCTTCTACAACTTTGCTCATTATAAAATTTGCCGTAGAGTTAATAGTTTAGGAGTTTTTGATAATTTTCATTCGTGCGCCCCCCCCCCCCAAACCCCCTTCTGGGGTCAAAATATCAAAACGTTATATAGCTAAAAACGTAAGTTAGAAGACTTCTGATGTAAATATGAAATTTCATAATAATCCCTTCAGCCGTTTTTACGTGAATCGTGAGCAACTTTTCGCGGAACCCACGGAAACATACAGACAGACAGGAATTTTGTTGAGGGTGGTTTCGTTCATAACTTTGCTTGATACGTGTGCAACCAAAATTTGGCGTGATTTGGAACAATGTACAGACAAAACCTTAATTTTATATATATAGATATAAACAATTTCTTAGGTTAATTCTACATTAAGAAAATTATTTTATTATTTTTTTGATTTTATTTGAAAAGGAAAAATAAGTATTATAAGTAATATAAATATAAGAAATATAAGTAACTTTTCTTTATCATTTAAAAGCTCCATGTACAAGAACGGTAACCTACCCTTGACCTCCACCTCATATGTGAATTTTATGTTATTATAATAAGTGCATTTTTCCGTTGATTTGTGCAATCTGATGGGGTCGGTTTATTGGTGAGTGGGTGGGTAAGTGTCTTATAATTTAACATTTGTAATCATCAGACAATTAATGCACAAAGAGAAACAAAGAGGTTGTCCTCTGCTTGATGCAAATAAACATATACACATATATATCAAGATGATATATCTGTATATATATATTATTCATCAAGCACAGGACAACCTCTTTGTTTCTCTTTGTGAATCAACAACTCTGCTACTCTCGGCAAAACAAAAACTTTTCAATTAGACAATTAATGCCCTAATACCCACTAACTCACTGTTATTCTGACCTTACAGTTTCCACTGAGGAAAAGATGCCATACTCTCGAAATATTTGAATAAACCACTTGTAAAAATTAAAATTATTGGAAATATGCAATTGAATTTCAGTCATCCCTCCTTTAAAAATCAATATATCCAGTAGGTATCAAGCCTTTTAAAAAAGATAAGAGTAAATAAATATTATATGTACTATTCATTTACTATAAGTTAAGGATTCTTGGTCACTTGTTTCACATTAAAATTAAAAGATGTAAATTTTTTCAACATATATAAATATATTTCGGGCTATCAACACATCTTCAGGAAGTACAGAAAATAACTAATTCAACTTTTTTTAATGCTAGGGTATATATATGTTTGGTGAACAGAGGAAAAAAAAATTGTTTTCATTATTTAAATTATTTTAAAGGATAATCTCTCTTAGAGATGTAGGCTATTGTTAAGTGAAAATTTAGGTAGGGTAGGCTCTATTAATATATGGATAAATAAAGGAAAATTAGAAGTTTATTGACTATTGCCTATAGGCTGGGAATATATTTTTTGGGCTTTGTTATTAAAAGGTCTATTATTATGTTTTTCTTTAAGTCGAGTTGATTATTGATAACATTTTCATCGTTCGCCAGGGCATATTTTATTTCCGTGGATTCAAGAAGATCCAATCTTAATCCTTTTCTTTCGAAATGAATAAGGGTGGGATTGGTAGGTGATGGTGAGTGATCTAAAGAATATAGATGATTAGCAAATGCGGAAGTAGAATCTGAATTTGTGGGTTGATTTCATATTAATTGTCTGAGGGAAGCTACATGTTCTTTATGCCGTTTTTTGAAAGATCGTCCAGTTTGTCCAATATAAATTGCATCACAATCGTTACAATTTATTTTAGGTTAAAAATAAAATGAGAGAGTCTTCTGTTTTTTAAATAAAATAATTTTTAATTATTTCTAGAGACTATAGTTTCGAAGGCATTGCCTTCATCATCAGTCTATCACAAATATTTCAAATTAGTTACAAATTAAGATTTATACATTGAAAATTTTGAAAAATATATAATGTCTTTTTCTTCATGTTTCCTCTTGGGAGATTAGAATATTCTAATCTCCCAAGAGGAAACATGAAGAAAAAGACATTATATATTTTTCAAAATTTTCAATGTATAAATCTTAATTTGTAACTAATTTGAAATATTTCAAATTAATTCATAATACACAAATATAATGAATCTTGGATAGAAGTGTGATTTGAATAGAATTTTTGATAGAATATTCTAATCTCCCAAGAGGAAACATGAAGAAAAAGACATTATATATTTTTCAAAATTTTCAATGTATAAATCTTAATTTGTAACTAATTTGAAATATTTCAAATTAATTCATAATACACAAATATAATGAATCTTGGATAGAAGTGTGATTTGAATAGAATTTTTGATAGAATATTCTAATCTCCCAAGAGGAAACATGAAGAAAAAGACATTATATATTTTTCAAAATTTTCAATGTATAAATCTTAATTTGTAACTAATTTGAAATATTTCAAATTAATTCATAATACACAAATATAATGAATCTTGGATAGAAGTGTGATTTGCCCATCCACCTTCCCCAACCAACCACCCAACGCGAAACACGACTTATATAGCCAGGGTCCCCTCCAAGCGGCCAGCCGAGAGCCAGCGGAGCCGTCCGAGTCCAGGCGGCGGGGAGTCCCTCCCCGCCTCTCCTGGGGAACTCGAGCGACTCGCTTGACAGCCGGCCGGCGGAGTTAAAGGAGGGGAAGAGGCTTTCAAAGGAGATCATTAGGAATTTGGGAATGAAAGGGGGGTTTCTTTTAATAATTTTTTTTTTTTCTATACATACTATTATACACATAAATTATTATTATTATTCAACCATATATACATAATATATAATTAAATTATTTGTACTTATACAATATAATATAGAAAAGTTAATAAATTTTCTTGAAGATGAACAGTAAGCAGGGGATTGAATCAGCAAGGGATCTGTAAAAAAAAAAAATACATACAATTATTTGAATATATATTTAAAATTAAATAAATTAGTATAATTCTAATTCGTCACATAAAAATTCTTGAATTTCCTATTTTCTAAAATATATTATTAATTCGAATCTTCTTTTTTTCAGATGGACAACTCAATTCGACCATTCCACAAAATTAACAAAAAGAAAACAGAGAAATTATCCTTGAAATATTCTATTTAAAATGTTTTCAAATAAATTTTATTTTCTATGTATTGAAATTACTTAATTTTAATAAAAAACAAACTGAAACGTTATTTGAATATTTATTTTATTAACTAAAAATAGTCACTTTATTTTTACTAGCTTTAGATTAAGAGTACTTATTATATTATTTTAAGTTATTTTTAATTAACTAAGAGATGTTCCTAAATTCACCATTAGTGCGATATTGTATAAAATGCAAATTTTTTAATCAACCGAATTTTATTTATTATTTTTTTTTAATTGTTTTATATAATATTATATTAGGGAGAAAAATTAATAAAAATAAATATAAATTATTGAAATCAATATTAGGTAGGTTTGATATCATATTTCATATGGATATTTTATAAAATTTTGTTCACAATTGAATTTTTATTAAAAGAAAGAACTAATTTCATTGAGGGGAAAATTTTGTAGGTTCAAGGTGAAAAATATTAAATAAAATTAAAAATGGATTATTAGGTAGGTTTCTTCAAATAAAAGAAAAATTGCTTATGAACAAGAATCAATATACCTACTTATATTATACGCGACGAGACGAGTTTAAATTTATTTGAACACATGGGAGGTAATTTTTACCTTTACAAAAAAGGGGCCCTTATGTCAATGTTCAAATAATTTTATATTTAGTTATCAATAGTAAACTCCTGAAGATGGGCTCGTCGATCCAAATAGATATCGATTCTTGCTCATAAGTAGAGACCGGATTTTTATGCAGTAAAAACTGCCAAAATATGCAGTTAAAAAGGTTAAAATATGCAAGTAATATGCAGAATACGTTGAAATATACATAATAATAAACTAATAAATAAATAATGCAAAATTTGACCGGCTATAATCTGATCCCTACACTAATTTACGCACACTTCCAAACACACCCACGAACACTCAATGGCCAAAATGAGCTATAGTTCCCGAAGGCCATTAAAAAAAAGAAATAATTAACAAAGGATCTCAAAAATAATTAAAATTTGATTGTAATTGTGAATAATTTATGATTACAAGTATTTTTCTAAATTATCTTCAGGTTATTATGAGTACGGTCACTTAAAATTGATTTAAACGATGAAAAAGACCACTCCACATCCACAGACTTACTGGGGACGAATTTAAAGGAACTTAAACTCGCCAACTTTTACTTTGGAAGAAAAATATTGCAAACTTTTCATCATTTTCGTGTAGAATATAGTAGGTATCTAGTACAACTGAATAATAATAAAAATGAGTGGGTTGTTGTTTTGTAGCTTGTTTACATCCTTTGTAATCCAAATTCCTACTTCGTAACACTGCACTTCATGTCGTTGAGGCCTCTTCGAATTTAAATTAGTGTCCTCACCTGTTTTATATTTAAACTTTTTTTTCATTCTTTCACCGAAAAATTACTTTTAAAACCTCTGTATTTGGCGCAAAATATGCAATTTTATGCAATATTATTCAAATATGCAAAAATATGCAGTATAAAATTTAATCCACAGTATCGTAGATAGATGATTCGGATAGATAATTAATTGATCCCCTGGGTCGTACGTGGCGGCAAACAAAATATGCAATTGCATAGGAATCCGGTCTCTACTCATAAGCAATATTACTTTTATTTGTGAAACCTACCTAGTAATCCATTTTTAATTTTAAAAAATTACTAATTTCACAAAAGAACTAAATTAAATGCTGACCTAAATCCTATTAAATTACTGTATGAAATAATATTTCTAATGAAATAACGAGAGATTGTCGTACTACTAAATCTAAGAGCTATTATTGATAATGATAATCAATGGAGAATCGATGGGAGGAAGCCCAAGGATAATTAATCTATCTACTCTTATTAAACGAGCAAAAAAATTGTTTATATATATATTTGTATCTTAGTTCTATTTTGAAAACGGCTCTACCGATTTTGATGAAACAAGTTCTATTAACAAGTTTTGAGGATGAGAAAGCGATCTGGCTAGGTCTGGACCTCGACAAATTTCATCTTAATTGATCTTTTCTTAATTAAAGTAATTATTGATAGATGAAAATCAATAAAAAAGCTTGTTTACATTTTTTTCAATTATCTTTTATTTCTAATTGGTTTTTTAATTTTAAAACCCACTAATAGGTTATAGCAAATATTAATATATATATTAAAATTAGGAATTTTTTGTTTGTTTTTAATTAATAGGTGTCTAAATCATAACATTACAGGTGTGTTTACAAATAAAGTGGTTGAAGTGGCTTTTTTTTATATATAACTTGGAAACAAATCTAATTTAATTTTATGTTTTTATTTCTGATCCTATACAATTATTCTTTTTATTATTATTTTTCTATTTTTTTTTTTAATGTTTATCAATATGAACGAATGTGGGCAAATTGGTGTACGAGTAAACAAATATACACATAATATGTGGACCATTAGAAAGCTTGAAATGCAAAAACTGGGTGCGGGCTGGGGTGAATGTGGGAGGTTCAGGAGGTGGGGTGCAGTTGTGGGGGATCCGGGGGGTGGGAGCCGCGGTTGGGGTGGGGTGGGGGTGCAGTGGTAGGGGCGATGTGTGGTTTCGGGGGGGAAGGGGGCAGGGGTTGCCGTGCATCGCTCGGTGGCTCCAGGTACTTTAATTTAAGATAACAATTCTATTAATGCTTCATTTAAGAAAGAGCAAATTTCGAGCTAGGCTGAAGGAAAGAAGAAGGAAGTATTCTGTATGTTTCCTTCGTTGACCCTTTTAAACCCTTAAGGAGGGATTTAATAGGAATTTTATTTTTTCATTATCCTTGGGACTGCCTTCCATCGATTCTACTTTGAAATTCTACCAGTCTTATCTTGATTATTATTATTATTATTATCTTATATTCCAGTTTTATCTTGAATAGTTTTTTTATACGGCCTCCTGAAGTTTTCCAAAAATCGCAAAAAAACTACGAACAAACAATTTTGAAACTGCTCTAAAAGCTGTCTTAATTGTGTTGGAGAGGTGGGACAGGTGTCATTTTGTAGCTTTTTTAATGCTCTTTTCAGAGACATACAACATGAAATAGGTTGTAATAAAATTTTTTTTTCAAAATCTAAATCAAATTTTTGATTTTGATTTTTTCTAAAAAGTACCACTTTTAAAATTTTCAAAAAAATTCTGTAAATATATAGTACTTTCATAAACTACTATGCAAAGTATAATGATGGGATGGTAATGGGGTCTATGTTTAAAAAAATTATTACTGACTCTTGTTTTTCATAAATACCCAGTTTTGACCAAATAATAATGATTTTAATGTAGTGAAACGACATTTTATGAAAAATCACTTGTGTATATTAAAAAATGGTTATGAAATAAACACTCTGTGCTTGTTAAATAACTGTAATAATAAATTCATGAAACATATATAGTATTTCATAGGCTATATTTAAATGGCGGTTTCGGGCAAAATTGCTAGGGATGTATAACAAAATGACATTATAAAAATCAAAAATTCAAGTTGAACATATTGTTTTGTTGTTTGGTAAATATATGAATAATTATTTCATTAGGTAAGCTTTACAATGGTTAGCAGATTTTATAACAAGACTATATATTTATGAGTGATATTGAAGGGTGAGATTTATTTTAACTTCATTAATAAGAATGCACAGTTTCAACTGTTTCTGTTGATAAACACTTCCCTGGTTTTGGGTTCGGACCTTCCATAAATCCTTTTTCTTTCTGTTGTAGAGTATATTTGTTTATGTTTTTGTTAGAATTATTATTATTATTATTGTAAAAAAAGAGCAGTTGTAAATAAACATAAAAAATATTGGTTGACATAATTTTCCAGTCTTTATTTTATAAAAT
This sequence comes from Forficula auricularia, assembly GCA_024734495.1. Taxonomy (NCBI): domain Eukaryota; kingdom Metazoa; phylum Arthropoda; class Insecta; order Dermaptera; family Forficulidae; genus Forficula; species Forficula auricularia. The sequence continues at coordinate 1,849,179 of JALMQS010000852.1, read as the reverse complement.
AATTAAACATGGCGCAGTCGGAATTTAATAAACCTGGACCATTAAATATAAACGGCAATATTGCTGAAAATTTTGAAAATTTTAAGGAAGAAATACTAATTTATTTTATCGCAACTGAAACCGACAAGAAATCTCAAAAGATTCAAGTGGCTAGATTGAAAAATCTATTAGGATCCGAGGCTCTAAGACTGTATCATTCGTTGAAGCCCCAAGAACATTTAGAATCTGGCGATTCTTCAGAAACAGTATCCAGTATTCTAAAAATTTTAGAAGAACATTGCAAACCTAAACTGAATGAAGTGATGGAAATATTAAAATTTTTCAAGGGAAAACAAAAGGAAGGAGAACCTTTTGATGAATATTTTGCAAAATTAAAACAATTAGTTCGATCATGTAAGTTTAAAGATCAAGAGGATAAACTATTAAAGACTCAAATTATTTTAGGTTTAAATTGTACTAACACTCAAGAGCGTCTGTTGAGAGAAGATAATATTACATTAGAAAAAAATATAGCGATTTGTAAAGCAGCGCAATTAACTGAAAGAAATTTAAAATTACTACATGATAATCTAAGTGTAGAAGAAATAAGTCGTCAAAATAAACAAGTAAGCCATTTTAATAAATCAGGAAAGGAAAGGGAAATTTTAAAATTTCAGGAAAATAATAATAATAACTTATACAATAAGCCTTGTGGTCGATGTAAAAAACATCATCGATCTAAATGTCCTGCTATGGGATTAATTTGCCTAAAATGTAAAAAACCGAACCATTTTGCGGTAGCATGTAGGTCAAACAAGCAAAATAGTGGTTTAAGCCGATACCTCCATGTCTTCAGCAATGGTTACCAATAATAATCGAAGCGTCAAAAATCTAATGTAAAATTGTTATTCCTCATCAAGTATTAGATGAGAATAGATGGCTATTTTTGATTTTAAATCGATTCCTCTGTGTCTTCATTAATGGTTACTAATAATAACCGAAATGCCAAAAATCCAATATAGAATGGTTATTCCTCAAGTACTAGATGAGAATCAAACGATATTTTTGGTTTTAAGTCGATTCCTCTATGTCTTCAGCAATAGTTACCAATAAAAACTGAAACGTCAAAAATCCCATATAGAATGGTTATTCCTCAAGTACTAGATGAGAATCAATCGATATTTTTGGTTTTAAGTCGATTACTCTATGTCTTCAGCAATGGTTACCAATAAAATCCGAAACGTCAAAAATCCAATATAGAATGGTTATTCCTCCAGTACTAGATGAGAATCAATCGCTATTTTTGGTTTTAAGTCGATTCCTCTATGTCTTCAGCAATGGTTACCAATAAAAACCGAAACGTCAAAAATCCTATATAGAATGGTTATTCCTCAAATACTAGATGAGAATCAATCGATATTTTTGTTTTTAAGTCGATTCCTCTATGTCTTCAGCAATGGTTACCAATAAAATCCCAAACGTCAAAAATCCAAAATAGAATGGATATTCCTCAAGTACTAGATGAGAATCAATCGCTATTTTTGGTTTTAACTCGATTCCTCCATGTCTTCAGCAAAGGTAACGGATAAGAAAACAACGCAGTTGCTATGGTTACTTATAAAATTTCCTCCCAAATTTTTAAAATTTCACAGAGAGAAGCTTATCCACTCTTACTTAACCGATCAAATGAATAAATTTTAAAGATTTTAAAAAAGTACTACTATCTTACTCTATAGTAAAATACTTTAAAATATAATTTTACTAAAAACTTTATTTAACCTTTTTTGTGGTCCCCAAGGTACTTAATTAGGATATTAAATTTCATCAAAATTGGTTAAGTCATTTTCAAGATATTTAGAAAAAACTAAAAATGTACTGAAATAAAGTACTAATGTTTGTAGGCCGATATGTACCAAAAACTAATCAGCGCTTCGTTTTGTTAAAAGAATGCTAGGTTTTCAATTTCATTTCATTCGGTGCAACGGTGTGGAAAAAATCGTGGGCCAAAAAAAAATACATCCATCCATCCGCACGCACTAAATGAAAAAATCACACTTTTTGGCCTCTCGACGAGACCCCATGTAATTTTTGGCAAAACCGTTAGGTTCTAAAATTCAGCCTAATTGAATACTACAATTTGTGACTTTAATTGAGACCATGGGTTCCGTAGTCTTTACCTGAGGACCCTTGGAAGTCGCGCTTGCCTCGAGACCGATTACAATACTTTCCCCATGCTTCGCATTGGATAAAGTAAAAAAAATTAACAGAAAATGGACATACAAATGTCCGAAACATGTATTTAGAAAAATAAAATTTTAATAATTTTTTTGATTTTAAGACGAAATCATTTAAATAAAAGAAAAAGATTATTTCTGTATAAATTATTCATTATCTTTTAGTCAGTTTCAAAAGAAATCTTGGATATCAATTTAAAATTATCTAAGCAAAGTCATAGGGATTAGGAATGCATCAATAAGAGAGACTTACATTGGAAAAGATCTTAATCGTTGATAAAATAGTAAAACAATCGAGACAATAAATAGTGTATTCATAATATTTATCCTATATCAATTTAGCACAACCAATTACAAAAAACACTCTTTTAAGATTTAAGAGTGTTTTTTTGTAAATTGGTTGTGCTAAATTTATATTAAGTTATATTAAACGGTCCCAAATTATATATTATATCGATAGAAGACGTTAATATGAATCCAAAAGATGTTTATTTATTGAAATCGGACTAAAATTGACCTAAGAAAATTTATATTCCTTTTCCAACTTCGTTCGTACAGGAACTTCAGTTAGAATTTATTTCTGATCATAAAGTCAAAGCCTATTCAAACTTATATACCATTTAAGTTTGGTTAAAATATAATATAAGGAGCAAAACCAGAAATAATTTTTTTTTTTAATAATAAATATATACAATATACTTGGTACCTTTGCATAATGATGGTAAGTGATTCGTGTATCCTTTTGTCTTCTGTTTGAATACAATTTTTGAATGATAGAGATGAATTTAAAATAGAAACCAAGACAGAGAACCAGTTTTCACAGCAGCCAGTCATAATTGAGAGTAAAGAATCTGAAAAAATGATAAACAATTGTTTTAATAAAATGCAGATGAAAATCTTGATTTTTTTATAGAGAAAAGATAGCTGTCTAAAAATTTATAAATTACGAAAGAGAGAAATTCAGCCTATGGGCAAAGAGCCCTAATTTACAGACAGATTGCATATGGTTAAGTAATGCCTATCTGTCCATTTTAAATAATGACGATGTCGAAATTTAGCCTGCATATTGAGTATAGCATTTGAATGGCCAATTTGACCATCGTTGACATCTGTTTGCAATAAAATAATGTATTTTATTATATTATTAGAGAAATTTGTCAAATTTAAATATATTTTGTTTCAGGTCATTTACACAGGGGTCATCGATCTTAGTTAAATCGTTAGTCTGCTATTATATTTATTAATTTTTTTGTTAAAAAATTTTTATTCGCTTTTGAGACTGCACCTTATAAGTAGTGAGCATACTAAGACCGATGTACACATTTTATATGTTATTTATAATTTTGTGTTTAATAATAAGTACATAACAACTCTGTCTGCACTCAATGTATTGTAAGAACCAATTATTATTTTATTTATATAATTTATTTTGCTGTGTATTGATGTTATAAAGGGTGTACAGCTTTGCTTCCGCCGTTTTTGTCCGAAATTCGAGGCTTTATTGTAAAAAACTGGTTATACATTTATGATTCAAAGTATTGTCCATCACTGGCCACTACTTTCTCCCATCTTTCGGGCAGCGTACGAATCCCGCGTTGAAAAAACTGGTCATCTTTTGAAGCGATCCACGAATCGATCCAATTTTTCACTTCTTCATAAGACCGGAAGTGCTGGTCAGCCAGGCCGTGTGCCATTGATCGAAACAAGTGATAGTCCGAGGGAGCAACGTCTGGAGAATACGGCGGGTGGGGTAGAACTTCCCATTTCAACGTTTCCAAGTATGTCTTGACCACTTTCGCAACATGGGGTCGAGCATTGTCATGCTGTAAAATCACTTTATCATGTCTCTTGTTGTATTGCGGCCGTTTGTCTTTCAATGCTCGGCTCAAACGCATTAATTGCGTTCGATAACGATCGCCTGTGATTGTTTCAGTCGGTTTTAACAACTCATAATACACTACGCCGAGCTGGTCCCAGCAAATACTGAGCATGACCTTAGAACCGTGAATATTCGGTTTGGCCGTCGACGTGGAAGCATGGCCGGGATATCCCCATGATTTTCTGCGCTTGGGATTATCGTAATGAACCCATTTTTCGTTCCCAGTCACAATGCGATGCAGAAATCCCTTCCGTCTTTGCCTTGCAAGCAGCTGTTCACAAGCAAACAAACGCCGTTCACCATCTCTCGGCTTCAACTCGTACGGCACCCAATTTCCTTGTTTCTGAATCATTCCCATTACTTTTAGGCGTTTTGAAATGGCTTGTTGCGTCACTCCCAATGATCCTGCCAATTCTTGTTGCGTTTGACACGAGTCTTGATCAAGTAATGCCTCCAATTCTGCATCTTTGAAAACCTTCTCTCTTCCACCGCCATGCTGGTCTTCGACGTCAAAATCACCGTTTTTGAAGCGTTGAAACCACTCTCGGCACGTTCTTTCACTAATAGCGGCCTCACCATAGGTATTTGAGAGCATTCGATGAGCCTCAGGCGCAGATTTCTTCATATTAAAGCAGAAAATTAAAACCCCCCGCAAATGACGAGAATTTGGCTCGTAAGCTGACATGTTTAATCGAGAATAACTTTGTGATGCAGACACAAATCGACTAATATTTCGATGGGGTTATGTTTACAAATTCCTAAGCTTATTGTATGACATCTACGATCTATTTATTTCGACTACCACTTACCGCTACAGCCATCTATTGCGAAACGGCGGAAGCAAAGTTGTACACCTATTACATTATATGCTCATTACAGTTCATTAGAACTGAAGATGGCATTATCTAATTAAATCCGAAACTGTTTTCTATAATTTGGAGTTTTTATTCGACAGAGGCTTCCTTTACTGGCTCAATTCCTCTCTTTCCTAATTTATAAACTCTTGATTTTCTGTCAAGTCAGATAACTATTTAATTTATCAAATTTATGATCTATGTCCAAAACGAATAAAAGAGTTGAATTTCTCTGGTGTCCCTCTCATCTGGGTATCCAGCCTAATGAATTTGTAGGTACTTTAGTTGTCACGGATGGGGCTTCATTGAACATGGGCCTCACCTCATCTAGGTAGATGCTATTAATAGTGTTAAAAAAATCTATTCAATTGTGGCAAGAATTTTGGGTTTCCTCTTCAGAGTCGAGGGGTTCCTATTTGTAGTCTGTAATACCCAGAATTGGATCAGTCTCATGGTTTCATGACAGTCGTTTATATAAAAAGTTAATCGTTCTAATTGTAAGGTTGAGAATGGGTCACGCGGCTACCCCCAGAAAACTTTTCCAATTCCAACTGAGAGACACTCCTTTTAGTGATTGTGAAAGCACCCAAATGGGTGATGGCGATCACATCTTTCTGGGGTGCTCAAAAAACGCTAAAGCGATTGATCAAAGAGCACAACGTGCGCACGCCAAGTTTGAGCATTAGCTTAGCTTGGCCGTACACAAACAGGCCAAGTTCGAAAAAGCAGTGAAATCTAGTGTGTAGCCAAGTTAAATTCGCCAAGAATAATTAAATTGAGAAAATATTAGATCTTTCAACTTAATTATTCTTGGAGAATATAACTTGGTTACGCACTGGATTTCACTACTTTCGAACTTAGCCTTTATTCAAAGAATGTTTTGGTTGAGATTTATTCTACACTACTCTTGTCGAAAAATACCATTCTCTACGTCAATGAAATTAATTCTTACATACTTCAATCCTGACTGTCATATATCCGACATACAAGAGGTAATAATAAAACTAGTAATAGCATCCAAACTATTTATATAAATTTCAAAATTTTAAACTTTATAAATGACTATAATTGTGTATATACGATGTATTATAAAAATGTAAATATTGTAACATTAAAAAAAAGGAGCTGGGAAAATGGATTCATTTCCGAGGTCATTAAATAAAAGAAAAAAAAAAGATATAGATATTTCAGCTTTCAGTTAGAGTCAAAGACTATTCTATCTTTGTTAAGTTTGATCAAAAGTTGTATATAAAATAATAAAAGGAGCAAAGCCAGAGAAATGATTTTTTTTAATAATAAATATATATATATGATATACTATATAGTACCTTTGCATAATGATGGTAAGTGATCGGAGTATCCTTTTGTCTTCAGTTTGAACACAATTTTTGAATGATAAAGATGAATTTAAAATAGAAACCAAATGCATTTAAGAAAGAGAACCAGATTTCACAGAAGCCAGCCATAATTGAGAGTAAAGAATCTGAAAAAATGATAAACAAATGTTTTAATAAAATGCAGATGAAACTGAATGAAATTTGATTTTGTATCAATTAATATATAAATATAGGTATTTCAGTTTTCAGATAAAGTCAAGGACTATTCTAACTTTGTTAAGTTTGATCAAAAAATGTATATATAAAATAATAAAAGGGGCAAAGCCAGAAATGATTTTTTTTTAAATAAATACCTATGTATATATGTTGCAGTAAAAATCCATTTTTTAGTAAGAACTGGTTCTTACTAGTTAAAACGCGTTTCACTGAATACCTCTGTGGCAACTAAAATTTACTAATGTTGATAGTTTGATGCAAAGGTGGTTCCCAACCTGGGGGCCATCGCCCCCAAGTGGGCGATTTGGGTTATCAGGGGGGCAATAAATAAGCGAGGGCGATTTGGGGGCGATGAGTATTCAAAGGGGGGAAATTAAAATAGTAATGTACAGTAGAAGTCGTGCAAGATTATTTTGAGGAAAGAAGTGAGAATTTGAAGCAATGCAAGTTGGAACTTGTGTACCTTACAGATGTTTTTGAAAAAATGAACGAAGTCAATAAAAGGCTTAAGGGAAAAGATGAACCTTATCAAGGCCAAAGAAATTATTTCATCATTCATCGCCAAGTTTGATATTGGCCGTAAAGATAAATGGCGAAGTTCATGCAAAAAAATCATTCGATCAGAGGATAGCTGACCTTCTCGCATCTTGCTCCAATGGAAAACGAGCCTTTTTCTCTTTACACAAGGCAATAAATAGAAATTTCGCGTCTCCCTCACTTCCAACCCTCTTCCACCAAAATAGTTCAGTGGCCACGACCCCCCACTGAAAAAGCTGAATCACTAGACTTCTATTTCACCACTAACTCCACTTTAGATGACAAAGGGCTTAACCCGCCCACTTATACCCCCCAAACCAACCTCATGGGCTTTTCAGGCCCCAAATAATCATAAAAGCCATTAATAAATTAAAATCCAACTCCGCCGCTGGCCCGGATGACATCCCACAAATTCTCATTAAAAAACGCGCCCCTGAACTTGCCCCTATTTTATCCAAGCTATTCTAACTCTCTTACGAATCTGGCATATTACCCAAAAGATGGAAAATAGCCAGAGTCACACCTATTCCTAAAAAAGGAGACTCTTCACAAATCTCTAATTACAGACCTATCGCGATCACCTGTGTTCTTTCCAAAATAATGGAATTGGTTATAAACCAACACGTCCTTCGTCACTTAGAAAATAATAAATTAATTCACGATAGGCAATATGCATTTAGACAATATCGTTCCACAGGCGACGCATTGACGATTCTACCCTCACCGACTCCCTTGACTCGCTAGCTCATCGAAGAAATATCTCTGCCCTTTCCCTTTTCTATAGATACTATCACGGCAGGTGCTCTGATGAGATAAAATTAATAATTCCCCCTAAAGCATGCTTTGCACGTAGCACGCGTTTTGCCGACTCCCAACACTCTTTCACGGTCAAATTAGAAAAGTGCCGGACCACTTCATTCGCCAATACATATATCCCCATGACATCAAAGAACTGGAACTCTCTCCCAGCACTTATAATCTTCAAACCTTCAAAACCCGAGTGCATAAACACCTACCACCATCTCACTTAATCAACTTTCCCTTCTCTTCGGTAATGCAAGGGTCTTTCGAGATCCATAGGAGCTGCATCTTTACTGGTGCACCCCTTCTTGCATTCGATTGCATTAAAAAAAAAGAGCTGGTTCAGTTTCCGACCCTTAAAAAGTGTTCAGTATAAGATAACGAGACTTATGAACTGCCATAAGACAAATCCTAATTTTTACTGATCACCTTGACCAGTTAAAAACTAACATGGAATCAAGATTTGAAGATTATTAATTTTTTTCTATTTTATTTAAGAGTGACCGATTAAAACTGGTTGTTTTTATATACGGTAATAAAATTGTTTAAAATAATAAAACTGATTTATTAAATTAAAATTAGGCATACAATGAAAATAAAAGGGGCCGAAAGGTGTTAGTCAACCTCCAGAAAGGGGCGATGGCCACAAAGGGTTGGGAACCACTGGTCTAGAATCTTCATTTTTGACCTTACGCCTCATTTTGGGTGTTAATTTTCAAGATTTTTTAAACGAAAATGTCCAAAATTAGAAGCAAAGTTGTAGAGGATATAATTTTTGACATTTTGGTTTAAAAAATCTTGAAAATTAACACCCAAAATGTGGAGGAAGTTCGCAAATGAAGATTCTAGACCTTTGGATCAAACTCAACCAAGATCAGTAACAAAGAGAAACAGAGATTGTCCTCTGCTTGATGCAAATAAACATATACACATATATATCAAGATGATATATCTGTATATATATTATTTATTTGTTTGACAAGATCAGTAAACTCTAGTTGCCACAAAGGTATTCATTGAAACTTATTTTAATTAGTAAGAACCCGTTTTTACTAAAAAAAGGGTTTTTCTGGCACATATATGTGATATACTACCAAGGGTTTGCCCAGGTTGTGAGCTATTCCTAATCCAGCAGTGCATATAATAATTTAAATAAAACTAGTTGAATGATTTGAATTTTGAAGAAGAATTTGAATTTCTTCAAAATTCGAAGGGCATTAGAATGACTTTTCCCAAATTGAATATAAAATACTGAAGTCAACTTCTATCGGCAATATGAACTCTTATATTAAATTGTATGTTTTAATTTGAGATTGATAACCATTGAAAAGGTCAAATAAAGATTAATATTTAAATAAAAGTAAAAAAATAATAAATAGTGATATCATCTTATATTGCAAAGAATTCATTTTTTTTTTTAATGCAATCGAATGCAAGAAGGGGTGCACCAGTAAAGATGCAGCCCTATGGATCTCGAAAGACCCTTGCATTACCGAAGAGAAGGGAAAGTGTCTATGCACTCCGGTTTTGAAGGTTTGAAGATTATAGGTGCTGGGAAAGATGGAGGCTGGGAGAGAGTTCCAGTTCCTTGAAGTCATGGGGATATATGTATTGGCGAATGAAGTGGTCCGGCACTTTTCTAATTTGACCGCGAAAGAGTGTTGGGAGTCGGCAAAACGCGTGCTACGTGCAAAGCATGCTTTGGGAGGAATTATTGATTTTATCTCATCAGAGCACCTGCCGTGATAGTATCTATAGAAAAGGGAAAGGGCAGAGACATTTCTTCGATGAGCCAGCGATTCGAGGGAGTCGGTGAGGGTAGAATAGTTTTAACAAAAATGGGTGAAAATAAAAATATTGAAATGATAACAAAGCTAAAAATTATTTTGAAAAATATATTCAATATCAAAACTTACGATTATAATAAATTATATTAATTTAATATAAAGTTGAATTGTAAATAATTAGATGTCAAATAATTGCGATTTGAAACAGCCATCTTAATTAATTGCCAACCTAAATCAAAACAGAATAAATATAATAATTAAAATAAAAGTAAATTTAAAATTAAATATATATATATTTATAGTTAAAAATTAAGAGAATAATTATGATATAAGTCTTTTTCATTCTATAAGAAAAATGCAGACATTTATTTTAGGGATTTATGTTCTATCGTTTCTTTGTGACCAGAGGCAAATATAAATTTGTTCAATCAAAAGTGTATAAACCTAGAGGCGCACTAGTAATAAATAATAAACTTAATTATAATTTTTTTCATTTTGCCTGAATTATGATTTCAAATTAAAATTAAAAAACTTAATATCTCTCAGTTTTCTGTTTTAGGAATACAAACATTGTACAAGAACCAGTGGAGTAGCCTAGGCAACATCCCCGGTTAGTTTTTGCATTTTTAGTTTTCTGGGGGCCCACTGATTATGTATACAAAATTTGGTTGAGTTTGGTCCAGACTAGTGAGACTATTTTATTAGAAATATCAGCTTTCTTCGATTTTTGTTTTAAGAAACCCTTTAGATATTGCGGACCACTAACATAACTTTTAACCGACTTCATCTTCGCCACTTGTGAACCGATTTTGATGATTTTTTTGCATTAGGTTCAGTCTAGTTTCCGATTGGGTCCGTTTTTTTCATTGGTACTGGACCTTTTTTGCTATGTTTGTTCAGGCATAACTTCTTTGTTTATGAACCGATTTCGATAACTCTTTTTAATATTGGAAAGAAGGTACCTTAGGAGTGGTCCCATATATTAATTTGGTCAAGTTCTGATGATATGATCAATGACGAATTAACGTAAATTTTCAATTCTTATGAGCAAATAATCGAAATTTTAGGTTAAAAATAAAATAAAATGAGAGTCTTCTGTTTTTTAAATAAAATAATTTTTAATTATTTCTAGAGACTATAGTTTCGAAGGCATTGCCTTCATCATCAGTCTATCACAAATATTTCAAATTAGTTACAAATTAAGATTTATACATAGAAAATTTTGAAAAATATATACCTAATGTCTTTTTCTTCATGTTTCCTCTTGGGAGATTAGAATATAACTATAAATTATGTTAAATAAAATCTTTTATAAAGAATCAATCTTAAAACGTTCATTTAAAACCCGCAAAAGTTTCTAGAGAATTTCTATATTTATGAATTTTATTTTTTTATCATTTTCTGATTCATTCGCCCGACCCTTTCTCTTGCGAGATGCGTACAAAGTATTATATTAAGTCACTATTAATAACATCACTAAAAAGAGAAAAGTAAAAATAATTTTTATAAAAAATAAAAGCGACTTCAAAAAAATTAAATGCAACAAATAAAATAATAAGAACTATAAAATAAAATAAAATGCACTAAAAGGTATAAAATATTAATTATCTAATTTAGTTACAACTAAACGATGAAATAAATATATTTACACTTTTTGAAGCTGGTGTGCTAAACAAACTATATAAGCGAGCGTACCCACCAATTGTACTAAGTAAAATCCGTCGAGTTTGATTCATAAAATGTATGTTTGGCACCGACTTCAAAAAGTGATTTCATGTTAATATTTTGTCGTTTAGTTGTAACTAAATTAGATAATTATTTTATACATTTTAGTGCATTTTATTTGATTTTTGAGTTCTTATTATTTTATTTGTGCATTTAATTTTTTTGAAGTTGGTTTTATTTTTTTTTATAAAAATTATTTTTTTAAAGTTACAAATTATTTACGAGCATTGATTATGATCTACAAATATTTTCATTTATTTATTTTCAATTTTCATACCATTATCACATATTTAATTATATATTAATTAATCATTTTAATATTTTTAAAGAGTTAGGTGCTGTTTCAAGCTGAAACAATGCTCACATACAGTGGCCTAACTAGATTTTTTAGGCCCATAAGCAAATTCCAACAACGGGTCCCCTATATACTAACATTTTTTTTATTTCAACTGTTTATACAAAGAAAAATTAGTTTTTAACTTAAGAGCAGATTATGAAATAGATATATTAAATGAACTATATATACCGAGTGAGTTTTTTATCTTGAGACAGTCTTGTAAAACAAAAACAGTTCATTATATAAAAAAAGTTTATTTATCTCAGGTGGGAAACTAAACTACGCTATTGTTTGTCGACCTAGAACAAGCTTTCAAAGGAATTTCGAGATCAAGTTCTGTTTTTTAAATGGAAACCTATATGTTTCTGTACATATTCTGAATCTACAAAAAAAAACTGAACACTTTTATTAGAACTAATTTTTTATATGACAGCAAATAAAAAAAAATATTAAATTAATTAGATCTCAAAAAAATCTTAATTATTTTTAACAATTATTTAACTTAATTATCAATTAATAATGATCAAATAATTAATTATTAAATCGAAGTCACAACAATGAAAATGTGTTTATAATTATATTAAAACTTCATTATACGCAGATTTAAGTGATTATTTTCTACTTAATAGAACTACTTAAAATTTTTGATCTTAAAAAAGTTTATTTCTCGTATCATTTCAGTAGATAGTTATACCTATTGTATTACTATAATAAAACTGGAGCATTTTTTGTTGAAGAAAGTATTGAAATGGTCTTATAATTTATGGTGAATGTGGAAGAAGTGTTATGGGGCTGCTATTGAAATGGATTCCGAGCGTTTTCCTGATAGAACACTTACAAGCTTCATCTTATTATGTTGAAAATCTGTTAAATAAAAAAAAAAGAAATTGGAACTCGAATTCATCCAGAAGACACTCTGGAATGTCTCACAAAACAGTGTCGCAAAATTATTAAATTATTTACTTAATAATTAAATTTTGATCATTATTATTTGATAATTAAGTTGAATGATTGTTAAAAATAATTATTATAATTTTTTTTTGAGATCTAATTGATTTAATATTTTTTTATTTGATGTCATATAAAAAAATAGTTCTAATAAAAGTTTTTCAGTTTTTTATGTAGATTCAGAATAAGTACAGAAACATATAGGTTTCCATTTAAAAAACAGAACTTGACCTCAAAATACCCTTGAAAGCTTGGTCGACAAAGACTAGCGTAGTTCAGTTTCACCTCTGATATAAATAAACTTTTATTTGAAACTTTTTTCATATAATACATTGTTTTTGAGTTATAAGACTGTCTCAAGATAAAAAAAAACTCACCCAGTATATGTGGGAAATTATTTAATTGAATTTTCTTAATTTCTGTTTTATTAAGAGCATATGGTTAGCACGTGCCCAGTCAAGTGATTACAGCCCGTTGTTCTTTCGAAAGGCCATCTTCTGTGTTCCAGGCCCTGTATAGATTGCCGACACTTTTAGGCTAAAAGCATGTCATAAATATTATTATGACAACTTGTTTCGACGGGTTGTCGATTGACAGTGCACCCCCACTACCACTCATATGCATGTGTGAATGTGAGTTGCAAATGAAAGACAGGCAGTTAACAACGAGAGTTGCTAGTTCTTAGTTGATTTTTTAAGATGACATGGTTGTTGATTTGAGTAACCCATTACGACGTATTAATGGTGATGTTTTAAGATGATTTACCTCTAGAGATTTTGATTTGTAAACCCTCTTTTTGTAAATAAATAATTTTAACTATAAAATACGTGTGTTATTTGACCACTACGAGCCAATAAGAATGAACTCCCCCTTACATATATATATTTAAGGATTTTAAAATACAAAGATACGAGTATTAAACGTTTAAAAGAAAACTGATTATAAATAAAAAACAAAACATATTTGAATAAAAACAAAAGTATAAAAAGTTATTTAAATGATTTTTCGTTTAGAGCAAATTTGTCAATTAGAGTCTTCGTGTTTAATTGACTTGCTTCTTTTTTTTCAATATTTCAGACGAGATTGTCCAATTGAATTTCTTTTGAAATCTTTTATAATTTTTAATTGTTATTATCATTTCCGTCCATAATTTGTATTAATTTGAAAGTTTATAATAGGAAATAAAGGACAAGTTTTTATGTGTGACTTTTTTATTTATCAACCAACGTTTCGTCTACTTTGCCGACTTCTTCAGGGCTTCAAATAGCCATGTCACACATTCGTCTAAATTTTCTTATTATCTTCGTTACCATTGAAGACCATCAGAACACAAATTTCAAAAAAAATTTGGCACATTCACAAAAACAAATTTTCTTTCTTTTCTTTTTATATTAACAATTTAATTAGATATAAAACAGAAATAACATATATAGAATGAGGCAACCCTGTTTTTGAACCAGAATAGAATATTTTTCTCCTTTTGATCCTTACATAAAGAAATCTCAAATTTGAAAAAAAAATTTCTAATAAAGGTTATTAATAGTGACTTAATATAATACCTTGCATGCATCTCGTAAGAGAAAGCGTCGGGCGAATGAATCAGAAAATGATAATAAAATTTAATTCATAAATATAAAAATTATCTCGAAACATTTGCGGGTTTTAAATGAACGTTTTAAGATTGTTTTTTTTTTTATAAAAGATTTTATTTGTTATAATTTCGATTATTTCCTCATAAGAATTGGAGATTTACGTTATTTCGTCATTGATCATATCATCAGAACTTGACCAAATTAATATGGGACCACCCCTAAGGTACCCCCTTTGAAATGAAAAAAGAATCATCGAAATCGGTCAACGTGTCAAAAAGTTCTCACTGAACATACATAAAATAAATAAATAGTTGGGTATCTTGACTATCCTGGAGCTATACTGATCCAAACGCAGAAAGAATCATTGATATCGGTTCATAAACAAAGGAATTATGCGTGAACAAACATAACAAAACAGGTCCAATACCAATGAAAAAAAAACGGGACCAATCGGAAACTATACTGAACCCAATGCAAAAAAATAATTAAAATCGGTTCACAATGGGGAGATAAAATTTAACCTAATTTATCGCACGCAGAATTTACCACTGCTCAAAGCCCTTAAAAAAATTAGTAAATTGGATTGTATCTAACTTTCTGAGATTTGGCTCGTGATCCCGACTTCTTTCCTTCTACTCTGTTCTTTTCACGATGGAGGGGCCATCCCATACTGGCCTTTAGGGGATGCACCTTCTGGTGTATCTCCTTCTCTCATCAATAAGATTAAAAAAAAAAATCAGTCGAATTAAGAACCTCCTCCTTTTTTAAAGTCAGTTAAAAATAATAATTGTACTTCAATATATTGTTATAGTCAATGGGCGATAAGGTAATAGATGTATTACGAATAATAAAAATGTATTTAATTTTTTCAATTTCTGTACATATATTTAAATTTTTAATAATAACAAATTCTAGATATAAAATACTAAGTCTTATTTATAGTTTAAAAAAATATTTAAAAATGTATTTTTTAAATAAATAATTGATTTAATTATTTTATTCAACTGAACCATCATTCTTGGCTGAGTAAAATAATAATAATAATAAAGATAATTTTTAATTGAATATAAAATCTACATCGACTTAAAAAAATATTTAAGCAAAGATAAATTCTCTTTGTTTATATATACAGGCAGAATATGTTTATTTATTCATTTAAAAACTTAAATAACTATATACAAAAATTTATAAATGTGAAAACAAAAATTTTAAATGATCGATTACTAAAGTTAAAATCTTGTTTAATTAAAATTAGGATTTAAAAAATAAAACTTAAAGAAATGCTTGTTTTTTTTTTTATATAAATTTTAAATCATTTTTTCATAGAACAGTCGTCACAGCCCGTTTTGCTAGTCCATTATTTACCAATATATCACTTAACAATATTTCCTGAAAAATAAAAGTTATATAATATATAATATAAGTTATAAATATAGATATAAAACAAAATTATTACAATTACAATAATTTTTACCTCTTTATTCAAAACTGTTATTATGTTGACAATAGGTGTAAATTGTTCATTATAACTAACAATTATGGTATATAATATATGTTTTGGTATCACTTCCAAGATTTTGTTAGTGTCATTAGAAGTTTCTGGAAAAATAAATAATAAATAGTTTATTGTTCGCATCCATAGTCAAATCTTTTAATAAGGATCGTAGGGAGTTGGACAAGAAATTAAATCAAACGCAAAGTTTTTTAATTAAATGGGCCAAACGTTTCGTCACTGATTTTTGACTTTTTCAGTGTCTCATTTGATAAACTTATTTGTCAGGAGTTCTAACTATAAGAAAAAACATTTTAAAATAAATGATCAAATTGAAAATGAAAAAGTTTTTAACCAAGAAAAATGGAGCATTTTTTTGTTGAAGACAGAATTGAAATGGTCTTAATTCATGGTGAATCTGGAAGAAGTGTTATGGGGCTGCCATTGAAATGGATTCAGAGCGGTTTCCTAATAGGAATACACCCTCACAAGCTTCATTTTATTGTGTTGTAAAATCTGTTTAAATAAAACAAAAACAGGAAATGTAAAGGCTATGAAGAAACTGGAACAGGCCAAAATAAAGAAATTGGAACTGGAATTCATCACTCTGGAATGTCATAGAACAGTGTCGCAAAATTATTAATTTATTAATTATTATTAAATTATTTATTTAATAATTAATTATTTAATCATTATTATTTGATTATTAAGTTAAATAATTGTTAAAAATAATTATTAAGAATTTTTTTTTTTGAGATCTAATTGATTCATGTATTTTGTTTATTTGATGTCTTGTGAAAGTTGTTCAGTTTTTTTTGTAGATTAAGTAAACGTATAGAAAAATATAGGGGTCCATTTAAAAAACAGAACTTGACATTGAAATACCCTTGAAAGCTTGTTCTACGTCGACAAACAATAACGTAGTTTAGTTTCCCCTCAATATAAACAAACTTTTATTTGAAACTTTTTTCCATTTAATGCACGGTTTTTGAGTTATAAGACTGTCTCAAGATAAAAAACTCACCAGGTATATTAATATAATAAGAAATTAAAATAGTATCAGTGGGTAGAATAAATAGGGGGGGGGGGGTTAAAAATCGAAAATTTCGAGATCGAGTGCTTGTAGAAATACCAATAATAAATTAAATTTTTTTTAATTTTTATCCAAATGACTAATGTTGAAAAGAGAATAAAGCAGGGAGGTGGAAATGGGAGGAGGGGCAGAACTTGCATAGATTTTAATAATTTTAATTAATTGAACGTTCGGTATGAATGTACGTAATTCACATACTGTCTAGTCCCAGGCAGATTTATATTTATCAACTTTGTCTATATTTATTTAAATCAAACAGAAGACACCGTCTTTAATTAATCCATATGAATAATAAAAAAAAATTAAGGGTGATATTATTTTTTAAATTATAAATACCTAGAGGCTCAATCCCTGCTAAAATAACTTCGATAGCTTGGTACGGAAGTTGTAGAAAATCGCTATGAATTTGACGAGTTTCAGACAAATTCAAATATATTAAAGTTCCGTAATCAAGAAGTTTAATTTGAGCTTCATTGTTTTCATCAATACAATTGATAATCCCACGATACCAGAGACCATTAAATGGTACCGCACAAATTATACCTAAAAAATAGAAATTAATTAATTAATAAAGGGTTTTCTTAGATAAGTATTAAAGTTTCAGCTCGGCAACTATATTTGGAAATGTTTTTTAAATGTTGATGACACATCGAGAATAAATTAACAATTGAAAAAGATTTCAAAAATATAATAAATATAATATATTAATCATCGTATAGATTAAAAAAGTAACTGTATGGGCGAAAATTTAAATAGGTATAAAATTAATAATCAGATGTAAAATGACCACCTAATTAATTAATATCTAGTGCAGTGGTCTCAAACTCAAACCCTTTGCAGGTCCACGTTTTGGATTAGTAGGTGTTTGGAGATCCTCAGAAAAAATAGTTAATGTCTTATTATAGAAATGACAATTTTGCATGACATAAAACTCTTTCTTCTTTAAGTGTCGTATCATGTCTTCCTGACGTTTCGGCACCTCTCCACATATACCTGTGCTGAGTGTGTTTAGCTGTTTTTTACACAGATATACGGGACCTACTTTCTAACGCCGGTGCCGAACGGCTAGTTTGGAGAGGTTGACTAGGCAATTATACTCTTGGTACTTTGCCATTGCTTTCCAAGAGGAGGCGACTGCAAATATCTGCCGAGACTCAGTCTCGAAACGGCGTACTTCAGGACAGCGACCCGACACTCTAGCCACTGACCCACAGTCGCCAGGGAAGATTTATGAACTATAAAGAGTTACCCATAAGAATATGTTTGTTTACTTTTTTATTTCCTGTCTACTAACGGCCCAGCCAATCTTCCCTTTTGGTTAAGTCTTTATAATAAAATTGTAATTTAAAGATAAAGAGAAACATGATGAAGAATATATTACAATATTATATGTATTATGTTATAAGTAAAGATAAGAGTAAATAAATATTATATTTAATATTGATTTACTATGAGTTAAGGATACTAGATCACTTCTTTCACATTATTTCTTTATTAAAGATGTTTCACCTTGCACCAACACCACAATGAGAAACAAAGAGGACAACCTCTTTGTTTCTCTTTGTGAATCAACAACTCTGCTACTCTGGACAAAACAAAAACTTTTCAATTATAACACCACAATCTCTACTAATTATGTTATAAGTTTCAAATATGGAAGATAAGTTATAATATAATTTATAGCTAAAGACATAGAAAATGTTATAATCTTTTATTAATTCAAAAATTAGAAATGTTGAATGTAAAGCATTGGTAATTAAAATACTGAGTGCAGTACACAATATATTACCTTTTCATACTAGAAGTTAGGCTGTGTAGAGTTCATTTTATTTTGAAAGTATAATTTTTAAAGAACGTTTTATTTTGTTACCTATATTATTTTCGTGATTATGATAAACATATACTGAGAGTCTCGAAATAGTGCCTGACGGGCGGGCCGAGAATTTGAGATCACTGATCTACTGGAAACCGGCTGGGCCGTTAGTAGACAGGGCATAAAAAAGTAAATAAACATATTCTTATGGGTAAAATGTTTTTGTTTTCCGTTATAACTAGAGCCCCCTCCTCTAGCGGTTACTGATTTTCTCCAATAGTCCGTTAAGAAAAAGATCCAAAATGATTTCAACAATGAAGAAATCATAAAAGTGAATCAATTCGAAAAATTAAAAATTTCTATTTTATAAGCGATGTATCTAGCATTTATAACAAAGAAATGAAATGTTGATTAATGCAAAAGAAAATTAACCAAATCAAAAAGAACATTTCTATTATGAATAAGATATATCAGCTCATTGGGTGACAGGCGCATTTTTTAATAGAAATGTTCGGATTTGGTTAATTTTTCTTACAAAATTTTGACGAATGTCGCTAAGACAGACCGGTTATTATAAGTGCGATGCAAGTCCCGAACGTGTTCAACGTAGATACAGTGAGAATGGGATTGTTAGTGGTAAAAAATTGCATGTTCAGAGCAAAACAAAATGTGGGTTCGCGGTACACAAATGCTTGATTTGGGATGAGTTTCGAACGCATTCGATAGGTCCTAAATGGGTAGTAGTAAAAATCCCGCGCCTCCGTATTCAATTTCAAATATAATATATTCAATCATTTTAAAAATCATATTTATATTTAAATAAATATAAAAAAGAAAGTGTAAAATCCTAGAACTTAGTTAATATCTATGTTTAAATTATATGTCAAATGGTTTCGTCCCATCAGGAGCTGAAAAACCAAACCTGCTTTCCGGGCAGTTGGCTTAGAGACGAAATTTCTTCTGACATATAATTTAAAAATATATATCTACTAAGATCTAAAATTTGACCCTTTCTTTTTCGTATTTATTTAAATAAAAATTTGTGGAGATAAGGCACCCCCGGGAGTTATTTTTACAAATCTTTTAAAATTTCCTTTATTTTTCATAAAATAAAAATTATAAATTTCTCGAGTAATCATACCTATATTGAAGATAATTTTTATTTTAATTATTATTAAATTATTATTATTATTTGGATAGAAATATAATGTAAATAAACTAATAAACAGAATAAGATGATCGAATAGGAATTTTCGAAAGGTTTAAAAATAATGGATTGTTTTTAACATTTTATTCAACATTATGTGCTGAACTTGCAATTCATTTGCAACAACCTTAAGGACGTTCCCTAATATAGCTGAGATGCAGTTCGTTATTTCCCCTACTCTCACATGCGCAGAAAGGCAAAAATATTTTCACTGCGTCGTTTCTCGGATCTGGCAACATTTAATACTTACGGTCGCTACAAGACAAAGAATAAAAAAATCACTTCATGAAACAGCTCAATGCGAAATTCCAAATGAGAACAGTATAGTTAGGTTGAGAGTATTAGCTAAAAATCTCAAATGCACCATCTGCAGAAGTTTTTTAGATATGAAAAAAATTGAGTGATTTTAGTGCGACGTTGCCAAGTCGGCATCTCTCACTTCCCATATAGTATGAGAGAAAAAATGAAAACCATCAAAAGTACCTAACTTATAACATTTTTTATACAAAACAAATACCGCTTGATACAATTATTTTAACAGAAAAATATTTGTTATATCTTCAGTTAATGATTCTCAGTTTTTCAAAACGATTTCAATAAAATTACGATTGTTATTTAATGAAACAGTCGCTTTACCATCAATCGGGATAGGGTTCGCCTGTTAAATATGCAAATTTCAATGGTCAATATTTACAAATTTAGTGCCGCAAGGACTATTGAAAAAATTTCTAAGTATAAAGGAGACTTATAAATGTATTAATATATATATTATAATGTGTATTCAAAGTTTTAAAAGATTTCAAGAAAATCGATTTATTAGGGAACGTCCTTAATAAATGTTTTTTTGATGCTGAAAATATTGAATTATAAAAAAATTTATTTTACGATATATACATACCTACACAGTCAGGAGTAAGCGCAGGAGTAGGATAGTTATTATAAGTTTTAGTCATCTTTTCAACCAAACTTTGAAGGCATGGAAATGATGGATGCCAAGGCATTTGTAGGTAAAAATGATTGCATGATATTACATAAGAAATCCTACAATCATTTCGTGTATTTTCTACCAATATCAGCTGAAAAAAATATCATATTAATACATATTAGATTTTATTAATAACATTTTTTTTAATAAATAATTCAAAATTAAATGCAATACTTAGAAATTAAAATATTAAAAAATAATCTCGATACTCCTATATAATTTTTCTCTCTAACCATACATTGCTTACAAAGTATGGCCCTAGCAATCAATGTCTGTATAAAAAATTATTAATGATTATACATTGCGCATTACCGGCATAGTGGGTGAAGTGGGGGAATTCCATACATCTAATATTTCATCCAATTTGAAATTCGGAAAATATTTCCTTGGAAATCTTTTACGGATTATTTTCAATGCAGTTTCAATAGATGCCTCGGTGCCTAAATAAACAAAAATGAGAATATTAAAATATTTGATTATAAAATAACTATTTTTATGTACCTAAATACTTTATGTGTGTGTGTTTTTATATCTATCTATCTACTCTTATTAAACGAGCAAAAATTGTTTATTTATTTGTTTGTATATTTGTTTGTATCTTGGTTCTATTTTGAAAACGGCTCTAACGATTTTGATGAAATTCACTGGTTAGAGGGTTTTTGGGGTGACAATTCGATCTGTCACGGTCTCATCTTCGACAAAATTGTTTTTGATGGGTTTTTTCGTAATCAAATTAATTATACTCAGGTAGAAAAATGGAAATCTTGGGATTTTAAAAAAGGTTTCCCTTGTACTTTTGTACCCAGGCAGACAATGGGTCGGGTTAACTCATTGTTCTCAAAGGCCTTGAAGAAGAATTGTGATTGTGGTTTTTAACATATTTTGTTCTACCTAAACGTTAGAATTATTAATAAACGTTTTATAATTGTTTTTATAAAGAACCTTATTTATTTAATAGAATAAAAAATAATCAAGAATTTATTTAAAAATATCTTTTGCATAAACAGATCTCAATTTTCTGAAAAAATAACACATTTTGATAGGTTTTATTTATTAACAATTGGATGAATAAAAATGAATCATGTGGTTGAATCAAGACAGGTGCAGTGGTGGGGGATCAGGGGTAGGGCGAGGTCGAGCGTGGTGAAGGTGGGAGGGGGGAGGGTGGTACAGTGGGCGAATACTATCTTCTTCCGGATGGGCCTACTGAGGAACACGTTTGTTCAAATGTTGGGATTTTATTTTAGCCCAGTGTGTACGCATCACTTCCCGGTGCCTTTTTTAAGCGGTTTCTCCTGAAAACTCTTTGACTTTTTTGAGAGTAAGTCTTATTGTTTGTCTGTCTTGTAAGTCAATTAGTCCCAGCTCTTTGATGTCCTTCTCAGTACGGACTTTCTTGTTCCGCCAGAAGGTGAACAAGCGGTTGGTCAGTCTGTTTGGGGGCAATCTTGCTACATGGCCATAAAAGGATATCCTTCTTTTTCTTGCACAGTCAGATAGTTTTTCTATTTCTTCGTAGAGCTCCGAGTTGTGTCGTCTCCGATATTCACCATCTTTTAGGCCCGGTTGTATGTCGCAAAGTAAATGCTTTTACCACTAACCAAGGTAGATGGTAAATGGAGTAGTGGCCAATCAGATGAGAGCCACTGAATGTGCCCTGTCATCTGATTGGCCACCCCAGTGGCTCCATTTACCATCTACCTTGGTTAGTGGTAATGCATTTACTGCGACATACTACCGGGCCTTAGTGATGGTCCTAGAATTTTCCTGAGAATTCTTCTCTCTCTGACCTCCAACTTCTCAGTCAACCCTCTTTGTCAGACACTTTATGGTATACAGGGCCTCTGGGCGGATGACTGTAATATAGTGTTTCAGCTTAAGATTGCGAGATAGACATCTCTTATTATAGATGTTCTTCGTCAATCTATAGGCCATTTCCAGCTTATTAAATCTAGCGATGAAGCTGCTTTTTCTGACAAGCTAGGCTCAATCCACTCACCAAGATATTTAAATTTCTCTGTTTTCTTGATCCTACCTTGTTCTAGTGACATCTCTCCGCTAGCCTCTTTGATGTTGGTAAAGAACTCTGTTTTCTCCAGTGACACTTGGAGTCCTGCTTTAGCTGCCTGTCTCATGAGACAGTTGACCTGGATTGTTGCCGATTCCAGAGAGTCAGCAATCAGCGCCATATCATCCGCAAAAGCCAAACAATCCACTAACAGACCATCCTTCTTATGACCTAGGTAGATCCCACTCTGGGCACCCAAGTTGACCAGTTCTTTTCGCCATTCTCTTACAACTTTTTCAAGGACACAATTAAAGAGGAGTGGGGAAAGCCCATCTCCTTGTTTTAATTTCGAAGCTTTTGAAAATTTCGCTTCTGAATTTGACTTTGGAGTGTGTGTCAGTCAATGTTTCTCGAATCAGACTGCGGGTTTTGTTATTGAGTCCTAGTTCCTCAAGAATTCTATCAAGGGTTTGTCTTCCCACAGAATCATAGACCTTCCTAAAATCTACAAAGGTGACAACCACATTTCGGTTTCTGAGTTTGACGTATGCTAGTACTGTCTTAAGATTTAAGATTTGTTCAGCACAAGATCGGCTTTTCCTAAAACCTCCCTGGTATTCCCCGAGTTGGGTGTCCAGTTGGTTCTCTGCCCTCGTTAGTAAGGCCTTCGAAAAGATCTTGTACGTTACAGGGACCAGAGAGATCCCTCGATAGTTGTTCACATCATTAAGATCTTCCTTCTTGTGAAGTGGGTGGATCAAGGCCGACTTCCAGTCTGGTGGTAATTTTTCTGTTTTCCAGATGTTGTGAATGATGTCAGTTAGTTTCCTCTCTGCCTTACTACCTTCACATTTCCAAAGTTCTGCCACAATGAAATCTTCGCCTGCTGCCTTGTTGTTTTTGAGAAGTTGAATGATGTTATGAATTTCTTCAACAGTAGGGGGTTCTGAATCCGGGTTTGGTGTAGTTTCTTGATAGTCAAAGTCTTCGCTGGGTGGGTCACAATTGAGTAAATTCTTAAAGTACTCAGCTAGGAGGTAGCAGTTATCCTTATCATTGTAGGCTAGCTTGCCATTTGAGTCTCTGAAGTGAAGACTTGGTGGAGTATATTTGCTGACATTCTGCTTAAAAATTCAATTAAAATTTCTGGAATTATTTTTAGTGAAGTTTTCTTCGATTTCGGTCAAATACTATATATATTCGGGCGAATACTATATATATTTGAATTTTTTTTTAATTTGAAAACGGCTCTCAAATAAATATCGACCTTTTTAATCAGAATTTTAAATTAAAAATAATATTAAAACAAAGCTTTTAACTGAAGGAAAAAGTTTATGAGCATCGCTCGGTGCCTCCAGGTACTTATTTATATTAGTGCCTTAGCTAGTTGATCAGGTGAATAGAGCAATTTAAATTGGTTCTTTCTGTAATTGCTAGAAATTAGTTATTGGAGCAGAGAAAACACATTTGGATTAAAATAAATGTGGGAAGCAGCTTCAGAACAGTGGAATAGCCTCAACTCAACTCTCTCTATATCGAGAAACTTGGCGCTCTCGAGTGTACAATGTACATGGCTCATAGATGGTCCTAGATAGTTTAGCTCTAGGCTGATCTACATAGAGCTCATTTCGGTTCAGTATAAACACCTCGCTAGACTAACCATTCTAGAGAAGATTGAATTTAGCTAGATTTTTCTCTACAGTGCACTTGGGCCTTTAAAGATTTAAATTAAAATTTTCCCTTTATATTAATTATTGTTTAAATTTGAAAAGTAATTCCATATAAATTCATTTTGTTGAGTTTTCAAAAAAGTATTGTCCGATGTTTAAACATGTTATGAATAATATAGTTAAATAAAAAAATATATATATAAACAGTATTTACCTAGTAATAAAATAACATTAAAATTTTTATCACAATGCTCCAAAACTCTCACATTAGCACCAGAATCACGATTGATAGATTTGACAAAAATTCCTTTGGTGCCAATCAGGCGACCAACCAAATTTGACTTTATTAGAAATTTATAGCCAATAATAGCTTCTTGAAGTTGGCTTGGAGGAGGAATAGGTGGTTCATTTATTTCTTGGACAGTCTCTTCTAAACCATTTGTCCTAATAGAAGAACTAGCTTGATCCGCTTCATTTGCGGAATTCGAAAAGAGAGGAGGTGAAGTTGCTACTTCACTATGGCCTTTTCCGGAATCTGAAGAGCCCTGAAATCAAATAGTATTGTGTAACTACCTACTCAATAAACAATAAATAAAAGTAAGATAATAAAAAATTATTAGAATAAAAAAAATAGTTGCGATGTGCCAAAAGGTTGACCCCTATTCCATTGTAACAGAGATATATATATCTGAGTTTGCGGACAAAATTAATTAAATATTTAAAAGGGAAAAGTACTTTTTTTTAATATAATGTTTCATTAAATAATATAGTTATAATTTTAATAGTTATTTTTTATATAGTGGGGCATTTCACGTGAAGCGGACAACGATGAAAATGTGTGGTTTTTGAAATTCGTTCATATTTGGCCTAATTGTACTTCTACAAGGTATGAATGTGAACACACAATTTTTTATAAGGTTTAGTTATCAAGTTATGGACTTGTAAAGAATTGACGTTAATGAATTTCGGATTTTTTGGAAGCAATTTTTCGAATTATAAAATATTAAACATGGTGGTTTATATAGAAAATTTACTGTTCTTTTTAATTGTGAAATCAGATTTGAAATTGAATTTTTTTTCATGTACAAAACCGGAAGTAAACATTTCAAGTCAGAATTTTAATGACTTCGACCGTTTTTTTTTAAATTATTTTTAATTTCAAAATATAACTTAAATTATAGAAATAATACACTAAGGGCCAGTTGTATGTCGGTTGGTAAACTCTTTTTAAACGTTGACAAAGGGAAAAATCTTAAAATTCACCTTGTACCTGACGGGATGGCCAATCAGATGACAGGCACTTGGTTGGCAGGTCGGCTGGTTTGCGCGAAAACGCTGCAATATTAATATGTATGTACTAGCATATTTAGGCTCTAACAATGATGTATGATAGATAATAATCAAATATTAAAATAAAATGTATAAATTTGAACAAAAATATTAGTAGGAAGCAGTAGTTAGCGCGAAAAAATAACATATTTAGCAAATCTCCCACGATATCACCTACGTAGACATAAATAGTACTTTAAATTTAAAAAGTAATTTTGTATAATTATATATATGTATATATATTATATATATTATATATATGTATATATATTATATATACCTATATTTATTATATTATATTTATATTTAATCATTATTATTTGATAATTAAGTTGAATAATTGTTAAAAATAATTATTCAGATTTTTTTTTGAGATCCAATTGATTTAATATTTTTTTTTTATTTGATGTATAAAAAAATAGTTTTAATAAAAGTTGTTCAGTTTTTTTTTGTAGATTCAGAATATGTACAGAAACATATAGGTTTCCATTTAAAAAACAGAACTTCCTCGAAATACCCTTGAAAGCTTGTTCTAGGTCGACAAACAATAGAGTAGTTTAATTTCCCCCCTTATATAAATAAACTTTTATTTGAAACTATTTTTCATATAATGCACTGTTTTTGAGTAATAAGACTGTCTCAAGATAAAAAAAAACTCACCCGGTATATGGTATATATAATTATACAAAATTACTTTTGAAATTTAAAGTATTTATGCCTTCGTAGGTGATATCGTTGGAGTTTTGCTAAATATGTTATTTTTTACACTAACTACTGCTTCCTACTAATATTTTTGTTCAAAATTATACATATTATTTTAATACTGCCTATCATACATCATTGTTAGAGTCTAAATATGCTTAAATAGATTAGTACATATTAATATTTGAGTGTTTTAATGCATTTTCGAGGAAACAAGCCGACCTAGCAAGCCCCAGCTACCATCGTTGCAGTTTATTTAATTTTGAAATGTACTTGTGATAGGGGATTTGTCAGGCTTTGTGTTTTTTCCCTGAAGATGGATAGTGAACTGAAAAATTTCTTTTTAATTTTAATAAATTTCTGATAGCCAAACATTGGCGAAACTAATTTAAATGAACATTTTGATATTAAAATATTTTCAATTTAATTTCTCTATTTATTTTGTTTTTACTATATGAAAGGGTAAGAAAATTTTTTCATAAATTAATTTTCTCACTCCTAAAAACTATCTATTCTAAAAAAAAAATTAAAAATTAATAAATTTTAATTTATTAAATAAATAAAATAAAAAAATAAAAAATATTAAATAATCACTTACATCACTTTGCCCATCAGAAGAATTTAAAGTCGGATTTTCTAAAATAACATCGACTGGACTTTGTAGTGCAGAATGTGATTCCTTTCGATCCTTTGTTGATATATTCGGTGAAATATCATTAAGACTGTGCTCACTGGATTCATTTGATCTATCTTGGGTGTTATTGGATTCATTAACATGCTTACTGGATTCAATTGATTTATCTTGGGTATTATTGGATTCATTATTTGTTAATGAAATATCATTAAGACTGTGCTCACTGGATTCAATTGATTTATCTTGGGTATTATTGGATTCATCATTTGTTAATGAAATATCATTAAGACTGTGCTCACTGGATTCAATTGATCTATCTTGGGTGTTATTGGATTCATTAACATGCTTACTGGATTCAATTGATTTATCTTGGGTATTATTGGATTCATTATTTGTTAATGAAATATCATTAAGACTGTGCTCACTGGATTCATTTGATCTATCTTGGGTGTTATTGGATTCATTAACATGCTTACTGGATTCAATATTTGTTAATGAAATATCATTAAGACTGTGCTCACTGGATTCAATTGATTTATCTTGGGTATTATTGGATTCATCATTTGTTAATGAAATATCATTAAGACTGTGCTCACTGGATTCAATTGATCTATCTTGGGTGTTATTGGATTCATTAACATGCTTACTGGATTCAATTGATTTATCTTGGGTATTATTGGATTCATCATTTGTTAATGAAATATCATTAAGACTGTGCTCACTGGATTCATTTAATCTATCTTGGGTGTTATTGGATTCATTAACATGCTTACTGGATTCAATTGATTTATCTTGGGTATTATTGGATTCATCATTTGTTAATGAAATATCATTAAGACTGTGCTCACTGGATTCATTTGATATATCTTGGGTGTTATTGGATTCATTAACATGCTTACTGGATTCAATTGATTTATCTTGGGTATTATTGGATTCATTATTTGTTAATGAAATATCATTAAGACTGTGCTCACTGGATTCAATTGATTTATCTTGGGTATTATTGGATTCATCATTTGTTAATGAAATATCATTAAGACTGTGCTCACTGGATTCATTTGATCTATCTTGGGTGTTATTGGATTCATTAACATGCTTACTGGATTCAATTGATTTATCTTGGGTATTATTGGATTCATTATTTGTTAATGAAATATCATTAAGACTGTGCTCATTGGATTCATTTAATCTATCTTGGGTGTTATTGGATTCATTAACATGATTACTGGATTCAATTGATTTATCTTGGGTATTATTGGATTCATTATTTGTTAATGAAATATCATTAAGACTGTGCTCACTGGATTCATTTGATCTATCTTGGGTGTTATTGGATTCATTAACATGCTCACTGGATTCAATTGATTTATCTTGGGTATTATTGGATTCATCATTTGTTAATGAAATATCATTAAGACTGTGCTCACTGGATTCATTTGATATATCTTGGGTGTTATTGGATTCATTAACATGCTTACTGGATTCATTTGATCTATCTTGGGTGTTATTGGATTCATTAACATGCTTACTGGATTCAATTGATTTATCTTGGGTATTATTGGATTCATCATTTGTTAATGAAATATCATTAAGACTGTGCTCACTGGATTCATTTGATCTATCTTGGGTGTTATTGGATTCATTAACATGCTTACTGGATTCAATTGATTTATCTTGGGTATTATTGGATTCATTATTTGTTAATGAAATATCATTAAGACTGTGCTCACTGGATTCATTTGATCTATCTTGGGTGTTATTGGATTCATTAACATGCTTACTGGATCCAATTGATTTATTTAGGATATTATTGGATTCGATATTTGTTAATGAAATATCGTTAAGACTGTGCTCACTGGATTCAATTAATTTATCTTGGGTATTATTGGATTCATTATTTGTTAATGAAATATCATTAAGACTGTGCTCACTGGATTCATTTGATCTATCTTGGGTGTTATTGGATTCATTAATATGCTCACTGGGTTCGATTGATCTACCTTGGGTGCTATTGGATTCATTATTTGTTATTGAATTATCTTCATTTTTCAAATGTAGATTTTGATCAGCATTAATAGGTGATGCTTCTGAATCTTGAGAGAGATTGATGTTATGGTTATTCACATTTCTTGAAATTCGTTGTTCATCTCCGTTACATAAATGAGAGATATAATCAGGAGCCACGGTCTTGGTCATCTTTTCTTCAATCGCTTCTGTTTTCTCATCATCTGGAGTATCAAAGGGGGAAATTTCGAGTTCTAATTTGCTTATTGAAAAACTACTATCTTCATTTTTCAAATGTAGATTTTGATCAGAATTAATAGGTGATGCTTCTGAATCTTTGTTTGTTATTTTATTCATGTTACAAACAGCCTCTTTATAAATTGATGAAGACACTGAAATTTCATAATGATCGGATGATTTAACATCAGATAATTCAATAAATTCAGAGTCATTTTTTAAATTTTCTGAATCTCTTTTATTTGATATATTAAAAATATTGTTACCTTTTTCTGATGAAATATGATTTTTACCAGAAGTTTTTGAGGTTTTATTATTGAGCAAATTAGTATTTTGATTAGAAATAGATTTACTATCGTTACTTATATCATTATTATTTTTCATTAGCTTCATATTTGAAGATGAAATTTTAGCTTGAAGAGGTATATCATTAATTCTACCATATTCATGATTTAAAATTATTTCATGAGTTGATGAATGAGGTATATTAATTTTATCGGATTGTATATTTAATGTTTTGTTAACATCTTTCATTGTAGATCCAGGTGCTGGACAAGAATAATCTTTTGCTGAAGATCCATCGGTATCTCGAGCCATTTTTTTATTAGAATCTGTATCAGCTTTTTTACGAGTTCTCCAATAACTATATGCACAAAGTGCAAAGAGAGCTGTTGCAGATACACCAACCGTAATTATTATATGAGATGAGTAACCCATTGGGTTGAGGGAGTTTTAATCCGGCTGTAACAAACAAAAGCAGAGGTTAGAAATAATTAAATAAATGGAACATTAACTGTATTACCAAATAAATAAACATTTAATAAATTTTAAGCAAAATATGGCCATGATTAAAAAAAAAGTTCGAGAAAATATTATGAAATATTTTACAATATTATCAACTATAAAGAGAGATGTGATGGTAGCTATGGAGAAAGGGGTATTATCTACTGTGGTGCAGATTGCGCAAGGGGCGCGTTTCCTAGGTCACCACGCCCAGACCGGCATGCGCCTGAGGTCAGACACACCGACCACTTTTGCAACTTGTGCAATATAATTGCATATTACTTGAGGCCTTATTTTAGCAACGAAACTAGCAGACAAATTTAATCTTAAAAATAAGAATTCAATTATAAATATTTATTTGAATGTTTGATTCGATCGATTAAAGCATTTGATAAATAAATTTTATATCGTCCCCTTGGAGTGTAAACCTGCATTTTTTTATCATATATCGTCTCCTTAGAGAGTAAACCTGCTAACTCACAACAAGGAAATTTTACAGGACAGAGCAAAAACAAACAAAATTTAATCGTGTTGTTATGGAAAGAAACTATTTTTCACATTTTTTTCTAAAACTTACGATCGTAATTTTAAGTAGCAGTTTTACTTGGACAATGCTGCATCTCTTTTTCTTTTGAACGGTATTAATATGTCATATATGAT
Organism: Forficula auricularia; assembly: GCA_024734495.1. NCBI lineage: Eukaryota > Metazoa > Arthropoda > Insecta > Dermaptera > Forficulidae > Forficula > Forficula auricularia. Next base: position 1,818,336 of record JALMQS010000852.1, on the reverse strand, counting down.
AAAAAATAGAGATAGCAGGTTTAAACTCTAAGCCGACGATATGACATATTAATAGCGTTCGAAAGAAAAAGTGATGCAGCATCGTCCAAGTAAAACTGTTTACTCTCTAAGGGCCGGTTGTATGAAGCAAAGTAAATGCTTTTTACCACTAACACAGGGTAGATGGTAAATGGAGGGATTGGGATGGCCAATCAGATGACAGGCACTGAAAGTCCCTGGGACAGGGACTTTCAGTGCCTGTCATCTGATTGGCCATCCCAGTGGCTCCATTTACCATCTACCCTGTGTTAGTGGTAAAATGCATTTACTTTGCGACGTACTAACCGGCCCTAAGACAGCGGTTCCCAACCTTTTTTTGACCAGGGACCATTTTGATTTCGTTATTATTAGCAGGGATCACAAGGTTAAAAAATAAACCCTAACAATTTAAAAATAATCTTTAATCGAAATGTTTAACATAATCATAAAATTCAAAAGTAACATTAATTAACAGTGTTATAGTTATTGAAAACATATAATTTTTAGTAAATAATTCAGTTTGCATCAATGAGATTTTTGAGATTGCATGTTATGTACAAGTTCTTGAATTCTTGGGGTGATATTTTTGCTCAAAGCTACACGCATATCACCTCTTACTTTCAATCGATTCCTAGACTTGTTTTTAATTATTAGTAAAGCAGAAAATCCTTGTTTGCATAGATAAGTTGTTGAGAAAAGCATAAGATAACGCAAAGCGATTTCTCGAATTTTAGTGTATGAAATTGCTTTTTTACACCAAAACTGCTCTAATGAATCAGATTGAAATGCGTCCTTACAGTTACTATCATTTTGTAATTCAATAAGTTGTTCTTGGATTTCTTCTGCAACTTCTTATTCGGAATTTGTACATATATTTTCATTTGAAATGAACTATTTGTAGGTTTTAAAATTATATTTCCTAATTTTTAAACGATTATTATATATTTATATTCGAAATGCACTAGGTATTTGTGGGTTTTAAAATTAAATTTGATGATTTTCCTCGATTTCCATGGAATCCCCTCATTAAATTCTGACTTGGTGACAATCGGGTGGTCCGAGAGAATATCCTACGCTCGCTATTTGTTATGCATCAGTGCGTGTTGATTCAAAGTTTGAAATCTTTCGCGGACCATATTTTAGTTCTTACGGACCACAGGTTGGGAACCACTGCTCTAAGGCGACGATATGGTATAAAATAATTGGATAAAAAATACTTGGTAGGTTTCACATTAAGTGAAACGTACCAAATATTTTTTATCTAATAATTTTAAAAAACCAAGTACCAACACCAAATTCCTTAAAAACTATGGTATAAAATAGATGGTTATTAAAATTAGTGATTATTTTAATGGACAAAATCCAGTATAAGAATGTTTCTAAATTGAAGAGATAGGAAGATAATTAGATTTAGATCATCAAATTAATGAATTTTTTCAAATTCCTAAATAACGAATAAAATAACTTTTAACATTTAAATATCGATGAAAGTTTTATAAATCGACTTCAAAATAAGGTACCCCCTTTCAAATAAAAAAAGAATCATCGAAATCGGTCCATAAACAAAGAAGTTATGCATGAACGTAAATAACCGAGGGGTGAACCGCGACCTAAAATCGTGTACACCTACTTCCACTTTCATTTTCAAGTAGAAGACAGATTATCTAATGAATTCCAAAGTAATACCAAATAATTCCAAAGACGGTGTACACCTAATTCCAATCGCGGTTCACTCCTAGTAAATAACAAAAAAGGTCCAATACCAATGAAATTTATATGGGACCAATAGGCAACGATACTGAACCCAATGCAAAAAAAATCCTAGAAATCGGTCTACGTGGTAAAGAGAAATCGACGAACAAACATCATCAGAACTTGACCAAATGAATAAGTGACTCTAAGGTACCCCCTTTCCAATAAAAGAAGAATAATTGAAATCGGTCCATAAACAAAGAAATTATGGGTGAGCATACAAAGCAAAAAAGGTCAAATATCAATGTAATTTAAACGGGACCAATCGGGAACTAGTCTGAACCCAATATAAAAAAAAAAATCATCGAAATCGGTCAACATGGTAAAGAGAAATAAATGTTCAAACACAAAAAAAGACATTCCGTTGAATTGATAACCTCCTCCTTTTTTCAAAGTCGTTTAAAAAGAGGTTTTTTAAATATAGGGATGTTTAAGAAAAAATGAAATAACAGAAAATTATATCTATAAAAGTTGAGTGGGCGTAAGTGTAAATTTCCTAGCGCCAGATTTCGACATAAGGAAATGTGTTTGGTCCAAGAGATTGTGAATTGAAAATTCGATTGAATATGTAAGAATTCATGAAGAAATTGGAGGAAAAAGGAAAAACTTTTTCCAAGACTCGGTACGCTTTCAACTATTTGTGGTGGGAGGAGGAGTGAACTACCATTCAGAATAGGGTTAGAGCTCTCCTACTAATAAATTTAAATATAAAATAAACTATTGTATTTTTTGATTTAATTATCTTGTCATAATTTCAATTTCTTAATTTAAATATTTAATAAAATTTGTAATTAACTATGAGAAATCAATAAAAGGGCAACCCAACAGACAAACACATTGGGGGACTAGTGACTAATAAAAACAAATCCACAAATTAAAGAAAAAGTTAAATTAAAAAACAAAAAAAAATATATATATATAAATTGCTAGGAAATTAAATAAAATGAGAAATAAAATACTCGCTTTGGTTTTATGGTTGAGTAATATAGATCAAGTTCGCTTTGAAACATGAAACCGGTATTTTAAAGTTCAAAGTTGTAAAATAATTCAAATATTTTTCAATCTGCATATTTTAGATTTAATAATTATTGAATTTGAAAGAAAAATGACTCATTATGTGAAATTGATAGTGATCCAAAAACATGGGGGAATATTAATTTAAAATAATAAAATTTCCAAACAAAAATCGAAGTTATTTACAATAGAAAAGTCTTATTTAATATTTAGGTGTATGGCAAAGTCATGTGGATGGCCACATCAGCTATTTTTTTTTGTTCATTGAATAAATTATTAGCGCAGTATGTTTAAAGTTATTTTTACAAGATATGCTAAAAAATGCTCAGTAGGTTGGAAATGTAACTAACATTTCCGTGTTCTAAATAGGTGTTTAATAAATTAACCGAATCCTTGGCAATATCTAATCGCGTTCCGCTGTCAGGGTAATGGGGAGCATCTGAAGTGCTGTTGCTATTCATATTCATAGAGACTCATCTCGATCAACATTTATTTGTCTACGTCCGGCCCGGGAGGAAGGTCCGGTTTCTTGTTGCTAAATGGCAAATCAATGGCAACCTGGATATATGCTGTCAAGATTTCGACCTCGCATTCCAAATAAAAGCACTTTCCCTTTCGGATTTTTAGACAAAAATGAATTACTCCTATTACTAAATAATACTAATATTTCCTATATATATAAATATTATATTTTTATCTTTTATCATTTTCTTTCTTCATGGTCGCCAAGATATTAAGATTCAGAGATGTACAAGATACCTCATAAAAAGTATCTGGAATGCAAGTTACAAGATATTTTTAAGTAGAGTATTTGAGATATAAGATACTTTTGGAAATGATATTTGAAATACTAGATACAAAATATGTATTTTCTAAATACTTTTTGAAAGAAAACATATTTTTATTAATCTCAACTTAAGGTTTATTTAGCTTATTACATTAATTATGAACTGTGATTACGTTAATCGCGTCAATGTGAGAAAATATTATATTTTTAAGGTTTTAATTGAGACTTAAGTAAAACCAGTTCAAAGAAAAAATTATTTATTGATTGTATATCAAATATTAAAATACAAATCTTTAAAAAAACAATCAAGAACACGTTTATATTTTTAACTAAATATTTTTCTTTTGAAAATTTACCCTCGAAAAAGGGAGAAATTCTCCCAAAAAAATTTCACTAGCACCTGCACATCACATTGTATTGTTTACTGCTCCCTTAACGGTACATACATAATAACTGCACCTTCCCAGTATAAATAAAAATAAATTTCTTTATTTCCAGTTTAGGGCTTGTTCACTTCACTTGTTTATTGGGTTTTCCCAATTTGAGACCATTCCATTTTCTGATAATTCATTTATACCTACACTAACTCACAGACAACTGTCCATCATATTAAATAAATTCTGTTCATCATTTTATTTTATCTTCAGTCAATGTTCTCCTGACCATGAGTTAAGAGCTCGAAATATATAGAGTAAACTTAAAAAAATCTTTGTATTTTAATTTTTTTTCTTCTTGTAAAACACGAGCAACTCCAACCTAATTTAATTTTAACAATGTTTCACTATAAACCAACACCACGTTTCCTAAATTTGACCAAAACGTTTGGTTAAGAATAATTGTGTTCTTTATTGTTTTTTCAAAGATTTGTATTTTTTAATAAAACCAGTTATTCAAACATTTTTCACTCATTTTTCTCCGATGAGGTCTCATTAGCATCCCCCCAAATGAGAAGAGTCGCTCCACAGGGGCGGAGCTCGGCAAACAGGTGTTATATTTTAAAAATATCTTTTTTATTGTAGGATAAACTTTTAAACTCTTTAGGCTGGTGTCTTTATTATTTAGGTATTGAGGTGTTTCTAAGGGCCAGTTGTATGTCGGTTGGTAAACTCTTTTTAAACATTGACATGGGGTAAAAACTTAAAATTCACCTTGTGCCGGGTGGGATGGCCAATCAGATGAAAGTGCCTGTCACTTGGAAGATTAAAATATTAAATATCTTTAATTTAAGCCCCCCCCCCCAAAAAAAAAAAAAAAAAATCCATGGTTTGAAGTTGAATAGACATGTATTTCAGGTAAATAAAAAAGTGCAATATATTTACGTTGACGGTGACATTTCAACAAAAGGATGCTGTCTAAAAAAGAGCCCCTCAATTTTTAAAATTTTATTATTTTTCGCTCCTTTTTGTAAATTTCATCGATAAAGGCAGAAATTTTCGTTATTTTTCAAATTTATCATTACATTTATTATGACATGGTATAAAATAAAAATACTCTTGACGTTTTGAAATTTTAGGGATGTGCAGCATCCTCAGTATCTATGGACAGCACGCCACTGATTATATATATAATGAATTGGAAGGGATAGCTACTGCAGGTAAGAAACAGAACCACAGGTAAAGTAGATGTAAAGAAACAAAGGCAAAGGCCTAACGGACCTGGTCCAGTCGAAATTCTGTCATTTGAAACCTGCTTGGAGCAGCTGACGGAGATTAGTTAACAAATTACGGGCCAACATGTTTGATATAACGTGAAAAATTAAATTTATAATGTCCCAGATTTTTTCAATTTAATCTTTTCTAAATTCAAAAATATTTAATAAACAGATACATTTAGATGGATGATTTTTTCACATTATAGACATGAGAAATTGGTTTGTCTTCTAACTTTTTCGTCTGCAACTTTTAAGGAAACAGGTGTTGGTTCAATGTGAAACATTTTTTAATAATGAAAATTAGGTAAAATTGCGAGGTGGGTTTCACATAAAATAAAATAAAACAAAAGTGAGTTTAGATTTATATTTCGGGTTGTCAGCCCATCGTCAGGAGTTAGAAAACTGAATATAAATTAGAAAAATGTTTACAAATAATAATTTTTTGGAAACAGGTATGGCGAGGGAAAGTCGTACTGAGAATTAATATTTCTAGAAAGATGGAACAAGTGGGTTTTTTGACAGGTAGTGGGAAACATGTATACCTGGATTTATAAAAGAATAGAATGGTACATGGAAAATGCTGTTATCTTAATATTGAAATGAAATGACCGAACAATATAATAAGTAATGTTTAGTTATTTCAAACTTCTGACAACCCGAAATATATCGAAATCTAAACTCACTTTTGTTTTATTTTATTTTATGTGAAACCCACCTCACAATTTTACCTAATTTTTATTATTTTTCGTCTTGCGTTTATGCTTCTAATTTTGAAGAAGTTTTCAGATATAGATAGATGAATCTCGAGTCAACTCAGCACATTGAACCATTTCAAGTCGACGTTCTTGGCATCAGAGTTATTTCGCTATTGAGTTAAAAAAATTTCTACTCAGATTTGATTAACAGAGCTCCATTTCAATCCATTATCAACCTGATAACTAAAACTCAGGATATTAAAAATAAATAATGGATCTCATGACCAAATTTCCAAAATAAAAATAATAATATTGATAATGGATTAAGAAATCATGCAAATTGTCCTAAATTAACCAAGTAATTCATTAACATTCTAATAGAAACTGAAATATCCTTATGGCCAATAATGCTTCAACTAATGACTGACCAACAAAGCCTCAACAAACAAAGTCTTTTGTCTTACAAATAAAACAAAGTTCATTTTAAAAACTCGATGTAATCGTTTTTATATTTAACTAGCTGCGATGGCCCTTTTGCTAGCTAGCTACCTTCGATCACTAACCCCAACCTGGGCACCCACCAAATCTATTCATAAAAGACGAACACACACACAAACACACACTTTATATATGGTATAAGATTAGTGGTTTTGTTTATCTTTTCTTTTCAAAAATTAACTTAATAACTGAATAAAGAAACTTAAACATAGAAAAATGTGAGAACTTGTCTAAATAATAAAGAGGAAAATAAATAAATTATCAATGTCCAAAAAAATCTTTAGAAAAAAAACTTGAAATTTATAAAAACATATACCTGAATATTAAGCAAATACCAAGAAATTCAAATTCAAAATTTTTGTTAAAAAAAAAAACAAGAAAATTTCGAAAAATAATGATTTCGGGTGACGGGTACGTAAGTATTAAGATGTATTTTATATGCTATATGTACTTGCAAATAATTATGTTGTTTTTACCATTGAATAGCAAAAGTACTTAAAAGAAAAAAATCTAGATAAGCTTAATGGAAAATTATCAATATTTGAAAAAGGAATTTGCTTTTTCAACATTATATATTAGAATAGTGATAATTTTTTTTGTTATTTAGAGTTGTAATTGTAAAATAAATTATTTGAAAATTTTTTCAACTAGATAATATTTATTGAATGGATATTGATGAGGCAGTCCAAAAAAGAAGATAATTTATATTATCTTTTTATTCATAAACCGACGTTTCGGAGGATATTCTCTCCTTCTTCAGGGTTTTGAAAAGTCAGTGAAGTAAATCCATTGCGACATTCCCCCTGTCTCCTCTTTTCAGTAGCAGTAACAATAATATATTGTTTTCCTTCACTGACTTTTCAAAACCCTGAAGGAGTGAATAGCCTCCGAAACGTCGGTTTATGAATAAAAAGATAATATAAATTATCTTCTTCCTTTTTTTGGACTGAATCATCAATATCCAGTCAATTTCACTTATCAGTCCGTCTCCAAAAATTACTTCAATGATAATAATATTTATATTTGTTTATTGTAAAGAAGACGGTTAAGCCAGGTTTACACATTCGTGCGAGTGGCGAGGCGAATAATATGTAATTAGCCGGATACTGACTGAGGATTTGCCTCGCGAGGCCAGTCCCTTGAGGCAAATGCCTGGTCGGTCAGTACGTGCCTAGCCCGAAGCAAAAGTGCCTGTTGCCTCGGCCCGATCCATCGGTTGTCGGTTTTTGTGAATGCTCAAAGGCGCCTCGGGTCGTTTCCTGCGTTCACTCAGGACGGTTCTGCGGCAAACCCGAGGCAGCCTCGCGAGGCTGCTCGCTCAGTCAGTATCCGGCTATTGGTTCACTCGTCATTCGCGGCGCTCGCCTTGGGACCCAAATCGACTCGCGAGTGGCGAGGCGAGTCTTGAGCGGCAAACCCAGTGTTTATTCAATAGTTGAGCTCTGCGCATTTATTAATTAATTGGTTTTTCATCTTTAAAACCCACTAATAGTTCATGGCAAATATTATTATATTTAAATTATGGAATTTAATTAATTATTTATTATTATTATTTATTTTAGCTTGTTTACATCAACTCGCGAGTGTCGACGAGCTGCGAGGAGGCGAGGCGCGAATGTGTAAATCTGGCTTTAGAATTATCAAATGTGAAACACTTGATAAAAGAGGGAGAACTAAGAGGTTTGAGAGAGAGAAAGATTTACTAGTTCTACAGCCTACACTCTCAAATTCGACCGGTTTTCACAGTCTACGGACAAATCAATGAGCGTGTCGTTGGCTGGCACTGGTTCGTTTAACCAGACAAGAATTAAAAGCTTACTAAAGTAGTATTTCCTTAAGAAAAAAGTTTCAATTGATAGAACTTAATACCTATTTACATTTTATTAGTCAAATAAACAAATTTATGTTAGAATCAGCTGTTAATCAAAATATTTTAAATAATCAAACAGACATCAAAACTTCACCAATAATAGACATTATTAATCAAAGATATTTAATTTGAATTAAAAAAAATTCACTAACACCTCCACATCACTAGTATTGTTTATTGCTCCCTTTACGGCACATACATACATGCATAGATACCAACCTTTTAAAACTGCACCTTCCAAGTATAAATATCCTTTCTTTATTCCCAGCTTAGGGCTTGTTCACTTCACCTGTTTATTGGGTTTTCCCACTTTGAGACCATTCCATTCTCTGATAATTCATTCATACCCACACTAACTCATAAACAACTGTCCATCATATTAAATAAATTTTGTTCATCATTTTATCTTCAGCCAATGTTCTCCTGATGATGAGTTAAGAGCTCGAAATATATAGAGTAAATTAAAAAAAAAAATCTGTGTATTTTAATTTTTTTCTTCTTGTGAAACACCACCAACTCCAACCTAATATAATTTTAATAATGTTTCACTATAAACCAACACCACAAATTTAAGGTCCAAAAGATAAGGAAAAATGCAACTTTAGTAACAACATTATTTAACGATCTGGGCTACTTTTTTTTTTTCATTGAAACCTTCTTTGGTGAAATTAAAAAAAAAAATCTTTCAATCTTTTTGGCCTCTAGTTCATGCTCAGCTTATTTTTTGACCAAGTTAACAACCGCGTCCCCAGAGCAAAAGATAATTTTATTTTTCAAAACACTTGAGATATCGAAATTCATTCTTATTCCACTTGAATAAGGAAAGAATAAGAAATTTATAAGTTTTTCATAATTTTAAGTTAAGCCATTCCCAAACATCGAGAAAAAAATAGCCAATTTAGAACTCTCTTAATCCGTCATTTAAAGGGAAATATTTTTTTGAAAATTAAGCCTAATTCTATTTAAAAAGATCTTACATCGATACCTCACACCCTATGATCAAAAAATAATGTTTATTTAGGACCCCATAAAAAAATCGACGGTTCTCAAAATTATCATTCGAATTAAATTTCAAGTTTTTATCTTATTTAGTTTACGAACTAGAATGCTCTGACAGACATTTTGGAGACACTAAAAGGGTTACTTTCTAAGCGGGGCCCTAAAAACGTACAGTTGATTTTGGATAAGAAAAGTCGATAATAAGAGGTGATATTAAAAATAAAGTAAAAATATTTAATTGGATCTAATAATTTTAATATTGAAGATTTGAATGGAAAAATAGACTTTTATTAAAAAACAATATTATTAAGTAGCCCATAATTATAGATTTTTTAGTTTTGAATTCGTAAATATGTGAAGTTAACGTTTAAGTATGCCTTTTTTCGTGCCTCAAGATACGCTCACTTGAGTTATTGTTTTTCGTTTTATTTCACCATACTATACAATAATAATTTTAACAAATCAATGAGGATGAGAGCCGACTAGATCTAAATCAGTATTAAAAGTCGAAACAAAGTGAATAAATAAAACCGGTATGGGCCAACCAAAAAAAATTCTACAGTTCATTAACCTTATTGTACATCACATCCTAATCCTTGAACCTGCAGATCAAACGATTTATATATCATAATCATAGGACGAAAACCCAAAAAATTCATTAAAAAAATAAATTTAACTGGAAAAGATTTATATATTTGCCGTGAGATTCATAATCATAAGATATCATAAGTAAAAATCACTGAGGTTGTCCTCGGCTTGATACAAATATATACCTATATATATTTTTTTTGAGCAAGCAGAGGATTGTTGATTTCTCCTTATAAAATTAACCGAAGGGTGAACCGTGATTGGAATTAGCTGTACACGTCTTTGGAATTATTTTGGAATTCATTTGATAATGCCCCTTCATCTATTGGAAATAAGTGGAAGTATGGTAGGTGTATACGATATCAGGTCGCGGTTCACCCCTCGAAATTAACTAATAGAGAAGATGCCAGTTGAAACATCTACAACTTATATTGCCAAGTCGCCACCTCTCACTTGTCATGACATGAGAGAAAAAATGAAATCCATCAAAAGAATCTAACTTTTAACATTTTTCATACAAAACGAATACCGCTTAATACAATTATTTTAACAGAAAAATATTTGTTATATCTTCAGTTAATGATTCTCAGTTTTTCAAAACGATTTCAAGAAAATTACGATTGTTATTTAATGAAAAAGTCGCTTTAACATCAATCGGATAGGGTTCGCGTGTTAAATATGCAAATTTCAATGGTCAATATTTACAAATTTAGTACTAGACTTAGACTATTGAAAAAAATTTCTACGTATAAAGGACACTTATAAATATGTATATTCAAAGTTTTAAAAGAATTGCAAGAAAATCGATTTATTAGGGAACGTCCTTAATGACGAGAGAGTGACCGTCACTGAAATAAATAATACAGCCAAGAATTACAAGTAATTCTTTAGTGTTTTAACTGTAAATTTATTGACAATTTACTATGTGTTATTCAAATAAAATTTACTTTAAACATGTGTGTAAATATGTTTCTTCCTGGGTATATGGGTTTTTTGTGGGTTGTCAAATTTTGTGAACACTGTAAGTCAAAAATCACTAAGGACAACATAATATGTTGTAAAGATATTTATAGTTTAATCACAAAATATCTTTACAATTTACTAATATGGGATTCAAATAAAATATCATTTAATTAATATAATTTAATTTTTCTATTATAATCAATGTATATAGTTGTAAAATAAGTATAATTTTTAATTAAAGTAAAGAAATTTTTTTAAATTTTAAATATAAAATACTAGGTAGATTATACATAAATAAAAGTTTAGTACGACTATAATAATAATTTTAATGATTGTATGTGATGAAAAAGAATAATGAAGAGTTTTGATTATATATCTATTATATAATTATAATATTAATTGCATGCTAAGAAAACTGAAATCACAATTTTGAATTAAATAGAATTTGATGAACAATACGATACAAAAATTATTATAACGAGAAACAAAGAGGTTCTCCTCTGCTTGAAGCAAATAAACATACACAAATATATATTAAATATATCTATATTTAATACTAGCTGCAAGGCCCACCTTCGGCGGCCTCTTACTAGCCAGAGGACACGGCCCCTGGACCCCAACCACTCACACCCCAATCCCCCCCCCCGCACCATGCACCCGTGCCCCCCCCCCGCACCCAGTTTTTGCATTTCTAGCCTTCTAGTGACCCACAGATTATTTATACAAAATTTGGTTCAGTTTGGTCCAAGAGCAAGAATTTAAATTTTTTAACCCTCCCCCTTTCTGGGGGAATTTTTAAACAAAAGTCGTGAGAAATCACATCCCCTACAACTTTGCTTATAATAAAATTTGCCGTAGAGTTAATAGTTTAGGAGTTTTTGATAATTTTCATTCGTGCGCCCTCCCAAACCCCCTTTTGGAGTCAAAATATCAAAACGTTACATAGCTATAAACGTAAGTTAGAAGACATCTGTTCCAAATATGAAATTTCATAATAATCCCTTCAGCCGTTTTTACGTGAATCGTGAGCAACTTTTCGCGGAAACCACGGAAACATACAGAACATACAGGAATTTTGTTGAGGGTGTTTTCGTTCATAACTTTGCTTGAAACGTGTGCAACCAAAATTTGGTGTAATTTGGACCAATGTACAGACAAAATCTTAATTTTATATATATAGATATTTGTGTGTATGTTTATTTGCTTCAAGCAGAGGATAACCTCTTTATGATTCTCTTGGCAAAATAAAAACTTTTCAATCAAAAAATTAGTATATATATGTATATATATATTTTATTGATCATCAAAAAATTCAGTTGTTTCAGAAGAAATTCTCCCTTTAAGAATGGAAAATTTTAAAAATAGGAGCTTTAAAGAATGATAAAGTAAATATTTTTTCAAATTTTCCATTGATATCGGAGAATTTCTTCAGAGGACGTCCGACCAGGTTTCTTTTCTAGATTGTTTTAGAAAAGATTTTTAATTTTTATATATACATTAAAGAATAAAATTTTTTCTATAAATAAATATGGAAACTCACCGGCCCATCTTGTGCCAACTAAGCAAAAATGTTTTATACAGCGATGAATTTATAATTAAAAAGGTATTATTGGGACACTGTATTATATATTAAAATAAACGAAGATCCAATATGGGTAACCACGTGTTTGCCCTGGATATAATCCACTTCAGTAACACTAGTTCGGAAACATGGACAGCTTCTGAAACTGACGATCTTAGATGGATCGGCTGAGGAGCCGGGAGAAAGTGGAGGGGATTAAGGGGAAATCCCCCATCATATGTTTTTCATCTCCGTCAGAGGTCGGTAAATTGCAGAGGCTAGCCAAGTGGAAATTTTTTACAGCTAACAATTAAAAACAACCCATTCAACGTGACAATTTTCAACAAAACTCTTTCGTTACATAGAACAAATACATATTTCAAGATGTGAATAAAAGTAAAATGTTCGTTTTTTTTGTTATTGGTCAATATCCAAATATAATAACAAATGTGTGAATTATCAAAACCAAATTTCGCATGTAGTTTTTACTTTCACATTTATATTCATAGAATATAATGGGGAAGTATTGCGATGGCCTGTATGGGTCCTGAATCTTTGAGAGTTTGTATCTCAGAGATGAAATAAGTTAATTTCATTTTGTAACTTCAAGGTGGAAGGAATCGATGCCCTTGATAGTTAGAAATCGGGTTTAGGGCATAAAACCGGAAATTGTGGTCCCCAGAGGCCAAAAATCCATTGATCAGTGCGTACGTATGTAGCCCTCTCCGTTTCGCAACCATAAGTGTCAGAGATACGAAATTCGAAACTTAAGCTCGATATAGGCTGGGAGTACAGCAAGCTTTTGGGTGAAATCGAAACACCGGAAGTGGACGGATATTTACATGAAAGATTTTTCGTTTTTTTTTCTCAAAAACGGCTCTAACGATTTTTTAAAAAATTAGTGCATTTATCAAGTGTCATGCGTTATTAGTTGTGTATAAATTTTAATCCGATTGAAATAAAGGAAGGGGGTGTAAATTAGTCATGTCGTAAAATAAATATTTTAATCGTTCATATCTCGTCTTCGGAAAGTCGCAGAGCCTTGAAATTTGAACCTTAAGGTAGCTAGAGGCTATAAGAAGTATAACAAGATTTTGGCTAAAATAGAAAAACCGAATGTTGATGTTTACGTACGTAAGAATATACCCCTCCCTGCGTATCGCAACCATAAGTCTACGAAATTCGAAACTTGAGCTCGATATAGGCTAGGAGTACAGCAAGCTTTTGGTTGAAATCGGAACACCGGAAGCGGACATTTACATGAAAGATTTTTCGTTTTTTTTTTTTTTATTTTCTCAAAAACGGAACTAGCGATTTTGTTTAAAATTGGTGTCATAAGTTATTAGTTGTGTATAATTTTTAATCCGATTGAAATAAAGGTAGGGGGTGTTTATTAGGAGTGTCGCGATGACTGTGAAAATTGTGTGGTGACCACATAATTATGTTGTTTTTTTATGTTCACAATATATGCCATTTTTTAGGACCTAAACTTTACGAATTTTTTCAGCAAAATAGTTATATAGAAAGTTTTTGTGCCGAGGGTAGCAGAATTTTTATATATTGAAGGAAACAATTAAAGAGTGTGTCTTCAGCTGGAATTATAAATTTTATTTATAACGAGACTATAGTTTCGAGGGCTTTGCCCTCTTCATCAGTCTATTACAATCGATTCACAGGGATTAATGTATGAATTCCTTCAAAATACTTATAGCTGATTTTTGAAATATTAAAAAAAAAAAAAATACTAAAGTAATATTAATATATTATTCTAAATATTAATAAAATACTGATATAGTTTAAAAAGCAATGGTTACCAATAATAACCGAAACGTCAAAAATCCAATATAGAATGGTTATTCCTCAAGTATTAGATGAGAATCGATGGCTATTTTTGATTTTAAGTCGATTCCTCTATGTCTTCAGCAATGGTTACCAATAAAAACCGAAACGTCAAAATCCAATATAGAATGATTATTCCTCAAGTACTAGATGAGAATCAATCGCTATTTTTGGTTTAAAGTCGATTTCTCTATGTCTTCAGCAATGGTTACTAATAAAAACCGAAACGTCAAAAATCCAATATAGAATGGATATTTCTCAAGTATTAGATGAGAATCAATCGCTATTTTTGATTTAAAGTCGATTCCTCTATGTCTTCAGCAATGGTTACTAATAAAAACCGAAACGTCAAAAATCCAATATAGAATGATTATTCCTCAAGTACTAGATGAGAATCAATCGCTATTTTTGGTTTAAAGTCGATTTCTCTATGTCTTCAGCAATGGTTACTAATAAAAACCGAAACGTCAAAAATCCAATATAGAATGATTATTCCTCAAGTACTAGATGAGAATCAATCGCTATTTTTGGTTTAAAGTCGATTTCTCTATGTCTTCAGCAATGGTTACTAATAAAAACCGAAACGTCAAAAAATCCAATATAGAATGATTATTCCTCAAGTACTAGATGAGAATCAATCGCTATTTTTGGTTTAAAGTCGATTTCTCTATGTCTTCAGCAATGGTTACTAATAAAAACCGAAACGTCAAAAATCCAATATAGAATGATTATTCCTCAAGTACTAGATGAGAATCAATCGCTATTTTTGGTTTAAAGTCGATTTCTCTATGTCTTCAGCAATGGTTACTAATAAAAACCGAAACGTCAAAAATCCAATATAGAATGATTATTCCTCAAGAACTAGATGAGAATCAATCGCTATTTTTGGTTTAAAATCGATTTCTCTGTCTTCAGCAAAGGTAACGGATAAGAAAACAACGCAGTTGCTATGGTTACTCATAAAAATTCCTCCCAAATTTTTAGCATTTCACAGAGAAGCCTATCCATTCTTACTTAAGCAAGGCTAAATGAGCTATATTAAAACTTTCAAATGAATAAATTTTAAAGAATTTAAAAAATTAAAAAAGTACCATCTTACTCTAGAGTAAAGTACTTTAAAATATAATTTTACTAAAAACTTTATTTAACCTTTTTTGTGGTCCCCAAGGTACTTAATTAGGATATTAAATTTCATCAAAATTGGTTAAGTCATTTTCAAGATATTTAGAAAAAACTAAAAAAGTACTGAAATAAAGTACTAATGTTTGTGGGCCGATATGTACCAAAAACTAATCAGCGCTTCATTTTGTTAAACTAATGGTAGGTTTTCAATTTCATTTCAATCGGTGCAACGGTGTGGAAAAAATCGTGGGCCAAAAAAGCGATAACATCCATCCATACATACATCCATACGCACGCACTAAATGAAAAAATCGCACTTTTTGGCCTCTCGACGAGACCCCATGTAATTTTTGGCAAAACCGCCACGTGCTAATATTCAACCTAATTGAATACTACAATTTGTGACTTTAATTGAGTCCATGGGTTCCGTAGTCTTTACCTGAGGACCCTTTGAAACCACGCTTGCCCCGAGAGCGATTACAATACTTTACCCATGCTTTGCATTGGATAAAGTAAAAATGAAATAAAAAATTGGTCGAATTCTCTTTAAATGGCTAACCTAACTGGCGAAAGCGGACAAGTTAAATGAGAGAAAAGACGGTAGTAGGTAGTAGGTGAGGTGAGGGACAGGTTTTCGTGTGGATTGCCTGGTCATATCTGGTCCAGATTGGTGGTTCTCGGATCTCCCCCGCGATACCTACCATTGGCCAATCAACTAGACATTCCAGCTAGCCAGGAAGCAAAAGCACCGCAACAACCGAGCCACCGTTAAGTACTAATAATGTGGACAAGATCTGAAATAGCCCCAAGGGAAGAGAATTTATCCCTTCATGAAATAGACAATAATGCTGAAAGCATTTATTTACACATCTCATTACTAGAACCCAAATTACTATTATTACTATTCATTACTATATAGCCAAAATAATGTAAAATTAAATAAATTAGGGGTGTCTTTTCGATCTAATAAATTTATGGGTGGGGGAACATTTTCCAACAAATCCTTTAATTAAATAAGAGAAAAAAGTAATATAATTATATATCTCTATATATAAAATTAAGGTTTGTCTGTATATTGGTCCAAATCACGCCAAATTTTGGTTGCACACTTTTCAAGCAAAGTTATGAACGAAAACACCCTCAACAAAATTCCTGTCTGTATGTATGTTTCCGCGAAAAAATTGCTCACGATTCACGTAAAAACGGCTGAAGGAATTATTATGAAATTTCATATTCGGATCAGATGTCTCCAAACTTAAGTTCATTGCTATATAACATTTTGATATTTTGACCCCAAAAGGGGGTTGGGGTGACGCACTAATGGAAATTATCAAATAACTCCTAAAGTATTAACTCTACGGCAAATTTCCTTATGAACAAAGTTGTAGGGGATGTGATTTATGACCACTTTTGTTTAAAAATTCCCCTCCAAAACCAACCAAAAAGGAGGTGGAGGGTCAAAAATCAAAATACTTGCCCTTGGACCAAACTCAAACAAATTTTCTACACATAATCTGTGGGCCATTAGAAGATTAGAAATGCAAAAACTGGGTGCGGGGCGGAGTGCAGGTTGGGGTGGAAGTGGATGTGGGAGGTGCAGGACGTAGGGTCAAGTGGCAGGGGGTCGGGGTCCAGGGGTCGAGCCCCCTGGCTAGCAAGAGAGCCGCCGAAGGAGGGCCTTGGAACTAGTATATATATATGTTGCAGTAAAAACGAGTTTTTAGTAAGTACGCGTTCTTACTAGTTAATAGGCGTTTCACTGAATACCTTTATGACAACTAGAGTTTAGTGAGTTTGGTTCAAAGGTCTAGAATATTCATTTTTGACCTTCCGCCTCATTTGGCGTATTTATTTTCAAAAATTTTTAAACGAAAATGTCAAAAATTAGAAGAAAAGTTGTAGAGGATGTAATTTTTGACATTTTCGTTTAAAAAATTTTGAAAATAAACATACGAGATGAGGCAGAAGGTCAAAAATGAAGATTCTAGACCTTTGAACCAAACTCAACCAACATGAGTAAAGTCTAGTTGCAAGAGTAGGCTAGTAGAAAAGATATTCAGCGAAACGTGTATATATATATATATATATATACTATATAAAGTTGGATAGTTTGTATGTTTGATAGTTTGAAAGCGCTAATCTCAGGAAATACTAATCCGATTTGAAAAATTCTTTTTGCATTACAAATTTTTGTGATTGTTTTTGGTTTCCTTTCAATATAATAGGAATTTGCCATTCAAAAGAATTTTCGACAACTGGTACTCAATTGAACTGAGTTATTTATTGAAAAGTTTTATTTAGTTGTTATTTAGATAGTCTAAATTAATAAATTTATGCTACGTATTATTTTAGTTTGAAGTTAATCGAAATATAGTATTGTGGATAAAAATGTAATTGTCCATTTTTCAAGACGTTTCAGATGTTTTTTTTATAATGATACTATTACAAGAAGAGAGTTCGAGTCTCTAGATGTCATAGGGATAAACGAATTGGCTAATGCGTTTGTTCGGTTAGTATCCAATTTTAGGGGCGTTGAATCTTAGAAAATCGCGTATTTCGCGCAAATGAAGCCTTTGAAGGAGATTTTTGATTTTATCTGGTCAGAAGAAAAGCCATGGTAATATATATATATATATATTATATATAAAAAAAAGAGAAAGGGCGGAGACAGATCTACGGTGGGGTAGCTAGGGAGTCGAGAGTAAAATATAAAAATAAAAATTATTATAACTAAAATGTTGTTCGTTTCTGTCGAGGGGTGAACCCAGGGCCGAATTTAAGAGTATGCCGCCTAAAGGCTAAAGTCCATTTGCCGCCCCCTCTATAGTTCATTTTTGCTTAATACATTTGTTTTATACAACAAAAGGATAGAGTCCATTGGTGTTTTAATCTTTTTTAAACATAAAGTTAATTTAGTTTAGATAAAACTACAATTTTAATGCTTTATATAATAAATTATTTAATCAAATTAGTTATTTGTTTTTTTTTTTTGTAAAGTAAGTAACTGCCACCCCTGAAAATTTGCCCCTCTAGGCTACAGCCTACTTAGCCTATTTAGGAATGAGGTCCTGGGTGAACCGCGATTGAAATTAGGTGTACACGTTTTGGAATTATGTGTAATTATTTTAGAATTCATTAGATAATGTCCCTAAATCTGTTGATCTTTGTACTTGGAAATGAAAGAGGAAGTAGACGTGCAACGTTTGGTCTCATATTTAGGGTCTAGACGCTATTTTACTACCAGTCAACTTCTTACACACTGTATAAAGCTCAAATTTGAAACTCTGTAGACTTTATCCTTATACCATGCTTCAGAAAAATCTGCAAAAAAAGTTCTGAGTGATACCTAGTATTATAAACGTAAAGTCTAGATAGTTTCAAATTTTTTGAACCATTACTTTGGTCGTAATAAAAAATTCATCGTTCAATGCCAAAAACCCCATGTTATTTAGGGAAACTTACATCGCTGGGGGCACAGATTATAATTGGGATCGAGACCTGAAACTTGGGGGATATTTTTTATTTATTTATTTCGAACCATATGAGCCCTTGCCAGCGTAAAAATTCGAAAACACCCAAAATAAGGACCACTCTAGGGGGTATGTATCGCAATTTTGTGGGTGCTCTGCAGGCCGCAACATTCAACCGATTGCAATAAAATTTGGCACAAAATTTAGTCTTGATGTAAACAAGAACTGATTAATATTTGGTGAGTTCAGCCCCAAGGGGGTGGAAATGGTGGTGGGGGGGTTGAAATCTTAAAAAATTCATCTTCTTCGAGTGCCATACCCGAAACGGGTGTCGGCGCCTCTCCACATATACCTGTGCTGAGTGTGTTTAGTTGTTTTACACAGATATACGGGACCTACTTTTTAACGCCGGTTCCGAGCGGCTAATTTGGAGAGGTGACTAGGCAATTATACTCTTGGTAGGTTGCCATTACTTTCCAAGGGGAGGTGACTGCAAATATCTATCTGCCGAGACTCGGTCTCGAACCAGCGATCTTCGAGTCAGCGACCCGACACTCTAGCCACTGACCCATTCATAACAACGTTAATATGAATGATATCAGTTTGGTTTCAAATGACTAATTAGCCTCTAAAACTTGTGTCTGAAACGTTTTTAATAGGAGCAGTCTAAGGGGGGTGGAGCCCCTTCGAAATCTACCTTTTCCTACGGCCTGACGCAGGGATTTTTTTGGATTCAGGGGGCCTTAAAATGTGTATTTCCGTTGAAAGCTTCAACTCGAATTTTCGGTCGAACGCACTTCCCTTTACAATAAGGCAAAGTAAAAATCTATGAAATTGGGGCACATTTTTTAAAATTTTTCAAATGGGGCTAAAAAGATTTTAATAAAAATATAATATAAATTCATAAATTAATTCCTGTGAATCAATTGTAATAGACTGATGAAGAGGACAAAGCCCTCGAAACTATAGTCTCGCTATAAATAAATAAAATTTATAATTCCAGCAGAAGACACACTCTTTTATTGTCTCCTTCAATATATAAAAATTCTGCTACCCTCAGCACAAAAACATTCAATTTAATGTAAAAATATTTAGGTCAAGACAAAAGTTTTTTATTATAAATTCTGTCAAAATAATATTTCCAAGATATTAATTACTCAATCTTATCTGAACAAAGTGATAACAAAATTGGAATACAATTCAAATTAATATAGTTGATTAATTAACTGTGTATCTGTAAAATAACGAATGAATAAATTGTAATAATTTAATATTTATAAAAATAAAAGCATAGAATAAAATATAATATTTGTAAATTTATGATCCAAAAGTTAATCTAATTAATAATTCATCGAAGAGTATAGTAGAATTTGAAAACATTTCATGGCCTTGATATTAAATAAATAATATTTTTGTGAGCACAAATGTTTTCACAGGTGATGATTAAAAGGGCTTCTAACTTTAGGTTTTTAAGATAAAACTTATATCAGTATATTTTAGATAAGTTATTTACTTTAATCAGTTGGTAAACTGATTTATTTATATATTAAAATGAGTTCATTGATTAAAAAAAAATAGAAAATATTAGTTTGTAGCAGTGGTGTAGCCAGAAAATTGGGGGGGTCAATCCACAAAGCAAAATATTTACTGGGAGTTTTTTTTTATTAAAACAAATAGTCCAGTTAAATTGTTTTTTTTAGCCGGAAAGTTTTATGGTAGTAGTAATTTCTTCGACCCTTTATGTTTTTGGGTGTGCTGAATCCGAATATGCGGTTTGCTAACAAAATTTCGTGACGGAAGACAAAAAAAGATCTCATTTTGTGACGGTTTTTTGCTTATAACTCGAAAACTATCAACTTTTTGTAAATAATCTTCCTATTCAAAATGAAAGTTCATAAAATTTCCTACAAATTTTCATCGTTTAGATTTTTTTCTACGACCAACCGTTCGGGCTCAAGCGCTAGTTGAAAATTGGCGTATTTTGTCTGTTACCGCAAATCCCAAAAACTAGTGCTTTTTTCGATTTTTTCCCATTTGGACCATGAAAGAGCACGATTTCGACAAAGACCACTCTATACATTTTTAAACTAGATTAAATTGAATACAATTTTTTGCAAAAAATCGCAGTTTTTCCTTCATAAAATGAAAACCACTCATCCTAGAAAATTAATTTCTATTTCATTCTCTAGGAAATTTTATTGACTTGAACGTTTACTTGGACCACTCTTTTGATAAAACTCTTAGATTTATAGATATCCAGCATTTTCCATGACACTTTTGAGGATTCGGATCATATCCTCTCATGGAAAATGCTAGATATTTATAAATCTAAGAGTTTATCATAAAAGTGGTCCAAGTAAACGTTCAAGTCAATAAAATTTCCTAGAGAATGAGATAGGAATCAAGTTTCTAGGATGAGTGGTTTTCATTTTATGTAGGAAAAACTGCGATTTTTTGAAAAAATGGATCATATCCTGTCATGAAAAATGCTGGATATCTATAAATCCAAGAGTTTTATCAAAAAAGTGGTCCAAGTAAACGTTCAAGTGAACAAAATTTCCTAGAGAATGAAATAGGAATAAAGTTTCTAGGATGAGTGGTTTTCATTTTATGAAGGAAAAACTGCTATTTTTTTTGCAAAATATTGAAGTTTTTCAAAACTTCAACCTCATTGCGGCACGGGTTCAGCACACCCAAAAACATTACAACTACCCCAAAACTTTCCGGGTAAAAACACAATTTAACTGGACTGTTTGTTTTAATAAAAAAAAAATTCCCACTAAATATTTTGCTTTGTGGATTGAGCCCCCCCCCCCCTATGAAAATTTTCTGGCTACTGGCCACTGCTTTAATCAGTTGGTAAACTGATTTATTTATATATTAAAATGAGTTCATTGACTATTGTCTATGGGCTGGGGAATATATTTTTTGGGCTTTGTTATTAAAAGGTCTATTATTATGTTTTTCTTTAAGTCGAGTTGATTATTGATAACATTTTCGTCATTCGCCAGGGCATATTTTATTTCAGTGGATTCAAGAAGATCCAATCTTAATCCTTTCTTTTGAAATGAATTGGGGTGGGATTGGTGGGTGAAGGTGAGTAGATCTAAGGAATATAGATGATTAGCAAATGCGGAAGTGAAATATGAATTTGTTGGGTTGATTTCTTATTAATTTGGAACCGGCGTATGCAGTCTGCCATTGTTATTTTTCCAGTAACAATAATTAAATATTTTAAAATATCCAAGTGGCAGCCTTTATACTATGACCGAGGGGAAAAAATTTAATTTTTAACGACCAGTATTTATACATATATTATATTATACTATATAAAGCTGGACGAGTTTGTTTATATGTTTGATAGATTGAAAGCGCTAATCTCAGGAAATAATGCCATACTACTAATCGGGTTAGATTTGAAAAATTCTTTTGCATTACAAATTTTTTGTGGTTGTTATTGGGTTCCTTTCAATATAATAGGTAAATACCTAGAATTTTAGAAAAATTAATTTTGCCCTTCAAAAGAATTTTCGACAACTGGAACTCAATTGAACTCAGTATTTATTGAAAAAATTTGTTTAGCTAGTAGTTATTTACCATAGATAGTCTATAGTGGATAAAAATGTAAATGTCCATTTTTCAAGACGTTTCAGAAGAGTTTTTTTTTTAATGAAATTGATTAGAGAAGGAGTTGCATCTCCTAAAGAAAGACCAGGTTTTATTTTATATTGATCTGATTCAAGAAGCGAGGTTCCAGTATCTAGATGTTATAGGGATGAACGAATTGGAGAATGCGATTGTTCGATTAGTATCCAATTTTAGGGGTGTTGAGTTCTAGAAAAACGCTTATTTCACAAATGAAGCCTTTGAAGGGATTATTGATTTTATCTCGTCAGAACAAAAGCTTGGAATTAGGTGTACACGTCTTTGGAATTATTCCGGAATTCATTAGATAATGCCCCTTCATCTATTGTCTTCTACTTGGAAATGAAAGTGGAAGTAGGTGTACACGATATTGGGCCGCGGTTCACCCCGGTGTACAACTAAATTCCAATGGCGGTTTACCCCTCGTATATACCCTTGCATTCAAATGTTGTATTAGTTACCTTCTATATTTTCCTGAAGGTGTGTTCACTAGCAGAAAATAAATATATATTATATATATATTAGGGTGGCCCTTGTTTTTGGAGTATTTTCGAATTTTTACGCTCGCAGAGGCTCATATGGTTCGAAATAAATAAAAATAAATATCCCCCAAGTTTCAAGCCTCTATCTCAATTTTAACCTGTGCCTCAGAGCGATGTAAGTTTCCCATCTAAATAACATGGGGTTTTTGGCATTGAACGATCAATTTTTTATTCGGGCCAAAGCAATGGTTTAAAAAATTTGAAACTCTGTAGACTTTATCCTTATAATAGTAGCTACCCTTCAGAATTTTTACAGATTTGTAGCTATTATAATTTTGGAGTCTATAACTTACTAACACTAAGATATAGCAATATTTTATCTAGCTGTAACTCCGAAATTATAATAACTAAAAATCTGAAAAAACTCTGAAGGATAGCTACTATTATAAGGATAAAGTCTACAGAGTTTTAAATTTTTTGAAATATTACTTTGGCCGGAATAAAAATTGATCGTTCAATGCCAAAAACCCCATGTTATTTAGATGAGAATCTTATCGCTCTGAGGCACAGGTTAAAATTGAGATAAAGACTTGAAACTTGGGGGATATTTTGTTTTATTTATTTCGAAACATATGAGCCCCTGCCAGCGTAAAAATTCGAAAATACAAGGGCCACCCTAATATATATATATATATATATATATATTTTAAAAATATACCTCTTTTATTTTTTTTAATTTTTAATGTGAAACAAGAGACTTAGAAAACCTAAGTCATAGTAAATGAATAATTCATATAATATTTATTTACTTTTATCTTTATTAAAGATTAATGAAAAGAATCGTAGGGAGTTGGACATGACTTTAAATTAAATTAAATACAAGTTTTCATAAATACGCCAAACGTTTCATTGTTGTTTTGCAACTTCTTCAGTGGCTCATTTATTTACTGAAGAAGTTGCAAAACAGCAACGCTTGGCGTAATTAATGAAAACTTGTATTTAATTTAATTTAAAGTCATGTCCAACTCCCTAGGATTCCTTTAATTATTAATCATGGACACGAATAATGAAATATTTATTAAAGATGTTTCACCTTGCACTAACATCTCTATTAATGGCTATTGTCTCAGTTTATAATAATAAAATTAATAAATGTAAAATTATTTAATATCATTCAGAACTATTTTTGAATATAAATGATCAATAATTATTTGAACCGATAAACAATAAGAACAAAATGAACATTCTTTTTGTTCAAATAAAGAAGCCGATTGGAAATAAAAATGGAATGACTTTTACTTACATTATTTTAGAAGATATCAGATGAGAATTTGTCCTCATGCAATATATCAATTTGGAATTGTAGAAATAACAATATTTATATGATTGTAAAATAAATCCAACTATATTATAATGTAATGATCCCACGTGGTGAATGTTATGTTTTAAGATAACGTTATTATCGTGGTGTGGAGATCGAGCATGCGAAGTGTGAACCAACCCAGGTGGGAGACCAGACTAATCAAAATGGCGTTAGGGGCCGAAATTTGATTTGACAAAGGACTCTTTAAATATTCTGCTATAAAGACTTTTCAATTTTAGAAAAAATACATAAAAAATTATTTAATTTATGAAATTATTTAAAGTTGTTCACTTTAATTACTTGTTTTTTTAAGAGTTGATTTAATCAAATGTTAGTCTTAAATAAAATATGTAACGCTATCTATTAAGAAAATTAGAAGTCACTTTTCTATTGTTATACAGGCTCAATCCAAAAATCGAAATTCAAAAATAAAGAAATGGAGAAAAAGTCTATAGTCCTTTTGCTAGACACACGGTACGCACCCCGCAAATTTTGATGGTTTGGCAATTTAAGTCTGCGAACGGGCCGAGTTTGGAGGGTTTAATTAACCCATTAACTGCTATTTTTTTCTGGTCCGCAATTGTTTGCTAAAAACACTTAAGTAAATTGAATATATATATCTAATACTACTAAAGGGCATTCGTGCCTGTGTTTGTTTGTAACTACCTACCTATGCCCCCTCCAGGGGTTGAGAGTGGGGTGTCAGAGAGAGCTATAAAGGAATTTGTCCCTGTCTCTGTATGTACCTATGTTTTTATGTTTGTATGTCCCCCCAGGTGTGGGGGTTGGGTCCAGGGGGTGCGGGGTCCAAGGGTTGTGATTCAGGGGGGTGGGAGTCCAGGGGCTACTAAGGGGGATTTGTGCCTATGTCTGTACCCTATGTGGGGTTGGGAGGTGAGGTGTCTTTTTAATTTTGCATGTTCAACATTAAATATTAAATGCATGTTTAAAACAATGCAAGCTTCTACTAAACAAAGAATTCCTCTTTCCGAAAATATACCTAATTCAAGATAGTTTGTTTGTCACCCCCCCCCCCCATAGTCTAACGAGATTCTATCGAAGTCCAGACGCTCTACATATTTCTAAAAGATCTTCTCCAGACTTCGGTTCTTTAACACTTCCTGTGAAGGCAGCCAGCCGAACCCATCCGTTACACAGTCCCTTATAAAACTCGAGCGACTGCCATTGAAAACCGCACAGTCATATAGAATATGTTCGCAACTCTGGCAGGAAGTTGAGTCTCAACTGCATATCGGATCCAGTAAAATGTTGAATCTATAAAAATACGCTTTAATCCTAACGTGGCCCGACAGCACCTGGGTCGTTTTGTATCCTATCCTCAATTCAGACTTTTGCCTATCTTTAACAGTTGGAAAATATTTTTTCGTGGGGGGTGAGGTTGGGATCCAGGGGAAAGGTGAGAGTCCAGGGGGTAGGCTTACTGGGTTGGAGGGTGATCCGAGGCGGGGGTGAAGTTCCGGGGTTGGGAGAGGGTCGGTGGGATGGAGATGGGTTGAAGATGGGGGAGAGGGAGTATTCAAGTGACAGCGGGTCCAGGGGGCGAAGCCCGTTGTCTAGCAAGAGGCCCACCGAAGGCGGGCCTTGCAGCTAGATATATATTTAAAATTTTAATTAAATTCTTTGTTAATTTAAAGTTTTAAATCTATTATATCTCCCCCCCCCAAATCCAAAAAAGTTGAAACGGCTCTTTTGGTTGATTTGAAACTTAGCGGTATAGCGCTATTATTTATTTTTTTTACTTTATCCATGTCAAGCAGATAAAGTATTGTAATCGGTCTCGCGGCAAGCGCGACTTCAAAGGGTCTTCAGGTAAAGACTAAGGAACCCATGATCACAATCAGTCAAAAACTATAGTATACATTTTAATTAAATTTTAGCAGGTGACGGTTTTGCCAAAAATTACATGGGGTCTCGTCCAGAAGCAAAAAAGTGCGATTTTTTCCATTTAGTGCGTTTGGATGTATGTATTCCTTTTTTTTTAGACGATTTATTCCACACCGATTGAAATGAAATTTAGAACATACTATTATTACTTTAACCTGAATAGTTTTTGTACAAAAGTATTGGCTCACAAACTTTAGTAATTTTGATCAAATTTAATATTATAATCAAGTACCTTGATGAGGACGCCAAAAAAGTTATATAGTTTTTAGAAAAATTAAATTTTAAAGTAACTTTACTCTATAGGAAAATGGTACTTATTTTTTATTTTATTTTTTGTTAAGGGAGAATGGTGTAGGTTCTTGGTGAAACATTTTAAATAAAGTAAAGAAACCTTTATAAAAAAAACCTAGCTAGTATTCTATTTATTAAAAATCTAAAAAAGTTTCTTTACTTTATGGTACTTATTGTTAAATTTTCTATATTAATTCTATTTAATTGATGAGGTTTAATACTAGGTGATTTGAGCTTACTTTAGGAAAAGAATGAAGAAAAGGTTTCGGGGCGTAAAATTCTCAACTTGTTTAGAAAATCTTACTAGTAACCTTATAAATGAGGTTGTTGTTGCGTTCATTATCTTTGCTGACGATCTGGGGGAATCGACTGAAAATCCAAAAGAGATAGATTCTCATCAAATACTTGATGAATAACCATTCTACATTGCATTTTTGACGTTTCGATTACACTGATGCTTTAAATAAAACTTGGTGATCTTTATGTATTCAGATGTGCATCCTTATTTCTCAAACACCTAAATTTTTTGTGGAACACCTTGTGGGTACATTTTATAGTTTTATGGTTTCAGAGTCTCCTGCACACCTGCTTACCTTTCCTTTTTACATTTCATTTTTGATGTTTTTCACCATTAATGGTAACCACTGGTGAAAACATGAATAATCGACTTAAAATTAAAAAGACCAAATTCTTTTTCGGTAAACAACTCTGGTGGTTGAGTCATTTTTCTTGTCTTTTTGTCTGAAAATTTTATAATTTCAATTTTTTAAAAGACCCCCCTCCCCCCTAATTTTTGGCTCGATTTCAACCAAAATTTACTAAGCTCTTAATCTCAATATAAAAAAAATCTATATGTGAAATTTTGTTTTGATATCCACGGCTAGTTTTTGAGCTAGACCGTACACAAAATTTGGAAACATACTAACTACGAGACATTTTGTCAAAATCATTAATATCTCGTAAAATATAATTTTTTTAGATGTTCACACAATAGGGCTTTTTTTGTACAGCAAAACGCCATGAATTCGCTCATTTTTTTTTAACAAAATACACTCACCGGCAAAAAAACGCAACACCTAATTTTTTTTATTTTTAATATTTTAATTTTATAATATTTATCTTTGAACATATAAAAATCATTAATATAATTTCTAGGATAATTTTAAATATACAAATTTTAATTAAAGTTTAAAAATGTTACTTTAAAGTTTATTTTTTCAAAAAAGTTCTAATATAAATGTAAATTGTCCCACTTAATTATCACAAATAATCACCAAGCGGCTCATCTTTTAATGATTTTTCGCAACTGAAAATCACAAAATTTAATTTTCTGGAAAAAATGTATTGTTTAATCTAATTTAACAAAATTTGATATTTGGAAACAATGTTAGCGATTTGTAATTAAATTATTAATAATATAGATTAAAAGTGTTTAAAGTTATATAAAATGACTTTAAAAATGATATAAATGTTTTAACTTTGTTAAAAAATTGATTTTATAAAAGTAAAACATTAAAAATACAAAAAAAAAAATTAGGTGGTACGTTTTTTGCCGGCGAGTGTAGTATCATAAATTTAGAGTTATTTCGAAAAAAAACCCATTTTTTAATGCACGATTACAATAATTGACCATATACTCTATGGTAAAGTAAAAAGGGAAAAGGGCGGGAGACAGTTATTGGACAAAGAAGTCAAGAGTTTCAGTTCTTATTTAGGTTGATTGCTTCGACTCTTGGTGCAAGGTAGGAAGAGCAAAGCAGATGAAAAAATTTTAGTTTTAAAAGTTTTATTCCTTAAGTAAAAAACTAAACACTAGTTACATCTTTTTTATTTGTTTGAAACGTAATTTTTCTTGTAGCTTTTGATATTTGATCGACTTCAAAGTTTTGAGATATTTTAAATCATATTTAATAAAATATTTTATAAGTAATCATAGCAAGTGCGTTATTTTTTTTATTTAAAATCGCTCCAATAATAGCTACCAACGCTTAAGACATGAAGGAATCAAGTTTATTTCTAAACAAGCTGTATTTAGTTTTCTTTTCTAAGATTTGACCATCAATGGTAATCATGTTTAATGTTTCACCATTGCATCAATGATTATTTTAGATTTCAAGACGATTTTTCCATGAGTTTGAGCATGGGCTACCATTTATGGTTAAATCTTAGAAAATGTTTTTAAGAATGGCAATATATTATATAAGCACAGAAATTTTTTACTCCATTCTTCTATAACGGAAATTAAATTTTTTTTCAATTTTCATACAAGTCCTCTTATTTAAATATAAAACTAATTTTTTTTTTGAAAATAGTTGGAATGTTATTAAACATCACCTCAGGTTAAAATTAGCCAATGTTTATTAAAAGAGAAAGAGAGATGACTGCCCGGAAATCATGTTAGTTCTCAGGTTCGACTCCTGAGGGGATGAATCACCCTCTGATATCGCAATTTAATAATATTTCTACTAAAATCTTAGAATTTGTCCTAAAAATTAAATTCTTTATCTTTTAATAAACATTGGTTAATTTTAACCTGAGGTGATTTTTTGAAAAACATTTTCAAACCATTTTCAAAAAAAAAAAATGCTCAAATCTTTAGTTTTGTTTTTAAGAATATTTATTTCTTCAAATGGCTCAAAAGTAAGGTGACCAATCGTCCTCCTTTAGGGACGACAGTCCTTTTGTAAGCTCTGTCCTCCCCCAATATTTGAAGACTAATCCGTAAATCTTCGTATTCGGTCGAGATTAGATAGATAAATTCAATATGAAGACATTCCTTGTTCAGTATTTCCAATATAATGTTAAGAGATAATACATTGACAAAAAATATTCATTCAATGGAAAAGTACTCATTTAAATAAAAATTAATAGGCATGTCAACATATAATTACAATATATAATGCTACAAATGTTTTTACTATATGTATTTATCATATTATAGTTTATTTTTGTAATTAATAAAATGTTTTTTTCTTCAATTTGTGTCCTATTCATTGTAAAAAAATTCGTCAGCTTATCAATAGTAATTTTAGATTTTCTGTGTCTTCGCCATTGGTACATTGATGCGATTTTAAATAATATACTGTTTTGGACAAGTCTAGCAACACAAACATACTCACACAAAGATACCCACCAAAAGAGAACTAGGAGCCGAAGAATCATGCAGGTCGAATTATAAAAAAAAAATGCGCATTTAATACTATTTGTCTATATAAAATTATTATGGCAAAAAGAAAATATTTAAGTTAAGAATTATAAATTCCATTCCATTGATTTGTAATTTATCATACAGATCAAATAGACTTGAATTGATTACAAATATCGTCGGCTTAGAGTGTAAACCTGCTAAGTCCATTTTTTATCATAAATGACATATTAATACCGTTCGAAAAAAAAGAGATGTAGCATCGTCCAAGTAAAACTGCTAATTAAAATTAAGATTGTAAGTTGTAGAAAAAAAATGTGGAAAATAGTTTTTTCCATAACAACAATATTAAATTTTGTTCGTTTTTTCTCTGCCCTGTAAAATCTCCTTGTTGAGAGTTAGTAGGTTTACACTCTAGAGCGACGATATGTTTTTTTAGTTAAAATTAAAGTAAAAAATAGGTGAAGAAAACTGAATCCCACCTCACATGGAACAATTTTCAAGGAATTGTTATAAGAGCCGCTAACAATATAACAATCAAGTGCAATTTTGGAACACGAATAAGAAATCAAATGGATTTTATTTTATTTTACATATTTTCGTAAAATTATTTTTATTCCATATAATAAAAAAAAAGACTACATTTAAATATAAAAAAAAAAAAAATAAAGAATATTATAATGATAGGCTTATTTTATAAAAATTAGATAATTTTTCTTTCAATATTTTAAATTAGGTTTAACGTGATCACTCACAATATTTGTGCACGTAAATTAAAAAAAATATAAATAAATAAAATTTAAAAAATTGTTGACTAAAAATGAATTTTTAATTTTTACTTTTAAGTATAAAAGTATACATTGTTTGTATTTTTTAAATTAAAGTTAATTAATTATAAAATCTTTGAGAAAAAAATAATCTAAATTATGCAAAAGATAGATCATAGAATTCATTACAAATAACCAAATCTGGAAATGTTTATATTATTATTTTAATTGTGTAAAATTCTTAATATGGCCTAGAACGATCGCGTCCACCACGGTCTCCACCTCTCATTGGGCCGCCGCGAGATCGTCCCCCCCGGTCCATTCCTCCGCGGGAGAATCCTCGTCCCCCTCGGTCACCGCCTCCACGTCCTCGGAATCCTCCTCCTCCACCTCCACGGCTCATTCCTCCACCGCGACCTCCACCTCCTCGATGGCCGCCGCCACCGCCGCCGCCGTCACTGCCTTCTAATCCTTCAGGACGTGGCATATTACAACGATTGCATTCAGGTCTCCAAGAGAAATTTGTATTGCCACAATTATTATTCGGGCATTTCCAATCACCATCTCGACTGAAATTACTTCGATCCCCTCCATCCCGGCTTCCTCCATCGCGGCTACCTCCTCCTCGGTGATGTGATCCGCCTCCATCACGGTCGAAACCACCCCCGCCACCGCTTCCACCACCCCCTCTTCCGCCACGGCCCCCACGACCACCACCCCCGCCCCCACCACGACCACCTGAATAGTTGTTTTTATGCTGGGCCATTTGAACCTTGATGGTATTTCCTTTAAATTCTTTTCCTAAAAGAAAGAAAAAATAAATATTATAAATAGGAATAATAAATTAGCTCTAGGGAAAGCGATGTAGGTTTTAAGTGAAACATTATTAAGAAATGAATAGTAAATATGGCAGATTCTAAAAAAAAAATCGAAAGTGATGTCCTTGCTGATTCCTGTGAAGTGAGATTTTAAGTTATCGTAACAAAGATTTTTTTATGAAACTACATCCCTAGGCGTACCAAATTATAAAACAGATATTTTTTTTATCATAAATACGAATCATTCCCTCACCGTTGTGTAAAGGTAGGATTAAAACATTTCAAATTATATAGTGAACGCTGCCTTATAGTTTTTAGAAGTTAGCAAAATTGATATTCTAAAAATATACCAGACTCGGCTATGAGTGATCAGATTTAGTGTTAAAACTATTAAAAATAATTTTTTCTTTAAAGTTTAGATTTTGAACCGTCATTCCCTCACCCCGTGTTGTAAAAAGTTAAGCACTTATTTATATATGTATCATTTATAATATATTTGTATGTGTTCCTAAAATTAGCAAAATGTCTTACATTCACATGGGAAATTATAAGGTTATTTTTTCTACTTTTGTGCAATAATGTTTCGTTTCGTCATTCCCTCACCTCCCTCATACAAATTGTTGGTGTTCTAAGCGACGATTCAGTAAATCAGTACAAGAACACGTTTATGTTCCATGTTGTCTCTCCCCATTTAATATATTTTTTTCCGGGTATCACATATTTTTTTAGAACTATTCTGAAGACAACTATATGGACCCCTCAAACCCCTTTAAACTCAAAAAAGTTGGGGACCAATACAACGTTTTAGACAATTAGCTCATGTACTATCAAATTTATAAAATAAATTCCATAATAATTAAAAACAATTATCATCGAATTATCAGTCATTTTTCGATTTTTTGAGAATCAGCCATATATATATATTTACTATTCATTTAGGAATAAAATAAAAAAGTCATGTAATAATTACCATCAAACCAACTTATGGCGGATTTGGCAGCAAGACTATCATCATAAGTAACAGTTGCTTCTCCTTTTGGTTTACCAGATACTTTGTCTTTATACATCCAAATTTTTGGTTTATTTGTTTTTTTATCCATCTAAAAAATATAGAATTAAAAGATAAAAAATTTCTAATAAAAACTAAAACAAAAAAATAAATAAATAAATTTTCTAAACCTTGATAACACCAATAGATCCAAAATGTTCTTGAATATCTTCTTCACTAGTTGTTACCGTCATTCCAGAAACAAAGACTGTGTCTTCTTGAACAATCATGTCACTTCGGTCGAAGCCTGTAAATTATTATATTTTAATTTACTATATTAAGTACGTTT
Organism: Forficula auricularia; assembly: GCA_024734495.1. Taxonomy (NCBI): domain Eukaryota; kingdom Metazoa; phylum Arthropoda; class Insecta; order Dermaptera; family Forficulidae; genus Forficula; species Forficula auricularia. The sequence goes on along the minus strand of JALMQS010000852.1, from coordinate 1,785,756 downwards.
TAAAATTATTAAATAAAAAAAAAAAAAGAAAGATAATATTTGACTTTTGAGACACTCAAAATATATATAAATTTTTTATATGAAATGTATTTACTCGGCTAATACTCTTGAATAATTTTATATTTATTTGCTTTACAACTTGCGGTTTTTTTTCTCAAAATATATATAAATTTTTATATGAAATGTATTTATTACTTGGTTTATACTCTTGAATAATTTTATATTTATTTGCTTTACAACCTGCATTTTTTTTTCAAAATTTATATAAATTTTTATATGAAATGTATTTATTACTCGGTTACTCTTGAATAATTTTATATTTATTTGCTTTACAACTTGCGTTTTTTTTTTTTTTTTTGAGAATAACTAATAATTTTTTTAAAAAATAATATATTTTCAACCTGTATTTTGTCATTAGAAAAGTATATATATGAAAATAAAATTGAATTAAAATATAAAAAAAAATTTAAGATATTCCTAGATAGGTTTCACAAAAAAAAAAAAAATTATTGCTTATGAGCAAGACTCAATACAGAAGAGCGTCGATAATCCGGACGTCAAAAATCAGGACCGTCGATAATCCGGTGAAAAAGAAATGTCAAAGTCAAAGAAAAGTGTTGATGTGACAGGCTGGGCGAAAACATATTTTTTTAAGAGCTCTGACAATGTATAAACTGTACAGTATTCTGTAAATAGATATGTATGTACATTAATGGTTTTAGCGTATATGGGAAATTTCAAATTATGTGAAAATCAACGGGACAACCCGGAAACCTGTTCGTATAGATAAAAAACTAATAAATAAATTTTGAGCAATATCGAACATCGCGTAACCGAGCCCCAGCGCTCTAAAGTTTGAAAAACTAAGTTTTTTCATTTTGGCCCGCCCTAATATTAAACGGTCTTCCCAAATGGGCAAATTTGACGTTAATACGAATCCAAAACATGTCTATTTATTGAAATCGGACTAAAATTGACCGAGTTTTTTTTATTAGCCATTGAAGAGTATCGCAGGAAATTTTCGAATTTTAATAAAATGATATCTAGAAAATGTATAAAATTTTGAAATATAGAAATATGTAACTAAAAAATTAATAACTTGTCAATTTTAGTCCGATTTCAATAAATAAACATGTTTTGGATTCGGATTAACATCCTCTATCGATATAATATATAACTTGTTTAATGTGCACCAATATGAAAAATAGGGAATAAACCGAATTTTCCAAACTTTAGAGGGCCAGGGACTCGTTTACGCCATGTTCGATATGGCTCAAAATCTACAGTTATCAGTCTTTCATCTATACAAACAAGTTTCCGGGTTGTCCCGTTGATTTCCACATACTTCTAAAATAAGAACCACTACATATGTATGTATATACATTCATTTAAATACATTATAAGTTCATATTAATTAATGGTTTTATATATCTGCAACAATTATTTAACCACTAAAGTGAGTTATTAACGGTTTTAGCAAGTTTTCTTTTTGTTATGAACGACCTTTTTTTTGGTTATTTTCAAAAATCCGGAGATTTTGATAATCCGGACAGGGCCCGTTCACAATTAATCCATCCGGATTAATGACTCTTTACTGTATATATTTGGGGTGAGAAGTCATTTTCAGGAGTTTACATTGATAATACATTGCTATCTCCATCGACTCACTGGCTCATCGAAGAAATGTCTCTGGGTTTTCCGTCTTTTTTATAGATACTGCTCTGATGAGTTAAAATCAGTAATTGCTCACAAAGCATGCTTTGCGCGTAGCACGCGTTTTGCCGATTTCCAACACGATTTCACGGTCAAATTAGAAAAGTGCCGGACCACTTCATTCGCCAATACGTTTGTACCCATGACTTCAAGGAACTGGAACTCTCTCGCAGACTCCATCTTTCCCAGCACTTATAATCTTCAATCCTTCAAAATCCGGGTGCACAAACACCTACGGCTCCACCTTCTCGCTTAACCAACTTACCCTTCTCTTAGGTAATGCAAGGGTCTTTCGAGATCCATAGGGTCTGCATCTTTACTGGCATCCTTTCTTGCATTCGATTGCATTAAAAAAAAAAAACCCGAAGATGGGCCCCCTCGCCCAAAATTTATATTGAGTCTTGCTCATAAGCATTTTTTTTGTGAAACCTACCTATTAATATATTTTTAATTTTATTAAATATGTTTCACCTCGAACCTAGACCATTCTACCTGAACAAAACGGATTTAAAATCAATCGTTTTATGCGATTTGATTTGTTTTTATGATAAATTCTTTTATTTTAATTTTAAGAAATGTATTTTTGTTTTTATTAAAAAATAGTAGAACCTTAAATTAAACACATTTAATAGAGTTTGAAATGAAATATTTTCAATAAAAAAGAATTAGAATATATATTTGGCATTTCAAACTCTTAAATTAACAAAATTCAACACCTAATACCACACACATAGAGTGTTTCACTTAACATTTATAAATCCATTTGTAACCCATGATTTTAAATATTTTTAACTCTCACGGAATTATATAGAATATAAATTACGCAATTTTAAGTCAAAGCCATTTAATTACAATTGTTTTATATTAATACATTTAAAAATGTCTCTAAATATAAATTTAAAAAAATTTTGAAAAATCTATAAAAAAAATTTGTTTTTTAATTTATTTATATTGGAAAAAAAGATCTATAGCTTCCGAAAAATTTTAAAATCAGAAAAAAAGAAATCTAAAGTTTACCAAGGTACCATCTATCATTTGGTAGTAATTTGTATACATACATTTGGGTTTTGACTTAATGTGCGACTTTTGACTTTATTTGAAATAAAATATTCTGTAGATCAATTAAGTGATTTCTTTACAGTTTCGCTCCTTTATAATAATCAAGTTTTATCATTTAAACTTTGCACGCAGAGAATTTAATGAATCTTGGTGCATTTTACCAATTGTTTATCGAATGAGTATACTTTAGGGTATATCAAGTAGGTAAATTGACATCAATTGTCCTTTTTTACAAATTTAGAAACAACTGTTATGTTGCGTGGCAGACTTGTATCATAAAAATAAAAAATAAATGGCACCAGTTTTTAGTTCTGGTGCGTTTACCTTTGTTATAACCACCTCTGCCGCCACTGCTAAAACAGAAGCATAAAGACTGAATCAGTAAGAAGCCTGGACCATAAAGCTTCTTTCATTGCACTTGCAGAGGTTCTTCTTGCGTGGTTTTGTAAGCTAGAGTATTTTGTCTAAAGTCTTTTGTCATGTAAAATTTTGTTAAGTAAACTGTCTGTTTCAAAAGTATTTATAAGAATTTTAGAAATAAAAGTAAAATGAAAAATAATAAGGACCAAATTTATATATTTGGTAATAATATACGTAAATCAGAAATTCAGATCTAACATGTAAATAAAAGATTTAAAATGAAATAAATTATTTGAATATTATAATTCAGTTGAGAAAGATTTTAACAATCATATCAATTATGCGGAAAAATTTGTGGGTGTAAATAATTGTATTAGAATAGAAATTTTTCAAGTCTTTCGTCATTGTCAGCCTATTCTAAAATTACCATCAAGTTCATTTGTTAGTTATTTGCACCATGAGTGACAATTTTGTTAATTTACCATCCAATTCATTACATGAGCTCTACTCCATTTCATGTTTATACCATACAAATAGGTAATTTTTGTTTGAGTGAGCAATTATTATATACTTATTTTGATTAAAATATTAACTTATTTAAACACCAAGTCCAAAGTCATTTAATAATAAAAAGCAAACCTTTGAAATTTTTGATTCCTGTTAACATTTAAAAACACCCATTACATTAATACCACCTTTAAAAATTGTATAATATATATTTGTAAACATATGTATGTACCAATACATATACCATAAAATTTTACTTTTTTGAATATAAAAATGAGTATAAAAAATGAGAATTGCCAATCACCAATTTTAAATATATGAATAAAAAAAAAATGAATTTGTATAGTAAGAAATGAATATAAATTGACCGTTTATTAATAAATTTGATTTGTTTAAAAAATTCTCTTAATAAAAAAAAAAAAATTAAAAAAAATTGAATTAAAAAATAAATAAATAAATAAACTATCTAGGTAAAAACGGTTAAATTCATTTAACGAAAATATTTATAAACTACTTCTTGAAGCCTACACGATTCAAGAAAATATTCAATAATTTAAATTTTATACATTTATTTAGAATTTTTTTAATAAATGAAAAAAGTTTTATCAATCATCATATATATAAATTTATGCATTCCTCTTTAATATTTTTGAACAAAAGTGTAAAAGGCCAAAATAAAGTAGAACTGGGAGATAAAGAGAAAACGCATGCTCTCCGGTTACAGTCGTCCTAGTAATAAAATAATTGTTAAAAATGTATCTTTAATTTAATAAATTTAGGATAAATTTAATTTCCTAATTAATTTTAATACATAAATTATTTGGAATAAACTATTATTTGGGTTTAAAATAAACAATTGAATTTAATAAATTAAAAAATACGGGCCTATATTATAACGCCTTAAGATCCCCTATAAAATTATTCAAAAAAATACTTTCTCCATTTTTGAAAGGGAAGTTGTAAAACTAGAGGCCAAAATCTAATCAGTTTACCGCATTCGGATTAGATTTTCTCATTAAAAAAATGCCATTAAGGTTGCTCGGCAGTAACCCGCAAGTCAAAATAAAATCTAATTTTTTTTCGACTAAAATTAAAAATTTTAACATATAAATTAATTATTTTAATTTAGATGTTAGCTAACATCATTTTTAATCGGAAATATGAAATAATTTAATTAATAAATATAATAAATAAATGTTTTTTGACTCGAGTAAGGTGATTTATTTATTTTTAAGTGAAGCGGACTGATATTTTCGATCATTTATCTAATTTGAATATTTACAAAACCCTGGCTCAGAAAGTTTTTGTTTTTTAACGTTATCTATGATAATTTATCTATATAAGTAAAAGTTACTAGAAAATCATAAGATGTTGTCATCTATCAAATCCGACGGAATGGAATATTTTCAATTATATATCAGAGGGGTTGTTTTTCACCCGATGGCCCGGATTGCTGTTACTGGCACTCGGGTTCGATTTCAGAGGGGGTGAAAAACAATCCCTCTGACATATAACCAAAAATATTCCATTCCATCGGATTTAATAGATGACAACATCTTATGATTTTCTAGTAAATTTGAATTTATTACCATCGGCAAATTGAAATCTTTCATAATAAGTAAGTTTTTCTTTTTTTCTCACCATACGATTTGGCTATATTAATATATATATGCTTTCAGCCAACATTCCCTATTCATTTAAAAGTCTGATTTTTAATAATTAATTACACGAAAACCCTTGGTCAAAATTTTTTCAAGTTTTCAAAAATTATTTTATACGTTTTATCGATTAATAACATATTAAAAATTTAGATTTTTAATCCAACATTGCCTTAATGTCCGAGCAACCTTAATGTGGTATTAGCACTTTTCTTTGGCTAAACGAGTGAATGACCAAAGCATCGAATCTGTGATTCTTGTTATTAGAAATAACATTTGGCACGAGGAAATTTCTACATTTGGTTCATGAGTTATTGTGGGTACAGAATCCAGACACATGAAAACATAATCATTCTTGAAAATTGTTTCTCTCCATGTTTCAGACATTTTGAAAAACAATAAGCAAATATGAAGATTTGATATATAAATTTTGAGTAAACTAGGAGACGGCATAAATTAAAATTAACAGAATAAGAAACCGGTATATTGTCTAACTATTATTAAGAGCAAAAATTATTTTAAATTAAAAAAAAAAAAAATGAATTTTAATCATTCTCGATGGTTTTTTAGTTTAATTATTTGACAGTCACAAAATAAGAATTACATTTCATAATTTGTTAAAAAATAATTTAAAGTTAGTTTAGTCAGGCACATTCACATAAACAATCCTTCCTTATATCAACAATTACATTAGATATAAAACAGAAATGACACAATTCTATTGAATGAGTCAACACTGTTTCCAAAACAGAATAGAATCTTTTTTTATGTAAGGATCAAAAGAAAAAAGATTCTATTCTGTTTTAGAAGCAGTGTTGACTCATTCAATAGAATTATGTCATTTCTGTTTTATATCTAATGTAATTGTTAATATAAAGAAAAATTGTTTATGTGAATGTGTCTTCAATGGTAACGAAGTTAACAAGAAAATTTAGACGAATGTGTGTCATGACTATTTGAAGCCCTGAAGAAGTCGGCAAAGTCGACGAAACGTTGGACTGATAAATAAAAAAGTCACACATAAAAACTTGTCCTTATTTTCCTATTATAAACTTTCAAATTAATACAAATTAAGAACGGAAATGATGATAATAATAATAATATTTGAGATTTACTTGTCTTTTAGATGTTAATATTTTTTTAAAATAAAAGTAGGACAATATCTGATATACTTGTCCCTTCTAATTTTTGATTCTGCTTACTTTTTGTCTCTTACACATTCGGTATAAAATAGTTAGATAGGCAGAAATTTGTATATATGTTGTTTTACATGATAATTCTCTATGTATTGGTGAGTTAGTTAGTCATCACCGGATTTAATGCTAAATAACATACATATTGAAAATCATTCAATTCAAATGATTTTCTAGATTAAAATAACGTTAGTTTTTGTGAGCAAAATTTCGTTAAATACATTTAAGTTTTTCTTAGTCATTGGCAATTCTATTTGGAGCTTAACAAGCTCAGAGGAAGGAAGAAAATACTAACCCGAAGCCTCCCCGACGACCACCGCCGCCGCTACCTTCGCTGCCATAACCACCACCTCCGCCAGAGCCACCTACAAAGAAATACATTTATATTAATTTCTTCAAGTGATAAATAACCGGATTCATTAAAGTTTAGTCATTTATTACATTAAGGTAGTTGTTTGGCGACAATACTAGCAAAAAGTTAATAATAGAGTATATAGTAGAGACAATAAGGATTCATAGTTCATAAGCCCAAAACTTTTTGCTCTTTATGTACCACTATTATCCAATCCCGTGCTCGTTTGACAAATCTGGCAGCCCGGTCCGAGCTAGTAAATATTTTATAATAGAAATTTCGGATAAAGGGCGATTTATAAAACAAAAAGTTCTTAATAATCGATTGAAAGCTGTTGCGATAATGGCTGAAGCGAAAGACCGTTAAAAAAGTACTCAAGTTAACCCACTTTTTAGGTTAAATAAATGCTTTGTTGCAAGGTTGTTTTTAGTGTAAATTTTTCATTATTTATTCATTATTATCTCAGAAACTGTGTTGTAACTATGAATTTAAATTTTCTTAAAAAATGTATTAGTTATTGTTTAATGTCAGTTTAGTTTTTTATAACAATGGTAAGAAGAGTTCCTTGATTATAATTAAATATGTATGTAAACTTTCCGATATCCCGTATATAATGACCTTAAACTTAGCCTCCAATCCTATATATTGTTACGCTGACCATAGCACCCTCCATAATGCTCAATCCTTACTAAACAATTGCGCGAACATAGCTTCCCCGATAAATTTAGATCTAAGCAGGTTTAAAAAATGGGGATCTCACAACTTGGTAAACTTTAATGATGGCAAAACGCAGTGCTGTCTAATTTCTAGGCGCGTAGATAGGAACCTTCCTGACATTTCCTTTGATTCGACCTCATTGGAATTCCGTGATAATATATCAATGTTAGGTGTCACCTTAGGTTAGACCTTTCTTGAAATGACCATATATTATCTCAGTAGCAAAAGCTGCAGCCTGTAAGCTTGGCTTTCTTTTCCGAACCAAACGATTTTTCACCCCCACTCAACTCCTAATATTATACAAGGCTCAAATTCGGCCCTGTCTTGAATATTGCTCTCATCTGTGGAGAGGGGTCTGCAAGCATTCTCTTAATACCTCACATGCAATTCAGAGGCGGGCTATCAGACTGATAGGCGATCCTACATTAACTGACACTCTCGACACCCTAGCCCATCGTAGATCTGTCTCCGGCCTTTCCCTTTTTTATAGATATTACCATGGCTTTTGTTCTGACGAAATAAAATCGATAATCCCACCAAGGGCTTCATTTGCACGAAATACAGGATTTTCTAAGATTCAACACCCCTACGCGCTTAAACTGGATACTAATCGAAGAAACGCATTCGCCAATTCATTTATCCCTAGGACATCTAGAGACTGGAACTCTCTTGCCCCGACCGTCGTTCCAGCAACTTATAACCTTCAATCTTTCAAGACCAGCATCCACAGATACCTTCGACTCAAATAGTGCAATGTATAAGAGTGAAAAACTCTATCTTTGAAATTTAATATCTCCGGAACTATATTGTTCATAATTTTCGTTTTGGCACCAATCATTGCAGAAGTATTTAAATAATAATCTGTCTAAATTTCAAAAAAATCCTAAGAAAATCCATATGATGAAACAACTACCTTAATGAAAATACTTATTCAGTAATATAGGTAAATAATTTAATTACCATATCCGCCTTGGCTTCCTCCATATCCTCCAGAGCCACCGCCTCCACCACCACCAGATTGATTTCCGCCGTATCCTCCAGATTGGGAACCATAATTACTTGATCCTCCATATCCTCCGCCGCCTCCTCCTCCACCTCCACCACTACTAGGATTATAGTTATAATTGCTACCTCCTCCTCCTCCTACAGCATTATTTGGCCCACTTTGTCCTTGATCGTAGGATTGTTGATATCCCTGATAACCTCCTGATTGTGCAGGTTGAGTTGAACCTGTAACAAAATATATAATACAATAGAACAAAAAATAACATATATTCGAGTTGAAATTCTTATATTAATGAAAGCACCTAAAAATTGATATATTTATGTAAATTTAAATGTTTTAATTTCTATAAAATAAAAGTTTTTTGCCGAGTTTTTCAATTTATAAAATAAAAAGAATGAAAATGTATATAAATGCAAATCTTTTTAAAAACAATCTTCAACCCTTAACAAAACCAACGTTTGGAATTTTAAATAGTTAAAAAAGAAAAAAAGTTGCTTTTTTCTAATGAAGATATTCTCTCAAAACCTTTGGATTTTATTAAACGTTTGAAGAATATTTTTTAAAAGATTTGTCTTTATTTTTAAATTATATAACAATCAATAATAATTTTTTTCTCAATATATTATATATATATTTATTTGAGACTATAATTTTGAAAGCTTTCTTCAGTCTAATACAAATATTTCACACTTTATTGTACTACTTTAAGGTAGAATAGATTCAATGAACAAGATAAAAATAAATTCACTTGTATATACAAGTTCAATTTGCCAAGGGAACTGGATTCTACTCTAGTTTTCTCTACTACTACTACTACTTCTACTACTACACACCAATAACACACGGGTTCAAAAATTTTCAACGAGTTAAATAAAAACCTTCTAGCATGTATAAAAAGGATCCTTAACAGGGGATGCAGTAAAAGATAATCATCTCTTGTCTTTTGTCGAAACTTTATATTATATATTCATTGGAGAATAAAATTGCAAAGATTTTTTCATATCAAGGATATTGATTTTTTTAAGGAGAAATCATTATAAAAACAAAATACCAAGAGCAACACTCGAGAAAGTGATTGAAAATGCCGAAAAACGAGCCCATTATGTCGTCAGAGAAAAAGGCAATCACCTGAACCAAATGATGTTCGAAAAGTAGCTGACATGTATTTATTTGGACCAAAATAAATGCCTAATTCAAAGAAAAAATCGATTCGTTTTTCTTTAAATTTTTATTTCAGAAACAAATGAGTCACATGTAGATGGCCCACCCTGTATATATATTATACTAGCTGACGACCGGGCCTTCGGCCGGCAGTCACTAGCCCCTGGCGGGGAGCGTCTCGTTCATACCAATTTAATAATTGAAATTTAAAATCTTACTGTAAGTATCGAAAGAATGTGCTGAATGAAATTGATTCAAAAATAAGGAAGAATAAGGAAAGATTTATTTAACACATTGCCTAAGCACGATCACTATCTGACCAATCAGAATCGTTCTAATAATTTAACGCTTTGGCATTGGCTATGCACTGGCCAATCAGATCGTTTCCACATACATATATATCCACATACTTTTCTATTTTATATATATAGATAGATAGATAGATAGATTATTAAATGAGCAATTCTTGTATGTATAGTGCCTGGAGCACCGAGCTCGGTAACTTTTTGCTAGTATAGTAATAGTTTAAGTTTCAAATTTCAAGGCTCTGCCACTTATTGAAGACGAGATATGAACGATTAAAATATTTATTTTGTGACATGACTAATTTACAGCCCCTTCATTTGTTTCAATCGGATTAAAATTTATACACGACTAATAACCCGAGACTTGATAAGTTCACCAATTTTTAGAGAAATCGTTAGAGCCGTTTTCGAGTAACCGATTCTATATATATATTAGGGTGCCCCATATTTTGGTTATTTTCTAATATTTACACTGACAGGGGCTCATATGGTTAGAAATAAATAAAAAACAAATATCCCCCACGTTTCAAGTCTTTATCTCAATGTTAACCTAGTGCTACATAGCGATTAAGTTTCTCATCTAAATAACATGGGGTTTTTGGCATTGAACGATCAATTTTTCATTCCCGCCAAAGTAATGGTTCAAAAAATTTGAAACTCTGTAGACTTTATCATTATAATAGTAGCTGTCCTTTAGAATTTTTAGATTTTTAGCTATTACAATTTTAGTTACATCTAGATACATTACTGCTATATCTTAGGATTAGTAAGTTATAGACTTCAAAATTATAATAGCTAAAAATATCTAAAAATCCGGAGGGATAGCTACTATTATAAGGATAGTCTACTAAGTTTCAAATTTTTGAACCATTATTTTGGCGGGAATAAAAATTGATCGTTCAATGACAAAAAATGGCACAAACGATTTTTTTTTTAAATTGGTATACTTATCAAGTGTCATGAGTTATTAGGCGTGTATTGATTTTAATGCGATTGAAATAAAGGAAAGGAGTGTAAATTAGGAGTGTCGTAAAATAAATATTTTAATCATTTATATATCGTCTTCGGTAAGTCGCAGAGCCTTGAGCTATTTAAAGGCACTATATATATACATATATAGAATCGGTTTCTCGAAAATGGCTCAAACGATTGGATGAAATTCACAGATTAGGGGGTTTTTGGGTTAACAATTCGACAAATAATATTAATATAAAGCTTTTAACTGAAGCAAAAAGTTTCCGAGCATCGCTCGGTGCTCCAGCGACTAATATATATATACATACACTCACCGGCAAAAAAAAACGCAACACTTGAATTTTTCTTATTTTATTTATTCAATAATATATATTTTTCAACATATTTTAAACTTTAATATCATATATATGAACATTTTAAATAACTTTATAAACAAATTATCTAAATTTTATTATAATAAAATAATATTTTCTTAATATTAGTCGAAAAGTAGCTGGCCAATCTAAGGCTCTTATTCCTACATCATTCATGTACTTCTTGATGACTTTAGCCACATGAGGACGTGCATTGTCCTGCATGAGAAGGAAATTGTTCCCAATAAGGAGCATAAGGGACAACATGATTTTCCAGAAGCTCGACCATGTACTGTGAAGCTTTAAGTGCCCCTTTCTCAATGAAAACAAGTTCTGTTCTACCCTCTAGGCTGATTCAACCCCAAACATTACAGAAGCTCCATTAAAGACTGTTCTTGAAGAGAAATTGCCTGGGGAATACCTTTCTCCTGATCTCCTCCATATTCATTCTCTTCCATCGGGTGATTTAGGGCTGAATCTAGACTCATCAGAAAAAAGAACTGACTGCCATTGATGCATTGTCCAATGTTTATGTTGACAACCGAATTGAAGGCGCGAAGATCAGTGTTGTGCCGTTAGCAAGGGTCCTGTTGCTGGTCTTCTCGAGAGGAGACCTGTTTCTTTTAACATTCTCCTGACTGTTCTTTCACTTATATTGATTCCGGTGGCCTGCTCGAGCATATTTCGAGCTTCTACTTCGGTTGTATGACGATGACGCAAAATTTTAAGATTCAAAAATTGATCATCCTTGGTTGTTGGCTTTTTTCGTCCTGATCCAGGACTTCTGCAATAAGAACCAGTTTCCCTGAACCTTTGATAGGCTCTTTGAATTGTCAAAATATTTACATTTATAAGCCTAGCTACATAACGTAAACTACGGCCATCTTCGATTAGTGCTATTGCTCTAGCAGCATCTTCACGGTTCAAAGGCATGTTTACAGAATGAGATTTCTATTAAAACAATATTAGATTAAGAAATAAAACGTGGAGATTAATGTACGATTAACTAGAACATTGTATCATTTTATAAATAATGAATGAAGAAAAGATCGAAATTTGAGTAAATTTTACTTTTCGACTAATATTAAGAAAATATTATTTTATTATAATAAAATATAGATAATTTGTTTATAAAGTTATTTAAAATGTTCATATATATGATATTAAAGTTTAAAATATGTTGAAAAATATATATTATTATTGAATAAAATCAAAAAAAATTCAAGTGTTGCGTTTTTTTTGCCGGTGAGTGTATATGATAATTTGCAACATGCAGAGACCAATCTCATTGATTTTTTCCTAAATATTTATTCCCTTAATAAGGCTATATTAATATCTATTTATATTAATAACCCGAAATATATATCGAGTGAATCAAACTCAAATAAACATACATTTGTTTTAATATTTCCTTTTTGTGAAACCTAACCTAGAAAATTCTACTCATAAGTTATTTATATTCTTTGATTTATTCTTAAAAATTTAAGAATCGTACTTTGGCAAAAAAACCGCTCAAATTTTTAAATTTTAAGAATTAATTTAAAATATATTTTAGGATTTCAAAATATCTCTTAAAATTACCTGACCCTCCATAATTCGAAGGTTGATTCCACGAACCTTGCTGATTATAATTGCTTTGATCGTATCCTCCATAACTTGGAGTTCCTCCTGTTTGCGGCCCGGCTGTGGACGTTGGTCCCGTTTGAGGATAACCTTGATAATTTCCATAGCCGCTTCCACCTCCGCCCGAAGCATTATATCCTCCGTATTCTGAAAATACCATAAAAAATGATATACTCTTTGAATGGATATTTATAAATTAAGAAAATGAATTGATCATTCTATGTTTAGAATAATCTAAGAGCTTCAGAGAATAATTTGTTTACGAGTCATAATAACAAATATATTAAACAGTTGTATTATTCAATTTTTGTAAAAAGAATTATTATTAATAAAAATTAATAAAACAAACTTACGATTATCTCCCATGTTAGAGAAATTGAATTAAGAGAATTTTCAGTTAATATTAAACTTGATGCGTCCAGGAAGTCTAATAAATGTTGCTTGAAGGGCTACACAGATTAAAAATGAAAACCAGCGGAAGTAGTCAAATGAGTGACTGTATAAACAAATAAATGTATCAATAGATTAAAGCTTAACTTGAAATGAAATTTTTTATTATTTTTATATATTATTAAAATAATTTCACTGAAATTATTAAAAAAAATAATAAAAAAATAAACAAATGGCAAAATTTTTAAAATTGCCCAAAATTTAAAATTTTTTTTTTAAATTATGATTATTTATATTTTCACTTAGTCAGAATTAATTTTTATTATTATTATTATTTATTTAATAATGTCCTCATATACACTTTTAAATAATTTAATTGATAAGTGCCTGGAGCACCGAGCGATGCTCGGTAACTTTTCCTCTAGATAGGTTAAGTTTCAAATTTCAAGGCTCTGCGACTTACCGAAGACGAGATATGAATGATTAAAATATTTATTTTGCGACATGACTAATTTACACCCCCTACCTTTATTTAAATCAGATTAAAAATTTGACACAACTAATAACTCATGATACTTGATAAGTACACCAATTTTTAGCGAAATCGTTAGAGCCGTTTTCGAGAACCCGATTGTATTATATATATTTACAAGAATTGCTAATTTAGTAATATAAGATATATGTTTTTTTCGATTTTCACTGTATTCAATAAATAAATTTAACTTGAAGGAAACAATAAAAGTGTGTCTCGTCTGCTGGAAATTTTTTTTATTTTATAACTAGACTAGTTTCGAGGGCTTTGCCCACTTCATCAGTCTATTACAATTGATTCAGAGGAATTAATGTATGAAAGTGAGATTTTCCAGCAGAAGACACACTCTTTTATTGTTTCCTTCAATTTATAAAAATTTTGCTACTCTCGGCAAAAAGAAACTTTTTTAATTTAAATTTAACTTGTTTTTTTAAACTGCAGAAAAAATAGAAAACAATTAATTTGAAATCAATTCGTCTCTTTATTCAGACTTTCTCAAGTTTTTAATTTTTACTATGTTATTATTATTATTATTAATATCAAGTAGAAAAAACTTCATACAGGGTGCTGGAATGTTGTTCCCTTTTTTATTCATATTTTCACCACAACAGTTTCTATATGTTATTATTATTTTTTGGATACCTATTAATATCTCAGGATTGGATGAATTCAGTCAGGAAATAAACAAGAGACTATATTTCCAACAAATAATATTTATTGGAAATATTTTTCCATTTTAATATTATTTCGAAACCGACGTTTCGGAGAATCTTCCCTCTCCTTCCTCTGGGTTCAAAAGGGTCAATGAAAAAAGCACAAGTGTACTATAATATGCTTCCTTGTTCCTTCATTGACTCTTTTGAACCCTGAGGAAGTAGAGAAGATCCTCCGAAACATCGGTTTCGAAATAAATTATAAGGAAAGAATATTATTTTTTAGAAGTAGTCTCTTGTTTATTTTCGGACTGCTCTTTAATCCAATCATGAGATCTTAATTTACTGTTTCACGTTAGATTTAATATGTACAATATACATATTTTGCTAAATTATTACTTAAAGTTGACACTAAATAATTCACTGAACTGGTAATAAATAAATTTAACTTTTTCCTTAGCCTAGTAGCATGGGTAAAGTATATATATATATTTTTAATATTAATATATTATTAAAGTTGTTATAGGGAAATAATGACTATATTTTTTATGCAGATAATTTATATTTAATTGCCAACGTTTCGTCAAGGGCTCAAATAGTTAACTTCCCTGAATATTTGTCATTTTTATAATTATTCTTTCTTAATATACTAGTATACATATCAAGGCAAGTCAACATCAATCAGATTGAAAATTAAAAAAAAAACTTGACTTGCTATGTTTACTAAGAAAGAATAATTATAAAAATGATAAATATGCAGGGAAGTTAACTATTTGAGCCCTGAAAAAGTCAACAAAGTTGAAGAAACGTTGGCAATAAAATATAAATTATCTGCATATAAGACCTATAGTCCTCATTTTCCTATAACAATTTTAAAAATTTAATCGACATAAATAATCAAAATATTAATATATTAATTATCTCAAATAATTTTTCTCTGGGGACTGCAGAAAAAATAGAACACAATTTGAAAGCAACGTTTCGTCTCTTTATTCAGAAATTCTCAAGCTCTTAATTTACTGTTCACGTTAAATTTAATAGATACATATTTTGCTAAATTATGGTATTATATATGGGTGGTTCTTGCCCAAGCTAGAATGGGGTTTAATTCAAAACAAAAACTGCTATGCTCCTCAATTAGCTTAGAAAACAGAAAGAAGCTGTTGAAGAAATATGTATGAAGGTAAGAGTAAATAAATATTATATTTAATATTGATTTACTATGAGTTAAGGATTCGTAGTCACTTGTTTCACATTAAAATTAAAAAATTAAAAGATGTAAAAAATTTTTATATCTTTTAATTTTAATGTGAAACAAGTGACCAAGAATCCTTAACTCATAGTAAATCAATATTAAATATAATATTTATTTATTCTTATCTTTATTAAAGATGTTTCACCTTGCACCAACACCACAATCTCTACTAATTATGAAATATTTTTGGAGCAAAACCATGTACTTATGTAAAACCTGGACAATTGGAGAGAAAAAGATTTGAGGCTTTCGAAATGTGGGGCTACAGAAGAATGATGAATATCAAATGGATGGATAGAATTACAAATGAAGAAGTACTTGAAAGAAGAACTTTGTGAAAGTGTCTGAGGAAGAGAAGAGGTCAAATTAATGATGGGGCAGACACTGAGACACGGGGGATTGCTTATGGATATCTTGGAGGGAGGGGGGGAGAAAAAGGGAAGTGGAAGGCCTAGATTAGAATATTTTGAACAAATAATTAGGTATATGGGATGCAAGACATTTAGAGAGGTCAAAGAGTTGGCATGGGACAGAGTCGAGTGCAGAGCTGGGCACAGTTAATTCGAAAGTTAACTTGGTTAATCGTTAATCCACTATTCAAAAAGGTAACTTCGATAATCGTTAACTTTTCACAAATTTAACGCAAGTTAAAAGTTAACCACCTAAAAGTTGAACTGATGTTTAAGCATTACCTATTTGTATATTAAAGATACTAGATGAGGCATGGCTTTGGCACAGTGGTAAATAAAACAAATAATTTAGTTAAATTAAGTATTTAATGCTTTTAGGAAGGAAACAGAAACATATGCACCTATTGCAAAAAACAGCAATCAGTTATTGATCCTAATTTTGCATTAGGTGCATGTTTCCCTTCATAAACATTAGCATATTAAAATTGTCATCCGACAGCAATTCCCGTAAAACATCTTTTCCTGAAGAAAAAAGGCGTTCAACTGCAGCGCTAGACGGAATAGCAGTGTTATATTTAATAAACAATTCTCCTAGAAATGCAGCATCTGTAAAAAAAGAGTCTTTTGACTTTGAGTCCAGCCAAGTTCTGAGCTTTGTTTTCCAGCGATTTATGGACTTTTCTTCAGTCTGAATAACACTCGGATGAAAAATGAACTAAACTGATCACACAAAATCACGGCAACAACCGATGTAACGGAAAGTTAAGAAAACAGTTAACATTTTTTTAGTTTAACTTAAAAGTTAAATCGTTAGGGCAATTTGTTAACTTCGTTAATTAACGATGTCGTGCCCAGCTCTGGTCGAGGGGTTGTGTCAAAACAGTCTGACAGTGTACTACTCAATGATGATGATGGGTGGGTTCTTAACGAGGGGTGAACCGCGACCTAATATCGTGTACACCTACTTCCACTTTCATTTCCAAGTAGAAGACAATAGATGAAGGGGCATTATCTAATGAATTTCGAAATAATTCTACATAATTCCAATCGCGGTTCACCTCTCGGTTCTTAATAAAGTTTACACTGAACAGGCATTTTCTTTTAAGATCTTATAAATAAGTCTTTATTTATAATTAAAAAAAAAAATGGATGTTGGAAATATAATATTCTTAGTTATTTTTAAAAGATAATAAATATTTATTCAAAGTTCATATATTACAAATAAAATAAATAATTTATACAAAACTTTTTTAGAAAATATTCTGCCTAATTTTTATATTATATTTTCATAACAAGTAGATAAATGGAAAATTAAAAACTAATTGACATGTTTTATATATATATGTATGTATATATATAAAATTATTTAAAGATAATAGAATCATATAAGAAAAGAAATAACAATGTTTAATTAATTAAATATTCGAATGCTGGCTGGGCGTTAAGCCCCCCCCAGAATGTTCGGGACTATGTTTCTGTTTTTTTCTTTTCTTTTCTTTTTTTCTCTTTTTTCTTTCCTTCTCTTCGTCATGTCTTTTTTGTTTTTTATGTTTTTTCTCATGCGTATCTTGACCAATTTCGGTAACCTGGGTTTCTTGACTTGGCGTATCTCCTGCTTTATGCTTGTGCTTTTTATGTTTATTTTTATGTTTTTTCTGAGGTGCTTGATTTACATAGCGATATTGTTCAGGCAAAGGACCTGGATGTAGTCTAAATCCTGCTAATTGAACACTTGTTAGAGGTAGGAGTTCTTTGCCTCCTATGGGAGGTTTGTCAATAATTGATCGTAATGAACTATTATCTTGATGACCCGGAGTGTCTATAATTCCAGGAAGGTTAGGTAAAAAAGAACTTAATTGCTCTTTAGGCTTTTTTAAACAAAATTTACTATAGGAATGTTCTAGACCATAATAATTCATTAAATTTGTGGCTCCTGTCAATTCACTTTCACCTGAAAAATATATTTAAATACAATTATTTAAATATGTGATAAATTTATAGATTGGAGTATTTTCTTAGATAATTAAAGATAGGAACTTTTGAAGAAGGGAAAGAGTGGAGTCGGGTAGTTAAGTCAAACAAGTTTTAGGACTGAATATTTGTTGAAGGAGACAATAAAAGAGTCTGTCTTCTGCTGGAATTATAAATAAGTAATAGTATGTTTCCTATATTTGATTCAATCGCGAATCAAATGCAGGTGATTTTTTGTCAAATATTAAGTGAAAATAATATCTGAATTTATATATTTCTAACTTGAAATAATGAAGTTAAATAATAATTTATAATTTTCTCATTAATATATTAAAGAATAAATAACATATTAATGAGAATTGTTTTGATCGCGCTTTTTAAACAAGATATATATCGCGAGACTACTTCTCGTTGAAGCTATTGGAGCCTGATGCGTCTTAAGTCTGGACCAAGAGAGAATGAAAAAGATATGATCCATTTAGCTATAATCCAACGTCATTTTGCGTTTAGCCCGGTGATCCATCCAAGTTCCATGCGGTCTAAACACAAAATGACGTTAGATTATAGTTAAATGGATCATATCTTTTTCATTCTCTCTTGGTCAGACTTAAGCAGAGACTCAATTGCTTCAACCAGCAGTAGTCTCGCGATATATATCTTGTTTAAAAAGAGCGATCAAAAACAATTCTTGTTAATATGTTAATTATTCTTTAATTTATTAATGAGAAGATTATAAATTTATAAATAAGTAGGCTATAATGAAAGGCAGTCCATAAATTATTTAAATTTTATTCAAATTCCGACATTTCGGAGACTTTTTCTCTCCTTCTTCAGGGTATTGAATAGTTATTGATGGGTGAGTATAACTCGGTTCCCATTTGTCTCTGTTTTCAGTGATAGCAACAATATTACAATATTCTTCAACATGATATCATAAGTGTACTTAGTAGGTTATAATGAAAGGCGGTCCAGAGATATCTAAGTACACTTATGATATAATGTTGAAAAATATTGTAATATTGTTGCTATCACTGAAAAGAGAGGCAAATGGGAACCGAGTTATACTCACCCATCAATAACTATTAAATACCCTGAAGAAGGAGAGAAAAAAGTCTCCGAAACGTCGGAAATTGAATAAAATTTAAATAATTTATGGACTGCCTTTCATCCTTTCATTATAACTTACTTATATTTTATTTTATTTTATTATTTAAATATGTGATAAATTTATAGATTGGAGTATTTTCTTAGATAATTAAAGTTAGGAAAAGTGGGACTTTTGGAGAAGGGAAAGAGTGGGATCGGGTAGTTAAGTCAAACCAGTTTTAGGACTGTATATTTGTTGAAGGAGACAACAATAAAAGAGTGTGTCTTCTGCCGGAATTATAAATAAGTAGGTTATAATGAAAGGCAGTGCATAAATTATTTAAATTTTATTCAAATTCCGACGTTTCGGAGACTTTTTTCTCTCCTTCGGGGTATTGAATAGGTATTGATGGGTGAGTATAACTCGGTCCCATTTGTCTCTCCTTTCAGTGATAGCAACAATATTACAATATTTTTCAACATTATATCATAAGTGTACTTAGTTTCACTTAGAGATACCTAAGTACACTTATGATATAATTTTTTGATTGTTTATGTCCATCGATTAAATTACTAATAAGTTGTAGGGAAATAAGGACAATAGCTTATGCAAATACATATTTTTTACTTTATGTCAACGTTTCGTCAACTTTGTTGACTTCCTCAGAGCCCAAACAAATTAACTTCTTTGCATATTTGTCAATTTATAAATATTCATTCTTAGCAAACACATATACGCCAGTCATTGAACAGATTGAAAATATTTCCTATTTAAATTTAAATAGAATGAATATTTATAAATTGACAAATATGCAAAGAAGTTAATTTGTTTGAGCCCTGAGGAAGTCAACAAAGTTGACGAAACGTTGGCATAAAATAAAAAATATTTGCATAAGCTATTGTCCTTATTTCCCTATAACAACTTATTTATGATATAATGTTGAAAAATATTGTAATATTGTTGCTATCACTGAAAGGAGAAACAAATGGGACCGAGTTATACTCACCCATCAATAACTATTCAATACCACGAAGGAGAGAAAAAAGTCTCCGAAACGTCAGAATTTGAATAAAATTTAAATCATTTATGGCCTGCCTTTCATTATAGCCTTCTTATTTCGCTTACCAGTCCGTCTTTCTAAGAAATTAAATAAAATGGAATTATAAATTTTATTTATAACGAGACTATAGTTTCGAGAGCTTTGCCCTCTTCATCAGTCTATTAAAATTGATTCACAGGAATTAATGTATGAATGGAAAGATTTTTGACTGATGAATAGGGCAAAGCTCTCGAAACTATAGTCTCGTTATAAATAAAATTTATAATTCCAGCAGAAGACACACTCTTTTATTCTCTCCTTCAATATATAAAAATTCTGCTACTCTCGGCACAAAAACTTTGTATATTTGATTGAATTGAAGTTTTTATTTTCCTGAGAGTAGCAGAGTTGTTAATTCATAAGGAGGTTGTCCTCTGCTTGATGCAATTCTGACTGGCTTATCGGCTGAGTAAGAGCAAACAATTTTTCAATATCCACGCGATACTGACCTCATGAAAAATAATATTTATAATTAAAAATGACTGATGATGAAGGATAAGCCTTCGAAACTATAGTCTCAGACAAACAAATGATATAGATATGTGAGTATGTTTATTTGCATCAAGCAGAGGACAACCTCCTTGTATATTTGATGGTGACGTTGAAAGATAATATTAATTATAAAAGAAAATATAATTTATTTGAGATAATAGTGAAATCGTACATGGCTTTTCCTTCATCAAATAAAATGGTCCACTATGGACTATGGAAGGGTTTTTTCCAAGTGAAATCGTTGTTTTTAAGGTTCCAGTAGAATCTTGTCTTGAAACAACGGGGGATCTAGCCCCTCTTGGAGATGATTTTGGAGAATATTGTTCTATTTTTCGATACTGATCAGCCATCATCATGTTTACTCATCGTTGTGAGAAGTTTGAAACACAAAGAACGCAAGAGCTTTCCATTCTAAAGCTATTTTGACACTATAGTGAGCATTACCAACTTAAAAAACAAACAACTTTCTTTCTAAGCTCATTACTTTTATTAGGAGGCATTTTCAAAACATGTTAGGAAATTAATTTAAAATTTTATTTCCAAATTAAATTTAGTTTTTACACGCTTTATATGAGCTTCACCTGTATTTATATAATTATCTATGTATCAATGTGACTTTTGTTCTGTTAAATTACGCAAACATTTCTCTATAAAAATAATTGTTTACCTACTCAATTTAAATGAAGTTATATAAAAAAATAAATACATTTCATTCTGTTAATTTTTTTTTTTGGCTTTTCGGCCTTTCTAGCCATAAGCCAATTTACGATACCATTGATTATTTATTAATTTGTCTCTACCACCCCGGGTTCAGATTTTAGCCGGATGCCTCGAGTCGGATTCGAACCAGGGTCCACTTGGTTTGCAGGCTGACACACTACCACCTAGCCTAACCCGACCCCAGTCTGTTAAATTCCACAAACATTTCTCTATAAAAATAATTGTTTACCTACTCAATTTAAATGAAATTATATAAAAATAAATACATTTCTTAAAGAGAAACAAAGAGGTTGTCCTCTGCTTTATGCAAATAAACATACACACATATACACTACCCCGCAAAAAAGTGGCGCACTTTAAAAATTTCAATTTTTTTACTTTAAATATTAAATAATATTAATTGAATGTAATGGAAGGTAGCCCAGGGATAATGAGTAAAGATAATTAAGAAAAGGAGGAAAAAAAATTGTTTTTCTATGCCTTTGCTAAAAAAGAACTAAGTTTTGAACACTACTGTGGGGAGAAGAAGGAAGCATTTTATTTGTTTCCTTCATTGACCCTTTGAAACCCAGAAGGAGGGAAGAATCCTCCGAAACGTCGGTTTGAAAGGAAACGAGGAAGGATTCCAATAAATTACACCTTATTTGATATGTGTTAATTTTTTCTTTCCTCCCTATCCCTGGGCTGCCTTCCATTACATTCAATTAAAATTTCTACCAGTCCGTCTCTCTCCAGAAAAAATTTCGTTGCAAAAAAATGAAATAATATATTCAAATATATTCAAATTTATCTAAATACTGATAATTTGTAATAGTTTAATAAAAAAACAACAACAATTTAAAGGGTTGACATTTTATCTATTCAAAATTTATCGAATCCAAGATTAAATTAAAAAGTTTCAATTTACATTTTTATAAAATGTAATTTCTATTGAATAAAAAACTATCTCATTTACGATTGAAATTCTTATTTATAGACATTGTTATTAGTTGAATAAATTGAAAAACAAAATGATTACAGCAGAACAAGTGGCTCGAACGCTAGCTTTAGTGGATGAAGGAGAGGTCAACTGTATGGTGCCCGCACTTTCGGTTTCCCTGAAACCACCGTCCGTAGGGCTATCAAAAGGTATCGAGAGACTGGTCGTTGTACCAGAAGACAAGGATCAGGTTTTCCGAGGGCAACAAGACCGATTGATGACCGATTTATTGTCATGAATGCGTTGCGCAATCGTAACGCATCTGCTTCCGAGATGGCTCAGACCCTCCGTACAGTTAGATATGTTTCAATTACTGTTGATACAGTTAGAAGAAGATTAGCTCAGGCAAATTTACGTCCCAGAAGACCAGCAACAGGACCATTGCTCTCTGTGAAACACTGAAGAGCCCACCTTGCCTTTGCCAGAGAACACGGTCTCTGGACAGAGTCCAACTGAAGTAAAGTTGAGAGCCGTATTCGAGACAGGGGCGGATTTGGGCCTTGTAGATGGTGAGAAGTTGTGGGGGTTTGTAAAATCGCTTGGACCTGAATAAGTAGCCAATCTTCCTTGCTGCAGATTTCGCCACAGAGGAGATGTGTTCATTCCAAGACAGGTCAGATGCGACAGAGACGCCCAACATGGATAGGCTGTCACACATTTTCAGGGTATTCGAATCGAAGTGAATATCAGGGAAATCTTTATTTTCGCGCCTAGAAATTAGACAACATTGAGTCTTGTTTGTATTAAAGTTAACTAAATTTTGAGAGCCCCATTTATTCAATTTGACTAGGTCGAGAGTAATTGAGGAGGCAACATTGATTCGATTATTCGGGAGTGAGGGTTTGCCGTGCACAGTGCTATCGTCGGCGTAACAATGAGTGGGGTTTGACGTTTGATCGATAAGGTCGTTTATATAAATTAGGAAGAGGGTGGAGGAGATTATAGAGCCTTGGAGAACACCAGCGTTTGTGGAGAACGATTCAGATGATATTCCATCCACCACAACTTTTATACTTCGGTTTGTACAATACATTTCATTCTGTTAAATTCCGCAAACTTTTCTCTATAAAAATAATTAACACTAAAAAGTAAAAAAATAAATTTTAAAAAAACTAAAAAAACACGCTTCTAAAAAGTACAAAATAATGTAATACTTAATCAAAAAGTGTGGGGCACTTTGTCGAAATTAATTAAAAGTTTCTGCGCCTCATACTTTTTGATTAAGTATTAGGTACATTATTTTTGTACTTTTTAGAAAAGTGTTTTTTTTTAATATATTATTTATGAAAATCCTATATTTAAAAATTAAAAAAAAATCTTAAAATACAAATATATTTTATCATAAATTCAAATTGTTAGAGTTCGTGGCTGTGATGAAACTGTATTAGATGAAGGAGGTATCAGCCAAAGTTGGATGCGCTGCCTTCAATAAAACACCCTGATTAAAACGTTTCGGCCCGAATTTATTTGGTCCATCTTCAGTTAATTGGGAATTATACTCACAATGCAGTACACATATGTGATTGAACCTAGTCTTGTCAAAAATAAGAATTGTAGCTTCATGCAAATTTATAAGGTGCCTGTGTCCAAAGGTTCAGAATGAAAGCTATTATTCTTATTTTTGACAAGGCTAGGTTCAATTACATATGTGTACCGCATTGTGTGTATAACTCCCAATCAACTGAAGATGGCCAAATAAATTCAGGCCGAAACGCTTTAATCAGGGTGTTTTATTGAACCCAGTGCATCCAACTTTGGCTGATACCTCCTCCTTCATCTCATATAAATTCAAATTCTCTACGATTATAGAATTACTTTCATATGAAGAGGGCGGCAAACATTAAGCGATAAGGAGCGGCTGCTCGCCGAATATCGTCTAAATCCCAGCCTCTGCGGCCTAGATAAAGGATACAAGTAACCGATGTAAACTAGTATAGGAGTTTTATTCTCTTATCCAGTGCCGTAACTAGGGCGGTGCCAGCGGTGCTCAGGCACAGGGCGCAGAAATAACCAGACCAGGAGTATTTGGTGTCATTTGTGTATTGATTTATTTTGTATTTTGGCAAATATTTTCGAATAAAAGTTTTTTTTATTTTTTTTACCTAATACTTATATAAATTTATATATATACTTGTTCAAAATTTTACCAAGTACCTATACTTTTTCTTTCAAGGGGGCAGTTATAGAAGCTCGCACCGGCCGCATAAAAGGCTAGTTAGTTACGGCACTGCTCTTATAGTCCGGGAGCTCGCGACCTTTTTTAAGACCAAAATTGGAAAAGTTGAAAATTTTTCCTACGCTTCATTTGTTGTCACTAATAAGTGAATGGACCTCCAGCTGGCGCACTTCCTTCCTCCAATTATTTATGCTACTACTAAGCTACTCGGCGAATGCCGAATGTCTGCAAAAATGTGTGAAGAATAAATATAGGGTGGGCCATAAAGATCTACCACATTTTGAAGAGATATAAAAAAATAAAAAAATTGAATATATTTTTGAAAAGTACATAAAATAATTTTTTTTTTAAATGTGTTTTAAACATTATCAGACAAAAAAAAGGGGGAGAGGAGGGGGGTAAAAAAATGAAAATTCTAGCCCTCAACCAAATTTTGTATACATATTTTGTGGGCCCCCAGAAGGCTAGAAATACAAAAACTAAACAAATTTTGTATACATAGTTTGCTCGAAAGGGCTAGAATTTTCATTTTTGACTGATAATGTTTAAAACACATTTAAAAAAAATTTATTTTATGTTCTTTTCAAAAATATATTCAGTTTTTTTCTAGTTAAATTTTTTCATTTTTTATACCTCTTCAAAATGTGGTAGATCTTTATGCCCCACCCTGTAGAAGAAGACTTTTCTTGAGGGGTGAACCGCGATTGGAATTAGGTGTACACGTCTTTGGAGTTATTTTGGAATTCATTAGATAATGTCCCTTGGATCTATTGGAAATGAAAGTGGAAGTGGAAGTAGGTGTACACGATATTAGGTCGCGGTTCACCCCCTTGACTTTTCTATTTCGTGTCTAAAACTGGATCGAAAACTGAGAATTTCCTTGACAAACGAGACACGAAATTTGTAATAATAAATGTTAGGATCCTCCTGTGCTCGCGGGCTAAGGTTGGTCCCTATAGTTTTCCAACGCCTCAAATATCAACTGTAGACCGGCATTGTCTAAATCCGTATTGTCTATTATGGATTATTTTGTTGGTTCCCAACCGCACGGGAAACTAAGCGGCTCTCGGCATGTATTTTAAATTTTTCTTCTGAAAGTGAATCATCATAATAAATAATTAAATTCACTTTTAGGATACTAACAGGATAAACATTTTTATTTTATTTAAAGATTTACAATCAAAGACTAGAAAGTAAAAACATACTACTTTCCTTGAGTCTCGCGAAATAAAATATGATAAAAAATTATACAATTTTAATATCTATGGTAGATATTATAAAGTATTAACAAATTTTGGAATTACTAAAATTACTTAATGTGAATTTATATAAAAAAAAGCATAATATTTAGAGCTTTATATGGATAAAGTAAAAACTATTAAAATACTATTTATTATTATTAATTAAAATTTATCTTATCACAGTTAATAATAGATAGCACCTTTATCGAGTTTGACAAAGAGATTGTAAAGTATGAAATTTATTATTTTAAAGAAATGTTATTTTATTATTATTATTAATTTGAATAAGAGATGCTACTATTTCGACTAGTCATGAAATGTGAAAATAAAAAATATAATTTATATATTATTATTATACTTAACATCTCTTATTTATGTACTATATTTTTATTTAAATAACAGATCAGTAATGGTAAATTTAAGTTGCATCAGTCAGATATATAGGTAATGTCGTTAATCGTTATAGGGAAACGGTGAATGGAATATATAATTTTTTTTTAACAGTATTAATAAAAGAAACGTAATTTAAATAATGGAAATGGATTAAATACATATTTTGAAGAAAATATCATAAAAGAACAATTCTAATTACAGTGAAACCCCTCAAATTCGAACTAATTGGGGCTGTAGCCTGTCGGGATTTCAATTTGTTTGGATTAAACGAAAAGTTTTTAATAACATTTAGGGAAAGCGGTGTTGGTTCATAGTCAAACATATTAAACACAGGAGCTTTTTTAACGGATTATAGTGGTGTTTCACAAAGAGGAAATAAAAATTAAAAAAAAATCCTCGTCGACTTCATCGAATCCCGAGCACCCAATTTTGATGCCGACGGAATTAATAGACTTGTGTTACGTTGGCAAAAGTGCACTGATTCAAATGGTGCTTATTTCGATTAAATTGAATAAGTATTCACTGAGATATTACAGTTTAAAGTAGACTCATAAAAACGGACAAAACTTTTGAAACAACCTAATATATTTTGAAATTTTTTTTTTATATTTCGGGTTACGAGCCCTTCATCAAGAGATCAAAAGACTGGTTGTCTTTTGTTAAACCTCCTGAAGGGCTCGTAACCCGAAATATGTATAGAGATGAATAAAAAAAAATCTCCAAAATATAATTAAAAAACTTTTTTTTTTTTAAATTTTTATTTCCTATTAGTGAAACACCACTATAACCCGTTAAAAAAACTCCTGAAAAGTTTTTAATTAAGTGAACGGTGTTGATTAATGTTTTGATTTTAAATTATGGCATGCAAATGAAAACACAGTTCTTGTACAGTAGAACAAAAACTGAAAGCTTTAAAACGTCTGGACGCTGGGGAAAGTTTGACAAAGTTGGCTGAAGAGTTTGGTGTTGGTAAAGCAACAATCAGTGTCAAAATTGAAGAGTTTTGCAATGTAACAAGTGATAAAACCTTAAAAGAACGCCATCACGTAACATTTTCCGTAAATGAAAAAATTAATAAAGCAGTTTTTTTGTGTCAAACTTAAATTTGTAAAAAAAAAAAAACTCGTTCGGATTTCCCGGGATTTCGGATTTACGGGGTTCGGATTTGAGGGGTTTCACACTGTATAATCAAATTGAAAAAAAAAATAAAATAATGCATTACCTGCAGGTAAAATAAATAATATATTTCTTTTATTTGATATAACTTGAAAAATTCAGGACGAATAAATATTTAGGAAACATTTGATCATATAAATAATTAATCAGGAGTGTGAGGAGGCTCATTGCTGAAATATGGAGCGGTATGAGGTACCAATAAAGTATGACAAACGTCACAAACATGAGAAATCCGGTGATTTGGCCCACTGGTTACTGTATTTTTCAAACAATTTGTACAAAAAATTCGTCCGCAATGAAGACAATGTTGCTAGAAAAAATAATATATAACAGAGTCAAGAGAAGTTTGAATTAAAAATTATTTTAGTAAGTATATTCATTTTTAATCACCTTTCGACGTTTGGAAATAAAAGGTTGTTTACAATGGGTACATTCTTCAATATCTTCATCATGCTGCCACCTCAATTCTTTATCCACTTCACGAATACGATGTAATTCAACTTGAAGTGATTGAGTAAGCCGTACGAAATCTTTTTGGACAACTTCACTATTTTCAAGTTCTTGTTGTAATGATCCCAAACGACTTTTCAATTCTGAATTCTCTTTTTCCAAAACTCTCTTTGAAAAGAAGGTAAAAAGATCATAGAATGTAAATATTTATAAATAATTACACTGGTCGACAAAAATTTGTCCCCGTAAACCTAACAATGGATTCCAGTAGAGTTTTATACGCTGATTATCATGCAATTTCCCGATTTTTTACAACCGTTCAGTTTTGAGATATTATCCGGTCAAAACGGCGAAAAAGGCCATTTTGACCTATTTCCGAGTCCCATTAGATATTAAACAGCAATATTTGAAATCAATGGCGTAATAGAAAACAGCTTCCTCTTTGATTTTCAAATTACCACATGTTTTTAGCTCAATTAGAACTCGAAATATAGCTAAAAAACTAAAACTACAAGATTATTCGCTCCGTGAGCAACCACGCTTAGCGCCACCCGTGACCAAAAAACAACTTCAGGTACAATAAAAGTATAAAAGCAATAGGCATTTAATAAAATTTAGGGAACGCGGTGTTGGTTTATAGTGAAACATTGTTAAAATTAAATTAGGTTGGAGTTGGTGGTGTTTCACAAGGAGAAAAATTAAAATACAAAGATTTTTTAGTTTACTCTATATATTTCGAGCTCTTAACTCATCGTCAGGAGAACATTGACTAAAGATAACATGATATTTTGAACAGAATTTATTTTAATTTTAATATGATGGACAGTTATTTATGACTTAGGGCCGGTTGTATGTCGCAAAGTAAATGCTTTTTACCACTAACACAGGGTAGATGGTAAATGGAGGGACTGGGATGGCCAATCAGATGCCAGGCACTGATGCCAGGCACTGACAATTCCTGGCATCTGATTGGCCATCCCAGTCCCTCCATTTACCATCTACCCTGTGTTAGTGGTAAAAAGCATTTACTTTGCGACATACAACCGGCCCTTAGTGTAAATATGAAAGAATTATCAGAAGGATGGGATGGCTTTAGAGCCGAAAGAACAGATGTAGGGGGACAAAGGGCTGGAATAAAGAAAAGATATTTATACTTGGAAGTTGCCGAAAATTATGTATGTGTTATAAAGGAGGGTAATAAACTATGGAATGCAATGAGGGTGCATAGCGAAAATTTCATCTCTCATTTTCTATTTAAAAAAATAAATAAAAATTAAAAATAAACCCACCATACACTCTCATCGCACTCCAATTCAAATTAAATATCATTGATTAAGATGTCAATTATTGGTGAAGTTTTGATGTCTGTTTGATTGTTCAAGATGTTTTGATTAAGGTGTATGGCCTTTTTAATTTCAGCTGACTCCAATAAATCCAATTTCTTACTTTTTGGAATGAAATGTAAAGGGAGGGGGTTGGTCGATGAAGGTGAATGGTTGTGGTCAAATAAATGATCTGCAAAAGTCTCAAAACATCTTGAACAATCAAACAGACATCAAAACTTCACCAATAATTGACATCTTAATCAATGATATTTAATTTGAATTGGAGTGCGATGAGAGTGTATGGTGGGTTTATTTTTAATTTTTATTTATTTTTTTAAATAGAAAATGAGAGATGAAATTTTCGCTATGCACCCTCATTGCATTCCATAGTTTATTACCCTCCTTTATAACACATACATAATTTTCGGCAACTTCCAAGTATAAATATCTTTTCTTTATTCCAGCCCTTTGTCCCCCTACATCTGTTCTTTCGGCTCTAAAGCCATCCCATCCTTCTGATAATTCTTTCATATTTACACTAAGTCATAAATAACTGTCCATCATATTAAAATTAAAATAAATTCTGTTCAAAATATCATGTTATCTTTAGTCAATGTTCTCCTGACGATGAGTTAAGAGCTCGAAATATATAGAGTAAACTAAAAAATCTTTGTATTTTAATTTTTATCCTTGTGAAACACCACCAACTCCAACCTAATTTAATAGGCATTTACGAAAAATAATTAATTTCATAAGAAATACAATATTTAAAAGATAAAATAATCATAGATTTCCGTAATAAATAAATTTGTTAATAAACAATTAAAATAATAGCTTGAAAAATATAATTAATTTAATTAAAAAAAAATCTTTGAATATCCTTGATTGAGGTTAACCTTCATGACATGTCATAATGGTTAAAATTATTCAAACTGGCTTTGAACAAATTACCCATTCAATCGATTTTAATAAACAAAAATATTTATGAATATTAAGTATCATTTCTCAATTATATAAAACTGTTTGTGTGAATTAATTATTTATTTCCTTATACTTACTCCGACTTTTGTAAAGCTTTCAACCATTGAACACGTCTAAAGGACGGTTGTATGTCTCAAAGTAAATGCTTTTTACCACTAACACAGGGTAGATGGTAAATGGAGGGATTGGGATGGCCAATCAGATGCCAGGTACTGACAGTTCTTGGCATCTGATTGGCCATCCCAGTCCCTCTATTTACCATCCACCCTGTGTTAGTGGTAAAAGCATTTACTTTGAGACATACAACCGGCCCTAAGCACTTTGTGTGGATAGTCAGGGTTAGCCGAAGGAAAACAATAAAATTCCTGGTTGGAATTACAGTTCGTCACAGAGCACTTGAAAACTTCTTTTTTACTTGAATTCATCATCAATTGATTCACTTTATAAGTTAAAATAAAATAATTAAAGACTTTTTGATTTAGTAAAACACACGTTAATATACACAGCTAAATAAGGAGGTAAATTGTACCCGAAGTTCTTAAAAGTGTCACATATGGCGCTGCTTCTGTTGCGCACGGAGCGAATAAAGGATAATAAACTGATAAAAACCCATGGTCTTAGTTTTTAAGTTATAACCCGAGTTCTAATTGAGCCAAAAACAAGTGGTAATTTGAAAATCAAAGAGGAAGCTGTTTTCTATTATAATAATAAAAAATTGGGTAAAATTGCGTGGGTTTCTACAAAAAAAAAAAAAAAAAACACTTCGCAATTTTATGCAATTTTTTATTATTATATAAAAATGTTTCAACTAGAACCAACACCTATCTCCTTAAAAGTTACTGTTTTCTATTAGGTCAACAAAATATTTTGATTTCAAATATTCTTGTTTAATTTCTGATGGGACTCGAAAATAGGTCAGAATAGCCTTTTTCGTCGTTTTGACCAATAATATCTCAAAATTCTGAACGATTGTAAAAAATTCGGGAAAGTGCTTGATAATCAGCGTATAAAACTCTACTGGAATCCATTGCTAGATTTACGGCAAAAAATTTTTGTTTTATTTTTGTCGAGTAGTGTTATCTTTTCAAAAAAATAAAACAAATATGTACATACCGTTATCGATATTTGAGCCTTCAATTTTTCCTCTGCATTTTCTTTCAATTTGACTAATTCTTCCATTCGTTCTTTTGTTTCAAGAGAAACATAATGACCCTTTTCATATTTTAATAATTCTTTTCTAAAATTTATATTCGTGAAAAATAAAATTTAATTTTTCTTTTTTTAAATCAATATTTTTATATATATATAATATATAATTTATCTTTACTTGAGAGAAGTTACTTTCGAAGTTAGTTGTACATTTTGCTCATGTTCACTTTTCATTTCTCCTCTAAGTAATTCTAATTCGAATCTTTGCGTTTCCAACTGTTGTTCAATAGTTTCTTTGGCAACTTTTGCGGCTATTAATTCTTCTCTGAAGTTAAGAACATATTCTTGTAAATCCTTAAAAAAATCATATTATTAATTGTTTGTATATTATATTTATATTTGTTTAATAAAAATTGTACAATTTAAAGATTAATTTACCTCCACTTTATTTGGCAAATCTATTATTTCATTTTGGAGTTCCTCTGAATGAAAACTATGTTTTCCAACTAAAGTATCATTTTCTCTTTGCAATCTATAAAGAAAAATTAAATGAAAATGTTATTTAATTTGAAAGTTTATAGTGGGAAATAAGGACAAGTTTTTTATGTGATGTTTTTTATTTTTCCACCAACGTTTCGTCGACTTTGCCGAATTCTTCAGGGCTTCTACAATTAAAAAAACATTATTAATATCAAGTTGCAAGAGTACATTATAATTTCAGATCAAACATGTATCAATATTGTTTGGTTTGAAATTATAGTGTACTCTTGTAACTTGATATTAATAATGTTCTTATAATTGTAGAAGCCCTCACGTTGGTGGAAAAATAAAAAACATCACACAAAAACTTGTTCTTATTTCCCACTATAAACTTTCAAATTAATAAATATTTATAGACAGAAATGATAATAATAATTTTATTTAATACTAGGTGGGACGCCCGTCTTCGGAGGCCCTCTTGCTTACTAGGGGGCTACGCTCCTCGGGACCCCCCCCCCCCCGCCCCCCATTCCACCTAGCACCCATTCCACCCCCACCCACCCCGGTACCACTGCATTCCACCCCAGCACCCAGTTTTTGCATTTCTAGCCTTCTAGTGGCCCACAGATTATGTATACAAAATTTGTTTGAGTTTGGTCCAAGGGCAAGAAAGATACGAAGCCTTTTGTGTTTTAGACCACAAAATAAAAACTCCCCCATTTTTCAGTCCAGGGGTCAAATTTCAAAAAAATAAAAAAACTTTCCCCGAGATTTGCCATTAATAAACCTATGTACCAAATTTTAATGCTAAAACTTAAAAACTCGAGGAGATAGAGCACTTTAAAAATTTAAAAATTTACCCCAAAATGACTATATCTCCCTTTAGGGGACAAATAGAGCAAAATACCCAAATATGTTTTTTTGTATTTTAATGCTTCACCTTTCTAAACTAAACGCATATCGATATCTTTTCTGGTTTAAGAGATCTTGAAAAACTCTGAAAACACATTTTGGGGCCCTTTCCTCCCTTTAGGGTTCGAATTTCAAAAAATCCCTTCTTAGCACACCCATACATGATTGAAAGAATATACACACCAAATTTCATCTTTCTAGGTCAAGCGGTTTAGGCTGTGCTTTGATAGATGAAACATCACCTTCTCTTTTTATATATATTAAGATGTAAAGGTATGAAAAAATAAATAAATAAGGGATAGTTTGCCCAGCAGTAGTCTCGCGATATATTTCTTGTTAAAAGCGTGATCATAACAATTTCCCGTTAATATGTTAATTTTTCTTTGATATATTGATGGGAAAATTATAAATTTTAAATTTGCCCTTCAATTAAATACATTGTTACACAGATGATAGTACCCTCCATAACTCTCAATCCTTATAAAACAATAGCGCAAACATAGCTTCCTCGATAAATTTAGATTTAATCAGGCTTAAAAATTGTGGATCTCACAACTTGGTAAACTTTAATGCTGGCAAGACACAATGTTGTCTAATTTCTAGGAGCGTAGATAGCATGCGAGGTCCTGGGACTTTCTTCCCTTTAAATTAGAAAGGAAATTTTTGATCTCCGATTTTTCATGGGGGCCCTCCATGGCAGCCTGGCGATCCCAGGTCTGGTAACCTTTTACAGGATGCTTTGCCCTGGATTGAGACGGTTCGAGAGTTTTTATTCGGAGCGACCCGGAGTGCTATCGCCGATTTCCAGATATATCGTGACAGCCAATAATAATGACCACCTTATTGATTTCTTCTGGAGAGATGGCCCAGCCCGACCCTTTTTTCAGCGTTGATCTATTTATTTAATATTTTAGCCAGTAGCCTATATTACCAGTGAAATATTTATTTTTCTTGACTATGGCGGTTTCCTGCCTATTTATTTATTTTTTATTTCTTGACTATGGGAACTTCCTGTTTACTAATTTATTTATCTGTTTTTTAAATTATTTATTTTTAAATAATTTAACAACAATTTCTTCAAACCCAGTGACATATTCCAACTATTTATTTTTTGTTTTATTTTATTTGTTTATCTATTTATTCTTCCAAGTGTATTTATTTATT
Organism: Forficula auricularia; assembly: GCA_024734495.1. Taxonomy (NCBI): domain Eukaryota; kingdom Metazoa; phylum Arthropoda; class Insecta; order Dermaptera; family Forficulidae; genus Forficula; species Forficula auricularia. The sequence continues at coordinate 1,751,739 of JALMQS010000852.1, read as the reverse complement.
TATCTATTTTTATTATTTGGACGACATGCGGTATTCCTTTTTTGTATTTTTTTATTATTATTATTTTCATTCTTTTCTCTCCTTTTGAAGGAGGTTTGTTTACTATACATCGGCTGTAACCAGCAGAGATGATAGCTTCTATTTTGTTATTATCTTGTTGAAGGAAGGTTCAGGAACCGCCGGACTGTCGCGCACGTACTCAGCAGTACAGCCTTCTGCACCGTCGTGATAATGCCCCCTCCAAAAATGCCCAGCTCCTTTAAGTTCTTAGGGAGCGTCTTCGGGACGACACCAGTCGCAGACATGACAAGGGGCACCATTAGCACTCTATCCTGTCTCCACATTTTCCTAATTTCTTCTGCGAGCTCAAGATATTTATTTAATTTTTCGCCATAGGCTTGTTGGAGATTATGTGTATTTGGTATGGTGATGTCAATAAGGTATGTCATTTTGCTATTCTTTATGGTGAGTATTATATCAGGTCTATTCGCAAGTATAGTCCTGTCTGTCAGCACGGACCTGTCCCAATATAGTTTACAACCACTACTTTCAAGTACACTTTCCGGAGTATACTCATAGTAGGGAACTCTGGTGCTTATTAGTTCATAGTGAAGAGCAAGTTCTTGATGGATGACTTTTGCCATCTGATTATGTCTATGTGTATAATCCGTACTGGCGAGGACTCGGCAGGCCGAAATGACATGTTGAATAGTTTCGGACATACCACCACACATTCTGCATCTGTCATCGGTCACATTAGGATCCTTGATTATGTATTTAAGATAATTCTTTGTGGCTATGAACTGGTCTTGGATTGCAATTACGAAGCCCTCAGTCTCCGGGAACAGATCTCCATGAGTCAGCCAATAGTTTGACGCTTTTCCGTCAACATGGTCCTGGCCCAAGTCATGAGGATGCCTCCCATGCAACACCTTCCTTTTCCAGTTGTTTTTAAGATCCTCCTGCGTGCCGAGCTGCTGAATCCCACTAATATCCCCCGAGATTCACCGGAGTAAGATTAACATCAGCCCGGACTACTGCTGCGTGGAGACGCGATGTTTTTTGTTTTTTCAAAAAATATTCTCGAAGATTCATAATCTGTTTCCTGTGCAGCTGTCGCAGGTCAATAATTCCTCTGCCTCCATACTCTCTATCAAGCGCAAATCGTTCAATTGCAGATTTAGGGTGATTGGCTCTCGCATTAGTGAAGTTTACCCTTATTTTTCTCTCAAGAAAATCTAAATCTGTTTTTGTCAGTGAATTATCCCGAACGTGTACATGAGTGTTGGAACTGCCCATGAATTGATTGCTTTGCACAACCTCCTGCCCGATAGTTTAGTTTTCAGCAAAGTTTTGACCCTATCTATAAATTTCTTGGTGGTGAGTTGCTTCATGGTCTTGTGTTCTATGCTGAGAGCTTGCTGCACTCCCAAGTTATTATTATTATTATTATTTTCTTCTTGGTCGCAGCATACTAAGATTTCACACCGTTCTGCTGTGGCCAACAAAAAAAAAAAAAAAAAAAAAAATAAAGCTTGGCTTTCTTTTCCGGACAAGACGCTTTTTCATGCCCAGCCAACTTCTTATCCTATTCAAGACTCAAATTCGCCCCTCTAACGAATATGGGTTGCATCTGTGAAAAGGAGCCTTCTTCCCACCTTGGGTGCAATTCAGAGGCGAGCTATCAGACTAATAGGAGACCCAGCATTAAGTGAAGCTCTCGACTCCCTGACCCATCCTTTCCATTTTTTTTATAAATACTACCATGGCGTTTGTTCTGATGAGATAAAATAAATAATCCCTCCTAAAGGCTCATTTGCGCGAAATACATGATTTTCAAACATTCAAAACCCCTTTGCGATTAAATTAAATACTAACCGAACAAACACATTCTCTGATTCGTTTATCCCTATGATTTCTAAAGAATGGAACTCTCTTCCTTTGTCCATCTTCCCTGCTACATATAATCTCCAGTCTTTCAAGACCCACATCCACAGACACTTTTAACTCCGACCCAATCCCTGAAATCTCTTAATATTTTTACGATGCATGGGTCTACCCCGAGACTTGTACCTTTGTGGTGCGATTTCTTCTTGTATCAATATTATAAAAAAAAAATGTATAAAGAAAATATAAATATACATTATTGTAAAATCTGAATTATTCTAAAATTATATTGACTTAAAATTAATTAATTGTTTTAGCTTACATTGCCAATTTTTTATGAACCTCCTCACGTTCATAAGATAATTTATTTAATTCTTCTTTAATATCGGCATAAGTTTTTGTATAAGTTTTTTGTAAAATTGCTAGAGTCCCTTCAGCTGCTTCCAATTTATTTTTTAATTCACTAATCTGTAAATTAGACAATTCTATTATTTTAAATTAAAACAATTTATAAAATGTACACGCTTCATATATAATGTAGATAGCACGGGTGGTGATCACCCTGTATATGAATATATTCAGGCGCATAGATTGTTTTTGCTCTGAGACCACTGTTAGGCTCCTGAATACATTTACTAAGATAAAAATACAAGCTATGTAGTTAAATAAATACAAATCTTTTATAAAAATAATCTTTATTACATTTATAGAAATACCAAACGTTTCGGAAGAATTTCTCCTTTTATCACTGGAATTTTAAATAAACTGACACGTTCTGATGTAGCCATCCACTTGACTTTACTATACAACCTGGCCCCTCACTTATATTTAATAAAATTATTTATAATCATGTAGGGGGGGGGGTTAGTTTTTGCATTTTTAGACTCCTGGGGGCCCACTGATTATATATAAAAAATTTGGTTGAGTTTGCAGAAATGGCCTAGATTTTTAATTTTTAACCCCCCCTCCACCCTTAATTTTGGGTCGATATGCACCAAAATCTAATCAGTTCTTAATCTCTCCGCACCAAAACTACATCTGAAATTTGGTTTTGATATTCACACTAGTTTTTGAGCTAGCTCATCCACAAAAATTTGATAACGCACAGTCTATCAGACTAATAGAATAACAACCTAATAGACTAACAGACTAACTAACAGACATTTTGACAAAACAATTATTATCTCGAAAAATATAATTTTTTCGATGTTCACTTATTAGGGCTTTTTGTAGACCGAAATGCCATGGTTTCGCCCAATTTTTTTAATCAAAATAGTTTCAACCGTTTTTTTAGATATTTCGAAAAAAAGAAGCAAAAAACTACTTTTTTCATGCACGATTACAATACTTGACCATACCCTGTATGGTAAAGTAAAAAGAAAAAAGATGCTTTTTGAATTCAATATAAATACATATAGTCTATTCTCCCGGCTGATCCTTTTGTCTATAATACAAAAATCTCTTCTTCGTTCGCTAATTTAATTAAAAAAATATAAATATAGTGTTGCTTTATATTCATTCTATAAACTATAAAGCAACTTTTTTATTTTTTAAAATTCCATTGATAAAGGGAGAAATTCTCCTGAAACGTTTCGTATTTCAATAAACGTTTGAAGAATGTTTTTATAAAAGATTTGTATTTATTTATTTATTTATAAAGGGTGTTTTTTTTTTTTTAGAGGTTCACAACTTTAAATTAAAATAAAACAAAGAAAAATATTTTTAATATCAATGAAAATGTCTTTATTGGAAAGATAATTTTATTCCATTAATGTTTGAATATGATTTCGGCAATGTGGCCGTCGCGTAGATGGCGAAATCTGGATCTCCAATTTTCACACACTTTTCGTAGCAATTGTGGCCGTATTTCGCCAATAATTCGACGAATGTTGTGTTCCAAGTGTTCAATCATCTCTGGTTTATCGGCTTTGGGGATATGTCAAGTCACTTGTCTACGCCGATAAACCAGAGACGATTGAACACTTGGAATACAACATTCGGCGAATTATTGGCGAAATACGGCCGTATTTGCTGCAAAAAGTGTGTGAAAATTGGAAATCCAGATTTCGCCATCTACGGGCCAGCCGCGGCGCACAGTGGTTTAGAATCCGAAAAACGTGATCGAAACCTAAAATTTAAACTTTTTCCAATCGTAACAAAATTTTGATATGATATTCTTATTATATTAAAGCAAGTTTTAGCCTTGGAATTACAACAAATTAATCACGCAAATTAAAGATAAACGCTTTCAAACATCGTAAATTTCACATCTGTTGAATAATGCGATTTTAATAGTTATAAATTCTTCATATTTCTGGCTTTGTCCAGAGAAATTCTTTGAAAATATAACTGTTCTATGACTTTATAATGAAAGTCCTATCCATATAGTATAATTTAGTGAGATTCATAATTTTTAAAAATTTTCCTTTGTTGGCTCAGGACTTTATCTAAAATTATATGCATTTTTCTTATGAATTAGCTAATTAATCGGAGATTCATTACGCAGGCCCACTCAGGTCCGAATGTGGTCAACATATTAAGATTCCTTAATGATTTGTAAATATATTGAAAGTTGATTCTTCTATAGTTTCACCCGAGGGATGAACCTCGATTGAAATTAGGTAAACACATCTTTGGAATTATTTTGGAATTCATTAAATTAAATTGTCTTCTTCTTGGAAATGAAAGTGGAAGAGGAAGTAGGTGTACACGATATTAGATCGCGGTTCACCCCTTGGTTTCACCTTTTCCCTAAACGGTACACACTTTTCCACCCTCACTGGGGGTTGGAGATGACAAGCTGGTCCAAAATTTTTTTTAGGCTTCTGTGGGCCCACTAATTATATATACAAAATTTGGTTGAGTTTAGTCCAAGGGCACATATTTTCATTTTTTGACCCTACACCCCCTCCTCCCATTTCGGGCGGTTAGTTTTTGCATTTTTAGACTTCTGGGGCCCCACAAATTATGTATACAAAATTTGGTTGAGTTTGGTCCAAGAGCCTAGATTTCCATTTTTTGACCCCTATATGACAAGCTGCACAACATTTTTTTTTCGTCAGTCCATTCTTCATGACTTGAAGCCCCTGTAGTTAAATTTTCACCTCGTTTAGTCAACTATTGAAGGAGCTAGAGGTTTTTCGGATTCTAAACCACCGTGCGGAGGCCACATGGCCGAAATCATATTCAAACATTAATGGCATAAAATTATCTTTCCAATAAAGCCAGTTTCATTGATATTAAAAATATTTTTCTTTGTTTTATTTTAATTTAAAGTGAACCTCTAAAAAAACACCCTTTATAATCACTATCCATAAATTTTTTTAAATACAATGTAGTTATAAGGCTTTCTTTTCTAAATTACTTATTTGGGAGGAATTCAGGAATTCTAATTATACCATGATATTAATATAATGAAATTACTTGGAGTTTATGTTCTTCTTTTTTTTCGTTCCATTTCACTTCCATGTCCTTTCGGAAAGAACTCTCTTTAGAAAGGTCCTCTTTATAACGTTCTGCTGTTCTTTCGAGGGATGTTATTTTTTGTTCAAGATCCTTTTCTCGTTGTTGTGAACGAACTAATTGATCTTCATAATTTTGACACATATCACAAACTCCACTTTTTTGTTTTTGAGATAATGGAACTAAAACAAATAGAAAATAAATATCGTATGAACAGAGATTGTGTCCGCCTCAGGCTCCTTAAGGTAGTTGTTTCGCGGCAAAAAGTTAATGCTAGAGTATATAGAACAGACAATAAGGATTCATAGTTCATAAGCCCAAAACTTTTTGCTGTATTATGTACCAATTCTAACCAATCCCGTGCTCGTTTGACAAATCTGGCAACATTGTAAGAGATTGAATATTTTTATATTAAAATAACAGATAAAATACATTTTAAAGGTCGATTTATTTCTATAAAAATCGTTTTGTTATTTTTTAACAAATGTAATCAACGCCTACGTTACACCTTATGAAAATTATAATTTTGAAAAAATCTAGCGCATGCATCTTTTGTTGATTAAATAAATGCGCTGTTGCCAAATTGTTTTTAGTGTAAATTTTTTATTATACATTTTTCATTATTTATTCCTTATTATCTCAGAAACTATGTTGTAACTATGAATCAAAACTGTCTTAAAATATGTATTGGTTATTGTTTAATGTTGGTTTAGTTTTTTATAAAAATGGTAAGAAGGGTTTCTTAATTATAACTAAGTATGTATGTAAATTTTCCGATATCCCGTATAGTGCAATGTTAAAGAGCCTGAAAGACTCGATTTTTGAAATTTAATATCTCCGGAACTATATTGTTCATAAATTTCGTTTTGCCACCAATCGATGCAGAAGTATTTAAATAATAATCTGTCTAAATTTCAAAAAAATCCTAAGAAAATCCATTTGGCGGAACAACTACCTTAATTAAATCGTTTTTTAAATATTAATTTTTTTATAAAACAAATAAAGATAAAGTGTTGCCATATTTATTTCTGGAATCAGCACATTTCACCCAACAATACTGCAAATTTTCATAAGATTTTCACTATAACTGTCAAAGATACAAATATTTTTCATTGAAAGTACAAATTCTTTTCGGAGGTTCGGAAACGACAAAAACGGCTATTTTACCAATATTTCAAAGTCCTATACAACAAAAACCAGTTGAGATAAAGAGATAAAATTTGGTGTACTTTCATTACTATGTGAGAAGATAAAAAATATAAAGTTTCATCAAAATCTGAGGTGGTGGGTGACATGGCCTGGATGACTTGATTTGGAATAAACCACAGTTTTTTATTGATTTAAAGCATTTTCTTTCAACATTGTTCCATTGTTATATAAACATTCAGTATGCACCAAGGCAATATTAATAATAATTTTTATGTTGAGACTATAGGCACTGCCGGATTATAGTACGGGCGCACCGGGAGCTCGCCCGGGGCCCGGAAAAAAACAAGGAGCTTCGTCAGTCGGAGATAAAAAATATATGAGTAAAGAAAAAAACGTGAAATGGTTCTTTTAACATTAATATGTAGGAATATCCTTGAAAGACATTAGAAGGTGTCGAATTAAATATTATTTTAGGTTTGCATCTATTGATATCATTAGAAACATTTATTAAAAAAATTAGAGAGACTTTTGACGATATACATGAAGAATCTTAAGGAAAAACATAGTTAAACTTCAAGAAGATAAAGATATTTAGCTTATTAAATAAAAAGATGAATTGAAAAGAACAAAAAAGAGAAACAAATTTTCAGATGAGACAAGAAACGAGACAATTTTAAAAGGACGAGATAGATTTAGAGTGCAAGTAATTTATGCTATATGTGATTCAATAGTACAAGATCTGCAAAAAAGAATATCCTGGTATGATGAACTTAGTTAGGTCCTCATTTCAAATTTTTTTTACTGATGATAAAGAAGAAATTAAGGGTTCATTGAGAAGACTAAAAAAAAGTATAATGATGATATTGGGGACGAAAAAATTTAATCATTTTCGGGAATTATGTAAAACATTGGATAAAAAGACTATTTCCGAAATGTTTCCAACTGTTCAAGATGTTAAGGCGACATTTCCAAACATTTCAACTTTACTAAAAATATATATGACAATTCCAGTATCAAATGTTTCTGGAGAGAGATCTTTCTCTGTACTAAAGAGAATAAAAAATTATTTGAGGTCAAGTATTGGACCAGAAACGCTAGATGGGTTATCTATACTTTAATAGAATGAAGCATTTGAAAAATTGGATTTCAACGATTTAATACAAGATGTTGTTAAAGCAAAATCTAGGAAAAAAGTATTACATATCTAATAATATTTTTTCTCTAAATTTTTAATAAGTAATATGATGATAATTTTATATATTATTTATCTATTTTCTTATTTTTTCTATAGTAAAGTTTATTTTTTTAATATTATTATTGTTACTATTTGTAGATTTAAGTGTTAGAACATGTGTTTAATTTATTTACCAATACCAAATTTCGGCGAAAATATATATACCGCCCAGGGCCCGAAGAACCCTACACCCGGTACTGACCATAGGTATATTAAATGTAAATAAAGTTTGAAATGCCGATGAAATTTAAGTTAATTGAAAATGTTGGGGGATTAGAATAGTTTTATGTATATAAACTTATTTATATCCTTAACACAATTAATAATAGGTACCTGGAGGCACCGAGCGATGCTCAGTAACTTCTTCCTTCAGTTAAATGCTTTATTTTAATATTATTTTTAATTTAAATTTCTGATTAAAAACGTCGATATTTATTTGAGAGCCGTTTTCAAATTAAAAAAAATACAAATATATATAGTATTCGCCCACTGTACCCCCCCCCACCTTCACCCCGTTCGACTTCGCCCTACCCCTGATCCCCACCACTGCATCTGTCTTGATTCAACCACATGATCCATTTTTATTCATCCAATTGTTAATAAATAAAACCTATTAAAATGTGTTGTTTTTTCAGAAAATTGAGACCTGCTTATGCGAAATATATTATTAAATAAATTCTTGATTATTTTTTATTCTATTAAATAAATAAAGTTCTTTATAAAAACAATTATAAAACGTTTATTAATATTTCTAACTTTTAGGGAGAACAAAATATGTTAAAATTCACAATCACAATACTTCTTCAAGGCCTTTGAGAATAAAGGATTAACCCAACCCATTGTCTGTCTGGGTACAATAGTAAAAGGAAAACCATTTTTAAAACCTTAAGAATGGAATTTTTCTACCTGAGAATAATTAATTTCATTAAGATAAAACCCATCAAAAACAATTTTGTCAAAGATGAGACCGTGACAGATCGAATTGTCACCCCAAAAACCCCCTAACCCGTGAATTTCATAAAAATCGGTAGAGTCGTTTTCAAAATAGAACCAAGATACAAATATCCATATATATAAATAAATATACAATTTTTGCTCGTTTAATAAGAGTAGATAATGATAAATCCAGATATTTACCTGAGAAAGAACCAGAATCTAATTTGGGTGATTGAATATTTTCAATTTCATTCGAATCCGCAAGATGAAGATTTTTGCTTGGGGAAGAAACCTAAAGGGTAAAAAGATTTTAGATAAATTAAAAATATATTTTATAAAAATGTATAAATACATTAGAAGATCGATGAAAGGAATCATCGATTAAAAAATTATTATCTTTGACATCCAAATTATCCGTCGACTGAAAAATATTTTAGTTATTTAGAATTTTTTTTATAAATAATATATTTTAAAAATATTTTAAACCTTAGTCTCTTCATATTTTCTTAATTCGTGATCCATCATACGCAGCTTTCCCTTTAAAGCTTCAATTTCATCTTCTAAAGGAACAACAAGAGAACGTAAAACTTCTGCATCTTCTTGAGCCTAAGATTAGAAATAATAATATTCGAGATAAATTAATATAACATTTCAAAAGGTTATGTTATAAAAATGTTTAAAAAAGTTTTTCCAAAATAAAAAGCGTTAATTACGTACATATTTGTTTACCTTCTTCATGCTATCTTCTAAATTATCTTGAGTATTAGAAGTTTCAGCACCTAATTGAGAAACAACTTTTCTCGCCAAAGATTTCGTAACAGCAGAAAGAACAACTCCAGGGGCTAATGTGTCGCCCAGGCCTGAAGTCGTTCCTTGCTCGGATTTTGATTTTAATTCGTGAATTTCTATGTCCAATTTAGAGATGATAAATTTAAGCTCTTTTAATTCAGATTCATATCTGGACTTGGAATTTGTAGATTCTTCTAAAGTTTCTATAATAAAAAAATATACACAACTTATTATTCAAAATCAAATGATTCACTTTACCAGTCACACCCATTTATTTCATCACACACACACACACACGCTATTCTACATTCATGCAAAGGTGGTCTAGGAGTAAATTGCTTGCAATTAAAGAACTCATTACCATCCATGTTATTCTACCTCACTTGTGTATGACAAGTAAATTGATGATGTATCTGGGATTCATCATCAGTAGAGACCGGATTCCTATGCAATTGCATATTTTGTTTGCCGCCACATACGACCCAGGGGATCAATTATCTATCCGAATCATGCATCTAGGATACTGTGGGTTAAATTTTATACTGCATATTTTTGCATATTTGAGTAATATTGCATAAAATTGCAAATTTGAAGAATGTTGCATAAAATTGCATATTTGAAGGATTTTTTGTCAAATATTGCCTATTTCGCGCCAAATACAGATTTTTTAAAAGTAAATTTTCGGAGAAAGAATGAAAAAACATGAAGAGATATATATTTAAAGTTCCTTTAAATTTGCCCCCATTACATCTGGATATGTGGAGAGCTCCTTTTCATCGTGTAAATCAATTTTAAGTGACCTTAGACCGAGGGGTGAACCGCGATTGGAATTAGGTGTGCACGTCTTTGGAATTCATTAGATAATGCCCCTTCATCTATTGTCTTCTACTTGGAAATGTAAGTGGAACGTGGAAGTAGAGGTAGGTGTACACGATATTAGGTGGCGGTTCACCTCTCGCCGTAGACATAATAACTTGAAGATAATTTAGAACAATACTTGTAAACATAAATTATTCACAATTATAATCAAATTTTAATTATTTTTGAGATACCTTGTTAATTGTTTCTTTATTTTTATTATTATTTTTTTTTAATGGTCTTCGGTAACTATAGCTCATTTTGGCCATTTATTGAGTGTTCGTGTGTGTGTAAATTAGTGTATAGCTGCACAAATATTTGCATTATTTTATTATTTTTTATTCAAGAGCGATTATTTCTTTGAGTTTAAGATTTTTTAATATATTAAATAGGTATAATGAGAATTTTGTGAAATTTTTTATGCAATAAACGTACATTATTTACACTTGGTGTCTCTAGTTTACTTTATCCTTTTATTTCTTTCATAGCACTCCTTCAAATATAATATTCTTTTTGTCTTCAATATTTATTTTTTAGTGAATAAAAAAATTTATTTTGCCAATTTTTACTACATATATTTGCATATTTCAACGTATTCTCCATATTACTTGCATATTTCGGCCTTTTTAACTGCATATTTTGGCAGTTTTTACTGCATAAAAATCCGGTCTCTAATCATCAGTTATTGAGAGTTATTTAGCCGAGCCTGAAGGGCACGTTACCGTGTGTTACCGCGAGGAGGTGAACTCTCTTATCCTTCCTGTGTATTAGGTATCTTAATGATAGGGTTCTGTTGGTTAGGACAACAGCGGTCTAATTATTAGTTAGTTTTTCTAAATCTACTTGTATGTGTTCTAACCCTATTGGTTAGAATGTCTACTTGTTCAGAGGACCAATAATGGTGCTGCTCTGAGTTGACTATTCTAGGGGTCTTAGGGCCAGTTGTATGTCGGTTGGTAAACTCTTTTTAAACGTTGACAAAGGGTCATCATCATCATCATCATCAGCCTGTCGATAGCGACAATCCACTGCTGAATATAGGCCTCTTCCATCAAATGGAAGGGGGTTGGCATTAAGTCACCACGCTTGCCAGACGGATTGGTGACTAGGAATCAGATTATAGCCGGTCAAATATAAATGCAGGGACTCGGACTCGAACCCGGGACTCCTGCTTAGAAGGCTAGTGTCTTTAAGCTCTCGGCTAATCCGATTCCCTTGACAAAGGGTAAAACCTTCAAATTCACCTTGTGTCGGGTGGGATGGCTAATCAGATGAAAGTGCCTGTCATCTGATTGGCCATCCCACCCGGCACAAGGTGAATTTGAAGGTTTTACCCTTTGTCAACATTTAAAAAGAGTTTACCAACCGACATACGACTGGCCCTTATAGTATTAATCATGCTTGAAGAGACCGGGACTTTTCACTCCCCGTCCCTTTTGTCGTTCGGTATAAGTCTATCTAGGTCTAAGAGATAAGGGGAAGGCAACGGCACCCAATTTGTTGATGTCGTTAGTCTATTTTCGGTTTTATATTATTTCTGGAGTGAGGCTCCTTAGTTGGTTCATGGTCCATTTATTTCATCAACGGAATATGATGGGAAGATGGTGAAAAAATTTCATTTTTAAAGCCAACTTCAACTATCATTTGGTGACATTTTCATTTTTCCTAACGAGCCGAAATTTAGTAATTTTAGCAAAAAATTTGATTAAATCAATTAAAACAGGAATAGTAGGAAATTGGACAATAAATAAAAAAAACAGAGTTTTTTTTTATTAAATGGGCCAGACGTTTCGTCGATTTAATTCGACTTCCCCTGTGGCTAGAATGATAAAATAGAAAATCAGAAAAATGTATAAATACATTGATTAGAAATAAATTTAAATAAAGAAAGTTATAAATACCCCATCTTATCACTCTTTGTCAAAAGACAATTCCACTATGTGACGAAACATCAAAAAAATGAGGCTTTGGGGGGGGGGGGGGGTGTATTGATTTTATCTCATCAGAGCAGACTCCATGATAGTATCTATAAAAAAGGGAAAGAGCGGAGACAGTTCTACGATGAGTCAGGAAGTCAAAGGCGCTAGTTAAGGCTAGATCTTTACTCTGATATCTCTCTTCTAAATTATCTCTAGGGTGGCAAGAGAATGCTTGAAAAGTAGCCTAGCGAGAGGGAGGGGGGGGGGGGGGCACTTGCCCCGGACGGCACTCTGATAGGGGCAGCAGATTTAAAAAAAATATAAAAAGTTTTATAACTTCGAGAGTATGAGCGCGTCTTTGAGATAGAAAAAAGGGAATTTTTTTTTTAAGATCAACAATAATGCTTATTGGATGTTTTGCGACTATGTTTGTGGTTTGTGCACTTTCGCATAGAGCACTTGTCGTGATGTCAAGGTTGGTGGTTTTTATGATTTTCAACAAATAATAAATATCCTTAAATTTATATTTAAATTCAATATAATTATACTAGATGAAGGAGGAGGTATCAGCCAAAAATGGAATCACTGGGTTCACTAAAACACCTTTAATAAGACGCTTCGGCCTGAATTTTATTTGGCCATCTTCAGTCAATTAGGAGTTATACACAAAATGCGGTACACATATGTGATCGAACCAAGCCTTATCAAAAATAAAAAAAATTTTAGTTTCATGTAAATTTATAACGTGCCTGGACCCAAAAGTTTCAGAATGAAAGTAATGAGTTTATATAAATTTTTTCTATATATTACATTATAATAATGTAATATATAGAATATATTAGGTTGGGGAATAAGTTCGTTCGGTTTTTTTCAAAGAGGATTATTTAAAGGATTTGTTTGTTGTTGAGCAAAGGGTTTGTATTCATTAGACAGTGCCTTTTCTGCTCTACAGGACTGTGTTATTTGTTTTTTTCGAATATTTTTAGTTTTTCTTAATTTCCACGCTTAGAAATGGAATACCCAGGTGGCAAAAATCAGCATTTTCGACACCTACTTTTTTCTTCGCTTTTCATCGCGGTCAAAAAGCAGCTGAAGCCGCTCGTGGCATATGCAACGTGTATGGAGAAGGTTTCATAGGTGAGCGCGCAGCACAGAAATGGTTTGCGAAGTTCAAAAACGGCGACTTTGGCCTCGAAGACATGCCGCGGACGACATGCAGAATTCGATGAGGAGCATCTCAAGGCACTTTTGAAGGAAGATGGTCGCCAAACAAGTCGTGAATTGGCCGAAAAAAATGAACTGCGATCATAAAACGATCCTCAATCATCTTCACTCAATGGGATTTGCCGAAAAACTCGGAGCCTGGGTGCCTCACAAGCTTAACGAAGTCAACAAAGAAAATCGTCTTCAAATCGCTGCTCAACATCTTGCGCGCCATCGAGCAACACGCGGCCATAAACAGCGCTTTTTGTACCGAATCGTCACGGGGGAAATGGTGCCTGTACGTCAATATAAAACAAAGAAAGGAGTGGGTGGCCCCAGGAGACACGCCGACGCCGAGAGTCAAGCAAGATCTCCACCCGAAAAAGACCATGATCTGCATTTGGTGGGACTGGGAAAGCATGATACACTGGGAAATGCTTGAAAGGAACGCAACGGTCAACAAGGAGCTCTAAATTGCCCAACTACACCGCGTAAATGAGGCTATGCGACTGAAAAGACCTGACCGACAGGGCCAAGTCATCTTGCTCCACGACAACGCCGACCCCATGTTGCACAAGTCGTCAAAACCGCACTCCAAGAGCTCGAATGGGAGATTCTTCAACATCCACCGTACTCTCCGGACCTTGTGCCAACAGATTCCGCTCTTTGTCGAATCAAATGAGGGGTGTTACCTTCGACGGCGAAGAGGACCTCAAAAACTGGCTCAACAATTTCTTCGACACCAGACCGGGCGATTTTTGGCGGAACGGCATCAACAAATTGGTCGAGAGGTGGGAGGAGGTTGTAAACAGTAACGGCGAATACATAATTGATTAATTTATTGTTATAATTATTGTTTTTTGTTTAAAGAAAGCTCTTTGAAAAAAACCGAACGAACTTATTCCCCAAACCAATACATTATAAATAATGTACGATAATATATAGAAAAAATTTATATAAACTCATTACTTTCATTCTGAAACTTTTGGGTCCAGGCACGCTATAAATTTACATGAAGCTAAAAAAAAAAAAAAAAAAATATTTTTGACAAGGCATGGTTCGATCACATATGTGTACCACATTTTGTGTATAACTCCTAAGTGACTGAAGATGGCCAAATAAAATTCAGGCCGAAACGTCTTATTAAAGGTGTTTTATTGAACCCAGTGATCCATCTTTGGCTGATACCTCTTCCTTCATCTAGTACAGTTTCATCACAGCCACGAACTCTAACAATATTCAATATAATTATATCGTTTTTGGATAATAACTGAATATTGACTACTAAAACATGTTTTACTAGTTTCTAAAAATTTTAAGGTTTGGGGTAAAATGAAATTTTATTGGAAATTCTAAGTGTGAATGGGTGAGAGGACGTCAAATGTGGCATCTGCACCGGGGGGCAGAAACCTACTCTACGTAACTGTACTTGGAGTCTTCTATCCACAGATGCGAGCCGTATTCGAGGTAGGGGCGAATTTGTTATTTGTTTAGGCTAAAAAGTAGAGTGGATGTGACTCGCTTGGTCCTGAATAAAAAACCAAGCTTATATGCAGCAGATTTTGATACAGAAGTAATGTGGTTTTTACAAGAGAGACACCCATGAGTTAGAATCAAAGAAAATGTCAGGAAGATTTATATAGACGCGCCTAGTTAATAGACAGCATTGTTATACCGGCATTAAAGTTGTGATATATTTCTATATATACCTTGGACGAGTTGCTGGTAAGAGGCCATTTGTTCTTGGCACTTGCGTTTTTCTTCTTCAACATCACTCTCAAGCTGATATCCAGCAACTAAAAGTTGACTTTTTGATTCGTTAAGCTCTTCATTTAATATTCTAATATCTTCTTTCAATTTATTTTGTTCTTCTAGTCCACGTTTTAATTCTTCTAAAAAGTTGTTTAAAAATAAAGAAAAATGAAATTAAAAAACAATATAAAAAAAACGTTAATAGGTATAAAACAAATTAAATTTTTACGACTGAAAAATTATTATTTTTTGTGATTTTTCGGGTAAACTCCTTCGTATACGGTACCCAACACCTTAAACAATTTCGCTGATTTCTATCAACATACTTGGAAGACATGATCTTAATGTGTTTCTATTTTTGAATCAAAAAAATAGAAATATAATTTGAAAGGAAAATAGTTTCAGTTCATGATTATCGTTTGTCATGAATAATTTATTAATATGTAGATAGCTGTATTATTTTCTGTTTAATTTTTTTCAAAAAGTTTTTTCCCTTTTTTCTATGCATTGTTTTTAAATTAATAATGATGACATCTTTTGTAATTTAAAAAATATCTGATGAGCCAAATTTTGGCGAAACTAACCATTTAAACTTGAATAAAAATGTTTTATAATTTGTATAGGATGGATTTTACCTGAAAAATCACAAAAAAAAAAAATGTTAATAGATATTAAAAATTCAGTTTATTGGACAAAGTTTTTTTATTGAAGCTCTTCTTCAATTTTTGTACAACGTTTCGTCTCTCTCGAGACCTTTTCAAGTACTGCAACAAGAACAAAAATCTATTAGGTGAAAGTCTTCACAAATTAACTAAATATACAGGTACAACCAAAATCACAAATATCACAAAAACAACATTATTATTACATAAGACTCACCTCAATTGGTTAGAACAACATTGGTTGAAATAAAGATAAAAATAACTGAGACATAGTAGAATTTTTTCTTTCTAGATTGATACCATAAAGTAATATAAGTATAGATGTATTTGACAGATCATAGATATATTGTATATTTAGTTAATTTGTGAAGACTTTCACCTAATAGATTTTTGTTCTTGTTTGCAGTACTTGAAAAAGTCTCGAGAGAGACGAAACGTACAAAAATTGAAGAAGAGCTTCAATAAAAAAACTTTGTCCAATAAACTGAATTTTTAATCTACTAATTATAATGGACATTAATCAACATAAGTTAATAGATATGTTTAATTTATATGACAGAAGGGTTCAACCCTCCTTGGGAGTCGAACCCAAGAGTCAAACATGCTAGTAATGGTAGATGGCTTAACCCTAGAGATAAAATACTTAGAACATGTAATTATTGTATAAAAAATGCTTCACCAAATACCAACACCAAATTCCTTAAAAACTATAGAACATGTAAATTAGGGTGGAGTGAAAAACAAAAATTATTGAATTTTGATTTGCCTGACCTCTTAATATTTAGTTGCCTATGGGGCTCAAAACTATTCTCTAAAAATTTTGAGCCAAAATTCAAATGGCTTGAGGTTGTACATTTTATTTAAAGTTTCAACCATATTGTGTACAGTAGGGTGAGTGAAAAAGCAACCTTTTAATTTTTTTTCAAACTTTATTTCTCCTGATATTACAATAGTAGTAAATGAACATAACACACAATATTATAACAAAATCTTGGATTTTTCAGAAGTCGTCCTGAGGTTGCACAATTCATTTGAAGAACTGTTGTTTAGACTCGAATTTCGGAATTTCCTTCCTGGACTGAAACTGGGTTCTAATAAAATCATCTCTGGTTTTCTGTCCAGTGGTATACGCCCGTTTTACATTCCCAAATTAAATTTTTCTTGACAGGAATATTACAGCATGATTAATTCGAATGACGCTATCATTCATGAATCGGCAGCCACTCTACTGCTGTCCGAATCAAACTTGTATAAAATCATAAAAACTGGCTTCAAAATGAATATCGCCAAGTTTCCTTGTCATTCACAGGCCGTTGAAAGACATTTAAACTAGTTACTGAAGCTTCAGCAAAATGTTTGTGCCCAGGAAACCAGAGATGGTTTTATTAGAACCCAGATTCAGTCCAGGAAGGAAATTCCGAAATTCGAGCCTAAACACAGTTCTTCAAGTGAATTGTGCAACCTCAAGAAAACTTCTGAAAAATCCAAGATTTTGTTATAATATTTTTTGTTATGTTCATTTACAACTATTGTAGGGAGAAATAAAATTTGGAAAAAAAAATTAAAATTTTGCTTTTTCACTCCACCCTACTGTACACAATATGGTTGAAACTTTAAATAAGATGTGCAACTTCAGTACATTTGAATTTTGGCTCAAAATTTTTAGAGAATAGTTTTGAGCCCTCCCATAGACAACTATTAAGAGGTCAAACATATAAAAATTCAAAAAATTTTGTTTTTCACTCCATCCTATAGTGCAATTGAATAAAGCATTGAGTGCATGGTTGTTTTAAATTATGGATAAATACTATTGAGTTTTTGAATTTTAAAAAATTTCAGCTTCAAAAAAAACTCTCTAGTTTTCTATCATAAAGATAATATTTACTTTTTATTATAATTTTTAATAAACAATCTATTGAGGAAGAGCTGTGGCTATAGGCTTGATGAAGGTGAATGAGTCAGAAGAAATAACAAGACTTATGCAGCCAATTTTTATTTTATTAAATTAACGCCCTCACTGCTGACGTTTCGGCCCCAGGACTAGGCTATCCTTTTTTCTACAAATGTATGCAGCTGTGAGGATGGGCTAGACTTGCCACATGTGCGGTTTTCTTCATGTTTGTCCGGTCAAGAGAATCTGGGTAAACCCGACAAAAGATTACCGATTAAACAAGAATTATTGAAACCGAAAATAATAGAAAATTGTAATAATATATTAAACGAAACGGCTAAAAAAACAAATGTATTATTACAGAAATGATTATCATAAAAGTCGGAAGTTTAATAAAGAGGATGGTGTTGTGTATCGATTTAATTATTAGAGATGAAAATGAAAGAGTGAAAAGAAGGAATTTCATTGATGTAAAAACATCACACAATAAGCCGAATTTTATTCAAGTTAGATGATGCAGACTGTGATAAAGAGTTTGTGACAAATGATGAAGCTCAATGTTCTGGTTACAACAATAAATATTATATAATAAGAGTATCAAGACCAAGAACAATAGTAGATATATCAAGTATAAAAAGGGTGATGTTATAGACGTTAATAGTAATAATATTTATATTTAATTATTTGTTTGTTGTTCATCATCATTGTAGTATACAGTCCTAAGACTGGTTTGATGCCTGCGTAGCTTGTGATTAATCCGGCCATGGTTCATTTAATTTTAATATTTCCAGAGAATCATTAATTTTAAATGTTTTTCTCTGCCCCCTAGCCTCAGGCTCCCAGCTTCATGAAAAGTAACCTCCCGCCTCATGTACATTAATTATATTTTATTACCTTTTGTTGAAAAGCATATACTATAATGCTATTTTGCAACAATTTTCAACCCAACCCCCCCGAAATGCGTCTAAACCCGCCCCCTCCATTTCTAGCATTCTGGGATCCACAGAATATGTATAGAAAATTTAGTTGACCACCCGTCTCCACTCGACTCTTTCCCCCGCCAGCTGTTTGACCTCTCTAAATGTCTCGCATCCCATATCCCCAATTATTTGGTTGAAATATTATAATCTGGGCTTTACCCTTTTCTCCCCCCCCCCCTACAAGATAACATCCCCTAAGCAGTCCCCCATGTCTCAGTGTGTGCCCCATCATCTGACCTCTTCTCTTCTTCAGACTCTTCCACAAGGTTCTTCTTTCTCCGATTCTTCCAAGAACTTCTTCATTTGTAATTTTATCCATCCATTTGATATTCCTTATTCTTCTGTAGCACCACATTTCGAAAGCCTCTAATCTCTTTCTCTCCTCTACTCCATAATTGTCCAGGTTTCACACCCGTACATGGCTATGCTCCATACATATGTCTTAATAGATACTTTCTGTTTTCTAAGCTGATTGAGGAGGAGCATAGTAGTTTTTGTTTTGAATTAAACCCCATTTTTGCTTGGGCAATTCTTGATTTAATTTCGGTTTCGCTCCTCCCATCCCATGTTATTTTACTTCCTAGGTAGCGGAATTCCTTAACTCCTTCTAGGTTGTCTTGGTTAATTTTGATGCATTCCTGTCTCGTTTGTTCTTTTTTTGTACATACTAGGACCTTGGTTTTATTCTTATTTATTTTCATTTTGATTTCTTCTATTAGGATTTGGTTAATTCCATTCAGAGCGTTTGTTGTTATTTTGGAAAAATAGTTTTGTATTGTTGACTCGTTAATAAACATCATCTTGAACATGATCGTACTTATTATTTCTAAGTTATATGACAACTTCTATGTGAATTAAGAGTGACGTATGATCGGGGCCAATTTCTTCACACAGAGCCGAAAAAAGTCTTCAGTTAAGGGCATTCGCTTTTGTAAAATTTACAACTTTCACAGAATCTATCATTTTTTTATTTGTAAAGATAAACAATTCTGATATTATAGTGGGCCCCTACATGCTTTCTGAGGGCCCCTTGTTAAGAATCGCTGTACTAGGGCATCCTTTTTTCTACAAATGAATGCAGCTGTGAGGATGTAGGCCTGGGGCCAAAACATCATCCGTGAGGGCGTTAATTTAATAAAATAAAAATTGGCAACCCAAGTCTTGTTATTTCTTCAGACTTCTTCTTCATAAGCATATCTATGATATCGAAGATTAAAATGTTTGTCATAAAACTTACTTAACTAGAAAAATTGTTAAAATATCCATTTTTACAAATATAAAAAATAATACAGATATGCACTCAATGATTACATGAGAAAAAAACTAATATTTTATCTTTTTAAATAATAATAAACCTTCTTTTTGCAGAAATAACTCTTTCATTTTTGCCCTTTGAAAGCCAAATTCTTCTTTAGCCTGCTTTTTTTCTGCTTCAAGTATTTCAATTTTCTTGTATAAGTCTTGTATAGTTACATCTATAATATAAAAAGTGTATTAAATATTTGAGTAAAATCAAAAAATAATAAAATTTCAAGTTAGAAAATATTTTCATGAATTTACCTTCCTGGATATTTTCTTTTTCTTCTTTATCTTCTAGCTTTTCCATTACTTAAATATTTAATAATAATAATAATAAAATATAAAGGAGTTTAAAATAGGAATTTCAATAGAAAAATAAATTTGAATTACTATATACTTTTCAAAATTTAATTATATGACATTTAACGACGACGATCTCTCTGATGTGATGTGAAGGTTAAAATGATCAAAATAAGATGAAATGTCAAATAATAAAAAAATAAAAAACTAAAAATTGCTATTTTAAATTTATATTATAGTTTAAATTTAAAATTTATCTTAAATTTATGATTAAAGAATATTTTTTGTAATCAACAAAATTTTTTGAGGAAAAGTGAGAAAAAAATCAAATCCAATGGCTGACATTTATATTAAAAAAAAATATCTATATATATTTCTAAAGCTCCCAAATGCTTGTGAATGAGCTTATTTAATTTTTCGTTTTAAATTTATTTTGTAATTATTAATTTTTTTATTTTAAACTAGCTGCAAGGCACGCCCCCTGGACCCCAACCCACGAACCCCACCCTCATACCCCCCCACCCCGAAACCCACCCAGCACCTCACACCCCCGAACCACGCACCCGTGCCGCACCTCTCCACTACGCCTCTGGACCCTCACATGAACCCCCCCCCCCCCCCACCATTCCCTGACCCCATCCCCGCGCTCTCCACCCCCCCCCCCATGCCCCCCCCCCCCCCCCCCGCACCCACCTACCCAGGACCCCACCCCACTACGCCTCTGGACCCTCACCTAAACCCTACACTTCACCCTGCACCCCCCTCCCCCTCGCACCATCACTCCACCCCCGCTCCCAGTTTTTTCAATTTCTAGTGACCCACAGATTATGTATACAAAATTTGGTTGAGTTTGGTCAAAGAGCAAGAATTTTCATATTTTGACCCTCCCTCCCTTTTTGGTTGATTTTTTGGGGAAATTTTTTTAAATAAAAGTTGTCAGAAATCACATCCCCTACAGCTTAGTTTATAATAAAATTTGCCGTAGAGTAAATAGTTTAGGAGTTATTTGATAATTTTCATTCGTGTGGGCTCCCCAAACTCCAGAAGGGGGTTCTGGAGCCAAAATATCAAAACGTTATATAGCTAAAAACGTAAGATAGAAGACATCTGATGTAAATATGAAATTTCATAATAATTATAATTACTTAAAAATTCTAGAATAAAGTGATTTTTTCAAAAAATTGAATGTTAATCCTTGTAGAAAATATTTCTCCTATGGCCCATATTATTTTCCATATTCTTTCGTTAAGTTTATTGAATAAGGGTTGTCGCTTTTTTCCCCCACACTTTTATATAGCAAGTAAGTAGAGTTTATTTCAGGGCCGGATTTAGTACCTATGGGCCACTAGACTGTGATGGAATATTTTTTTTTCTAATTAACCTACAAAAAACAATTATTCAATTAAAAACTTAAAAAATAAATAAAAAAAAGTAGACCCTTTGTAGTGCGGGCCTATATAGACTGCAGCCTGCGTAGCTTGTGATTAATCCGGCCATGGTTCATTTAATTTTAATATTTCCAGAGAATCATTAATTTTAAATGTTTTTCTCTGCCCCCTAGCCTCAGGCTCCCAGCTTCATGAAAAGTAACCTCCCGCCTCATGTACATTAATTATATTTTATTACCTTTTGTTGAAAAGCATATACTATAATGCTATTTTGCAACAATTTTCAACCCAACCCCCCCGAAATGCATCTAAACCCGCCCCCTCCATTTCTAGCATTCTGGGATCCACAGAATATGTATAGAAAATTTAGTTGGGTTTAGTCAAAAGGGCTAGAATTTTTATTTTTGACCCTTTCCCACATTTTGGGCGGTTAGTTTTTGCATTTCTAGTCTTTTTGGACGGCCTTTCATGGCGGTTTTCAGTGTTTTTGACAATTTTCTCAAAAAGTACTGAATTTCGTTCAAAATTGAATTAAATTATTAATAATTAATTGTTTTATAATATCTATTATTTAAATATTTAAAAAAATTTCAACGGAGTTATTAGGTTTTTTCCAATTGAACTTCAAATAAACTACCCTTTAAAATGCAAATTTTCTAATAATAATTATTTAATATAAAAGATAAATGAACATAAGACACAGATATGAAATTTCAATAAATTTGAATAAATTATCTAATGAGAAAAAAATAAAACTTTTTGCCATTTCTTGATGAATCACTCCGGAGGAGAAGAAATTGAATCTTTTCATAAAATTTGTTTTCAAAATGCTATTTTCTTATATTAAAAAGTTACTATGAACCTCAAGATAGATTAAATCAATAAAATAAGATCGATTTCTTTCTCATTTATAATTCTTTCGTCTGTTATATCGAGAGGATGTCTCTCGCCATCGGATACCCATTTGTTATTATTGATTCACTCTACAATATTGGAATATCTTTTAACACGTAAACTATTGATTTTAGACATTTCACTTATATATTGGAAATTAAATCTTCTTTATATATATATGTATCTCAAAGGGTTAGTTTAGTCAGTAAAGGTGAAATTTATGTGGAAAGTTGGATAAACTCGCCTCTAACGCCCTAGATATTCTACATATAAAAAAATTCTAATGAAGAAACTTGTTGATAATTTAATTTATTAAAAGAAAATTCATCATTAGTTTTAAATATCCAGAGAGGATTAAACATTCAAAATTAAATATTTTTTTTTCTGAGAAAAGTAAACATTATTTTACAAAAATAAAAACGGCTTTAGATAAAGGGTGCCCCCTTATAGTTAGGGATGCAAACATCGTAAAAAACATCGATGTATCGATAATAAAAAACATCGACGAATCGATACATCGCCCATCGTATCATCGATAGTTTTTTTGGTATAAAATAAAATACGATTTAAGTTGTTAATTTTTTATTAGAAGGTTATACAATAATCACGTGACTCTCCTTAATATACTTTTTTTCAAAACCAGGGCAATTTATTTAGTAACTGAATTTAAAATTAATAGTTTTGAAAGCCGTTTCCCTATCAAATGGTTTCTTTGTTGCGTTATTGTTGCTCAGCCTTAGAAAAAAGTCGTTCACTTCGATGTGAAAAAATTTTGTTTGTAATTGTGAACATCGATGTTTTACTACTGAAACATAGATGTTTCTGAAACATCGATGCATCGTTTGCATCCCTGCCCTTAGTATGAATGTGAAAATCCTTATTGAAATCCATGTTATCAACCAAATTTCATATTTTTTACTTTACCATACAGGGTATGGTCAAGTATTGTAATCGTGCATGAAAAAAAGTGGATTTTTTGCTTCTTTTTTTCGAAATATCTCAAAAACGGCTGAAACTATTTTGATTAAAAAAATTGGGCGAAACCATAGCATTTCGGTCTACAAAAAAGCCCTAATAAGTGAACATCGAAAAAATTATATTTTTAGAAATAGCTGTTTTGTCAAAATGTCTGTTATTCAGTTAGTTAGTCTGTGCGTTACCAAATTTTGTGGACGAGCTAGCTCAAAAACTAGTGTGAATATCACAACCAAATTTCACACGTAGTTTTGGTCATTTGAGATTAAGAGCTAATTAGATTTTGGTGCATATCGGCCCAACATTAAGGGGCGAAGGGGGTTAAAATTTAAAATTATAATATTCTCAGAAACCTATAATAACGAAAATATTTTTTTTCTGGCGTCAAAATTAAGAGGGGGGGGGGGGGTCAAAAATAAAAATCTAGGCCTTTTGAGCAAACTACCAGATTTTGTATACATAATCAGAGGGCCCCCAGAACATTAAAGATGCAAAAACAAACCTCCCAAAAACGAAAATCTAGGCTCTTGGACCAAATTCATTCATTTATATACATAATTAGTCGGCTACCAGAAGACTAAAAATGCAAAAACTAACCGCCCAAAATGGGGTGGGGGGGGAGTGTAGGTTCCAAAAATTAAAATCTAAGCCCTTGTACCAAACTCAACCAAAAGTGTATGGTAAAATCAAGTGGATGGCCACATCAGAACGTGTCAATTTATTGATTCAAAAAATTACCTGGCTTGAATTTTTATATTGAAAAATATTTGCATTCCCATTACTTGGTAAAATATTGATTTTAGACAAAATGTCTCACTCATTTTAACTTTTCTATTGGAGATTTAATGTTATTTAATAAAGTTATCATTATCATTGGCTTGAAAGTTTTTGCCGAGAGTAGCAGAATTTTTATATATTGAAGGAGACACAAAAGAGTGTGTCTTCTGCTGGAATTATAAATTTTATTTATTTATAACGAAACTATAGTCCCGTTATAAATAAATAAAATTTATAATTCCAGCAGAAGACACACTCTTTTATTGTCTCCTTCAATTACCATTGGCGTAGTTAGGGAGTTTTCCTATAGGGGTGGCAGTCGGCCAGCTAATTAGCCATCACAAGGTTTCAATTTAGGTAATCCGATTAGAGATCAACTAACTTTTTAGTAGAATTGACAAATTTTGGAAGTTACGAAATAATTTAATGAGAAATACATAAGTGATGCCACGTAATAATGGAGTTTTGATTTTTCTAGGGTGAGCACTTCCCCCTTGGCCCCCTAACTACCCTCATTCCAGCCATGGCAGTGGTGAGCGAAACTGTAAGATGAATTAAAAATAATAAATAATAGAAATTTACAAAATTACAAATCCTCGAAATTTCTTCTTCTTAAGTTAGAATAAAGAAAGAATAAATTAAACAAATAAAATTACTTACATCTCTCCTAGGTATTTGGTTGGTACGTTACAGGGGTGCCCAAACTACGGCCCGCGGGCCAAATCCGGCCCTTGAAACTTTTCAATCCGACCCACGGCTACTATAGAATTAATTTACAAATATCTATATATAAATAAGGTTTTGTCTGTACATTGCTCCAAATCACGCCAAATTTTGGTTGCACACGTTTCAAGCAAAGTTATGAACGAAAACACCCTCAACAAAATTCCTGTCTGTATGTCTGTCTGTCTGTCTGTTTCAGTGGTTTCCGCGAAAAGTTGCTCACGATTCACGTCAAAACGGCTGAAGGGATTATTATGCAATTTCATATTTATATCAGATGTCTTCTAACTTACGTTTTTAGCTATATAACGTTTTGATATTTTGACCCCAAAAGGGGGTTTGGGGGGCGCACGAATGAAAATTATCAAAAAACTCCTAAACTATTAACCCTACGGCAAATTTTAAAATGAGCAAAGTTGTAGGGGATGTGATTTCTGACAACTTTTGTTTAAAAAAATTCCCCCAAAAAACAACCCAAAAAAAAGGGGGGGGGGATATGTAAATTCTTTCCTTTGGAGCAAACTCAACCAAATTTTGTATACATAATCTGTGGGCCTCTAGAGAGTTAGAAATGCAAAAACTAACCACCCAAAATGGGGGGAGGGTCAAAAAATGAAAATTCTTGCTCTTGGACCAAACTCAACCAAATTTTGTATGCGTAATCTGTGGGTCACTAGAAGGCTATAAATGCAAAAACTGGGTGCGGGGGGACATGGGGTGCGCGGGATGGAATCGAGGTGGAGTGAGGGAGTAAGGCGGAGTAGGGGGCTGAGGGGCGGGGGGCAGAGGGCGTAGTTGGGGGGTGAGGTCCAGGGGGCTAGGCGGGGGTGCGGTGAGGGGAGGAGGTTCAGGTGAGGAGTGGGTTGTTACGGGGGTGGGGGGTCCAAGGATGTGGGGTTCAGGATGGAGTGGTGGGGTAGGGACAGGGTTTGGGCACAGGTGCATGGTGCGGGGGTGGAGGAGCTTGGTGGATGGGAGTGGAGTGGGAGGTTGGGGGTCCGAGGTGGGTGGGGAGCGGATGGAGTGTTGGGGTGGTGGTGTGGGGGAGGGGGTTGGGCACGGGTGCATGGTGCGGGGGGTAGGGGTGCTGGGCGGATTTCGGGGGGTGTGGTGTGTGGGAGTGGAGTGCGAGGGCGGGGTTCGTGGGTTGGCGTGCCTCCTGGCTAGCAAGAGGGCCGCCGAAGGCGGGTCTTGCAGCTAGTTCACTATATTAAATATTAATCCCATATAATAGCGTATTATCAGAGATGTACAAGATACCTCATAAAAAGTATCTGGAATACAAGTTACAAGATACTCTTAAGTAAAGTATTTGATATATCAGATACAAGATATTTTTCTAAATGGTATTTGAAATACTAGATACACAATACGTATTTTCTAAATACTTTTTGAAAGAAAACATATTTTTATTAATCTTAAGGTTTATTTAGCTTATTTCATTAACAGTGATCGCGTTAGTCGCGTAAATGGTAGAAAATATTATATTTTTAAAGTTTTAATTGAGACTGAAGTAAAATTAGTTGTTCAAATATGTTATCACTCATTTTTCTTCGATGAGGTCTCATTATCATCCCCCCAAAAGAGAAGAGTCGCTCCA
This sequence comes from Forficula auricularia, assembly GCA_024734495.1. Classification (NCBI taxonomy): domain Eukaryota; kingdom Metazoa; phylum Arthropoda; class Insecta; order Dermaptera; family Forficulidae; genus Forficula; species Forficula auricularia. The sequence goes on along the minus strand of JALMQS010000852.1, from coordinate 1,725,061 downwards.
CAGGAGCGGAACTCCGCAAACAGTTGTTTTGAAAAATATTTTTTTATTGTAGGATAAACTTTTAAACTCTTTAGGCTGGTGTCTTTATTATTTAGGTATTGAAGTGTTTCTAAGTCTCGGTACTGTCAGCAGTAGACCCTGTGTTGTATCTATACTTGGAATAGAGAGGAATCAGAGTACTCTAAAAACATGGAATAAGATTCGTCTTTTTATATTATTTTTAATATCTTCTCCATTTCTGTTCAAAGCCTCCGATTTTTGTTTTTCAGAGCGATTAATTTTACTTGTGTTTCAGTCAGGATAAAAAAAATGCATACGTAATTAGTAAAAAGTATTTTAGCAAACTTAATATTTACAAAATACTAGGATACCAAAAGAATGTATCTAAATACAAGATACAAAATGAAAATGAAAAAAAGTATTTCAGATATAAGATGAAAATACGTATTTTGTATCTTGTATCTGTATTTCAAATGCTTGTATTTAAAATAAGTCACATATTTCTGCCCAAAATGTAACAATTGCGTACAAAATTTTATTAACCAACCCTGTTATACCGTTACATAAGCAGAGAGGTCATTTTCAAAATTGAAATATCTAAAATAAGTGTGTATGGTAAATTAAAAAATGAAAATCCATATGTGCGCAGCTTTCGGAGACCGCTCAGCTCGGCCCCCTCTCACACTCGCCGGTCCAGAGTACATTACTACAGGGTGGGTCATAAAGATCTTCCACATTTTGAAGAGGTATAAAAAAATGAAAAAATTTAACTAGAAAAAAACTGAATATATTTTTGAAAAGAACATAAAATAATTTTTTTTTTTAATGTGTTTTATCAGACGAAAAAAAAGGGGGAGGGTCAAAAATGAAAATTCTAGCTCTTTCGACCAAACTTAACCAAATTATATATATATATATATATATATATTCTGTGGACCCCCAGAAGGTTAGAAATGCAAAAATTAACCACCCAAAATGGGAGGGGGGGATGTCAAAAATGAAAATTCTAGCCCTTTCGACCAACCCAGACAGAAGGAAATATTGCAGTAATATTATATTGCAATATTAAACCTTGCAGGAACATTGCAACAATATTCCTATGTCCGCCTCTTTTACATTGCACCAATATTGGCACTTCTATGTTTCCACTGCAATTTGCCACTTCAATGTTGCTTCAATATTGCCAATATTGTGCAAGGTTCGCAATATTGCTGCAATATTCCAGTCTGTCTGGGCAAACGATGTATACAAAATTTGGTTAGTTTTTTGAATTTCTAGCCTTCTGGGTATCTATAAAATCTATATATATAAAATTAAGGTTTTGTCTGTACACTGGTCCAAATCACGCCAAATTTTGGTTGCACACGTTTCAAGCAAAGTTATGAACGAAAACACCCTCAACAAAATTCCTGTCTGTATGTCTGTCTGTATGTTTGTTTCAGTGGTTTCCGCGAAAAGTTGCTCACGATTCACGTCAAAACGGCTGAAGGGATTATTATGAAATTTCATATTTGTATCAGAGGTCTTCTAACTTACGTTTTTAGCTTCATAACGTTTTGATATTTTGACCCCAAAAGGGGGTTTGGGGGGGTGCACGAATGAAAATTATCAAATAACTCTTAAACTATTAACTCTACGGGAAATTTTATAATGAGCAAAGTTGTAGGGGATGTGATTTCTGACAACTTTTGTTTAAAAAAATTCCCCCCAAAAAGGGGGGGAAGGAGAAAAATATATAAATTCTTGCCCTTGGAGCAAACTCAACCAAATTTTGTATACATAATCTGTAGGCCTCTAGAGAGCTAGAGATGCAAAAACTAACCACCCAAAATGGGGGGGGGGGGGGGGGTCAAAAAATGAAAATTCTTGCTCTTGGACCAAACTCAACCAAATTTTGTATACATAATCTGTGGGTCACTAGAAAGCTAGAAATGCAAAAACTGGGTGCGGGGGTGGAGTGGGGGTGGGTTAGGGCATGGGATGCGCGGAGTGGAATGGCGGTGGAGTGAGGGAGTATGGCGGAGTAGGGGGGTGCAAGGTTGGTGGGTGGGGGGTTCAGGTGAGGGTCCAGTGGCGTAGTGGGGTGGTACGGGGTCCGAGGTGGGGGGTGCAGGTTAGAGTGTTGAAGTGGTGGTGTGGGGGCGGGGGTTGGGGTGCTGGGTGGGTTTCGTGGAGTGTGGTGGGTTGGAGTGGGGGTGAGGTTGGGGTTCGTGGGTTGGGGGCCCGAGGTGGGTGGGGCGAGGGTTGGGGTGGTGGTGTGGGGGCGGGGGTTGGGGTGCTGGGTGGGTTTCGGGGAGTGTGGTGGGTTGGAGTGGGGGTGAGGTTTGGGTTCTGTGGTATGGGGGCGGGGGTTGGGCACGGGTTCATGGTGCAGGGGTAGGGGTGCTGGATGGGTCGGGGGGAGTGTAGTGTTATGGTGGGATTCGTGGGTTGGGGTTCCAGGGGGCGTGCAAGAGGGCCGCCGAAGGCGGGCCTTGCAGCTAGTATGTATATAAAATTTGGTTGAGTTTGGTCAAAAGGACTAGAATTTTTATTTTTGACCCCCCCCCCATTTTGGGTGGTTAGTTTTTGCATTTCTAGCCTTCTGGGGGTCCACAGGATATGTATACAAAATTTGGTTGAGTTTGGCCAAAAGAGCTAGAATTTTCATTTTTGACCCCCCCCCCTCTTTTTTTGTCTGATATAATGTTTAAAACAGATTAAAAAAAAAATTATGTTCTTTTCAAAAATATATACAGTTTTTTTCTAGTTAAATTTTTTCATTTTTTTTATAACTCTTCAAAATGTGGGAGATCTTTATGCCCCACCCTGTATTATAGTAAAAGAGTAACCCTAAGTAATAACGATTTATTATTAAAACTTTTATCAATGGGTCACCGAAAGTTGGCCCATTGATAAAAGATTGGCATTCATTTAATTAAAAAAATTAATTAATTTTTTGATCATAATTGTCTTGTTAAAATTTAATTATTATATGAAGATGAAACAAACGTTCGAGTTTTATTTAAATTATAATTTATTTATGTATTTCGAATTTCTATTATAAAGGGAAATAAATAATCATTCTAGTTCAGTAGATAATTCAATTATTGATCGAGAAAATTGATTTCCTAAAATGCAGCTGAGACCCATCCGAGTGCTATATGGACCCCATGTGATAAGACTTTAAGTCTTTAATTTAATTCAAGTGTGAAATTGACTATCAATCCATTGATTGAACCCCAGAGAGTTGGTGGTGAGAGATAAACGAATTTGTTGCATTTATATGAATACAAATTTGACGGAAATAAAAATTAGTAATGAATTAAAAATATTATAGATTTGTACAAATGATAATATATAGTAATTGAATTGTTTAACAAATTGTTATTTATGAATGAAACATATATGAATGGATTTTTTTTTTTGACTATATTTAATTTTAGCGAAGGGATTACTATATAAAGGATTCGGATTTGTTTGCGGTCCTCATTCTCCAGGGTTCTTTCTGTCTTATATTAGATAGAATTGAAGAGCTTTATCACAACTTTTTAACAGAAAGGTAAGCTTTTGAAAATTGTATTAATTTTTGGCACCTATTTACATGTATTTTAAAAATATTTTTTCCATTTAATTCTAGTGGGTGAAAATGCATTGGAGATCGGCAATTGGGGTTGCTGTGGTTCAGCTACTAGCTACCACAGTTGCACTGCAGCTGTTTCAAGCTTCAAATTTTGTTTCAACTCGAAACAATAGGTAGGTATATAATTATATCAAAGCGCACAGCGTGCTCAGGCCAAGTTCGAGTATTGACTTGGCCGTACACGCTGTACGCTATTTACGCGAACCATTTCGACCCCCCTGCATCTCGGAACCCATTTGAGACACAGAGCTGAAATTGTACACATGTAATTATGTAATCCATCTTGAAGAGAGTTCCAAATTTCAATAGTATAGCTTAAATCTGAGATATGCACCTGAGAAAATAGCTAATTTTGGCACTCACCTATAGGGTAGTTCCAATAATTCCAGCACCATGAAATTTCGCATGTTAGTAGAATTTGGGACACAAATAAAGGAAACATTCCAAAAACACAGACTATCTCTTTCAATCCCTAAAATGAAGGGGTGAAGTTTGTAGTGTAAATTTACATCTATTACAACTGGTCGACAAAAATTTGTTGCCCTAAATCTAACAATGTATTCTAGTAGAGTTTTATACGCTGATTATCATGCACTTTCCCGATTTTTTATAACAATTCAGAGTTTTGAGATATTATTGGTTAAAACGGCGAAAAATGCCATTTTGACCTATTTTCGAGTCCCATTAGATATTAAACAGCAATATTTGAAATCAAAATATTTTAATATTGTAATAAAAAAACAGCTTCCTCTTTGATTTTCAAATCACCACTTGTTTGTAGCTCAATTAAAACTAAAACTACAAGATTTTAAAGGATAATAAACATAGATAAAAACAGTTTTTTGCTTATAACTCGAGTTCTAATTGAGCTACATACAAGTGGCAATTTGAAAATTCAAAGAGGAAGCTGTTTTCTATTACATCAACAAAATATTTTGATTTCAAATATTTCTGTTTAATATCTGATGGGACTCAAAAATAGGTCAAAATGATCTTTTTCGTCGTTTTGACCGATAATATCTCAAAACTCTGAACGGTTGTAAAAAATCGGGAAAGATATTAAAATCAACGTATAAAACTCTACTAGAATCCATTGTTAGGCTTACGGCAACAAATTATTGTTTAATTTTTGTCGAGCATTCTGTTATATATGCAATGATCCTAGGATGCTCAAATTTGGTATCTTGGTAGTGTTTCGGGCATTAATTAAGGTGAAAATATTTGCACACAAACTTTACTACCATTAATCCATAAAATGGAGGGTTGAAGTATGTAGTGTAAATTTGCATCTATTGATCTATTAAATATGAAATGAATCTAGAATGCTAAAATTTCGCATAATAGTAGTTTGGAGTAATATTAAAGGAAAAATACGAAAAAAAACTAACTTTCTCTCTTTCAACCCCTAAAATGAAGGAGTGGAGATTGTAGGATAAATTTGCATCTATAAAATTATATATGAAATTAATGCTAAAAAAGTATGCTAAAATTTGGCATAATAGTAGAGTTTGGGGGATTAATAAAAGTAAAAATTAATCACAAAAACTTACCACTACCCTTAACCTTTAAAATGAAGAGTTTGTTAAATCTGTAGGATAAATTAACTCCAAAAATAAATAAAAACAAAACTTATATTATTAGCTTACAAAAAGAAGGAAAATCCCAGCCAAAATATTTTTGTGAAAAAAAGTAGTAAAATCTAGGAGGCAGCCAAGTTAAATTCGCCAAGAATAATTAAGTAGAGAGTACTTTCAATTAAAATGGATTCTTTCCATTTTGAATGCCAAAATCTAAATTTATGGATTCAAAATTTTTAATTTAAATTATTATTTTTATGAAACTTAGCTGCTCACGAATTTAGTTCATTTATCCTAATGTCATCATAATAATGCGTACCTACCAGCCAAGTTTCATAAAAATAATTTAAATTAAAAATTTAGAATCAACAAATCTAGATAGTCATTCAAAATGGAAAGAATGCATTTTTAATTGAAAGTACTATTGTCTGAAAGGTGGAGAAATTTATTTTCAAGTATGAAATCTTTTTTCGGTCTTGATTCCGTTACCTACGTTAAATCAAGAACTTCAGTAAAATAAGCTGACGTGTTCTGATGGGGCCATCCACTTGACTTTACCATACAACCTGAGGTCCCAATGATTATGTATACGAAATTTGGTTGAGTTTGGTACAAGAACCTGGGTGGGGCAGAAAGCTCGCAAGTGTGCCGTAAAAATAACATTTATAAGATTTTGATATTACAAAAATCTAAATTATTATAAGAAAAATTATTTATTGTTTTATAATATTAAAAAATAAATAAATAAATATATCTATATCAAATAATTTAATCTCTAAAAAACAACACTTGGGCGAATTCAACTTTTATAAAAATGAAGATTTAATAAATATAATTTTGGAAGTCTCTCATCTCTCTAAAGGTGCTATCATTTTTATTATCAAACATCAACTAAGACTGGTTTGAGGCAACCAGCCAACTCTTTCATTTCTCTAAAAGTCTCACATTCCATTTTAGATTATCTGGAAAGAAGCTTCCAATCTAAATCTTCTCATTCGCCAGCTCAGTCTCTAAAATTTCCCTTAGCAATCCCTATCATCTGAGCTCTTCTATTAGTCAGAATCTTCCACAGTGTTCTATTTTCTTTAATTATATCAAGAACTTTCTCGTTCGTAAATTGATTGCTCTGTAGCATCACATTTCTAAAGCCTTCAGTTATCTTCTTTCTGCATCTCCAGGTCCAGATTTCACATCCATACCTGGCAATGCTTCATCCACCTTTTTACAGAAATATCTTTCTATTTTATAAAATAAATCAGTAGGAGCAAAATTATTCTTAACTCCCGAGGGGATGGAGCCCTCTGAAATGCAATATAAACATATTTTCTACTAAAATCTTATATTGTGACCATAAAATTGTTTTTTTTTTTTTAATTATTCTTGTTTTGAATTAAACCACATTTTAGGATAAGCAGATTCTAAATTTAATTTCTTTTGGGCTCCTCTAGTTCCAGGTGATTTTACAAGCCAATTTCACGTGGAGTGAAATTCTAATTCGATTTTAAAAGACAAAATTTAATCCAGTTCGATCAAAAGAGGAATCATTTTGCGAGCCCCCCCCCCCCCCCATCGATTTCAGGCATCTGTTGAATTATTACTAAAGAGCGCAATAAGGGCTTTAAAAAGGCTGTATTATAAAAAAAAAGGATCTAAAAAGGCTTTATTATTTTTGATAAATAGTCACTAAATAGTCTTTGTCATGAAAATAGTATCGATACTTTCACGGATTTTTCCCTCCGAAACGTCGGTTTGAAAGGAAATGAGGAAGGATTCCAATAAATTACACCTTATTTTATATGTGTTAATTTTTTCTTTCCTCACTACCTCTGGGCTGCCTTCCATTACATTCAATTAAAATTTCTACCAGTCCGTCTCTCTCCAGAGAAAATTTCGTTGCAAAAAATATATATAAGTAATTTTTAAAGGATCTATCTTAGAATGGGTGTAATAATTTATAGGAAGTCGGGTTGGCCGAGCTGGCTAAGGCGCTGGGCTCGCTTCAGCATCGTTCATGACGATGTTCAAGCGCGAGGCCCGGGTTCGAGCCTGGCTAGCATATAAAATTTCTTCCGGCTAAAACGGCTCCCTCACTAACACTTTACTGATGTGCTGTCTAAATGGGCTTTGTTCCCGATGACAATAAATAAATAAAAAAAAAAAAAAATTATTACACACCCATTTGGCGGCTTACAAAGGAAAGATTTCCGCTAAATTCAGCTTTCTACGTTTTCTCTGCTTTGAGATCTAATTGAATTCAATTTTTAGGAGCTTAATTTCAAATCTTGTCTCCCTAGTGATATATTCTCAGTTTACTACTCGATTAGGGCTTATCTCCTCTTTCACATTTAAGCTTTCTTAGTTTTCTGACCTTAAAGATTTTATAATTTTAATTTTTATCGACCCTGCCCGATTTTGGGACTCCATCAATTTCGAGTAGATGGTAATTTTCGCAAGATCTTGAAAGTTACTTATGTAAAGTTTGATTCATTTTGTTGGAAGCAACTAGAAGTACCATATATGCAATATTTTTCTTTAACCCTCACTCTATTTCAATATTTTATGAAATGTTTAAATTTCATGTTAATCATGGAACATTTCCAGTGTAAGTTTTTTTTTTATAATGATATTGATACAAGAAGAAGTTGCACCAAGAAGGTACAACCTCTGAAGTCCGTGGTGGACCCTGTAACGTGAAGATAAGGGGAGATTTAGGGATTGGGTAGCAGTCGAAGGTATCTGTGGATGCTGGTCTTGAAAGATTGAAGGTTATAAGTAGCTGGAAAGACGGTCGGGGGAAGAGAGTTCCAGTCTCTAGATGTCATAGGGATAAATGAATTGGCGAATGCGTTTGTTCGATTAGTATCCAGTTTAAGCGCATAGGGGTGTTGAATTTGAGAAAATCGTGTATTTCGCGCAAATGAAGCCTTTGGTGGGATTATCGATTTTATTTCGTCAGAACAAAAGCCATGGTAATATCTATAAAAAAGGGAAAGGGCGGAGGCAGATCTACGATGGGCTAGGGAGTCGAGAGTGTCAGTTAATGTAGGATCGCCTATCAGTCTGATAGCTCGCCTCTGAATTGCATCTAAGGTATTAAGATAATACTTGGAGGCTCCTCTTCACAAATGCGAGCAATATTCAAGACAGGGGCGAATTTGAGCTTTGTATAATATAAGGAGTTGAGTGGGGGAGAAAAATCGTTTGGTTCGGAAAAGAAAGCCAAGCTTACATGCTTTCATATGTTGCAGCTATCGAGATAATATGGTCATTCCAAGAGAGGTCAGAACCTAAGATGACACCTAACATTGATATTTTATTACGGAATTCCAATGAGCTCAAATCAAAGGAAATGTCCGGAAGGTTCCTATATGCGCGCCTAGAAATTAGGCAGTATTGCGTTTAATGTTTAATGGCTTTAAAATTTTTCTAATTATACCAACTTTTTTTTGGAACCTCCCTCTACCCATTAGGGTCCCAGTGAGAATGGGAAATATCTAAATATCAAAAAATAAAAATATATTGCAATGAATGGAATAATTTTCAAAGAGTTAGGTGTCGGTTCAAGGTGTAACATTTTTAAATAATCAGTAAGTAAAATTTCGAGGTAGGTTTCATAAAATTATTATTAATTTTGTGAAACCTCTATCTTGAAATTTTATTTTCTGATTATCCAAATGGGATAGTTTTAACTGATCTTAATTATTTATTCTCTTGTTCTAGCTTTCTTAAATTAATTCAAGAGCCAACGGATGAGTGCATAATCAACATAGGAGAAATTTCAAAACCAAAAATTTTAAATGAATCATTCAAGTCTTTAAGGGTTTCTACGCAAAGAGTTACTTCAAAAGGAGGTACAGAATATCTTCCAGAGAATTGTCTACAACATCAAAATGATGTTGAAGACGAAAATATTGATAATTATAGTCAAGACTCAAAATATGCCATGAAAAAACAAGGATTGTCGCTTACCAACAGATTTGCAAGATTGCCTAGTGAAAGAGTTTCAACTTTTGAAGAGCGTCGATTTAAGGTCAGGCAGAATGAAAGAAGATCAAGAAGTAGAGATATAGAGATAAGACAAAATGTTGAATTAAGATTGGTACAAAATAGAAAATTTGATAGGCGTAATATCCGTGAAGTTGATAGGAAAATAAATCACAGAATCAACGAAAGGCGTGTAAGCAGGAATGAAAATACAAGAAGTTTAATTATGGATCGGCAGTTTAGGGATTCTCCAATAAGACAAGAAAATCGATTAAATAGAAATGAAAATAGAAGAGAGAGAGAAATGATTAATGGAAAAAGAAATTATATATTGGAAAGAAGGACAAGGAGCGATGTTCAACAAAATATATTAACGAGACGACAGGAAAATATTCAGCAATCAGAAACGAGGAGGTTTCGAGAGATTAGAGAAAATGAAATCTTAAATAAAGAAAACAGGAGAATTTCGGCTGGAAGAATATTAAGCAGAAGGGAAAATGAAAGAAGTGATATCAGAAATGAGAAAAGAATAAGCATTAGTATGAATAGGAATGACAATTTTAGAAAAGAAAGTAGGGACCTAGTGGCAAGGAATCTAAATAATCGATTTAGAAATGGAAGAGAATTAAATAAAATGCAACAAGTGTCAAGACTTTCCGAATCTACAGCAAGATTTGAAGAGACAACTCAACAAAGGGAGGCAGCAAGAACTTTAAAACACCGTGAAAATCGCATTGAATCTAGACAAACTTTAAAACTTGAAAATCGCATTGATGGAAGACTTAACAGAAGGATTTTAGAGAGAAATTCTCAAGTTAGAGAAACAAAAAATATTATTTCTGCCAGATTAACTAATGAATTTATACGCCAAGACAATAGAATACAAACCGAAAGCCGAAGCAGGAATTTAAATGAACATCGATTAGTAAATAATCGTAAATCTATTAATGAAGAAAGAAGATTCAATCCATCTCAAGAATTAAGGCGATCTGAGCAAACAATTGAAAATAAAAGATCGCTTTTAGATATTAATAATCGTGATGATTCGCGGATTTCTAACAGGTATTCTAAAGAAAGAAGAATGGAGCAAAGAACAGATTTTAGGATAGTTGCAAGACGCTCTACTAATTCAGAAAGAAGAAATAGGGAAAATATTTCTGTCAGGAAAGATCAAAGAGTTCAGAAAATGTTTAGATCAACAGTTAGCAGAAGTATAGAATCTGACATCAAATCATCCTCTAATATTCGAGAAAATCAAGTTGGAGAAACTTACTTAGACCGAAAAATTAAAATTCATTCAAATTTAAATGAGCAGGATATGATAGCTAAAAGACAAACGAGTGCACGGAACATTTTCTCTATTCGCAGGATTAATAGATTTGAGAACCAAAGAAATAATATGGGAAAAATGACATATTCTCAACAATTGTCTCGAGATTCTAATAAAATCCTAGTAAAAGAAAACTTATCTATTGAAAATAATAATGAAAACACTATTTGGGAATCAATTATAAAAGGTATGAAGAGGATCAACTATTTTCTATCTGACAAAGAATATATTTCTAATCAACCGACTTATGAGAAATCCAAGTTCAAAACTGTTGTTTCCAACTCCTTGATGCTAGGAATATTTTCTTTTCAGATGTTTGGTTTAATTAAAACAAAATAATCACATTTTTGTTCTGTTTTTTTTTGGTCGATATATTGTCTAGTTTATTAAAACATGTACAATTAAATAAATAAAAGTCTGTAGATATGTAGATAATGTAGTCAAATCTAGAGAAGTAATAAATATTGCAAATGAAAAATAATAATTGTTTTATTTTCCTTAAATTATATTTTCTAATTTTATAGATAAGTAATATTTATTGAGAGACCAATTAAATTAATTTCGTTTTTTTTTAATGGAATGAAACATTTTTTTATTATTTTTTTTTTTATTTAATAATATTTATTGGATTAGCTAATCTAAATGAATTTCTATCAAAATTAGATGACACCGTTAGCTTTTTGCTAGATTCTAATTAGATTCCTGAAAAAAAGAGAAAAAATATCATTAGAAATTGAAATAAATAAATAAAGTAAATCATTAATAAGTATAAAATTTCTCACTATTATTTGCTTTGCATTGTCTAATAGCTTCATTGAAACCTTCACATAGTGTGATATCTGATTGGTCTTGGGCACATTGAAGAAATTGTTTAATTTCCCAAGCACAAGGTCCTGCAGGTTCTGAAGGATATTGAGATGAAGATGCAGGTGGTTGGGCAGCAGCCACTTCTTGTCCACCACCACTACCGCCTCCCATCATTCCAGTAATTGCCGACCCAGCAACATGTCCCTACAAAAAACAAACTTAATAATATTTTCTAGATCTTAGAAAAGTTAAATTCTGGAATTAAAATTGAGTGATTACATAAGAAGTTTTATTTTTAAATTTATATGATGGGTCTATTAGGGTGGTCCTTATTTTGGATATTTTCGGTTAGAAATATATAAAAAAAAATATACCCCAAGTTGCAAGTCTCCATCTCAATTTTAACCTAGTGCTACACAGCGATTAAGTTCCCATCCAAATAACATGGGTTTTTGGCATTGAACAATTTTTATCCTGCCAAAGTAATGCTCCGTGGCCCTGAAACTCTGTAGACTTCATCCTTATAATAGTAGCTATTGTTCAGAATTTTTAGCTATTACAATTTTGAGATACATCTAGATAAAATAGTGCTATATCTTAGTTTAGTAATTTATAGACTCCAAAATTATTGCTAAATTTTGTAATGGAAGGCATCCCAGAGGTATGAGAGAAAAATTAACACATATAAAATAAGGTGTAATTTAATAATCCTTCCTCTCTAAACCGACGGTTTCGGTGATTTTTCCCTCTCTTCAGGGTTTCAAATGGTCAATGAATGAAACAAATAAAATTCTCTCTCCACAGTAGTGTTCGTGTGAACTTTCTTCATTTTTAACAAAGGCATAGGAAAATTTTATTTTTCTTGTTAAAAATGAAGAAAGTTTTTGAACACTAATGTGGAGAGAAGAAGGAAACATTTTATTTGTTTCATTCATTGACCCTTTGAAACCCTGAAGAAGGAGGAAAAATCCTCCGAAACGTCGGTTTGAAAAAGAAAGGAGGAAGGATTCCAATAAATTACACCTTATTTTATATGTGCTAATTTTTTTCTTTCCTCACTACCTCTGGGCTGCCTTCCATTACATTCAATTAAAATTTCTACCAGTCAGTCTCTCTCCAGAGAAAATTTCGTTGCAAGATAATAGCTAAAAATCTGTAAAAATTCTAAGGGATAGCTCCTATTATAAGGATAAAGTCTACAAAGTTTCAAATTCTTTGAACCTTTACTTTGGCCGGAATAAAAAAATTGATCGTTCAATGCCAAAAACCTCATGTTATTTATGATGGGAAACTTAATCGCTGTGTAGCACTAGGTTAAAATTGAGATAGACTGAAACTTCATGATATTTTTTATTTATTTATTTCTAAACTATGCGAGCCTTGTCAGCGTAAATATTCGAAAATATCGAAAATAAGGAGCACCCTAATGTCTATACATTAATAGATAATTAATTTGGGGTAGAATATTGGTAAAACTGTAATTTGCAATTATAAAAGTTCAAATTCCTTATAGTAAGCAAAGTTAAAATTTCTAAAAAAAATCAATTGTATTGGAGGTACTATGTATATGTATGGATGAATATGCTAGAAGGTTTGTATTCCCTCCCTCGGGAATTGGACCCAGTTTAGAGGTCAAGACAATGGCAGGGATTGCTTATTGGCACTTGGGTTCTATCGATATTTTTTACCTGAATTTAAAATAAAAAATAACATTAATATATCACTTTTAATTAAAGCAAAAAATGACAAAGCAAAGCTTGGTCCGCCAGGTAGTAATATATTAAAGAGTCAGTTAAAATCATTGAGATGAATAGTAAGTCATACCACAGCTGATCCAACAGCTACTCCTCCAGCAGTAGCTGCCATTTGTTTAAAGAGTGAAGGTTGTTGAGCTTGTGGAGGAGGTTGTGCGACAACTGGTGGAGGTGGTGGTGGAGCTCTACGAGCGGGTAGAGACGACCTGAAAGAAATATACAAGTTATTCTCCTTCAAATATTTATATATAAAAAAAAAATTAAATCTATTTAATTTTGGTATATTAGATTAATCACAACTGATGGTCTATTATACATTGTTGAAAAGGCAATATAAAAATCTTAAAAGTGGAAAGGTTTTTTAGTAGGAGCAGATTAGATTTAGATTTAGATTTATTTATTTAATGCTCTCAGGAAAAAAATTATAGAAAAATAAAATTAAATATAATGCCTACTTACAATAATAAAAACATTAATTAGTAAATAAGATTGAACCATACAAAAATATGATAAATACATATATAACACAATAATACATACTTATATGCTACACATTAGAGATATCACAAAGCATCCCCCTCCCCAATCATCACAATTAACAATACAAATAACCTCACCTCCTATCCACCAATCCACTCACCACCACACAATTTCATTCATTTTTTGTCTGCTTTGACAGTAAAAGGTTGTAAAATTTATTTTTGAATACTGCAATTTATTTATTTATTTTATTTTCGACGGCAAGAGGCCTTTACAAATTGGTTACATTTAAACATAATATTATACATACATAATGCAGAAAGACAGAGAGATAGAATAGGTAATATGTTATGAAGATAAATTTTTAAATAACAAACAAAATGAACTCTTTAAACTTTAAAGCTTAATCATAACATAGCGTATTAATTTCTTTAGTCACTCTATTAGGATGAGAAGCCAAACTATTACACTAATTCTTGAGGAAAGAGCGCGTTATAGCAAACACAGAGTTCAGTAAATGGATTATTCTCAGCGTGACGCGTGATTGGTACTTTAGGTAGAAAGGCTGGTTGTGTCTAAGTACATATGTGGGATTATTTAAAGTAAAAAGAGAATTTAGTTCTGGACAATGGATTCTGTTTGATATAATTTTGTAAGTTAATACATTGTCAGAAGCAACCATGGAAGATAGAATTGTTGGTAGACTAAAGGTTTCACTAATTGATCTGGATTCCCTGATTTCCCTGGGTATAGAATTTTACAGCTTGCGGAGGATACCTCAAAATCCCTACTATAAGAGGAAGTACTATTAATGGGGATCTGTAGGTCAGACCCCCGAACTCTTCCTTTGAAGGTAAACTTATATTATAAGTAAGACGGTCTTGCCTCGAAAAACAATTTGAAGAGGAAATTTCCAAGAAAATAATATCTTCTCGCCGGTAGCTTCAACCAGCCAAGACCATTGTAATAGGGGGTTGGTTATATGATCATGCAATGGAACGTTATATTTAAATCTTATGCAGGCGTTCATGATACATGACAACTTAGTATTTTGTTCATTATTAATGTAATAATAAACCAAGGAACAATAATCGAAACAAGGAAGAAAAAGTGAAATAACAAAGAGTTTTTTAATAGAAAAGGGCTGACAATTGTTCGCCCTCTTTAGGTGAGAGTGTTGCGGTTAACCACCTTTCCAAGTAGTGATTCCAGTTCTGCATGCTGTTTAAAATAACCGGGCCATATGGTGGTGTATGGCTCATTTAGATATTAGCACATGAGCAAAGTCGAATAAAAAAATTTATTTGTTCTGAACAAGGATCCAAGGAAAGTCTTTCTGAATTATATATATATTAACTAAGTTCATATATATTATATATAAAGATAAAAAGTGTATTAGTAGAAAATATCATCGTTATTAGTAGCTATGGGACGAATTAATCTTTACTCGTACATTGATGTTTTATCGACATTCAATCGGCCCTAATATGTAGACCTTGGGGTCGATATCGACCACCAACGGAGACTAAATATGAGAAAGATTTAAAATTTTCATTCATTTTAACTGAAATTAAATATAATTTTTTAAATTTTTATATAAATGGCTAAAATGGGGTTTAATTTAAAACAAGAACTGTTATGCTCCTCCTCAATCAGCTTAGAAAACAGGAAGATGCTATTGGAGACATTTATGGGAGAGAATAGCCATGTACGGGTGTGAAACCTGAACAATTAGAGAAGAGGAGAGAAAGAGATTAGAGGCTTTCGAAATGTCGTGTTCTACAGAAGAATGATGAATATCAAATGGATGGATAGAAGGGGAAGGCTCAGATTAGAATATTTCGACCAAATAGTTAGGGATATGGGATGCGAGACATTTAGAGGTCAAAGAGCTGGCGGGGGACAGAGCAGAATGGAGACGGATGGTCTTAGGACTGTGTACTTAATGATGATGATGATAAATAGCTTAAGCCTGAAGAGAAAAAAAAAATATAGCCTGATGATTATTTAGGAAAGAGCAGCATGTTTTGCGGGGGTCGAAAATTAAATCCCCCTTCTCAGATTCAAAGGTCACGCATAGAATACATAACTCTTTAAATCAATTAGAATTTATTAATAATAATTTGACTCATAGTTAATTTCCATTTAGTCTATGTACTTCTGACGAAATATATCGTCACCTTAGAGTGTAAACCTGCTAAATCCATTTTTTATCATATATGATTTATTAATACCATTCGAAAGAAAGCATCGTCCAAGTAAAACTGCTACTTACGATCGTAAGTTGTAGAAAAAAAAATGTGAAAAATAGTTTCTTTCCATAACAAAAATATTAAATTTTGTTTGTTTATTGTCTGCCCTGTAAAATTTCCTTGTTGAGTTAGCAGGTTTACACTCTATTGTGGACCCCTTTGGCTATCTGTTGATTAATTTCAAGTTTAGTCAAAACTAATCGAAGACCATTTGTCCTTGCAGAAGGGGAATCAGAACTCAGATCGTCGGAATGTCGAGTACAGAGAGGGTGGGTTTGCTTTGATTTTTTAGCCGAATATTGTAGCATTTTGTTCATAGGAATGTTTTTTAGAGCAATATGTTTAGGGGGTGCAGGAGGAGTTAAATTATTTCCTAATTTATAACAACTTATTAAATCTTTAATTTCTGGGGAAACCCACAAACCCCCCCCCCCCCCCCTAATTATAATTCCATCCGTTTTTTGGTTATGATTTATCTAAAATAAAAAAAAACGAGAAAATTTTTTTAAGAAATATATTTTTTTGAAAGCCAGACGAGTAAAGACGATAAATATTATAATATATATATGAGAAAGAATTTAATTTTTAGGACATATTCTAAGATTTTAGTAGAAATATGATTAAATTGCGATATCAGAGGGGATTCATACACCCCCCCCCCCCCAGGAGTCGAACCTGAGAACTAACATGCTTTTCGGGCAGTCAGTTCACACCCTCGAGACAAAGTTTTTTTAATTTCCGTTATATAATAATGGAGTAAAGAATTTCTGTGCTTATATCTTATATTGCGATTCAGAGAAAGGTTTTTTTGTCTCGAGGATGTGAGCCGAGGGGTGAACCGCGATCGGAATTAGGTGTACACCGTCTTTGAAATTATTTGGAATTCATTAGATAATCTATTGTCTTCTACTTGGAAATGAAAGCGGAAGTAGGTGTACACGATTTTAGGTCGCGGTTCAACCCTCGGTGTGAGGTGACTGCCCGGAAAGCATGTTAGTTCTCAGGTTCCACTCCTGAGAGGATGAATCCCCTCTGATATCGCAATTTAATAATATTTCTACTAAAATCTTAGAATCTGTCCTAAAAATTAAATTTTCTTTCTCTTTTAAAATTGATTTGTTAATATGAACCCGAGCTGATTTTTTGAAAAACATTCCAACCATTTTCAAAAAGAAGATGCTCAAATCATTAGTTTTAAATGTTTTTTTGAACCCCCCAATTTTGGCCAAATTCGAAGAAAATAATAACTTTCCTTTTTATTATAGGTTCATTTTATAGAATTTTTCATTTTTCTTGTTTTTTTTTTTTTTTTTTTTTTTAGTTTGAAAATCTTATAATTTTAATTTTTTAACCCTTCCCCCTTTAATTTTGGACTCGATTTCAAGCAAAATCTAATCAGCTCTTAATCTCAATCCACTAAAACTACATGTGAAATTTCGTTTTGAAATTCACACTAGTTTTTGAGCTAGTACGTCCACAAAAATTTGGTAACATATTAACTAACGTACTAACAGACATTTTGATAAAATAATTAATATCTCGAAAACTATAATTTTTTCGATGTTCACTTATTAGGGCTTTTTTGTAGAGCGAAATACCCTGGTTTCGCTCAATTTTTTTCATCAAAATAGTTTAAGCCCTTTTTGAGATATTTCGAAAAAAAGAAGGAAAAAACCATTTTTTTCATGCACGATTACAATACTTGACCATACCCTGTTTGGTAAAGTAAAAAACTAGAATAATTTTAAGAAATATATTATTTTTTTGAGACGTCTTTAAAAGTTCTGGTCACCAGCATTATTTACGATAAATATTATAATATATTGAGCCTTCGAAACTATAGTCTCAAATAAATAATATATATATTTTATATATATGTGTGTATGTTTATTTGCATCAAGCAGAGGACAATCTCTTTTTTCTCTCTATTATAATATATCCTAGTTTATTTTCATTAGTCTTAATATAATTCATATTTTATCAAAATCTTGGCTTGTGATTTTGGTTCTCCATCACAAAGAAAATGTCATTCGTTATTTTGAAATACATATCAGATATCACAGTTTTTGTTTTCAACTGACTTATTAATTAATTTCATAATCCGATTTAAACATTAAAGTATTAATATAAACTTTTAGATTACGTAATTCGAATTCAATTTTTTAAAAAAATAATATCCATTGAAGGAGACAATAAAATAGTGTGTCTTCTGCTTGAATTATAAATTTTATTATTTATAACGATATTATCCATGCTCTCTTCTAATGATCTAAAGACCTATTATTAATCGTCTATTGTAAATTTAAATTTTTTAATAAAATAATTTATTGATATTTTAATTAAATAATAATATAAACAATCTGAAAATATAAGACTATGGATTTTTTTTAAATATATTTCTTACCTAGGAGAAGGTGATCGGCCGCGGCGTGGCATGATTATTTCTTAATTAGTATTGTTCGAGTATTAAAGTAAGTAAAATGTTTGATTCTCAACTTAACTAAAATTATTATTAGCTAGGACGATGCTTATATTAAGGGGAGCTACGTAGATTCGAGACTTTCTAGAAAATGCTGACGTCACGAGAGTCACGTGATTGATAAACAAGCACGTAAACCGCCATAAAATTAAAGTTAAGAAATGATGTAATGACATATCTTTTATTTCCATTGAATATAAAAATAAAAACTGATGTTTCTAATGAGGTGATGAAAATAATGAAATTAAAAGAAGTAATTGAAATTTTTATTTCTTTACGTTTCAAACAGTGGCGTAACTAGAACGTTTGAAGCATATAAGCGGGGCAGGTGCCCCCCCCAGAAGACGAAATAAAGTCTATTATAATATTGGCAACTAAAAAGTAGAACATGCAAAAAATATATATACCTTAAGTAAAGAAAATTAAAAAAACTTTTTTTTTATTTTCTAAAGAAAATAATTTTTTTTTTTTTTTAATTTTTATTTACTTTATTTAAGGTAGTTGTTCAGCCAAATGCGTTTTTCTTAGGATTTTTGAAATTTAGACAGATTATTATTTAAATATTCTGTATTGATTAATATAAGGTCATTTTATAGTATATTTCATTTTTCTTATTTTTTTAGTTTGAAAATCTTATAATTTTAATTTTTGACCCCCCCATCCACCCCCAGCTCTTAATCTCAATGCACCAAAACTACATGTGAAATTTCGACTCGATATTCACACTATAGCTTTTGAGCAGAGCGTCCACAACAATTTGCACACACTAACGTACTAAATAATGACATTTCGACAAAATAGTTAATATCTCGAAAAATATAATTTTTTCGAGGATTTTTTGTAGACTACGTTAGCCTAGAGCCTACACATATTCGGTTCATACTCAGACAGAAGGGAACATTGCAGCAACGTTGCAGCAACGTTGCGAACCTTGCACAACATTGCCAACATTGCAGCAACGCTGCTGCAACATTGCAGTGGCACGTACAAATGTAACATTGCAGCAACGTTGCATCAACATACAGAAGTTGCAACGTTGCTGCAACATTGCAGTTGCAACGTTTAAATGTAACATTGCTGCAACATTGCTGCAACATTGCAGTGGCAACATTGAATTAAAAAAATTAGAAAAATAAATAGTTTAAAAAAATTTAAAAAAAAATTAGAAAAATAAAATCTTAAAAAAAAATTAGAAAAATAGAAACTTAAAAAAAATTTAAAAATGAGAAAATAAAACTTATAAAAAATTTTTTAAAAAAATGAAAAAAATAAAAACTTGAAAAAAATTTTAAATTAAAAAAATTAAAATTTAAAAAAAAATGAAAAAATTTTTTTTTACTTAATTTTTTAAAATTTTTTTTAAAACAACAGACAGATTTTAACAGGACTTTTAGTATGTTCATTGGGAAGCCGTAATAAGCATGTATACAGAAATTCAGATCTTGACAGATTAATGTTTTTATTTCTAATTTTAATGCATAAATATGTATATTTCATATAATCTCTTTTCAAATAATAATTGGCAGCAAAGTCGAGGGCGCCATCTGCCCCAAGCTTTGCCCGATATTCGCCGGTTCTAGACAAGAGTCAGTCAGTCAGTTTCCTTGACATTCACTCATAGAAAAAAAAGATGAAGTTAGTATACAAAATGTTTTAATTATTGGAAATTATTTGAAGTAAGAAAAACATTATTTTTATCTTATTTGATTGTCTACAGGTTGTCAATGAATTCGACCATCAAGGACGGATTGCAAGTAATTTCTCTGCTGGTTTAATGAGACAAGAAGAGGCAAAGCCTGCTATATCAAATCAATTGGAAAAAATTAATACGAACAGCAGTTATGCCCAAAAGAAAATGAAAATTGGGATTTTGACAATTCTGGCACCAATTAATTATATGTGTGTTAAATATAAATGTTTTTTGTTAAGGGAGAATGGTACCTATACGTTCTTTAGCAGTGTGTACAGGATGTAATTTTTATTACTTTAAAATAAGTCTCAAACAAATAAATAATATATATAAGTTATAGTGTCAAGGACGGCTGGGTCAGCCCCCTCTCTACTTGGCTTGCTGCTCCAGCACGGAAAACTGTATAAAACCCCTGAGAGCACCGCTCTCGAGGTCATTTGCCGACAGCTGGCACGAGCCCTAGACTTGCCCGAGCCTCACCCAAAATTGTCCCGGAAGGTTTTATATACTAAAGTGTTTCCTTCAAGTAACAAAAAATAAAAACACCTTTCCAATATTGTAAACTAAAATCTTGTAATTAAAACAAATAAAATATATTTAAAAAAGACTTTCAAATCTTTTTAAAAACCCCGATTTCAAACCTCGAAATCATATTTGGCGCAGTCGGTAGGACCTGGTAAACGAAATTTGACAACAAAACCAAATTTCGGTGATTTTTTAATCTTTGTTACCAACGAGTCCCCATTCTACGAGTCTACCAGCTGACATCCTTGACCTTCACCCACGCACCCAGCTGCAAGCAAACAGCGAGCCGCGAGTGAGTCATCGAGTCCATCGCCCTGGTAACCCGAAACACCTAAACACTTATCAGCGAGACTTCCGCCGAGAAGAAGGTGTAAGTCACGTTTCTTTGATAAAACAAAAAAAAAAATATATATAATTTAGTGACAAACTCTATAAACAATATAATAAGAAAAATAAATCCTTTATATCAAATAAAAAGTAAATAAAGTAATTAAGAAAACTTAATAGTTATCCCTGGCTCAATAAATTAAAAACACATAACAGCCAAATAAATATTGAGTTTAATTAATTAAAAATAAAAGAATAAAATAAAATAAAATAAAAACGTAACTATAATTTAAGAAATTAATTTAAGTTAATTAAGTAAAATCTTGTAAAATTAAAATGGCAGAATTTAAAGATAAATTTTTAAATATGGTACCAGACTTTACTGGGCAACCAGAAACCTTAACGAGATTTCTAACAGTATCGGACCAACTAATAAATAAATTTTATAATCGAGACGAGCCAGACCATTTCGAAAATACTTACCTAATTCATTCTATAGTTTCAAAAATTAAGGGAGATGCGTCTGCTAAGTTAGCAAACCATCCTTTAGATAATTGGGAAGAAGTAAAGGAGGCCCTAAAAAACTTATACCAGGATAAAAGGGACTTGTTCACTCTAAACATGGAACTGACAAAACTAACACAAAAAAACGATACGCCTTTTGATTATTTTGAAAAAATAACTGCAATACTAAACCTAACTCAAAATTACTTCACTCTAAATTACGCGGGACCGGCGATCGAAACTTTAAAAAAGTACCATCAAGATTTAAGTTTGAGGGTATTTTTAAAGGGATTAAACGAGCCCCTCAGTTCCCTATTGGTAACTAAGGGACCGGAAACTCTTAGTGATGCCTATTCGATGCTCACCAACGAGTATCAATATATTAAAAATAAACCGTATAATCAACCTCAAAGACCTAATTTCACACAACCCCAAACACAGTTTAAATATGCCTTACCATCCCCATCCCCAATACAAAATTCATCACACTTTAATAGATTTCGCACCCCCACTAATATGAGACAATCAACCCCCTTCTCACCTAGACAGCCAAATTCTTTTGCACCAAGACAACCACATACTTTCTCACCCAGACCACTCTTCACACATAGTAGAAATTTAACACCACAAACAACACCTTCGACCTCACGGTCCATACCCCATAATTATAACGCCCACGAAGCTACATCCCAGCTAAATTCAAACAATGACGATACATTATTAAACGACGAAAATTATTTTTTAGGAAGTGGCCCCCGAGAGAACGAAATTACATAAAACCCCAAATTGATTATAAAAATTTTGAATATAGGGACAGCATAAACGAAAAATCAACATTACCCTATTTAGAGTGGAGGAATTTAAAAGTACTAATAGATACGGGATCTACTGTAAATTTAATAAAACCAGATTTAGCTAATTTATACACAAAGTTTAAAGAGGATAATTTTATAAAATCTGTCCAGAAAAATGGGTCCAGAAAAATAACTGAATATACCTATGTAAAATTTTTAGGAAAGGAATATATAAAAACACTAATATTTGATTTTCATAAGGATTTCGATATATTATTGGGATTAGACGCAATCAAAAAGTTAGAATTTGAATGGGATTTTAAGAATGACGTAATTAGATATGAGAATACGATATATAAACTTAAATATCATATTAATATTAGCGAGACAGATAAAAAAGGTTCACACAGCAAAAGTGATGATACAAGCCGTGATTCACCTAGTAATCTAGTTAAAGAGAAATATGAACCCTTAGATAAGCCAGTTGTAGAACAAATAAAGCTTAGTGAAAATAAAACTGATATGGTCATTATAAAGAATCCATGGGAACAATTAAATAAAAAGGTAAGGGATAAAAGGGATAATACTAATAAGGTCAATGAACCTGTGATAAATGTTAAAATTAGCCAGTTATTGAAAACAAGAGGTCAGATGTTAGGTGATAGAAAACAAATTCATCAACCCACGCACAAAAGATTAAAAATTAAAAACAGGAAGGAAATTAAAGACCCCATAGAGATAGATAATAAATATTCACGTGATAGAAAAATAAGGGTGAAAGATGGAAAAAATTACAAAGGTAAAGTTTCGCTAAATAAGCATTCAATAAATAGCTTGACATCGGATTTAAAAAAAAAACAAAAAAAAACGAAGTACATAGAAAGAATATTCAGCAGACTTCCGCTACCCCAAAAATTAATTACAGACGCCGGAAATGAACTTAATAACGAGTTACTTAAAAGCTTTTTAGAACGAATAGTATAGAAATTCATTATACATGTATTGAAAATCCGAAATCGAATTCTCTGATAGAGAAGGTTCCACTCCACAATTATTGAACATATTAGAATCCTAAACAATAAAGAAAATGTCAAAACGGACCCCATAACTACAAAATTTAAATATGCCGTTATATAATTACTCAATCCACCCCTTAATAAAAAAAATTAAAATATTTATAGATACTGGAACCACAAATTCTTATATTAATCCTAAATTAGCAAATAAAATTAAAAAAAAATCAAATCACCTTCAACCTTATTATTGTAACTTCTGCTCACGGCTCTGGCAAACAAAATTTTGTAATTAAAAGATCATTTTTTGAAATTTTTTCACACCAATGTTCCCCTTGTATTTCATTTGTATAATTTTTATTCCAAGTTCGAAATATTATTATATTATTATATTATTTGATAATATTCGGAAACTTCAGGCAAAATTCGACTTGTAAATGACACATTAGACACAAAAATCCAAACTTTTAAAAATTCATTATTTGAATATCGGATCGAGACTGTCGGCGATAAACAATCTTAATGTTGATCTTTCGACGTTTCGAGTTGACCATCTGAATGATGAAGAAAAAATTCGGACTCACGAAATTGTTTCAAAAATTTTTTATTATGACTAAAATTCACTACTCACTTTTACCAATCAAATTAAATATTTTATTCGAACCACCGATGATATACCGGTAAACACAACCAAATTCTCTATAAATATAAGCTAAAACAAATAACTTTTCGACTCTAGATTTGGCTAACGGTTCGCATCAAAATTAAGATGGAATCAGCCTATAAAGAAACAAAAAATGTGAAACTGTTACAGGAATAGTTTACTTCTATTGTCGCTACTCGCCCTTTCGACAACCAACGGACAAATTGACGACATTTCTCAAACCGGCTACCAAGCCATACAATTTATTAAAACACGACTGTTTGACGAATACAATTACGTACACTTTTACTATAACCTAAACTTAATTCACTTCGAATATCAAAACCTTCAAGCCAGTTATCTCAAATTAAAAGAAGCATCCACTCAGTTTAACGAAACCCATATCTCATTTCTTAACCTTTTGGAAATAAATTTAAAATCCTTAAACACCAAATTATTAAATTTAAATAAACAAACCAGAATTAAAAGAGGAATCATGAATGGTCTAGGCTCAATAATTAAAGTAATTACAGGCAACTTAGACAACAATGATAAATTGCGTTACGATCACATTTTAGAAAACCTAGATAGAAACCAACTTAAACTACAAAACCAAAATAAAATTATTATAAAAACTTTCAATAATGTTACTAAATAACTTAATAAACAAATGGAAAAAACTAATTTTAATCATGAAAAAATTATCAAAATCTCTTGAATACTCTCCCCCAACTTTCGATCACTATAAACTCTCAATTAAATTCTATAAATAACATCGAAACATCCTTAACTTCCTGTAGTATGAATGTTTTGCATGAAGCAATAATATCGATGAAAGACAACGAAGTTTTAATAAAATGTAACGGTCTAAGCAAATATTTAAAAAAAGGAACTTATAAAATTAAAAATAATAACTGTGAAATTAACAATAAGAAAGTGT
Source organism: Forficula auricularia (assembly GCA_024734495.1). Classification (NCBI taxonomy): domain Eukaryota; kingdom Metazoa; phylum Arthropoda; class Insecta; order Dermaptera; family Forficulidae; genus Forficula; species Forficula auricularia. The sequence continues at coordinate 1,700,340 of JALMQS010000852.1, read as the reverse complement.
TGACATTTAAAACCAAATTCGAGGAAATTGCCATTCCTAAAATTAATATAAAATTGTGTGAATTAAAATTGTCAAAAAAAAAAAAAAAAAAAAAAAAAAATAAGGAAATAACCATTCATGACTTACATAAAATTGAAATAAATAAAATTAACCTAGACGAAATTTACTCGAATAAAAAGACCTGGTTTTCAAACACTACTATTAATTGTATTTTAATAATAATAATAATTATAATAATAGTAATAATAAGTGTAATTTTAATTGTATTCAATCCAAAATTTGTACGAAAAATTGTAATTAGACGTAGGACAATTGGAAACACTTTAGATAATAACCAAGCCTCAGTTGTCCAAACCTCTGCCAACCCTCGGCTTGATTTTTAAAGGGTGGAGGAGTTATAGTGTCAAGGACGGCTGGGTCAGCCCCTCTCTACTTGGCTTGCTGCTCCAGCACGGAAAACTGTATAAAACCCCTGAGAGCACCGCTCTCGAGGTCATTTTGCCGACAGCTGGCACGAGCCCTAGACTTGCCCGAGCCTCACCCAAAATTGTCCCGGAAGGTTTTATATACTAAAGTGTTTCCTTCAAGTAACAAAAAATAAAAACACCTTTCCAATATTGTAAACTAAAATCTTGTAATTAAAACAAATAAAATATATTTAAAAAGACTTTCAAATCTTTTTAAAAACCCCGATTTCAAACTCGAAATCATAATTTATATACATAAAATATTTGATATATATGTGTGTATGCAGGAATTATTTAACGGATTATAGTGGTGTTTCACAAAGTGGAAATAAAATTAAAAAAATTAAAAAATCTTTTAAATTATTTTGGAGATTTTTTATTTATCTCTATACATATTTCGGGCTATGAACCCTTCATCATCATTTTTTTAATTTTATTTCCATTTTGTAAAACACCACTATATAGTAATCCATAATAAGTAAAAATATATTTTTCTAGGTGGGTTTCACAAATAATTATTATGTGAATATATTATTTGTGAAACCCACCTAGAAAAATATATTTTTACTTATTATCTATTAAAATGTTTCACCTAGAACCGACACCAAATTCTTTAAAGATTATATAGTAATCCTTTAAATAATTCCTGTATTTAATATGTTTCACTATAAACCAACACGCTTTCCTTAAACTTTATATGTGTGTATGTTTGTTTGTATCAAGCAGAGGACAACCTATTTCTGACTAAATAAAAAAGAAAATTGTTGTTTTTTTAATTTTTTGAAATCATTGTTCATTATAAACTATTATCATAAAACTGTTCTCCCTTGTATCTGTAATCTTTAAATTAAAAAAAAACAATTAATAAATTTTTATTTTTTTTTGTATTTTTTAAATCATTTTTCAATATAAACTATCATCATAATATAAGACTGATCTCACATGTATTGTATCTGTACTTGCCATTTTATATTAATAAACGAAACTTATTTCATCATAAAATATTATTTCTTATTCATTTTTCCTGCAATATTCCTGCAACATTCGCAATACTCCTGCAAGATTCGCAATGTTCCTGCAACGTTCCCGCAACGTTGCTGCAACGTTCCTGCAACGTTGCTGCAACGTTCGTGCAAAGTTCAGAGGCGGACATAGGAATGTTGCTGCAACGTTGCTGCAACGTTCATTTCTGTCTGGGTATTAGGTTGTTTTTTTTCCGTCAATTTCGGCCCCCAAAGAAAATAATAACTCTTTTTTTATTATAGGTTCATTTTATAGTATATTTCATTTTTCTTGTTTTTTTTTTTTTTTTTTTAGTTTGAAAATCTTATAATTTTAATTCCCCCCCCCCCCCCCCTTTAATTTTGGGTTCGATTTCAACCAAAATCTAATCAGCTCTTAATATCAATGTACCAAAACTACAAATGAAATTTCGTTTTATATTCACACTAGTTTTTGAGATAACTATCTTTTTTTATTCAAAGCCGACGTTTCGGAGGTTTATTCCCTCTTTCTTCAGGGTATTGAAAGGTCAGTGAAGGAAATACGATGTGACATTCCCATCTGTCTCCTCTATCAGTGGCAGTAACAATATTATACAGTATTTCATTCTCAGCAGAATTTAGTACCTACACTTTTTCCCCACCCCCTCTTCCTCGAAACTAAAATGAGCCGCCCCCCCCCCTAGGTGAAATCCTGGGTACGGTCTTGTTTGAGGCCCCTGGCAAATTCATCGGATGGGGATCTCCCTCATTGTAAAGAAGGTAAACCAACGTTGTAATTTCTTTTTAATAAATCACCTGTAAACAGGCGCGGATCCAGGCCTTAAATAAACTGCAACGGATCGTTGCTAAACTTTATCCAAATTCATTTGAAATATAAATATGTTTATTCCTTTATTATTAATCAGATTTCACTTGCCATTTGCAGTTCATGTTGACTTTAATTCAAAAATAATGATCGATTCCTATTTAAAAGTCGAGGAATAAACATTCTACATTCGATTTTTGACATTTCGGTTATTAATGGTAACCATTGGTGAAGACATGGAGGAATCGCCTTAAAATCAAAAATAGCGAACTATTCTCATCTAATACTTGAGGAATAACCATTCTAAATTCGATTTTTGACATTTCGGTTTTTATTGGTAACCATTGCTGAAGACATGGAGGAATCGACTTAAAATCAAAAATAGCGATTAATTCTCATTTATTACTTGAGGAATAACAATTCTACATTAGATTTTTGACGCTTCGATTATTATTGGTAACCATTGCTGAAGACATTTTTATTTAACCTAAAAAGTGGGTTAACTTTAGTACTTTTTTGACATTTTTTCGCTTCAGCCATTGCCGCAACAGCTTTCAATCGCTTATTAAGAACTTTTTGTTTTATATATCTTGCTTTCATATGTACTTTATCTGACATTTTCATGATAAAATATATACAAGCTCGGACAGTGTTGCCATATTTCTCAAACGAGCACGGGATTGGCTAATAGTGCTACATCCGCCTCCGTGGTGTAATGGTCAGAGTAACTGACTGGCAACCCAGAGGTCTCGGGTTCAATTCCCGGCTATACCCAGACATTTTTTCTGTAAGTATACGGTCTGGTAATAAAAATTAAGTGGGAGATAAATTTAACCGAATTTATCGCGCGGAGAATTTACCACTGCTCGAAGCCCTTAAAACCTTAGTAAATTGGATATTGAATTGTATCTAAGTTTCTGAGATTGGCTCGTGATCCCGGCTTCTTTTCCTTCTACTCTGTTCTTTTCACGATGGAGGGGCCAGCCCATACAGGCCTTTAGGGGATCCACCTTCTGGTGTATCTCCTTCTCACATCAATATCATTAAAAAAAAAAAAAAAAAAAAAACATGGAGGGATCGGCTTAAAATCAAAAATAACGATCGATTATTATCTAATACTAGAGAAATAACCTTATTGCATTCCATTTTTGATGTTTTGACTATTAATGGCAACCTCTACTGAAAACGTGGAAGAATCGACTTAAAATCAAAAAGACTAAATTCTTTTATGGCACACAACTCAAGCTTGAGTTGTTTAACCTAATTGAATACTATAATTTGTGACTTTAATTTAGACCATGGGTTCCGTAGTTTTTTCCTGAGGACCCTGTGAAGTCGCGCTTGCCGCCAGATCGATTACAATACTTTCCCCATGCTTCGCATTGGATAAAGTAAAAAGGTTGTGGGCACGGTTAGCCGAAAATCGGCCAAGTGCGAGTCGGACTACGGACTCGCTCACGATCGATACATTACATTCCTACAAAGGAAATGTTTACATAATGTATGACTCCCCGGCCAAGACCTTGTACAGTGTATATATAGCTCTATGCGGGCAAAGCCGCGGGGCGATCACAAGTAAATTAATAAACCTGTAATTGAAACCGTTGATAATTTCATCGATATCCAGGCTTACATCTTTGTGTATATTTAGGAGAGCTAGCCCGGATAATCTCTCCTGTGCCATTGAGGCACGCAACCAAGATTTTACTCTGCATAGAGTAGGAAAACGATCTCTCCGCGGTAGCTGCTCTGATCGGGAGAGTCGCCAGTATTTGTAAGAAAGTTTTTATATTAGGGTACAAATCTTGGTCGCATGTTTCAATGAGATGAGCTACCGACTTTGGTATGGCGGAATTGTTTTCACATTCTTTTTTTTTTTTAATTTTATTAAGGCATTGGATATAACATCATGCCCAAACCGGTGAATCCGCGCTTGTATGTAAAGTACATACAAACACTATTATAATTATTGTCTGCATTTTTCGTTGATTTTCTAGTAACTTCTAATTTAAAGAGCGTATTGGATTGAAATAACAATTTTATTTGAAAGTAATGAAAGGCAGCCCAGGGGTAGGGAAGAAAGAAAAAATTAACACATATCCAAATGAGGTGTAATTTATTGGATTCTTTCCTCCTTTCCATTCAAACCGACGTTTCGGAGTAATAAATTACACCTTATTTGGATATGTGTTAATTTTTCTTTCTCCCCTACCTACCCCTGGGCTGCATTCCATTACTTTCAGTAAAAATTTTACCAGTCCGCCTCTCTCCAGAGAAAATTTCGTTGCAAATAAATAACAATTTTATTTTTAGTCAAAATTTTAATTATTAAAATTCCTTTTTTTCGGGTTTTCTGTTCAGCAAAAGTGTTAATGACAACATCAAAGTTCAAATTTCGGGTCATGGATAGAATAGGTAAGTTGAGTAACCTTTCTTGTCCCATAGAATTCCTTAAATAAGTTTTTATCAATTTTAATTTTGAAAATGATCGCTCGTAACTAGCCGTAGTCACAGGAATGGTTACAAATACAAATAATAGAAATGCAGTGCATATTTCAGAAAAGTTTGAAGAAATAAAATGATTCTTTGTGATTAATAAATCAGCAAGTTCTCTTATAGAAGATGACTTTTCTATTTCTTGTCTAAAAGTGGATCGAAAACTGAGAATTTCCTTGACAGACGAGACACGAATATTTTAATAATAACTAGCTTCAAGGTCCGCCTTCGGCGGGGCTTTTGCTAGCCAGGGCGCTTAGCCCCTGGACCCCACGTGGCTGCTTTATTGATGTTTTATTAGTAACAGAGAATAAATATAATTGTTTTATTATAAAGTCTTAAATAGATATAATTTGAGATTCTATTTAACTGTAATATACACTCATAACAAATAAGATGAAACAAATATTTAAAATGTATTAAAAATCCACTTGTTATCATTAAGGGGAAAATAAAAAAAAAGTTATATTATATGTAGGTATTATTATAGATAAGAAGACTTGAAAATTACAATTATTATTCATTTTGCTAGACACAAAAGTATATACAATCTATTTATAAAAATTCTCTTATTCTCAAGCTTGAGTTGTTTATCATAAAAGAATTTAGTCTTATTGATTTTAAGTCGATTCTTCCACGTTTTCAGTAGAGGTTGCCATTAATAGTCAAAACATCAAAAATGGAATGCAATAAGGTTATTTCTCTAGTATTAGATAAGAATCGATCGTTATTTTTGATTTTAAGTCGATTCCTCCATGTCTTCAGCAATGGTTACCAATAATAATCGAAGGGTCAAAAATCTAATGTAGAATTCTTATTCCTCAAGTATTAGATGAGAATCGATTGCTATTTTTGATTTTAAGTCGATTCCTCCTCCTCCATGTCTTCACCAATGGCTACCAATAAAAACCGAAACGTCAAAAATCGAATATAGAATGGTTATTCTTCCCCTGTTAAATGAGAATCGATCATTATTTTTTGAATTAAAGTCAACATGAACTGCAAATGATATCTGATTAATAATAAAGAAATAAACATATTAATATTTCAAATCAATTTGGATAAAGTTTAGCAACGCTCCTTTGCAGTTTATTTTAAAAAATTTTGTTTTTAAATGTACTTTAAAAAAAATAGATAGTTTTTTTAAATCTTTGTTGCATTATTAAATTCTTCTTCAACGATAATGTTGTTAGAACTCTATTATGTATGCTATTAAGAATGAATGACACTCAAAAATCTGTCAAACAGGGCCGCCAACACATGTTTAATTTGCTAGTTTAGTTCTTTTATTGTTTGGCAAGCTATGTTGGCTAACCTGATTGTTTTTTAGTTTTTCCTGAATTTTCCATTTTTTCCGGGCAACTTTTCCAATTTTTTTTTACGTATTAACCTGAATTTGACTATTACGAACATTAAAAAAAAAATTAGCCAAATCGGTCCAGGCATTTGAGAGATCTGCGCTTACAAAGAAACAGAAATTCATTTTTATTATATAGATAAATGTTAGGATCCTCCTGAGCTCGCGGCCCTCTCGGGCCCAAGGTGCCCTGAGGCCGGTTGCCCGTGGTATTGCCACCCTATTGTTACGCCACTGGTTTCAAAGTGCAAATTCTCTATGTTCTTTCAGTTTAATTTATGGAACTCAGATCTAAAATTACTATGGTGCTATTTTAATTGCGCCAACGAAAAAATTATCGAATACTTTTGGCTTTCTAAAGAACAATGCGCATGATTGGCTATTATTTTTATAATTTGTATCACATCAAATAATTTGGATTTTTGAGTTCAAAATCATCTCGATCAACAGCACTTAGAAGCGTTCATCTTAATACTTACATATTTTACAGAGTTTTCTTATATCTATCACAAACTTACTTGTCTGTTTTAGGTGTGGTTGATTTTGCAGATGCAATTTGTTGATTTGAATGACTACTTGGCCCTTTTCCTTGAGGTGAAGGGGATGGTGGTCTGGGAGGAGGACGTGCTCTAATTCTTGGTGCATGGGCGCTACGTCTTTGATTTGGCATTTTATTTAAAATAATTCTATTAAAAAAATCTTGAAAATAGTGTGTATTTACTAATAATTTTATATATTTATATTTATATTTATTGTTAAAAAATTTTGTAAATAGGATTATCAAGAAATAATATCTTTTAAGGAGATAGGTCTTAGCTCTTGGTGAAACATTTTTTAATAATTAGAAATTAAGTAAAATTACGAGGTAGGGTTAACATAAAATTTTATACCTCGTAATTTTGGTTAATTTCTTATTAAGAATTAATTATTTTATAAGAGTTGCTATTATTATTATTATTATTATTATTTTAATATATTATCAAAAAGTGACCAATATTAAAATAAAATTCAATGTTAAAAGACTCACTTCGGACTAGACAGTAGGGTGGAACGAAAAAGCCCTCCCCCCAAAAAAATTGCTCAATTTATTAGGCTGTATGCGGAATAGTTGCCACCTATAAGTGTAATCATGTGTATGAAATTTGAACTTCCTACGATGCAATCTTAAGGTGCCCCTTTGCCACCACGAAAATTTGGGACTTATTTCAGATTTTTGCTTATAACTCAAAAACCATGGATCCTACGGAAAATTTTATTCTTACCAAAATGAAAGAGCATAGAATTTCGCGTTGAATAACCTACTGAGAAATCAGTTTAGACGTTTAGCCACGATCGATTTGATGCCGGAGTAGATACAGATGAACGTCCGAAGCACTTTGGACATTCGGATAAATATGATACAGTTTTACTTCGTGTAACCACTGGTATAACGAAATGGAATTCGTTGGTTTGGTTGCCGCATCAAGAGTTGTCAAATGAAACGGAAACAACCGTGTCCTCAAGATCTTCGGGAAAGAGTGAACACAGATTTTGTCCTGCTTTTTCCAAATCTAGAGACATCTCAAATTCAATACTGGCCTTTGAATTTGTCATTGAGAACAACGCACTCTTTTCGCCTTTTGGTTAATCAGCGCCCAATTTATTTTACAATTGTAGAAATTATTTACAACTTAATTTCAAGAATCCTCATTCCACATATTAAGTTGAGTGGTTTCTTGTGACCACCTAATGAGCATAATTCACTTTTCCGCCAAGTTCGTAAAAATTTCTTATCTTTTACGATCGCTTATGACTAAACCTCTGAACCGATTTGAACTTTTAAGTAAGTTATTCAACGAACAATTTTATGCTCTTTCATTTTAGTAAGTGTAAAACTTTCGGTAACACCCATGGTTTTTGAGTTATAAGCAAAAATCTGAAAAAAGTCCAAAATTTTCTTGGTTTTTAGGCCCTTAAAAATTTAGCACCAGCCAGAAACTGTCGCAAACTCATATAACTCTTATTTGAAATGCCCAAAAATTATTTCAGGGCTTGCATATTTATTGGCCAGCCCGGCTTTTTTTTGGTCTAAATTGCCTGGGCTAAAAAGGTAAGGTTTAAATATTCAGCGCCTGAGAACGCAACCCACTTATCAGAATGTGCTATTCGAATGCATAACCTAGTCTACCAGGCTGCGCTACATTTTTTTCTTTCCAGTCTGGAAGATTAGATAGAGTAGTTTTTAAACTACTTCTCTCTTTAGGTATAATTCAACAATTTTCGAAAACTTTTTGTTCAGATTTCCTGAGAGCTTTTGCGAGATTATATGTATCTATATCCCCCCTAATTACAAAGTGAAAAAGGATTTTTTTTAATAAACTTAATATAGCCTCAGTAGCCCTGCATATCTCAGTCTTTTGACCAAGTTTGGCACACAAATCTTCTTGCCAAACTGCTAGCCTTTGTCTTCAAGGCAACACTTCACAAATGGTTAGAAAGCTTTCTGGAATGACATCCCAATCTTTTTCTACAAATGCTGGTGTTCCTCAATGTCAATATTGGCCACAGAAAAAAATAAAAGCTTTTTTTTATTATAGGTTCATTTTATAGTATACTAGCTGCAAGGCCTGCCTTCGGCGGCCCTCTTGCTACTCCCCCGAACCCCACACTCATCCCACACCTAATTTACACACTCTTCCTTTATTTCAATTAAAATTTATACACAGCTAATAACTCATGACACTTGATAAGTGCACCAATTAAAAAAAAAATCGTTAGGTGCCGTTTTCGAGAAAAAAAAACAAAAAATCTTTGATGTAAATGTCAACTTCTGGTGTTCAGATTTCACCCAAAACCTTGCAGTACTCCTTCTAGCCTATATCGAGCTTAAGCTTTGAATTTCGTAGCTCTGAGACTAACGGTTGCGAAACGCAAGGGGGGGGGTACATACGTACATACCTACATACGCACTGACCAATGAATTTTTAGCCCCTTTTTAGCTAACAATTTCCGGATTTAAGTTCTAAATCCGGTTTCAATCTATTAGGGCATCGATTCCTCCCACCTAGAAGTTACAAAATGAAATTAACTTTATCATCTCTGAGATACAACCTCTCAAAGAGTCAAGACCCCGGCAGGCGATCGCAATACTTCACATTATATTCGTCTTGTCCGCCTCCGTGGTCTAATGGTCAGAGTAACTGACTGCGAACCCGGAGGTCTCGGGTTCGATTCCCGGCTATACCCAGACATTTTTTCTGTAAGTATAGGGTCTGGTAATAAAAATTAAGTGGGAGATAAATTTAACCGAATTTATCGCGGGGAGAATTTACCACTGCTCGAAGCCCCTAAAACCTTAGTAAATTGGATATTGGATTGTATCTAAGTTTCTGAGATTGGCTCGTGATCCCGGCTTCTTTTCCTTCTGCTCTGTTCTTTTCACGATGGAGGGGCCAGCCCATACTGGCCTTTAGGGGATCCACCTTCTGGTGTATCTACTTCTCACATCAATATCATTAAAAAAAAAAAAAAAAAATCTATAGAATATAAATGCGAAAGTAAAATCCAGAAGTATGACATCAGGCTATTGTATGAAGCAGAAGAAAAAGTCCATGGGGACATCGTTTTCGGATCGAAGGAGCTCAACTCTCTTCTGGTGAGGGATTTGGTTCAGGAGCACGGCCAAGGTCCTGTTCTCGTTGGACCCAATGAACCCTTCAGCACTTATTTCTTCCAGAGTGCTGGAGGTCTCCCATATTATGAAATTCGGGTGATTTCGTATGACCACATCTCGATCTCGAATACGGCCGCCATCATGATAGCCCTGGAAATCATATGACGGTACCGTTAATTCATGTTAATAATTGTAATTTTCTTATTATTATGTTTGCAATGGTCCTGTGGATTGAACCATAATTTATTTTTAATAATTAATTAAATTCTTATTTTTATTCATCATTAAGTCTAATTGAGGCAATCAATTGATCATCAAACAAGGGAAACTTATGAGTTCTGGGAAAGCGTAGCAATGACCAGTAATTAACAACATAGAAGAGCATTGACATGAGCAAGTTCAGTTCGTCATTGTCATGAGAGAGAGTGAGCATCTACTGCTATCAAGTGCTCAGAATATATCTACACAAATACTGTTATATTCAAGTTCCGCAGTCGTCATTGTCAGGAGAGAGAGTGAGCATCTACTGCTATCAAGTGCTCAGAATATATCTACACAAATACTGTAATATTCAAGTTCCGCAAGTCATTGACATGACATGAGTGAGGCGAATTGACAATACACATTCTATTATTATTACCACAGCGAGAGAGCCAAAAGCTGCAACTTCTCCTGATATATATATATATGTTCTATATTCCTTTCTTCATCGAGTAACCTTCGTCATCTAAGGCCCAGTATTAATGGTACACGTTCGTCGCTAATACCAGGACTTCCGGCATACAAGGCGCATACCGCTGATATATATATAATTATCTACATTGAGACCCGAGAAGCACACCTTCGAAGTCGGCGCTCAAACCCATTATATATATATTATTCTCACCGGCCGTTCTTCAGCAGCGACGAGTCTATCAATAATCCCGCTGGACCCAAACGAGTTTGCCGTGTACGACACTCTCTCTACTTCACCTCAACTAATTGTACTGCTAAGGAATAAAACAATATCATTGTCTATCATAACCGCTGGTCTGTATAACATTATTTATAGCATTAGTACCAGGAAGCCCATTTCCCTACATCCTTCACTCATCACCTCAAATTTCATTCTCCATTTCAGGGACGTGCCACTTGGATCAGTCACTGAGGGACACACCCACCCCATTAATAAATAGCGAAGCAGATTAATTTAACAATAACGTAATAAAATAAAGCCCAATTTCCCTAGTACATAAGTTACATTCACCCCCTTGCCCCATAATAACCCCCCACCCCCTCGTGAATATGTACAGAAGGGGAAATGATGACCATTTCTAGTTTTGAGTGAATAAGAAAAAAGAAATTGCTCTAGCGTGAAAAACTTAGATAGATAGATAAAAGATGGCACTTAAGTTTCAAATCGGAGGAGCAAAATACTAAATATACTATATTTTTTAAATGCTTTTATCACAAACTTAGTAACCAATTTTTTTACAATGAAAATGAGGACACAAATTAATTGAAGAAAAAAATGTCGTAAAGAGAAGAAACATTTTATTTGTTGCAAAAATAATAAACTATAATATGATAAATGCATAGTAAAAACATTTGTAGCATTTTATATTGCATATAGAGTTCCAGCCTGGCTCCCTCATGCCTCCAGAACAAACCTAAACTCCTTGGAAAGAGTTCAATCAAAAACATTACGGACAATTAGCCAGCCTCCTCCAGGAATTTCAAACGAAATAATCCTAATCGGCTTAGCAATGGACTCCCTCCTAGACAACTTGGAAAATCACAACAGCAGATTTAAACTAAAATGCCTAACAAACTAAAACCCGCTGTTCCAGCAACTACAATTGACATGATCAGACATGACATAAAAATAATTTTAAGAAAAAATAAAAACCGACTTTCAAAAAATTAAATGCAACAAATAAAATACACTAAAAGGTATAAAATAACTTATTAACTTATTATTAATTATTAACTTATTTAGTTACAACTAAACTACGAAATATTAACACGAAATTACTTTTTGAAGTCGGTGCCAAACAAACTATACCTATAAGCGAGCGTACCAGCCAAACGTACTAAGTAAGATCCGTCGAGTGCGATTCATAAAAGGTATATGTTTGGCACCGACTTCAAAAAGTAATTTCGTGTTAATATTTCGTAGTTTAGTTGTAACTAAATAAGTTAATAATTAATAATAAGTTAATAAGTTATTTTATACCTTTTAGTGTATTTTATTTGTTGCATTTAATTTTTGAAGTCGATTTTTATTTTTTTCTTAAAAATTATTTTTATTTTTCTCTTTTTAGTGATGTTATTAATAGTGATCATATCATCAGAACTTGACCAAATTAATATGACACCATCCCTAAGACACCCCCTTTCGGATAAAAAAAGAACCATCGAAATCGGTTCATAAACAAAGAGGTTAGGTCTAAACAAACCTAATAAAAAAGGTCTAATACCTATGAAAAAAAAACGAAAAAAAAATGGGACCAATCGGAAGCTAGACTGGACCCAATGCAAAAAAATTTTCAAAATCGGTTGACAATTGGCGGAGATATGAGGTAACATAGGCACAAAAAAAAAAAAAAATTCAGTCGAATAGAGAACCTCCTCCTTTTTTGAAGTCGGTTAAAAATAAATACCACGGAACAAAGAGGTTTTTCAATACAAAATTTTTTCCTTTTTCAAAACTAGAATCAAACAATCACAGTCACACATAGAAGATCAAGGGGCTCTCGATGATGGAGAAGAAATCCCCGAAGTCGAAGCAAACAAGATATTTAAAAATTATATATAGAGTACCTGTAAAAATTAAAATTATTCTCACATTTATCAATATTATGGTTAAATAAAAATCTTAAAACCGAAAAAAATTATATTGTAATAATGTTGACATGCATAATAATTTTTATTGAAATGAGTACTTTTCCATTGAATAAATATTTTTTGTCAATGTATCATCTCTTAACAATATATTAGATATATCTGAACAATATTTGAATTTATCTACATATAATTTCTATAAATAATCTCGATTGAATACAGAGATTTTCAGATTGATCTTAAAATATCGAAAAGGAGGACACTTTTCGGGAGAGGACAGAGCTTACAAAAGAAGGACTCTCTTCCCTAAAGGAGGACGATTGGTCACCTCAACAATAAACCATTTAACGTTTTTATTTATTTATTTACTGAAGTAAAAGTGATGTAAAAATTGACAAACATATTTTTTAATAATAATAATTTTATATTTAGTTGGTTTATGTCCATTTTAATAATAAATAAAAGATTTACGGTTTTTTGGACAATTTTTTTATTAATGTTAAATATCAATTTTCGTACGACGTTTCGTCCTTTTTCAGGACTTTTTCATGTTTTGTCCTTTGTTTTCAGTACTTGAAAAAGTCCTGAAAAAGGACGAAACGTCATACGAAAATTGATATTTAACATTAATAAAAAAAATTGTTCAAAAACCCGTAAATCTTTTATTTATTATTTTTAAATTAAGGTCTATCTTTGAGTAAATACAATACAACCACATCTGAAATAAATTTTTAACACACCCTAAGAACTTTTTCGTAAAGGTTAATTAAAATAAGAAATGAATAATTAAAAAGGAAAATAAATAATTAAAATAAAAGAAAGATAGTATTATATTACTCGTCGAAAATTCTATTAAATTAGAACTAAAATATATGATTAGATGATCAATAGAGAGAATGCTGCCTTAACGCTAAAAGAGCGAAGTTTACAGATTGATTTTTCAGTACTTTAGTTGGTTTATTAGATAGAAAGAAAGTAGAAAACAGCTAATAATTTTCTTAGAGAAGGTTCTTGATGAAAGCCTTAAATAAATAATTAGAATCGGCTATAGAAAAGTTTAACAATGTATTAGGGATCGTGCGTCACGACTTTAGCGCCAACTGGCGACGAAAATGTAAGCTTTGGGGGATGATTTATTAAACGTCCAAACGTGCATTCTTTTATCTCTGATATATACTATAATAGAATATTTGCCCCAATCCCCCCAAATTATTTGAATAAATAAACACAACTACTACACGCTACCTTCGCCAGTAGTGCTGCCTCTATGTTTAATAGGATGATTAAAAAAAGCTTTTTTTACAAGAAACATATGTTGCGTCTGTAGATAAAGCATTTGCTCTCCAATAAATTCGTTATTATTTATTATTTTATGAATAGTGTTCGGTATTCACCTATACCTCTTAACAGGAGCTTCCGTAGATCAATTTTCAGGAATGGGGGCAAATAATTACCTTATTAAATTTTTATTTAAATATCAAATTTTTTGAGTTTTTTTTTTACAAGTAGAATACACTAATACAGTACAAGAGCTTAAATACAAAAACAAACACGGTACATTAAACATAATTTAGTAAGGCCGGGCCGGAAGTCAGGGCTTTGTTCCTTGATCCCAGGGGGGAGGGGGGGGCAAGTGCCCCCTGCGGACGCCCATGTCTCTTAAGGTCGTTGTTTTGAAGTCACAATCTTTAAATAACTCCAAGACATTACTCGTTTTCATTGAGAAACTATATAGTTTTGTGATTCAATTAAAATTACGTAAAACAATTTTTCTTCTCTGGTTAATTCAGCAACTTCGCTCCTAAATATGTTGCTACTTTTAACCGTTTTTCAACCACAAAATTCATTAAAGTTTTGTATTATTTAAATTATATAAATTTATAATATATTATAGTGAATTTTTAAGTCCCGTTAGCGTCAGGAACACAATTTTATCCAATGATGATATGATTTCGTCACTTTTCTTTTCCCTGATGAGTAATCAGTACCGGATGAGCAGGCTTGAAGGCCCAGAGATTAATGAAGATAGGTGAGCCCCCAGAATAAAAAAAAAGAAAAACAAACAAAAAAAAGAACCAGCCAAGAAATAAAGTTGTCTCAGGTCCACTGCAAGAGTCACAGGACATTTCTATAACTTAAATTTAGTTAATTTAAATAAAGTAATGAAAATTAAAAAAAATTAACATTTTTTAAATTTTCATTAGACATTACTTTATTAAAATATTTTTCAACAAGAACCTACACCATTTTTCCTTAACCAGAGATGTTATTTTAGATACAAATATTTGAAATACAGATACAAGATACAAAATACGTATTTTCATCTTATATCTGAAATACTTTTTTTAATTTTCATTTTGTATCTTGTATTTAGATACATTCTTTTGGTATCTTAGTATTTTGTAAATACTAAGTTTACTAAAATACTTTTACAAATTTCCTATGCATTTTTTCAAACTGACTGAATCACTTAAAATTAATCGAGCTGAAAAACAATAATCGGAGGCTTTAAACAGCAATGGAGAAGACATAAAAAAAAGATAAAAAACGAATCTTATTATATATTTTTAGAGGACTCTGTTGCCTCTATTGCATTTAGCGACAACACAGGGTCTACTGCTTGCAGTACCATTGACTTAGAAACCCTTCAATACCATATAATATTCGTCTAGATTAATTTGTAACAACGCTTAGAGAAATTTCTCTAAAAAAATTACGCTCTTGCCTAGAATCGAACCGACGAACTCTTGAACTATGGTCATTGGCTCTAGCAATTACACCATTGGGACATTAATATTTCTATCTTGATTTCTCTTACTAAAACTAGATATTTTTGATTTAGACTTTGTGTCGAGATAATATATTGTATTCATTTGAACTCGAATGAAAATGAAAAAACACCAATTGATTTTAAATTAAAAAATATTAAATATGTATTAATTAACGAGGCAAATTTGAAATATAATTGTCAGCTAGGATTTTAAACTGACAGCTCCAATGGATTTTCATTAACCAGGCAAATTTGAAATATAATTTTAATTTGCACTCGAATTTTGAAATGAAAGACTCCAATTCATTTTAAATTAAGAAACATTAAATATATTTTTTGTAATTAATTAAATTAATTGAACCGCGTAAATTTAAATAATTTCCATGATTCAGCCTGCGAATTTTTTGCAGTTCATAAATCATTTCATTATTTTTGTTTTGAAAAGGAAAAATGAAATTTAAATTTAAATTTTAAATTTAAATATATTCATAATTATTCATCCCCCCCCCCCGCCACTCAAAAATGAAAGAGGCGAAACTTTTAAGAGACGATGTATTTTCGGTAGTTTTCGGGTATACATTTGGAGTGTGGTTTTTAAAGAGGAATAAAATTTTTGGACCGAGACGCTGCCCGCTAGGGCTTCCAGCCCGGAGGGCCGAGCTTCGAGGGCGTGCCGAAGGCACGCACGAAAAGCTCGTACCTAAATAATAAAGACACCAGCCTAAATAGTTAAAATGTTTATCCTACAATAATTTTTTTTTAATATAATATAACACCTGTTTGCCGAGTTCCGCCCCTGAGGAGCAACTCTTCTCTTTTGGAGGGATGATAATGAGACCTTATCGTAGAAAAATGAGTGATAAAATGTTTGAACAACTGGTTTTACTTAAGTCTCAATTAAAACCTTAAAAATATAATATCTTCTCACATTTACGCGATTAACGCGATCACTGTTCATAATTAATGTAATAAGCTAAATAAACCGTTAAGTTAAGATTAATAAAAATATGTTTTCTTTCAAAAAGTATTTTATTTTAAAAAAGTATTTAGAAAATACGTATTTTGTATCTAGTATTACAAATACCATTTACAAAAGTATCTTGTATCTGATATCTCAAATACTTTACTTAAAAGTATCTTGTAACTTGTATTCCAGATACTTTTTATGAGGTATATCTTGTACAACTCTGCATTTGGGTAAATATCATTTAATTAATTTGCTAGTATTATGTATTCCAGTATATTAAGAGGAGTATATTCCTACGGTACAATAATATGTCGAAATAGAAATAATTCGTTATAAAGATCTGTTTCATCATCAATATTAGTATTTAATTTTGAATAATCTGATTTGCATCAGTAACTCTTTAATTGTTCTTCTACTTCAGTCTCAATTATTACCTTAAAATATATATTTTCTTACATTTACGCGATTAACGCGATCACTGTTCATAATTAATGTAATAAGCTAGATAAACCTTAAGTTAAGATTAATAGAAATATGTTTTCTTTCAAAAAGTATTTGATTTTAAAATAGTATTTAGAAAATACGTATTTTGTATCTAGTATTTCAATAGTATCTTGTATCTGATATCTCAAATACTTTACTTAAAAGTATCTTGTAACTTGTAGTCCAGATACTTTTTAAGAGGTATTTTGTACATCTCTGCCCTTAACAAAATTAGCTTTAATATAAAAAAGACTCTATGTTGTCTAATTTCTAGGCACGAAAATAAAGATTTCTCTGACGCCCCTTTATTCCAAATACCCTGAAGATGTGTGACAGGATGCCCAAAATGGTTGTCTTAATCGCATGAACTTCTACTTTGTGTAGCAAGGAATTGATTGGCTTCTTATATTCAGGTTCAGGAGGTTTTTCACGCCCACATACCAGTAGTTTCTAACCTTCTCGAAAGTCCAAAACCTCCCCTTTCTAGAAAACGGAGAGGGCTTCCAAGCATTCTTCTTGCCACTCTGAATGCAATTCAGAAACGAGTTATAGGACTAATAGACGATCCTACCCTTATCTCCTGGCTCGACTCGCTACCCCAGGGGTCCCCAAACTTTTCATTTGAACATTAAAAACGATGGTCGGGCCGTATATAACATATTATACCGAAATTATATAAATAATTAACTATTATATAGCATTAATATTTAATGTAGTGAATATTTGTGAATTAATTCTGTAAGTAGACGAGGGCCGAATGGAAAAGTTTCAAGGACCAGATTTGGCCCTCGGGCCGTAGTTTGGCCAAATACATAATATATTGTTTTGTTTTTGTTTTTATTTATTTAACCTGGAAATATTGTATTATACTTAGACCATGAAATATATAGACACGCCCTCTGCTACTCTCCACACAGAGTGAAGTGAGGCCAACATCGCCTACAGATGACGTCACGTTCTCGCATAAATATTTTGGTAATATTAAAATAATATTAATTTGCGATTTTTGGAATCCAAAATAAATAATCTAAACTAAGATAAATTTATCTCAATGTATAATAATTCCTATAGTGGCCATGCTATTTCTGGGTGTTCCTACCTACAGATGACGTCACATTCTCTAGTTGATGTTGGCCTCACCAAATCGATACCAGGGCGTGTCTATATATTTCATAGTCTAAGGTATTATACATTATGTATTTTTAAATAAATAAATAATAATAATAATAGTAAACAAAAAATGACATTATAAACATTTAATAAATACCCTTATTATGTTTACATTTTGGTCGCTCTTGGCGCTAATTAAGTCGTGACGCATGGTTCCCTTAATCACGAGGAAAATTTTAAAAAATTTAAAAAATCCTCAATTAGATTTTTTTGAATTTTTTGAATTGATTTTTCCCTAAGACGTCACTTAACTTGCTAACTAGTAAATGATTAATGCTTAATATTAGTAACATTTTCAACAGTTCAGTTTATTTTGTTTCGATATCATATAAATTATTATATTACGTAATAAAAAGTCTATATTTAAGTGATAATAACAATCATTAGCATTTGTATTCCTTTTAAGACTAATAGTCTCTCTTTAATATCCGAGAAAGTTAGGTGGATTGCATCAGGCCGATATCTGCAAAATGTTTATTTGTATGACATTGCCTCTATGTCTATATATATACCTACCTCTGAACATTAAAACATCACTTTGCCATTACGTAATTGATTATTCTTTTTTTGTTACTTGTAATTTTAATAGATCGTTTGTCTTTGAGTTAAGTGTTCAATGGATGTAATTAGAAGATGGAATATTTCTGATAAAATAATTTACATCTTATCTTATTATATTAAACGAGCAATTCTTATATATATAATCGGTTTCCCGAAAACGGCTCTAACGATTTGGTTGAAAAGTTGTTTTTGATGGGTTTTTTGTTAATTGAAATAATTATTCACAGGTGGTTGTTTGAATAAAAATTTATAATTATATTTTTTTCAATTTTCTTTTAATAAAATTAATTGTTTTTTTTTTTATTTTAAATTCCACTAATAGATCATTACAAATATTATTATATATTAGAATTTGCCAATTTAATTAATTAAAGGTATTTTTCTATAAAATAATTTAAAATAATATCAATTTCATTATCTTAAAAATCCGACAATTCGAAAGATCGTGCCTCCTTCTTCAGAATTTAAAAGGGTCAACGAAAGAACCTCCGTGTATATTATTATAATATTTTTAATTGCAATTACATTCAAAACTTTGTGGCCAGTGATACGTGTCTTGATCATGGCCATAGCGGGTCAAAATGTTGATAAAAATATAAATTAAGTTTTATTTCAATTTTATTTTATTTTGGCTATGAATCGACTTTTACACCCTTAATTCTGGAGTAGAAATCACATCAGGTACTCAATTTCTAGTCTTTTAATGAGAATGAGTGCCCAATATATTTATCATAACAAAGAAAGCGTCTGCAGGCGACCTTTCCAATGATAATGATATTATATATGTTAATGAACTGTCCAAGTGAAAGTCAGGCTCGCATTCCAAGAGAAGTGTACCTTTTATCTTCCAAAATATGTACTTATCAATTTCCTTCTTATTTGTCTTTGATAAAGGAAATAATGATTTTCAGAATTTCTATAAAACCATGCATATTTTACATATTAAAATATAGCTTTTTACCTGAAAACGTTTCCTGAGAGTACAAAATGTTAATCTTGAAAGGTTTTAGTTGATGAGCTGAAAATTGGTACGCAAATTTCTTAGAATGCACTAAATTTTGACTTTTTAGCTGAAAACGTTTCCTGAGAGTTAAATTAAATTAAAACTTTTTCTTAACTATAACTTTTTTCTATTTTTTCAACTGTTTATTAATAAATTCTGAATTTGATTTGAAAAAGTCTGATTTTGATTTTTAAAATTCTGAATTTGGTTTGAAACATCCTGAATTTGATATGGAAAATTCTGATTTTGATTTTTAAAATGCTGAATTTGATAAGATAAAACCCTATATATTAGCAAATAATATATCTTAAAATCTTTTTTACATCTAAAGATTTGACTATTTTCCTTTTTTTTTTTTTATTTTTCAAAAAAACTCTGTTCTGACTAAAGAACTTCATAAATTATTTTTAATCGATAATTTAAAATGAATCGGAGTCTTTCATTTCAAAATTACAATTATATTTCAAATTTGCCTGGTTAATGAAAATCGATTGGAGCCATCAGTTTAAAATCCGAGCTGACAATATATTTCAAATTTGCCTCGTTAATTAATATATATTTAATGTTTCTTAATTTAAAATCTATTGGTGTTTTTTCATTTTCATTCGAGTTCAAATGAATACAATATTATCTCGACACAAAGTCTAAATCAAAAATTTATAGTTTTAGTAACAGAAATCATGGTATATATATCAATGGTAGATTGGTCTAGTGGTTAAAGCTAATGACCTTAGTTCAAGAGTTCGTAGGTTCGATTCTAGGCAAGAGGGAATTTTTTTAGAGAAATTTCTCTTAGCGTTGTTACAAATTAATCTAGACAAATATTATATAGTATTAATTTAATGATATTACTTTGTCTATTATTATTAGTTTTGTTATATTTAATAATTATTGTATTATATTAATGTATTAGGCATTTAGCTTTTGGAAATTATAAATAAATAAAAAATAAATAAAAACAGCACCAGCTAGCGCAATGGCAAATTTTTATTCGATGCACTATACATTCCTTCGAGCGCATTGGTGAAAAAAAAACGGCGCAACATATTTTTTTCTCTTTATTTTTTGCTTCCGCCCATGTCACTTGATCACCTTTAACCTACTTATTTACGCCATTGATTAACGCACTTAGAATCGCACTTAGAACCTCTTTTTTATATTTTAGTCATTTAAATTAATATTATAGTTTAGATAAGATTGACGTTAACGCAACACCCATTCGCGGTCAAATTACATATAATCAAACAAACGAATTCACCAATCCGTTTATCCATATTACATCTAGAGACTGAAACTTCTTTTCATGTTTCATATTTCCGCGTTCTACAATGACCACAGAAAACTTCGATTCAAAACTAACTCTTGAAATTTCTTATTTACTCCTGGACTTATACGTGTTTTATTTCCATGATGTAATTAGTATCTTCTTACCATTGGCGCGCGGTCCATGGATGCTGAGAATACAGCGCATCCCTAAAATTTCAAACATTTAAAGTATTTTCATTAATATATAAGGTCGACTTCAAAATTTCAGGAGGATATTTAAATTTTTAAATTATTATCCGTTATTTCAAATATTTCTATAAAAAACATTTTTCTTTGTTTTGGGATGAAATAAAATTGTTCCATAGTTTCAAGCTTAGACCATGAAATATATAGACACGACCTCTGCTACTCTCCACACAGTGTGAAGTGAGGCCAACATCGCCTACAGATCTAAACTACGATAAATTTATCTCAATGTATAATAATTCCTATAGTGGCCATGCTAGTTCTGCGTGTTCCTACCTACAGATGACGTCACATTCTCTAGTTGATGTTGGCCTCACCAAATCGACACCAGGGCGTGTCTATATAGATATTTCATGGTCTAAGGTTACAAGGGTCAATTAAAGTGAATAATTTTTCTGAAAAGTGCGCTGATAGAAAAGGTTTGAAGTCCCTGCCTGGTATATTTTCCAGTTCAAGCATGTCAAAGATAAGTTCAGACGAGTTTTAGTCGAATAGAAATTGCTCTTGCTGAGAAACTATTAAAATAGAATGAATACAAAAAAGGAATAAATAAAGATAATTCGGGAATTTCTGGACTAATTCATTTTTAAGAATTCTCAATATATAAGATCGGAAATAAATAAGAGCTTGCTTTTATAGCAATAGAATTAGGAGAAATTTATGATTTTCTTATAGGAGAGGCTGATTCAATATGGAAGATGGTCGATTTCCATCCCAGGGACTCTGGAGTTTAAGTCACAAGATTTAATTTCTGACTCCTACTTTCACTCACATAAAGCAGCATTCGTTTGCGGCAAAAATCCCAAAATATATTAAAAAATCTAATGTTAAGTTTTAAAAATTTGAAATGAAATTTGCAAAAAAAAGAGAAGATTAAAATAAAATTTCAAATAAGCTGACGTGTTCTGATGTGGCCATCCACTTGACTTTACCATACAAACTGGCCCCTCACTTATATTTAATATTTAATAAAATTATTTATATTCATGTAGGGGGGGTGGGGGTTAGTTTTTGCATTTTTAGACTTCCGGTGGCCCACTAATTATGTATACAAAATTTGGTTGAGTTTGGTACAAGAGCCTAGATTTTCATTTTTTGGCCATACCCCGCCCCCCTTTGGGCGGTTAGTTTTTTCATTTTTATACTTCTGGGGACCCACTGATTATGTATACAAATTTTGGTTGAGTTTGGTAAAAGGCCAAGATTTTCATTTTTTGACCCCCCCCCCCATTTTTGCCGGTTAGTTTTTGAATTTTTAGATTTCTGGGGACCCACTGATTATGTATACAAAACTTGGTTGAGTTTGGTAAATAGCCAAGAATTATGTATACAAAATTTGGTTGAGTTTGCTCAAACGACCTTTTTAAATTTTAACCCCCCTCCACACCCCTTAATTTTGGGTCGATATGCACCAAAATCTAATCAGCTCTTAATCTCAATGGACCAAAACTACGTGTTAAATTTGGTTTCGATATTCACACTAGTTTTTGAGCAAGCTCATCCACAAAAATTTGGTAACTCACAGACTAACTAACTAACAACCAGACAACCAGACAGACTATCAGACATTTTGACAAAACAATTATTATCTCGAAAAATATAATTTTTTCAAAGTTCACTTATTAGAGCTTTTTTGTAGAGCGAAATGACATGGTTTCGCTCAATTTTTTTAATCAAAATAGTTTCAGCCGTTTTTGAGATATTTCGAAAAAAAGAAGGAAAAAAAAACACTTTTTTCATGCACTATTACAATACTTGACCAATACAAAATAAAAATTGAAATGAGTTCTAAATCCTGAGGTTCAGCTAAACGTCCCAATTATTTAAAAAAAAATTGGCAAAACTTTTTTCATTCAAATTGATAATATCGTTTGAACTTGACAGTGTGAATTGGATTTTTAAAAAATCGACAACTAGCTATAGTTAAAACTCATCTATCAGCGAAATTGTGGATTTTCAAAGTCTGTCAAGTTCAAACGATATTATAAATTTGAATGAAATTTGGTATAGGTATTCATAGTCGGTACCTAACTTAACATTCTGACTAAGTATGATTTTGTTATTTTTCAAAGGGTCTAAATTCTACTGGTCCCCCTTTGAAAAATAACAAATACCTACATACTTAGTAGGTTAAGTTAGGTACCGACTATGAGTACCTATACCAAATTTCATTCAAATTTATAATATCGTTTGAACTTGACAGACTTTGAAAATCCACAATTTCGCTGATAAATGAGTAGTCTTTAGGTAGTTATGGGTCAAATTTTGAAAAAATCCAATTCACCCTTTTCTTATATGATTCTAAAGATTAGCTGTGCAAAATTTGGCCAAGATCAACTAAAGCCTGGGTAGTTTTTGCCCACTTCTGGACCCCCCCTCTCTGAAAAATAACAAAATAGTACTTGCGCATTATATTCTAAATGAAAAAATACATATATATGCCAACTTTCATGGAGATCGGTTAAACGGTGTCGAAGTCCATTAATGTCAAACAAACCAACATCCAAATTTATATATGTATATAGATATAGAAGATAGAAGATGATATATTTATATATATTTTACCTATACATTATTATTATTCAATGGGTACTTTAAAAAAATATTTAAGTTTCCAAGTCCAATTTATTTATTTTCTTTAACTTGGAATACAATTCAGTTATTTTTCTAATTACACAGATAATGTTTTCATTCAGTTGAAGACTCTCGTAGTAAGTACTTATAAATGTGTGTCCGCTGGTTCAGGTTGACTAGGCGTGACGGCAAATAGTCTTCGCATTCTAACTGTATATGTCTTTTACCATAAATACCGCTCAGCTATACTAATGATACGGTACCGGGGCTTAAATTCAAGAAATTAAAATATTTTGTCATCTATTATTAAATTAAGATGTATCTATGTACCTAATAAACTCAAGGATTTGCTCGTACGATTGATAAGATTTGACCGTTTTATCGTGTTTAGAAATATCTTAAACGTGGAGTAAAATCAATTGAAAGTAGTATTTTTTCTGTCTTTCTTTCTTGTGTTTTTTCATCATAGGCTCCACAGAGGAGCGCTTGATGAAAGTCATGATTTAATATAAATAAATAATTAAATAAATAAACAAATAAACAAACTAAATAAATAAATAAAACAAATATACAAAGTAATCCTGCTGAGAATATGTCAGAAATCAAGTCCAGGCATTTAAGTTTCAAATTTCGTAGCTCTGAGACTTATAGTTGGGAAACGCAGGGGGTACATACATACGCACTGATCAATGGATTTTTGGCCCCTGAGGACCACAATATCCGGTTTTATGTACTAAATCCGATTCTAAACTATTAAGGGCATCGATTTCTTCCAACTAGAAGTTACAAAATGAAATTAACTTTTTCATCTCTGAGATACAAGCTCTCAAAGATTCAGGACCCAGACAGGCCATCGCAATACTTCAAATTACTATGTATATTCTATATAATATAAATGTGAAAGTAAAAACTACACAATGAAATTTTTTAATACTTTAATTTCTGTAAATTCGTTCATTCAATAAATAATAGTTAATAGTTCAGTCCAAAATTTTAAAATCAATAATTTACAGAATAATAAAATTCAGATGAGATTTAATCTAACATCGTCATAATTTATTTTCTTAGCAATTTCATGTTCGATAGAAATTATAGCCAGCGACGTCACACGTTCTTGAGTCATGCTGGAGTTCCGCAAGAAAGTCTTTATCATTTTCAATTTTGAAAATGACCTCTCTGCTGATGTAAACCTATAACAGGGTTGGTTAATAAAATTTTGTACGCAATTGTTACATTTGGGCAGAGATGTGACTTATTTTAAATACAAGCATTTGAAATACAGATACAAGATACAAAATACGTATTTTCATCTTATATCTGAAATAGTTTTTTAATTTTCATATTGTATCTTGTATTTAGATACATTCTTTTGATATCTTAGTATTTTGTAAATACTAAGTTTACTAAAATACTTTTACTAATTACCTATGCATTTTTTACCCTGACTGAAACAGGCAAAATTAATCGATCTGAAAAAAAATTGTAGGGTTTAAACAGCAATGGAGAAGATATAAGATAAAAGACGAATCTTATTCCATGTTTTTAGACTCTGATTCCTCTATTGCAAGTTACGACAAGACATGGTCTATTGGCAGCGAGGGGTGAACCGCGACCTAAAATCGTGTACACCTACTTCCACTTCCACTTTCATTTCCAAGTAGAAGACAATAGATTATATAATGAATTCAAAATAATTCCAAAGACGGTGTACACCTAATTCCAATCGCGGTTCAGCCCCTCGACTGGCAGCAACGCTGACTTAGGGCCGGTTGTACTGTCACAAAGTAAATGCTTTTTACCACTAACATGGGTAGATGGTAAATGGAGGGACTGGGATGACAGTGCCTGGCATTTGATTGGCCATTCAATTTCTATATAATAAAGACACCAGCCTAAAGAGTTTAAGTGTCTATCGTACAATATAAAAAATAGTTTTAAAATAACACCTGTTTGCCGAGTTCCGCCCCTGTGGAGCGACTCTTCTCTTTTGGGGGGATGATAATGTGACTTCATCGAAGAAAAATGAGTGATAAAATGTTTGAAGAAACTGGTTTCATGGTAATTAAGTCTCAATTAAAACCTTAAAAATATAATATTTTCTCCCATTTACGCGATTAACGTGATCACTGTTCAATAATGAATGTAATAAGCTAAATCTTATTATATTAAACGAAAAAGTTTGTATATATTATATATAGGAAATGATTAAGATGATGGATGATTTTATTATGTTTGGCTCGAAGGGTTAGTTGGAAGGATATTAGTCGGGTTTGGATGGGAGATAATCTTCAGTGATTAGAATCTCTCTTGGCGGCGTTAAAGCCAGAAAAATGCTATTTTAAAATAAGAATTTGCACTAGGCAGTTGAAACATGCTTTAAATAAAATAATGGCACAAGGCCCGCATTTATTGCTTCTTTATTACAGAACGTGTGTACTTCTTCGCTTCATAACATAGACACAAACCGCCTCTTTAGCAAATCGTTCCCAGGCAATCAATCACCTCGGGGAGCTGTCTCATTCAATCAGCTTCAACAACTGACAACTCACAAATGACAACTGAATGATAACTGAACTCGAGTCGAGGAGCGAGTTGCTTTTATAAGCCTGGCCCTAATTAGCAATTAAGCTGATTGGTTAATTATTCCCGCCTTTAGGATGACGCATGCATAAATTTCGCGCGCTCGCTTCTCAATATAAGAGGGGCGTGTCCTTGCTGCTCGCCCGCCTGTTTATCGAAAGATTCTGACGAGGAAACAACAAACGTTTTTCTCAAGGCAAAAATGAATCTTTATTTTCAAAAGCATGTTTCAGCGAAAGGAGCGGAGAATAAAATCCTACATATATGTCATTAGAGGTTTTTCGGGTTTCTCCGCGTGGGTTTGAGAGTTTTACTCGACGTTTCGGCTCTCCTTTTGGAGCCATTTTTAAGAGAAGGGGTGGGGGGTCTACGTGGTCTTGTAACCTTGTAGTCCAAGGTTCGTTTTGGAGGGTGTCTTCCGAGTGAATTTCTTCAGTCGGAAGGTTGGGTAGATTTGGATATTTAGGAAGTTTTGGGTGTTTTCTGGTTGAGGGTGTATTACTTACATTATGGTGGCTGACGACTGGGCTGTTGCTGTTTTGAGAATGTTGGGCACTATCGATACGTTCACTGTCACTGTTTGTAAGCTTCAAATTCGAACTTTTTCAAATCAAATTCAGAATTTATTAATAAACAGTTGAAAAAAAGAAAAAAGTTATAAGTTAAGAACAAGTTTTAATTTATTTTACTAAACTCTCATGAAACGTTTTCAGCTAAAATTTGGTGCATTGTAAGATATTTTCGAAACAGTTTTCAGCTCATTTGCTAAAACTATTCTAAAATGACAATTTATATTCTCGAGAAACGATTTCAGATAAAAAGCTAAACAATGGTACATTCCAAGATATTTGCGTACCAATTTTCAGCTTGTTAACTAAAACCTTTCAAGATTAGTATTTTGTACACTCAGAAAACGTCTTCAGGTAAAAAGTTATAATTTAATATGTAAAATATGCATGGTTTTATAGAAATTCTGAATTTGATTTGAAAAAGCCTGATTTTTTATATTTTTAAAATCCTGAATTTGATATGGAAAAGTTCAAATTTGAAGTTAAAAACCAATAGTTCGAAGAATTAGATGCTGTTTTGTTCAGTAAAAAATTATATCATTCTGATAATGATATACAAGATTGATCTGAAGACTCCAATGCCTTTTCTTCCAGGATGAAATAGAGCGATTAACTATTTCAGCATGAAGAAGCATTTCGATGGCGACGCTTCGTCCAATTTCCACCCCCATCATGCCCTTGTGAATGGAGTCGAAAAGAGGTGGGGAGGCTAGGAATGTACACTCCGAGGGGTGAACAGCGACCTAAAATCGTGTACACCTACTTCCACTTCCACTTTTATTTCCAAGTAGAAGACAATAGATGACAATAGATTATCTAATGAATTCCAAAGTAATTCCAAATAATTTCAAAGACGGTGTACACCTAATACCATTCGCGGTTCACCCCTCTAAACACTCTATGATGATGAGTAGGCAAAACTTAAATTCTCAATTAAAATTAAGAAATCTGACCTTAATTTGTCTTAAAATTTCTTATTGTAATCAAGAAGTTGATAAGGAATAATATTTTGCGTTCAAGTTGATCTTTGAAATTTATCAAAAAAAATCATAATAATTCATAAAGATAAAGAGAAATATCATCTCTATAGAGAATTTAAAACTTGGATTAAATATATTTTATTACCTTCAAAAAAATATATATTTTAGGTTGAAAAAATCAAAATAATTTATATTTCCCATTTTATTTTTTAAGGGATTGATTTTTTAAATTAAAAAATTTAAATATTAACGTTATATATTCAAATATGGTAAACAACTTAATCATAAATTTCCAAATGATTTGTTATTCTTTTTTGAATACATTTTTATCTAACATAATATTTATATTATATTTATGAATACTATCAATCAATCTTTTA
The DNA here is from genome assembly GCA_024734495.1 of Forficula auricularia. Classification (NCBI taxonomy): domain Eukaryota; kingdom Metazoa; phylum Arthropoda; class Insecta; order Dermaptera; family Forficulidae; genus Forficula; species Forficula auricularia. Next base: position 1,672,187 of record JALMQS010000852.1, on the reverse strand, counting down.
AGATATTGCGTATTATAAAAAAAATCTATACATTTCAATTAAAAGAGATATATATTAACTTTGAGAAGTATTCAATGCCCTTTTTGTAACTATTTTTACAGGGACAATTTAATTCATACACTAAAAGTCCCATAAGCAACGGTGTTTTTGTCACTATGACAGCGAAAAAAGTTTACCCTAACTTTTCCAGCGACAAAACTGAACCTAGCTTTATTTTTTCAATTATGTTTTATTTATTAATTGGTTTTTTAATTTTAAAACCCACTAATAGGTTAAAGCAAAGGGCAACTTGGGTTTTGGATTCCTGATATGAAGAAAGGCATCGAAATGTATCTGGAAAATCAAGATTTTCTCCATGTTTGAGACATTACAGAATAAATACAGTGGCCGTCCACCGGGAGATCCCTTTAAGGCTAAAAGGTGTCACAGCCCATCAAGAGGTGATCCGCGATTGGAAGTAGGTGTATACCGCTTTGGAAGTATTTGGAAGTACTTGGAAATATTTGGAAGTACTTGGAAATATTTAGAATTACTTGGAAATTTTTGGAATTGCTTGGAAATATTTGCAATTACTTGGGAATATTTGGAAGTACTTTGAAATATTGTGAATTAGTTGGAAATATTTGGAAGTACAAGTGGAAGTAGGCGTACAGCATATTAGCTCGCGGTTCACCCCTCACAGCCCATATATGTATATGATCAGAGATGTGACTTATTTTAGAAACAAGTATTTGAAATACAAATACAAGATAAGTATTTTCATCTTATATCTGAAATACTTTTTTAATTTTCAATTTGTATCTTGTATTTAGATACATTCTTTTGGTATTTTGTAAATACTAAATTTGCTAAAATACTTTTAATAATTACCTATGCATTTTTTTACATTACGGGATCCCATCATAAAGAGAAAACTGGACGCACCCTTACACCCTTAAAATTTTAATTTATCAACCTATTAGAATTCCAATAAATTTTAATTTTCTCATTAATATATCAAAGAATAATTGATACGTCAACAAGAATTATTTTGACCGCGCTGATTTGAAAAAAAAATTCTTGTTGACGTATCAATTATTCTTTGATATATTAATGAGAAAATTAAAATTTATTTAATATCATTATTTCAAGTTATAAATATATAAGTTCAAATATTATTTTCACTCAATATTTGACAAAAATTCCCTACATTAGAGTCGCGATCGAATAAAATGTAGAAAACCTTCAGTTTATTAGAATTCCATTTTATTGTGGTTTAACAGCGCCAAACACTCCTCTGAAGCATCGATTCGTTGTTGTTTTTGGTCGACTGTGAGCTCACGTGGCACCCACTTTGCACAGAACTTTCGCATACCCAAATGCTCGTGTAAAATGGTAAAAACACTACCATCTGATATCTTTACAATGTCATCTAGCTCGTGCACCTTCAATTTGCGATCGTTCATAACCAATTTGTGGATTTATTTTATGTTTTCTGGAATATCAGCCTCTTTTGGGCGCCCACTGCGCTCTGCATCATTTGTGCTGGTACGACCACGTTTAAATTCAGTAATCCACTTTTCTACCATTTGTCTCGATGGAGCAGAGTTCGGATAATGTTTATCATCATTGTTTGGTTTCCACTGTATTTTTTTTCATCAAAAAGCAATACTTTATTAAAACTCGAAATTCACTTTTTTCCATTTTTTTTTTTCAATAACAAAAGTTGCTTCACACAAAATGCTATAACTCACGAATCAATAGTCAGATTGCTGTCAAATTTATACACATATCGTTTGAAGGTTAGTACTAAATAAAAATCATATGGAAAAATTCTAGTAACGCAATCTATATGTTATCCTATTGAATGACCTAATAGGACCAGAAATCTCGAGATTGTGGATGTCTGGGACCATGAATCGTCCAAACTGAGAACGGAGAAGCGTCGCGTCGCCAGATGTAGAAATCCGAAAGAAGAATTCGGAATTTTAAGCTAGCTGTTCCGATTAAGAAAATTCCCTTTGAAAATTTTTTCGGTGATTCTTTGTATCTAATAATATATTTTTAATATTTCATCATTCGCGTCCATATTTTATTAAATATTTTAAAAATCGCAGGGAAGTGGACAAAAATTAAACAACTGATTTTTGACAAAGAGTTATATTGAATGAGGTAAAATAAATAAATAATAACATCCTATTTTTTCAAAGAATTTGTGATAAAATTAACTAGGTATGTAAGAATAATACATTTTTATCTCTTTTGTTCACTATTTTCAGCCACTGATGAAGTCTCAATAAAGTGACGGAACGTCTGATAAATTGAATAACTAACTCTGTTGTTAAATTTTTGTCCACTCCCCTGCGATATTTAAAATATATTTTTAATATTTTTTGAATAATTTATTTATAATACAAAACATAAAATTTTTTAATGAAATTAAAATGATCGGGAAAGGGGGTGGATGTAAAATTCCTAACTCTTCCCCCTTTTGGGCTTTCCGTTGTCATTTAGGCTAACAGTACCTGGAACATCGGTAATGCATGTGTTTGTTTTTGATTTGTTTTTTGGCTTTCTTGTATTCAACCATTAGCCATTTTACGATTACGATACTATACATTTTAGTTTATTCTCAAATATGTAGGGATCAGATTAAAGTAGGGTTTCCGAGAATCGGCCTGTTTTTGATTTAATCAACCATTTCTTTTATTTTGATTCAACCACCTGTTAATAATTAGTTTCATTAAAAAGCTTATCAAAATATTTTTTCCCCAAAAGTGAGACCTGGTATCAAATCGATTCTTCCATGTCTTCAGCAATTGTTACCAATAAAAATCGAAAAAAATTCAATACTAATTAATTTCAATGTAATCGGAATTAATAGTTTTCTTTATCTTTGAGCAGCCTTTCCATCAATTCAGTATTAAATTCTACTTCTCCATCTTCAATTGCTCTATTTAATTTTTTTATGACAATTTTTTGAATCAGCTATCTAATTAAATTGCCTAATTTTCATATATCATAATATTAGTAATGATTTTTTAGTGGAATTTAAAATTTAAAAACTAATTATTTATTATGTAATTATATATTTTTATCGAGACAACCACCTATAAATAATTATTTCAATTAATAAAAACCCATCAGAAACAACTTAGCCGAAGATGAGACCGTGACAGATCGAATTGTCAACACAAAAAAACCATAACCCGTGAATTTAATCCAAATCGTTAGAGTCGTTTTCGAGAAAACGATTATATACTAGTACAAGCTGCGTCAGGCGTGCCTCCGGCACGCCATCTGCACCTTGGCCCTCCGGGCGGGTGGCCCTGGCGGGCAGCGTCTCGAGACGGCCAAAAGTTTGTTTGCAATATAATTTTGTTCAACTGTATTTTAATTAAATATACTCGTATTTTATTAATTAAAAATCAGCTTCAAGAAATAATCTAACTCATTGCGAAAGCAAAATAAAAAATTCTGAGTGTGTCAAGCTTACGCACGACGGAAATGAAACTTCTAGTATTCCTCTCTCTCTTTCATTTCATTCTCTTTTTTCTCTCATACGTTAGTTTGAAGATTATAGGTTAAATAATTCAACGACGAAGCATAGATTTACTCTTTCTAATATTTTCTTATACATGAATGAATTTTGATTTATGTACAGTTCCAAAAATTCTTTTTAATGTTACATACAGCATTTTCATTTGTTTGAATGTTCAATAATAATTTTAGTGTTGAATGTGCTGTTTTTCCTCCGTCTAATAAAGTGGCAGCAATTCCAGATGATGTCATTTGTGCCAATATGAGCGAAATTAAAAATGTTTCCCTGTTCCACCTGGTGCATCCAAAAAAAGAAACCATCTTCTTGAGCAGCGACTGCATGCATAATTTAATCATAAAGTAATTTTTGTTCTGGTAACAATTTTGGTTCCTTTGCTTGAACATATGCATTTAAACCATCAACATTGTACGATTGTTCACGTTGCATATCGCGATTAAATAAATTAAATCACTTACTGCCCGATTAGCTGATGGCATCCCTAATTTAATTAGTGGTTGATTCGAAATGATCATGCATAAATCTTCCAACTTAATCAAAGATTCATTATTTATTTCTGGCGAGAAATTTATATCTGGATCTCCTCGAATTCTACGTAGAGCATGTAATACATCGTCACTCATTGAAGCCTTATATTTTCCCCATAATTTAGGCGGGTTAGTTGGAAAACACGTTGTCAATAAAATGGCAAACAAACATCGTATTTGATGTAGCGATGAACCGAGAGCAGCATCGGCAAGAGTTGTATCCCAATGCAATCTTCTTCTAACAATCGTAATGCTAGGCATGCACCATGATTCGTTGTATGTAATGCACTGAGATACTGGGAAATGTATTTATAATAAGAAACATTGATTAAGATTTGGAATGTTTCTTTCCGACAGGCTCAGGTTAGCCAACTAATAACAATAAAATAATCACATTTAAAAATATAAATTTTTCTTTTTACTTAAGAGAGAATGGTGTATTTCTGTGAAACAGTTTAATTCTAAAGTTTAGGGAAAACAAAATATATCTATAATATAATCATAATACTTCTTCAAGGCCTTTGAGAACAATGAATTAACCCACACCCATTGTCTGCCTGGGTACAAAAGAAAAGTTAAACCTTTTTTAAAACCCCAATTGGCATTCTACCTGAGAATAATTAATTTAATTATGTAAAATCGTGTGAAATCAAATCAAACCGATTTGGCCTAAAATTTAGATAAACCATCTGGAGCACTAAACAAACATATGGTGTGATTATGGTTTCGATACATTCAGTGGTTTAGGCATGGGTCGATCACGCACATACATACTAAGGATTATATATATATATATATAAAAAATTAAATTAACAAATTATGTCTGTATTCAAAATAGATTTTATTATCTTAAAAAAAAAAAGTTTCTGAAATTTTGACCTGACTACCTGTATACCCCTTTCTTTTGTTAAGAGGGGTTTCATTGTTTAAGACCTGACCTTTCAGGGCAGGGATAATGTATTGTTTGCTTGGCCCTTTTAGAGGCTCTATTTCTATAGATCTTATCTGTCAATCAATTAAATATAAAAATAAAAAATAAAATCAAACCGATTTGGCTCAAAATTTAGGTAAACCATCCCCAGCACTAAGCAAACATATGGTGTGAATATGGTTTCGATACGTTCAGTGGTTTAGGCGTGGGTCGATCGCGTACATACACACAAAGGATTTTATATATATAGATATATACAAGAATTGCTCGATTAATATAATAAGGTGTAAATCGAGGGGTGATCCGTGATTGGAAGTAGGTGTACACCACTTTGGAAGTATTTTGGAAAAATTTGGAATTACAAGTGGAAGTAGGTGTATAGCATATTAGGTCGCGGTTCACTCCTCGGTAAATTATACAACTTTTAAAATAATATAAAGTTAAAGCGCGATTATTCAATTGATTATTTTTCCTCTCTTCTATTGACGCATAAGGACAAATCTAAATATATTTATATTCCTGGTCGGTCATTCCAAAGACCCTGGCTCTTTCCGCTTCATTTCCTCCTTCAATTAAACAACCTTATAATTATAAGCTATTAAAAAAAACATTGTTATTTATTTAAGAAATTTCTCTTCATTTGAACTCATCATTAATATTAAAATATTTCCAAAACTCCTAAAAGCAAAATAATCAACAACTTGGGATTAAATCAATTGAATTGCAATTCATTTGAAGTTACAAATGGAAATAAATATATATAAATTCAATAAAATTAAAATTTGATCAAAAATGAATTTAATTTACTTACTTAAAGCTTAGTGTACACGGTCTTAGTACTAACCTCTCGCACTAATTCTGTGTCGTTTAAACACACAATATAAGTGGTTAGTATTAGTAGAGTGGCATGTGCGAGTGAATAGAAATGGTTTCTATTTACTACCTACCTATATATTTTTCACTATTTTTCAATTTTAATAATATACAATTTAGGAATTCAAATATTTAATGAATTTGATAATTATGTAATATGATCATTATTAGTTAGATTTTCTTTTTATTATTTGTAAAGGGAATCAAATTTAATCAAACATTCAATAATAATTTAAAATTCATTATTCACAAGCAACTCAAATTGACGATACTCGGCGAGGTTCCGTTGCAACTCCAGGAATTGCCTAGTGAAGAGAGACTTATAGATTTGGGAAATAAATTTTTTTTTAATTAATTCAAAATTAATTGTAAATTTGTGACGAGTAATAAATTCATTCAAAAAAAAAAAGGTTTGTAGATTTATTGAAATGGCCGAAAAGTGGACTGCAGAAAAAAACAATAAAAATTCTTTGTTCATCACGCCTTTTTTCATTTTACTTTACCATACAGGGTATGGTGAAGTTAGTATTGTAATCGTACATGAGGGGGAGAGGTGTAGGGTCAGAAAATGAAAATCTAGGCTCTTGTACCAAACTTAACCAAATTTTGAATACATAATCAGTGGGCCCCCAGAAGTCTAAAAATGCAAAAACTAACCCCTCCCCTACATGATTATAAATAATTTTATTAAATATTAATTATAATAGAGGGGCCACGGTGTATGGTAAAGGTAAGTGGATGGCCACATCAGAACACGTCAGGATTATTCAATTCCTCATCAAGCTCTTCTATTAACGATGTTAAAATAATGTTCAAACAATGATTTAAAATGCGGTGTTTGACAACTCGAATTGCCATCTTGTAACTTTCACTATATACTAATTAAATAAAGAAAATTTTTCAAAAATTTTCTTTATTTATTTAAAACATGTTTCACAAGGACCCATACCATTCTCCCTTAATAAAATATACTAATTATCTACATTGGTTAGTAGTAGAGATGTGAACTACTACTAACCAGTTGGTCTGCTAATTGCTTACTAAATGGAATAGTACTAATGGCAAGTACTAAGTCCGTGTAAACTAGGCTTAAATATTAATTTACATAAAAAAGAATAGAAACGTATCCTTTCAGAGTAATATACGCTTTCTCTACAGGTTTAGCTAGCACATAGTCATTGGTTCACAGTTATATATACCTATATATATTTATTTTTTTTAAATACCGAAATAACTTATCGAAAATAGATTCGTATTTTTCAATGGGATGATGGTGGAGAGGGAGGTTTCATTTACCTCCAGAACTCGTGCTTGTTTTTTATTTTTAACTTTTCCTTACACTTGTGTACGATCCCTCTTATAAGAGCGCTTTCTTCAGCGAAATATATAAATCAAGATCTAAAAACCTATTAGTTAGAAAATAAATCATTTTTATAGATTTTATTAAAAATATTAATTAAATTTTTTTAAAAACATTTTCATAAATAAAAATTGATTAATTTTATTTATCACTTTATCACATACCTACATAATATATAAATTAAAATGAAATATTATTTTTACTATATCATCTTATTACTGTACTAGATGAAGGAGGAGGTATCAGCCAAAGATGGATCACTGGGTTCAATAAAACACCTTTAATAAGACGTTTCGACCTCGAATTTTATTTGGCCATCTTCAGTCAATTAGGAGTTATACACAAAATCCGGTACACATATGTGATCGAACCAAGCCAAGTCAAAAATAATTTTTTTTTTTAGCTTCATGTTAATTTATAATGTGCCTGGACCCAAAAGTTTCAGATTTTTTTTTATTTTTCACAAGGCTTGGTTCGATCACATATGTGTACCGCATTTTGTGTATAACTCCTAATTGACTGAAGATGGCCAAATAAAATTTAGGCCGAAACTTCTTATTAAAGGTGTTTTATTGAACCCAGTGATTCCATCTTTGGCTGATACCTCCTCTTTCATCTAGTACAGTTTCATCACAGCCACGAACTCTAACAATTATCTTATTACTATTTAGTAGAATAACTTATAAGGAGTTAGGGGTTGGTTCTAGGTGAACATTTTAATATAATAATAAAACTTGAGCAAGATGCGAGGTAGGTTTCACAAAAAAAAGAAATAAAACAAAATTGATTTTTGAATTCGATATATTTCGGGGGTGAGCCCATCATCCATTTTCTTAGACTCCTGATGATGGGCTCACCCCGAAATATATCGAATTCAAAAATCAATTTTGTTTTATTTCTTTTTTTGTGAAACCTACCTTGCATCTTGCTAAGTTTTATTATTATATTTAGTAGAAGTTCGTTTTGGAAAATATATTTATACATTTACTAAGTTTGAAATAAATGGAAGCAGACATAATCAACGAGTGTGTCCTCTGTTGGAATTATAAATTTTCATCAGTCTATTATATTGGATTCACAGGAATTATTATATGTAAAGCACTCGAAATTATAGTCTCGTGATAAATAAATTAAACATTTATAATTCCAGCAGAAGACACACTCTTTTATTGTCTCCTTCAATTTATAAAAATTCTTCTACTCTCGGCAAAAAGAAACGTTCAATTTAAGTTTGAAATAGATTTCGGACACGGACTGGTGAATTATTATTGAAGGATTTGGATGAGGTAGTCCAGATTCAAATAAGAGAAATTATATCTAACTAGATGCCATTTATTAGACACAGGTTTTTTCTCTCTTTATTGTTTTCAAAAGCCGACTTTTCGGAGGTTTTTCCCTCCTTCTTCAGGGTTATGGAAAGGTCAATGAAGGAAGTACAGGGTATCACTTCATTCTTGTTAGATATAATTTCTCTTATTAGATATGTTCCAGTAAAAACCCGTTTTCAATAATACATTTTTTATAATTTTTCTAATTAATGCAATTGGATGATGATGAAGGCAGTCCACGGTGGTTGTAAAAAATAAGACTATAATGGTTTTATTATTTTACATTTATTTGTTAAACCGACGTTCCGGAGAATTGCTTTTTTCTATTCAGGATGAAAATTTTTTATAATGTTTTTTTGGCATTGTCAAAGGAGACAGGAAGTAATTATGATTTGAACTACTTTCATTGACTTTTTGTTACCCTGAAGAAGGAGAGAATAAATCTCCGAAACGTCGGTTTAACAAATAAATGTAAAATAATAAAACCATTCATCAACATCCAATTACATATTTATACCAGTCCGTCTCCTAAAGAAAAACGCTATCAATTTCTAATTAATATAACAAAGAATAATTGCCATATCAATGAGAATTGTTTTTGACCGCGCTTATTTGAAAAAGATATTTATCGCGAGACTACTGCGGATTACGCTATTGGAGTCTGCGGAGTCTTAAGTCTGGACCAAGAGAGACAAAGATGTGATCCACTTAGCTACACTCCTACGTCATTTCGCGTATAGCCCGCAGACATTCGGATGGATCACCAAGTGAACTTGAAATCTCAGATGTTATATATTTAATCTCCCAGTCCAGAGAGTTTTTAATAAGAACGGGTTCTTACTAGTTAAAACATGTTTCACTGAATACCTTTGTGGCAACTAGAATTTACTGATGTTGGTTGAGTTCGTTTCAAAGTTCTAGAAAGTTCATTTTTGGTCTTTCACCGCATTTTGGGTGTTTATTTTCAAATTTTTTTAAACGAAAATGTCAAAAATTACATCCTCTACAATTTTGCTTCTAATTTTTGACATATTCGTTTAAAAAATTTTGAAAATAAACATCCAAAATGAGACGGAAGGCCAAAAATGAAGATTCTAGACCTTTGAATCAAACTTAACATCAGTAAATTCTAGTTGCCAGAAAGGTATTCAATGAGACGCGTTTTAATTAGTAGGAATCCATTCTTACTAAAAAACGAGTTTTTACTGCAACAGATATCTATCTATATAATAAAAATGAATTTCTGTTTCTTTGTAAGCGCAGATCTCTCAACTGCCTGGACCGATTTGGCTATTTTTTTTTTAAATGTTCGTAATAGTCCAATTCAGGTTAATACTTAAAAAAAAATTGGAAAAGTTGTCCGGAAAATTGGAAAATTCAGGAAAAACTAAAAAAAAATTCAGGTTAGCCAACATAGCTTGACAAACAATAAAAGAACTAAACATGTGTTGGCGGCCCTGTTTGTAAGATTTTTTAGTGTCATTCATTCTTAATAGTTCTAACCACCTGATCGTTGAAGAAGAATTTAATAATGCAACAAAGATTTAAAAAACTATCTATTTTTTTTAAAGTACATTTAAAAACAAAAATTAAAAAGTATTTCTTATATATGTTGCATATCAGAGAGAGATTTGTCTTAAGGGTTTGGCTAACAGCCCGGCAAGCTTAGTCAGCGCTTGGGTTCGATTCCCAAGGGGACGAAACCCTCTGATATGCAATGTAAAAATATTTCTACTAAAATCTTTGATTTGTTTCCTAAATAAGTTTAAATTGACTTTTCAAAAATTAAAAAAATAAACTGCAACAGATCGTTGCTAAACTTTATCCAATGAAATATTAATATGTTTATTTCTTTATTATTAATCAGATATCAATTGCAATTTGCAGTTCACGTTGACTTTAATTCAAAAATAATGATCGATTCTCATTTAATAGTCGAGGAATAACCATTCTACATTCGATTTTTGACGTTTCGCTTTTTATTGGTAGCCATGGAGGAATCGGCTCAAAATAAAAAATAGCGATTGATTCTTATCTAATACTAGAGGAATAACCTTAATGGATTCCATTTTTGATGTTTTGACTATTAATGGCAACCTCTACTAAAAACGTGGAAGAATAGACTTATAATCAAAAAGACTAAATTCTTTTATGATAAACAACTCAAGCTTGAGAATAAGATAATTTTTTATAAATAGATAGTATATACTTTTGTGTCTAGAAAAATGAATAATAATTGTAATTTTCAACTCTTCTTATTTATAATAATACCTACATATAATATAACTTTTTTTTATTTTCCCTTTAATAATAACGGTGGATTTTTAATACATTTTAAATATTTGTTTCATCTTATTTGTTATGAATGTATATTGCAGTTAAATAGAATCTCAAATTATATCTATTTAAGACTTTATAATAAAACAATTATATTTATTCTCTGTAACTAATAAAACATCAATAAAGCAGCCACGTGGGGGTCCAGGGGCGAAGCACCCCGGCTAGCAAAAGGCCCGCCAAAGGCGGGCCTTGAAGCTAGTATATAATAATTTCTCTTATTTGATTGAATCTGGACTGACTCATCAAAATCCTGTAATATATATTTACTCTAAAATGAAAGTTTTTTAGAAATTTGTCAAACGAGAAGAAAAAACATTTCAATATTGATTTTTTTCTGTGTGACAAACAGTCTGGTTTTCGATACTCAGCTAACTTAAGAACGGGAGATGGTAGAAAGTTCTTTCTGGTGGCAAAATGTCTGTCTATATTTTCAATGCAAAGAAGAGATAAAATTTTAGGCTTTTTAGCTTAAGAACTTTCTGTTCGAATAAATAAGAAAAAAGACAGATCTATGAACCTTGAATGGTAACTAATAAACCTGAATATTTATTAGCCATGAAGCTGTTGAAGTTTTTATTTTTGTGATTAATTTGATTAAAATTTGAATTTTTATTTAAATCACACATAATTAATTATTTATTGAACACGAACAAATAATACAATATAACTAAGACGGTTTATTATTTGTTCTTGTTCTAATAAATAATTATAATTAATTATTCTGTGATTTAAATAAAAATTCAAATTTTAATAAACCTAAAATTCGCCATACATTTTTGTAAAATCAATTGTATCTAGTCAATCGTTTCATCTTTCTAGCTCACCCTCTCGGCAGACAAAGATTTGAGGAAAGCGTGCCGAATCTTGAATAACTTACTTTTTCCTTTAATTTGTTTTTTAAATATTTATCTTTATTTGTTATTTGGAAATTTTATGTACCTTGATTGTAAAGTGTCAACTTTTAGCTGATTTCTTATGAGGTGAATAGGTATATCTTATCTTATTCTTATTATATTAAACGAGCAATTCTTGTATATAAATATGGTATATAGAATCGGTTTCTCAAAAAGGGCTCCAACGATTGGATGAAATTCACAGTTTAGGGGTTTTTGGGTTGACAATTCGATCTCTCACGGTCTCATCTTCGGTTAAGTTGTTTTTGATGGGTTTTTAGTTAATTGAAATAATTATTCAGAGGTGGTTGTCTCGATAAAAATGTGTAATTACAATTTTATTCAATTTCCTTTTATTAATTAATTGTTTTTTAATTTTAAATCCCACAACCGGTCATTACAAATATTATTATATATTAGAATTTGCCAATTTAATTGATTAAAGGGATTGGATTGGAGGACGACGGGGACGAAATAAGGAATTTGAATAATTATCGGAAAAGAGGTTTTTTTATTTAATTAGTTTTTTCCTCTTATTAAAAACAAGGACTACAAAGATGATAAAAGACAGTAGATGGTGGAGAAGTAATCTCCGGAGTCGAAGCTCAAATTCAATGTATACATTAATTAATGTAAAATAATTGGTTTAATAAAATTTATAAAAAAAATTGATTAAAGTTATTTTTCTATAAAATAATTAATTAGAATTTCAATTTCATTCTTTTAAAAAACCCGACAATTCGAAGGATCGTGCCTTCTTCTTCAGGATTTAAAAGGGTCAACGAAAGAACCTCCGTGTATATTAATATATTATTTTTAACTGCAATTACATTTAAAATAAAAATTGCATAAAATTACGTGGTAGGTTTCACAAAAAAAAAGAAATAAAACAAAAATGAGTTTTGAATTCAATATATTTCGGGTATCAAAAACTCTCTTGTTCCATCTGTCGAAAATATTAATTCTCAGTAAGTTTTCTCCTCCCCCTAACTTTCCCTCATCATATCTATTTCCAAAAAAAATATTATTTGTAAAAAATCTTTCAATTTATATTCAGTTTTCTCTGACTCTCGAAGATGGGCTGACACCCGAATTATATCGAATTCAAAACTCATTTAGGTTTTATTTCCTTTTTTGTGAAACCTACCTCGCAATTTTTATTATTATATAAAAATGTTTTACTTAGAACCAACACCTATCTCCTTAAAAGTTACATTTAAAACTTTGTGCCCACAGATGATGGCCATAGCGAGTGTAAAAGTTGGCAAAAATATAAATTAAATTTTATTTTATTTTGGCTTCGAATAAAAATCGACCTTTTTATCTGAATTTAAGGTGAAAAATAATATTAATATATCGCTTTTAACTGTAGCAAAAAATTACCTAGCATAGCTCGGTGTTACAGGTACTGAAATTTTAAAGAAAATAAGCTGACTTTTTTGATGTGGCCATCCACTTGACTTTACCATACAACCTAGCCCCTCACTTATATTTAATATTTAATAAAATTATTTATAATCATTTTGGGGAGGGGGTTAGTTTTTGTATTTTTAGATTTCTGGGGTCCCACTGATTATGTATACAAAATTTGGTTGAGTTTGCTCAAATGGCCTAGATTTTTAATTTTTAACTCCCCCCTTCCACTCCCTTAATTTTGGGTCGATATGCACCAAAATCTAATCAGCTCTTAATCTCAATGGACCAAAACTACGTGCGAAATTTGGTTTCGGTATTCACACTAGTTTTTGAGCTAGCTTGTCCACAAAAATTTGGTAACGCACAGACTAACAGACATTTTGACAAAACAATTATTATCTCAAAAAATATAATTTTTTCGATGTTCACTTATTTAAGCTTTTTTATAGACCAAAATGCCATGGTTTCGCTCAATTTTTTTAATCAAAATAGTTTCAGCCGTTTTTGAGATATTTTGAAAAAAAAAGGAAAAAAGACTTTTTTCATGCACGATTACAATACTTGACCATACCCTGTATGGTAAAGTAAAAAAATATTATTAAATTCTTTTTATTCAGCAGGTGGATTACCTATTCTTAATAATGAAACGTATGAGAAATAGAATTCTAAGTTTAGCTTTAGGAAGAAAGAAAAGAATGAGTCACTATTGGTTGGGGAAAGGTTTTTGGTTTCTCTCTTCCTGCAACTCAAGCTGAGGAAGGAAGAATACTAGTAAAGAGAACGGAAGGTTAAACCCGACTCCATCAAGTGGGTCATGTTCATGAGCCCCCGTCTAAGCCTTACGTCAGTCAACTCACTGAAATCTTATCAAATCCCACGATGACTTTTGCCACTGAGTATTTTTATAACATTATCTTCAACAGAAAAATCAGATTATATAGTTACAAAATACTGTCAAAAATATTGAAAATGGTCTATAGAAAAAAATTATTTTACTCACTGTGAAACATCACCAACTTCAAACTCATTATAATTTAATTTTGTTTTAACTTTATCCAATGCGAAGAATGGGTAAAGTATTGTAATCGGTCTCGCGGCAAGCGCGACTTCAAAGGGTCATCAGGTAAAAGCTACGGAACCCATATTCTCAATTAAAGTCACAGTAGTATTCAATTAGGTTGAATTTTAGCACGTGACGGTTTTGCCAAAAATTACATGAGGTCTCGCCCAGAGGCCAAAAAGTGCGATTTTTTCATTTAGTCTGTGCGGATGGATGGATGTGTGTGTGTGTGTATGTGATCGCTTTTTTTGTCAACGATATTTTCCACACCTTTGCACCGATTGAAATCAAATTGAAAACCTACCGTTATTTTAACCGTTGAACCGCTGATTAGTTTTTGGTACATATCGGCCCACAAACATTAGTACTTTATTTCAGTACTATTTTAGTTTTTTCTAAATATCTTGAAAATGACTTAACCAATTTTGATTAAATGTAATATCCTAATCAAGTACCTTGGGGACCACAAAAAATGTTAGATAAAGTTTTTAGTAAAATTATATATTAAAGTACTTTTCCCTAGAGTAAGATAGTATTTTTTTAAATTCTTTAAAATTTATTCTTACGATCTGTTTAATATAGCTCATTTAACCTTGCTTAAGTAAGAATAGATATTGAAGGAGACAATAAAAGAGTGTGTCTTCTGCTGGAAGAAGCAGAAGACACACTTTTTTATTGTCTCTTTCAATATATAAAAATTCTGCTACCCTCGGCACAAAAACTTTCAATTTAAGAATAGATAGGCTTCTCTCGTGAAATGCTAAAAATTTGGGAGCAAATTTTATAAGTAACCATAGCAACTGTGTTGTTTTCTTATTCGTTACCTTTGCTGAAAACATAGAGGAATCGACTTAAAATCAAAATAAGCTGACGTGCTCTGATGTGGCCATCCACTTGACTATACCATACAACCTGGCCCCTAAAATTATTTATAATCATGTAGGGAGGGGTTAGTTTTTGCATTTTTATACTTCTGGTGCCCCACTGATTATGTATACAAAATTTGGTTGGGTTTGGTTAATGGCCAAGATTTTTATTTTTTGACCCTACATCCCCATCCCCCACTTTGGGCGGTTAGTTTTTGCATTTTTAGACTTCTGGAGGTCCACTGATTATGTATACAAAATCTGGTTGAGTTTGCTCAAATGGCCTAGATTTTTAATTTTTAACCCCCTCCTCCACCCCCCGATGGGTCGATATGCACCAAAATCTAATCAGCTCTTAATCTCAATGGACCAAAACTACGTGTGAAATTTGGTTTCGATATTCACCCTAGTTTTGAGCTAGCTCGTTCACAAAAATTTGGTAACGCACAAACTAACTGACTAACAGACATTTTGGCAAAACAATTATTATCTCAAAAAATATAATTTTTTCGATGTTCACTTATCAGAGATTTTTTGTAAAGCGAAATGCCATGGTTTCGCTCAATTTTTTGAATCAAAATAGTTTCAGCCGTTTTTGAGATATTTCGAAAAAAAGAAGGAAAAACACCATTTGTTTCATGCACGATTACAATACTTGACTTTAGATAAAGTTTAGCAACGATCCGTTGTAGTTGATTTTTTTATTAAAAAGCTATTTTGAAGTGGGTGTATGAAGAGAAAAACTATTTACAATTTAATAAGCTATATGCAGTTGGTGGATGAGTTTAAGGGGACGACAGACTACTGGAGATCAAGCAGATAATCTAGAGACATATATTTTGCAGCTCTAATAGGATCTGCTTTTAGGTACTTTTAAAAATTAGAGAAAACAGATCACTGTGAAATCTGAAGAAGAGAAGAGCTCAAATGATAGAGAACATCGATGGACCAAACCCCCACCCCTCGCAAATCAATTAAACTATACTCTTCTTTATATATAAAAAATACATAAAGAAAGCTCTATAGCTTTATTGTAAAATAAAGTTCTATCGTCTTGTTTAACAGTTCATAAGGATTTTTTAGGCAAAATCAAACTTTTTAATTCAGAAATATAATTATTATCATTAATAATTGAAAAAATTTTAATTTAATGTTTTAGCATTTAATTAAAATTCTTTTGAAGTGAAACTTTTTAGCGACGTACCTGTTTGATTTTTTTTTGTTACAATAAAGGGGAAATGAATTCAATAGAGGGAAAATAATTTTTTTAAAACCCGCTAATATTTCATGACAAATAAAATTTATTAAAATAAAAAATTTTAAATTATTATTTTCAAAACCACTAATATTTCATGACAAATAAAATTTATTAAAATTAGGAAATTTAAATTATTTCAATAACATTTACGGTTAAATAAATTTCACTTCACCCGTGAGCTTATGTATATGAGGTTCACACATATTTTTTTTTTACTTTAAGATTAGTCTCTGGATTGAACATTCTTAAGATTTATGATAAGCTATTTATGTTGGGCGTCTGATCTCTCATGAAATGAACACATTTCCTCTATGACGAAATATGCCGCAAGGAAGCTCGGCTTCCTATTCGGGTCCAGGCGTAAAAACGCCACCAAATTTCTCATCCTATATATAGCTCGCATAAGTTGAGAGGGTCTTGGACTCTGGACAAATTTTAAAAATTTGATTATCTGCACGAACCGAGTGTCAAAATGGCCACATTTCCAAAGAACCTAGTATATAAAGATTATGAAAAAATCTGGATAAGATCTTATTTTTACTTTACCATACAGGGTATGGTCAGTTATTGTAATCGTGCATGAAAAAAGTGTTTTTTCCTTCTTTTTTTCGAAATATCTCAAAAACGGCTGAAAATATTTTGATTAAAAAAATTGAGCAAAACCATGGAATTTCGGTTTACAAAAAAGATCTTATAAGTGAACATCGAAAAATTATATTTTTCGAGATAATAACTGTTCTTCCTGTTCAGTCGACTCAAAAAATAGCTTCGGGGAACGCGTTTTAGCAGCCAAGTGGGGATGAAAAAATCGAACATAAAGAAAGACAAAATTTATGTTCACAAAAAGTCGATGAAAATAAAATTGGTGGGAAAGAAAGTACACTACTGTTCGCTCCTGGTATCCGGATACAAATTTTAAAATTTTTATTAAATTCAATGGTTAACCCTTGATTTCAAGGTTGCAATTGACTCGCTGTAATACTGGCTTCATTGCCAGATCTATTTTTACAGATTAAATAATTATATTCATTGATCTATTCGAAAATTCGACTAAGAAAAATTGTTCAAAAATCCGTATGAAAAGAAAGGATGATTCGTGAAATGAAACTCGATTCTACTGTTGCTTACTGATTTCTTTCATTTCAGCTACTCTTGAGATCTACAAAATTTTTTTCAACAAAATGTCGATAACAATTAAATTTGCGGGAAGGAAAATACACTTCTGTTCTCTCCTGGTATCCGGATACAAATTTTAAATTTTTTATTAAATTCAATGGTTAACCCTTGTTTTCAAGGCTGCAATTGACTCGCTGTAATACTGGCTTCATTGCCAGCTCTATTTTTACAGATTAAATAAATATATTCATTGATCTATTCGAAAATTCGACTAAGAAAAATTGTTCAAAAAACCGTATGAAAAGAAAGGATGATTCGTGAAATGAAACTCGATTCTACTGTTGCTTACTGATTTCTTTCATTTCAGCTACTCTTGAGATCTACAAAATTTTTTTCAACAAAATGTCGATAACAATTAAATTTGCGGGAAGGAAAATACACTTCTGTTCTCTCCTGGTATCCGGATACAAATTTTAAATTTTTTATTAAATTCAATGGTTAACCCTTGTTTTCAAGGCTGCAATTGACTCGCTGTAATACTGGCTTCATTGCCAGCTCTATTTTTACAGATTAAATAAATATATTCATTGATCTATTCGAAAATTCGACTAAGAAAAATTGTTCAAAAAACCGTATGAAAAGAAAGGATGATTCGTGAAATGAAACTCGATTCTACTGTTGCTTACTGATTTCTTTCATTTCAGCTACTCTTGAGATCTACAAAATTTTTTTCAACAAAAAGTCGATAAAAATTAAATTGGCGGGAAGGAAAGTACACTTCTGTTCTCTCCTGGTATCCGGATACAAATTTTAAAATTTTTATTAAATTCAATGGTTAACCCTTGATTTCAAGGCTGCAATTGACTCGCTATAATACTGGCTTCATTGCCAGCTCTATTTTTACAGATTAAATAAATATATTCATTGATCTATTCGAAAATTCGACTAAGAAATATTGTTGTTGTTGTATGAAAAGAAAGGATGATTCGTGAAATGAAACTCGATTCTACTGATGCTTACCTGATTTCTTTCATTTCACCTATTCTTGAGATTGACAAAATTTTTGTCAACAAAAAGTGGATAAAAATTAAACTTGTTGGAAGGATAGTACACTACTGTTCTCTCCTGGTATCCGGATACAAATTTTATAATTTTTAAGAAAATCAATAGTTAACGCTTGATTTAAATAAATTTATAATTTTTCTCATTAATATATCAAAGAATAATTGAAACATTAACGAGAATTGTTTTGATCGCGCTTTTTGAAAAAGATATATATCGCGAGACTCTTGCGATTGAAGCTATTGGAGTCTGCGGAGTCTTAAGTCTGGACCAAGATTCAAAGGCTCAAATTGGCTCGCTGTAATACTGGCTTAATTGTCAGCTCAAATTATTAATTAATTTTTTAATATTCTTGATTTTTCATCTGTATTCCTAAAAATTCCTTTTTATCGTGCTATACGTTATATCAACCAACCTTTCTCATTGCTTGATTTTCGTTAATCTTTTAAAATTTCTCTTGAATCATTATTAGTAATAATTTATAGTAAACTCAAATTCGTAAAATACAATAAAAATTATTCTATTAATTTATTATCTTTTGTATAAAGTAAAATGACAATATAAAAAAATAATTTTTAAGAAAAAATAAAAACCGACCTCAAAAAATTAAATGCAACAAATAAAATCCACTAAAAGGTATAAAATAATTATTATCTTATTTAGTTACAACTAAACGACGAAATATTAACATGAAATTACTTTTTGAAGTCGGTACCAAACAAACTATACCTATAAGCGAGCATACCCTCCAAACGTACTAAGTAAGATCCGTCGAGTGCGATTCATAAAAGGTATATGTTTGGCACCAACTTCAAAAAGTAATTTCATGTTAATATTTCGTCGTTTAGTTGTAACTAAATAAGATAATAATTATTTTATACCTTTAGTGTATTTTATTTGTTGCATTTAATTTTTTGAAGTCGGTTTTATTTTTTTCTTAAAAATTATTTTTCTTTTTCTTTTTTAGTGATGTTATTAATAGTGATCATATCATCAGAACTTGACCAAATTAATATGGCACCATCACTAAGATACCCCCTTTCCAATAACAAAAGAATCACCGAAATCGGTTCATAAACAAAGAAGTTAGGCCTAAACAAACCTAACAAAAAAGGTCTAATATCTATGAAAAAAATGGGACCAATCGGAAGGTAGACTGGACCCAATGCAAAAATTTTTCAAAATCGGTTCACAATTGGCGGAGATATGAGGTAACATAGGCACAAAAAAAAATTCAGTCGAATAGAGAACCTCCTCCTTTTTTTGAAGTCGGTTAAAAAAAGAATTCATTCCAGAGGGGTGTGTGGGGGAGGGCAGTTATTTACACGTGCATCCCCTGTTATGATATCCCTTAGCTATTAAAGGACACGTTTTCCAATACGTATTTTATATATGTCTATATATTAATATTTATAAAGCCACGTCACTATTCCTAATCAATAACATCAGGTATCTTAAACTCAAATCCGAAATGAACACGTGGCCGATCAATCATTCGGGCCTCCAGATAACTTTTTATTATAAACGGTCTAAACAAACTTTTTAAGAAGGTCCTTTCGCTTCACTTGAGTCAAAAGAAATCTAGTATCTAATATTTAATAAAATAAATTAAAATACAATTGAAAAATAATAGAATTAAAAAATAAATAGTATGAAAGCCGTAAATGTTTGAAATAAAAACAATTATAAAACAAATAATTAAATACAAAAGTTAGTTTGATTTATTCAAGTTAGCCGATAATAACTCTTGTATGATTTGGCAATGCGGTGTATTTCTACTGTTTATGTTTATATCCAAACATAGTATTTATGTGATTTTTAAAGTAAATATCTCAGTAAATTCGACGGGCCAATGATATATTTTATTGCAAAAAAGAAACCTGCATGTTTCAAAAAGCTAATTTTTAGTTTTTTTAACTTTATCTAATCAACTAATAGTTGTATAATTCAAGAGAAAGTGTCAAGATCTTAATTTTCCATAAGACTCTGAGGAAATTTTTACATTTTCAAAAATTTGCACTATAATGTGATTGAAACTTCACGAAAGTCTATTATAAAAAAAATTAAGTTATGGTTGTAACTAATATTTTTTTTTAACATTGCCGGCGAAAGGACCTCCTTAAGTATTTATACATTTTTACTTTACCATACAGGATATGGTCAAGTATTGTAATCGTCCTTGAAAAAAGTGGATTTTTTGCTCCTTTTTTTGAAATATCTCAAAAACGGCTGAAACTATTTTGATTTAAAAAATTGAGCGAAACCATGACATTTCGCTCTACAAAAAAGCCCTAATAAGTGAACATCGAAAAAATTATATTTTTTGAGATAATAATTATTTTGTCAAAATGTCTGTTAGTCTGTATGTCTGGTTGTCTGTTAGTTTGAGCGTTACCAAATTTTTTGGACGAGCTAGCTCAAAAACTAGTGTGAATATCGAAACCAAATTTCCCACGTAGTTTTGGTCCATTGAAATTAAGAGCTGACTAGATTTTGGTGCATATCGACCCAAAATTAAGGGGAGTGGAAAAAATAAAAATCTAGGCTATTTGAGCAAACTCAACCCAATTTTGTATACATAATCATGGGACCCCAGAAGTCTAAAAATGCAAAAACTAACCGCCCAAAAGGGGGGGGGGGCGTAGGGTCAAAAAATGAAAATCCAGGCCCTTGTACCAAACTCAACCAAATTTTGTATACATAATCAGTGGACCATAGGAGTCTAAAAATACAAAAACTAACCCCCTCCCTTAGATGATTATAAATAATTTTATTAATTATTAAATATAAGTGAGGGGCCAGGTTGTATGGTAAAGTCAAGCGGGTGGCCACACCAGAACACGTCAGCTTATTTAATTTATGTACTAATAATAATAGGAGAGAAATAAAAAAATTAATCTTAAATTAAAAATCTTTCAAAATTACCGTTTAATTTTTATTTTTAAGGATTTAATAATTAAATAATTTTTTTTTCAGTGACTCACATCAATTGTGTGAGTATTTGAATAATTACTTGATTCCGCAGTGAGTGAGCATGGCTTCTTCTAATGACAAGCTCCTTTCTCTGTTTTCACTCGAGGCGAATGGCCTTTAGTACTCAGGCACTCGAAAGATACTAACTAAAAATAATAATAATAATTCATATTTTTTTTAAACATCTTATAATTAAAAATATATTTAATAGGATCGTAAGGGAGTTGGACCAGAATTTAAATCAAATGTAAAGTTTTTTTAATTAAATCGCTCAAACTTTTCGTCATTGATTCCTGAGTTCTTCAGTTTCTCATTTTATAAACTTATTTGTCAGGAGTTCTTACTACGAGAAAAAACATTTCAAAGAGTAATAAGATTTAATGGTGGATGAAAGATCTTTATTCAATTTTCGATTTTAATATAATTACGAGCTTTTCGTGGCCCTCCAGGCTGGTAGCCCTGGCGGGCGGCGTCTCGGTCCAAAAATTTTATTCCTCTTAAAAAACCACACTCCAAATGTATACCTGTAAACTCCCGAAAATACATAGTCTCTTAAAAGTTTCGCCTCATTTTCGTCCTGGCACAGCTACAGAAATGAGGCTCTAGATATGAATCTGGAAGTATTTTTTTCTATAATCTACAGCATTGTGATATTTTTTGTGTGGAAATAGATTTATTTAAATAAGTGGTATCGTGTGAGGAGGAGAATTATATTATATCATTTTTTAAAATTTGGGATCGATAATCGATATAAGGCTCCAAATATTTAAAAGAGATCAGGTGTTGTTTGTATGACAGGCTGCTCCAGTATTGCAATGAGAAACTCATATGGGCATGCGTGTCTTAAGTCGTTTAATTTTGTAAAAATCAAAAAATAAGAATAACAAAATTTAGATTTTTAAAAAATTACCATATAAAAAGTGGCAAATTATTAAAAAATAAACAAATAATATATAAATCAAATAAGATGTGATTGATTTCTTTTTTTGTGCGCAAACAAAAGCGAATTGAATATTTAATTTTTGAGTGGTGAAGGGGGGGGTAATAATTATCAATATATTTAATGTTTCTTAATTTAAAATCAATTGGAGTCTTTCATTTCGAAATTTGAGTCCAAACTACGATTATATTTCAAATTTGCCGCAAATATACCGATGGCGCTCTCTCTCGGCAGCATTACGTCAGCGTTGCGGAAAATTAATCTAGACAAATATATATAAGTATTATAACGAAGAACAATTTTTTTAATTTATGTTGATTAATGTCCATTATAATTAGTTGATTAAAAATTAACAGTTCATTGGACAATGTTTTTTATTGATGGTCTATAATGACAAAGATCTATTAGGTAAGTCTTTTACAATTATATAGGTTATACAATCCAAAAATGTATTACAAATTAACTAAATATATACAATCCAAAATACAACATATTATAAAAACAACATTATTCTTACACAAGACTCACCTCAATTGGTTAGAGCAACTGAGGTTCTTTAATAACCTACGATTGTATCAATCTAAAACGAAAAAATTCCACTATGTCTCAATTATTTTTATTGTTATCTCAACCAATGTTGCTCTAACAAATTGAGGTGAGTCTTGTGTAAAAATAATGTTGTTTTTATAATATGTTGTATTTTGGATTGTGTATATTTAGTTAATTTATAATACATATTGGGTTGTATAACCTATATAATTGTAAAAGACTTTCACCTAATAGATCTTTGTCTTTATTTGCAGTGCTTGAAAAACTCTCGAGAGAGACGAAACGTTGTGCGAAAATTGAATAAGAGCATCAATAAAAAAACATTGTCCAATGAACTGTTAATTTTTAATCTACTAATTTTTTTAATGTTTTTTTATATTGTCTTGATAACAAATTGAATGATTCGATTAAGACATACCTACGGTTTTTTTTGTAGTAAGAACTCCTGACAAATAAGTTTATAAAATGAGCCACTGAGTAAGTCGCTAATCAGTGACGAAACGTTTGACCCATTTAATTAAAAAACTTTGCATTTGATTTAAATTCTGGTCCAACTCCCTTACGATCCTTCTAAATATTTGATCATGGATGCGAAACAATGAAATATTAAAAATATATTTTAATCAAATTATATCTATACCAGTGGCGTGCAGTCCATGGATGCTGTGGATGCGGAGATTTATAGATATCCAGCATTTTCCATTGCACTCGGATCATTTCTTGTTCGGAAAATGCTGGATATCTATAAATCTAAGTTTTTCCAAAAAAGTGGTCCAAGTAAACGTTCAACTTAACAAAATTTACTAGAGAATGAGACAGAAATCAAGTTTCTAGGATGAGTGGTTTTCATTTTATGAAGGAAAAACTGCGATTTTTTGCAAAAAATGGATCATTTCATGTCATGGAAAATACTGGATATCTATAAATCTAAGAGTTTTAATAAAAAAGTTGTCCTTGTAAACGTTCAAATCATCAAAATCCCCTAGAGAATGAGACAGAAATTAAGTTTTTAGGATGAGCGGTTTTCATTTTATTAAGGAAAAACTGCGATTTTTTGCAAAAAATTGGAGTTTTTGCATATTATGTAGGGTACAGTCAACTTTTGGAATCACAATATCTCAGGAATGGTGATTCGTAGATAAAAATTAGAAAACAATTTTTGTAGAGACTTGTATGATGTACAACTTTTGTTTGATCTATTTTTACGATCACACTTACTGTTTACGAGAAAAATGTGAAAACCGATATTTTTGACATTTGACCTTGGATAATTTTTTTTGCAGAGGTCGGATGGGGATTTTTGATTTTTGATTTATAATAGTGTATTTAAGACCTGTACCAATTTTCAACTCTATGCAAATTATTGTAAGCTTAGATTTTTTTACTTTACCATATAGGTGTATGGTCAAGTATTGTAATCGTGCATGAAAAAAGTGTTTTTTTCCTTCTTTTTTTTCGAAATATTTCAAAAACGGCTGAAACTATTTCGATTAAAAAATTGAGCGAAACCATTGCATTTCGGTCTTCAAAAAACTCTAATAAGTGAACATCGAAAAAATTATATATTTCAAGATAATAATTCTTTTGTCAAAATGTCTGTTAGTCTGTCTGGTTGTCAGTTAGTTTTTAGTTAGTTAGTCTGTGCGTTACCAAATTTTTATGGACGAGCTAGCTCAAAAACTAGTTCTAATATCGAAACCAAATTTCACACATAGTTTTGGACCATTGAGATTGAGAGCTGATTAGATTTTGGTGCATATCGACCGAAAATTATGAGGGAGGAGGGGGGGAAGGGTTAAAAATTAAAAATCTAGGTCGTTTGAGCAAACTCAACCAAATTTTGTATACACAATCAGTGGGTCCCCAGAAGTCTAAAAATGCAAAAACTAACCGCCCAAAATGGGGGGGTTCATAAAATGAAAATCTTGGCCATTTACCAAACTCAACCAAATTTTGTATCACATATAATCAGTGAGTCCCCGGAAGTATAAAAATGCAAAAACTAACCCCCCACACATGATTATAAATAATTTTATTAAATATTAATGAAAGTGAGGGGCCAGGTTGTATGGTGGAAAGTCAAGTGGATGGCCACATCCGAACAAGTCAGCTTATTTTTTTTTCAGATTATTCATGCATAAATATTACTAGTATTTTTTTTTTTTTGCAATCCATCTTATTATCTTTAACTTATAGTTACTTGTAATTTTATCTAATAGTTTTAAATGACCTACTTTTGCAAATTAATTATATACCTTAAATAAAAACTATTAACTATATTTTGCTTATTTTATATATTATGAAATAATAAAGTTGTTAAAATACTAAATATAATTAAATATTTTACAAAATAAATTAAACTTAGAGATAAACATATTTTTATTTGCCTTATCATTTAGATTTATATATAAATTTGTTTTTGCAGCCTTGCAGGATAATGTTATCACCTCTCAGTGTCTTGAAATCATGATTTACTGAACTTATTTATTTTCTCACTTAAAAATGACAAAAGAACACAAATATTTTTTAAATTCGATTCTATCAAAAAAAAAAAAAAAAAAACAGTCTAATTTTATATTGTTTTCAAATATTTCTTATCAAAGGAACTCTTTCTGATGTTATCAATTAAGTATTTGATTGGAGCTTCTGTTTGATTAAATGTATTTCCTCTTTATTTGTTCATCAATATATCTTATTATATTTAATTTAAAAAAAATATTATTATCGAAACCTTTACCCCTTCACAAAGTAGCTCTGAGAATTACGGTTTCCAAACGCAGGAGGGGGTATATTAGCCTAGTCAAATTAGACAAAATAAGGCCATCGGTGGAAAAAATCCCAGAGTTTTGGAAATGGTCTTAAACGCTTCCCTTAGACTTGGGTTAATGTGTATCAAAGATTACCGAGGGTGAGGGCTGAGTTCGAAGAGGTGGGTGGGGTGGGGGGGGGGTTTAAAGTTCCCTTTGTTTCAGTTTTTCGCTTATAACTCGAAAACGATCCATATTTTGTAAATAACCATCCTATTTAAATTAAAGAGGACGAAATTTCGCGTCGATTAAAAAAATCCAAAATTTGTTTAGTAGTTTGATTTTTATGGGGGATCCAAAAACACCCCCCACCCACCCCGGATCACTTTTAAATATCCCAAAAACATGAAGGAGCACGTTTTCGAAAAGATCAGCCTATAAATTTTTAAACTAAATTAAATTTGTTACAATTTAAATAAAGTTTCATCTTAATTGGTTATTGGTAACTCGTCCCGTAATAATGTTGAAATTTTGAAAATCTGCAATTTTTTGCAAAAAATCGCAGTTTTTCCTTCATAAAATGAAAATCACTCAATCCTAGAAACTTTATTATTATCTTATTCTCTAAGAAATTTTGTTTACTTGAACGTTTACTTGGATCACTTTTTTGATAAACCTCTTAGATTTATAGATATCGAGCATTTTCCATGACACTTTTGAGGATTCGGATCATATCCTGTCCGGAAAATGATGAATATCTATAAATTTAAGAGTTTTATCAAAAAAGTGGTCCAAGTAAACGTTCAAGTCAAATAAAATCTCCTAGTGAATGAAATAAAAATCAAGTTTTTAGGATGAGTGATTTTCATTTTATGCAGAAAAAACTGCGATTTTTTGCAAAAAATTGCAGTTTTTCAAAATTTCAACCTCACTGCGGCACATTTACTAATATTCAATTAAGATGAAACTTTGTTTTAATTGTAAAAAATTTAATTTAGTTTAAAAATGTATAGGATGGTCTTTGTCGAAAACGTGCTCCTTCAAGGTAAAAATGTGAAAACATCGAAAAAAGTGCGAGTTTTTGGGATATTCAAAAGTGATCCGGGCGAGCTGTTTTTTAAATCCCATAAAAATCGAGCTACTGGACCAATTTTGCATTTTATTTAATCGACGCGAAATTTTTCCTCTTTAATTTACTATAGAACGGTTATTTACAAAATATGGACCGTTTTCGAGTTATAAGCAGAAAACTGAAAAAAGGGAACTTTAAACCCCTCCCCCTCTCTCGAGCTCTACCCTCACCTTCGAGAACTTTTGACACACATTAACCCAAGTCTAAAGCAAGCGTTTAAGACCATTTCCAAAACTCGATTTGTGGTGGCTCCCATAAACCCAACAGTCAAAATCCCGACAGCAATTATTTTTCGAATTCTTACAAAGAACACCCTCCTTCAAATAACTAAAGTAGATAAACCATTTCAATCCTGTTAATTTTTTATTTATATATTTATTTTTATTACACAAACCCGGAGGTCTTAGCTGAGTGCACGCCCGTAGCAGCTAATATTTAAATACGAGCTTCGAGGGCGTGCTATTAAGAACGAGCTTTTCGTGCCCTCGAAGCTCGGCCCTCCGGGCTGGTGCCCTGGCGGGCAGCGTCTCGGTCCAAAAATTTTATTCCTCTTAAAAAACCACACTCCAAATGTATACCCGTAAACTACCGAAAATACATCGTCTCTTAAAAGTTTCGCCTCTTTAATTTTTGAGTGGCGGGGGGGGGGGGGGGGGAGAGGAATAATTATGAATATATTTAAATTTAAAATTTAAATTTAAATTTCATTTTTCTTTTCAAAACAAAAATAATGAAATGATTTATGAACTGCAAAAAATTCGCAGGCTGAATCATGGAAATTATTCAAATTTACGCGGTTCAATTAATTTAATTAATTACAAAAAATATATTTAATGTTTCTTAATTTAAAATGAATTGGAGTCTTTCATTTCAAAATTCGAGTGCAAATTAAAATTATATTTCAAATTTGCCTGGTTAATGAAAATCCATTCGGAGCTGTCAGTTTAAAATCCTAGCTGACAATTATATTTCAAATTTGCCTCGTTAATTAATACATATTTAATGTTTTTTAATTTAAAATGAAATGGTGTTTTTTCATTTTCATTCGAGTTCAAATGAATACAATATTATCTCGACACAAAGTCTAAATCAAAAATATCTAGTTTTAGTAAGAGAAATCAAGATAGAAATATTAATGTCCCAATGGTATAATCGCTAGAGCCAATGACCATAGTTCAAGAGTTCGTCGGTTCGATTCTAGGCAAGAGCGTAATTTTTTTAGAGAAATTTCTCTAAGCGTTGTTACAAATTAATCTAGACGAATATTATATAGTATATATATGTGATAGCAAAACAACATTTTTATCATGGTGTGTAAGATATTCCTGTAAAGAAGAATTAGGCTGAAATAACAAAAAAAACAATTGTTTTTAATGGAATATAAAATTAGGCACGAAATCCTCAGTTTGCAAATCCGATTCGCACTTGGCCACTTTTGTTGTATTTATAAGATATAATAAGTTTTCTAAATAGTTTATTAAATTTCTTCGCGTTAAACAACGTTTACAAATTTTGCTGACTTCGCAATCTTTAATGCAAACAAACCGTCCATTAACCTTGGCCGGATGGGAGGATATTTCAAGTCAATAGATAGTTAATATTATTAGTGGCTTTTATTAATGCTAGGCATCTCTCATTTATTCATTTATTCTTTGAGACAATTTCCTCAGTAAACTTTAATGGCAACACTTTGATAAGAAAACGCTCTATCAAGCTATTTGAATATAAATTCTGATTAACCTTATTTTTAAAACAATAAATTATTAAAAAAAAAAAAATGATAAAAAAATGAATTTATGGAATAAACAGAACAATAATAATAAATTCGTACTCAAGATATCAATGAAAAAAGAATATACTAATAAAATTATTCAAATTTCTCTAAATGAATAAAATATTGTTAGGGAACGTACCAAAATTATGTGACCCGTTTAGGGGGGGGGGGTGTCTTCAAAATACCACGCTTGGTCACAGGTGCGAAATTAATTTTTTTTACTTTCCGTTTGCAAAAAATGATTTAAAACCATATTTATGAACGAGCTTTTCGTGCGCCTCCGGCACGCCCTCGAAGCTCGGACCTCCGGGCTGGTGCCCTGGCGGGCGGCGTCTCGGTCCAAAAATTTTATTCCTCTTAAAAAACCTCACTCCAAATGTATACCTGTAAACTCCCGAAAATACATAGTCTATTAAAAGTTTCGCCTCATTTTCGTCCTGATACAGCTACAGAAATGAGGCTCTAAGATATGAATCTGGAAGTATTTTTTTTTCTATAATCTACAGCATTGTGATATTTTTTGTGTGGAAATAGATTTATTTAAATAAGTGGGATCGTGTGAGGAGGAGAATTATATTATATCATTTTTTTTAAATTTGAGATCGATAATCGATATATAATGCTCCAAATATTTAAAAGAGATCAGGTGTTGTTTGTATGACAGGCTGCTCCAGTATTGCAATGAGAAACTCATATGGGCATGCGTGTCTTAAGTTGTTTAATTTTGTAAAAATCAAAAAATAAGAATAACAAAATTTAGATTTTTAAAAATTATAAAAAAGTGGCAAATTATTAAAAAATAAACAAATAAATATAAATCAAATAAGATGTGATGGATTTCTTTTTTTGTGCGCAAACAAAAGCGAATTGAATATTTAATTTTTGAGTGGTGAAGGGGGGGGTAATAATTATCAATATATTTAATGTTTCTTAATTTAAAATCAATTTGAGTCCAAATTACGATTATATTTCAAATTTGCCGCAAATATACCGATGGCGTCTCTCTCGGCAGCATTACGTCAACGTTGCGGCAAATTAATCTAGACAAATATATATAGTATTACTACATGAAAACTAGAAGGAGGGGTCTTGGCACATACTACGGGTTGTCACCGAGGTGGGTAAAAAATGGGTCACGTAATTTGGGTACGTTCTCTTAGAACAGCGTTTCTCAACCTTTTTTGGTCCGAGGACCAGTAAAATTTGTAAAGAATTCGCGGACCAGTGATATTTTTTTAACAACAAAATTTTATTAGGTATTAAAGAACTACTACATAAGTTAATTGTAACATTTTTATTATCATTTACTTACAATATTATTTAAGTTTTTTTCGCGGATAGAAAAAATTGTCCGCGGACTCGTAAAATTTCTCCGCGGGCCACTGGTGTACCGCCGGACCAGCGGTTGAGAATAGCTGCCTTAGAAGATTACAGTTGGCGAATTTTATCATTTATTTCCATTTTAAAGGCTTAACATCAATTCAAATCAAAGAACAAATGGATCCAACCCTGAGAAACTCTTCTTCATCATATTCAACGATCAAACAGTGGATTTCTAAATTTAAGAAAAGTCGCACGATCACTGATGACGAACCAGGTTTAAGATGCCTGATTGAGGTCCCAACTCTGGCGAAATGTTCGAAAAAATTCATAAAATCGTGCTAGAAGACCGAAGATTGAAAATGAGTGAGATAGCTGAGACTACTGGGATGTCAACTGAACGTGTACACAACATTTTACAACAATATTTGTGCGTGGAGAAGCTCTGTTGTAAGTTGCGTGCCGCGTTTGCTAACAATTTATCAAAAGTTGCGCCGGGAGATTGATTCAACCGAGAATTTGGCACTGTATAAGCGAAATTTCGGCGAATTTTTAAATGTTGATGAAACTTGAGTCCACCATTACTAGGGCTTCGCATGAGACGAGCCGAGACGAGATTTGAGAAAATATCGTCTCGGTCTCGGTCTCGTCTCGTCAGGGCTAGTCTCTTTTGGTATCGTTTGGTATCGTTTGGTCTCTTTTGGTCTCTTTTGTTCTCTTTTGGTATCGTTTGGTCTCGTTTGGTCTCTTTTGGTCTCGTTTGGTCTCTTTTGGTCTCGTTTGGTCTCTGTTTGGCCTCTTTTGGTCTCGTTTGGTCTCGTTTGGTATCGTTTGGACTCTTTTGGTCTCGTTTGGTCTCTTTTGGTCTCGTTTGGTCTCGTTTGGTACTCGTTTGGTCTCGTTTGGTCTCTTTTGGTCTCGTTTGGTCTCTTTTGGTCTCGTTTGGTCTCTTTCGGTCTCGTTTGCTCTCTTTTGGTGTCGCCATGTATCGTTACATTCTTATTTTTTTAAAGTATAGTAAAAATACAAAAAATTAAATAAATGAAATTAAATTTTTCACCTACGAAGAAATATTTCACACGATATTTATTATTGAAAAAGAAACACGTGTTTTTACATTAAATTTCCCTTGTATTGAATATCCTAATTGTTAAAAAAATATATATGAGTTAAAAATAGATTATCATGTAAAATCGTAAAAATTGTGCATCGCGGAGAGTCTTTGACCAAGTATTTTACAACATTTATTTTCAATAAATTTTAATTTATTCAATACAATATTCTTTTTAACTACTCTAAAGATGGTTACGAGATGAGACCAAGTCTCGTCTCGTGCGAAGCCCTAACCATTACACGCCTGAAAATAAACAACAGTCCAAACAATGGACAAAATCAAGTGAAGCACCTCCAAAGAAGGCAAAAACAATTTTATCTTCGAATAAGGAATATTTTTTGGGATTCGAAAGGAATTATCTTCATTGATTACCTTGAGAATTGTGTATACTACCCAGGGTTATTACAACGTTTGGGTGACGAAGTGAATAAAAAACTACCGCATCTGGCAGATAAAATAATCTTGATTCACGATGACAATGCACCCAATCATTCATCAGTTGTTGCGATGGCTAAAATCAACGAATTGAAGTTTGAATTGTTCCCCCAACCACCGTATTCACCAGATTTAGCCTCCAGAGACTTTCATC
This sequence comes from Forficula auricularia, assembly GCA_024734495.1. Taxonomy (NCBI): domain Eukaryota; kingdom Metazoa; phylum Arthropoda; class Insecta; order Dermaptera; family Forficulidae; genus Forficula; species Forficula auricularia. The sequence goes on along the minus strand of JALMQS010000852.1, from coordinate 1,640,481 downwards.
TGTTCCCTAACCTCAAAAAATGGCTCGGAGGAAAGTATTTGTGAGTCATCAATGCTGTCAATGAGTATTTTGAGGGACTTGACAAATCACACTATACAAATGGTATCATGTATTAGAACACCATTATGAACAATGAAATAGTCTTGATAAAGCCTATGTTGAAAAATATAATTTAAAAAATCCAAAAAAAATTTTCTTTATCAGGCCGGAAACTTATCAAACCATTCTTGAAATAGCTCAACGAGAATTGTTAATAGAACATTTTTTATTGATAATTAAAAGTTCTATAATAAAAGACAAATACATTGTTACGTTCTATATTTTTTGACTTAAATGGAGTAGTTTCTTGTTTTTGAATTATCAAAAAAAAAAAACTACTCCATTTGGTAGATTTTCAACCCTCCTGCGGCACATGAAAGGCTTGAATTAAAAAGTCCAAATTTTCACAAAATAATTATTTTAAATCACAAAAAAAAATTGTGCTGCTTACGATACATTTTAACTTCCCATTTTTTCCAACACCCTATAATATATAGCTATATTTATTAGGGTGGCCCTTATTTTGGGTATTTTCGAATTTTAATTCTCCTAGAGGCTTATATGGTTCGAAATAAATAAAAAAAATGTTCTCCAAGTTTCAAGTCTCTATCTAAATTTTAGCTTTTGCCGAACAGGGATGTAAGTTTCCCATCTAAATAACATGGGGTTTTTGGGATTGAACGATCAATTTTTTATTCCGGCCAAAATAATAGTTCAAAAAATTTGAAACTTTGTAGTCTCTATGCTTATAATAGTAGCTATTCCTTAGAATTTTTACAGATTTTTAGCTATTAAAATTTTGGGGTCTATAACTTATTAACGCTAAGATATAACAGTATTCTATCTCAGTGGGTCTTAACCTTTTTAAACTGCGACCCAAATTTGAGAAATATGTACATGTCGTGACCCCCTCCCTCCGTCAAAAAAAAATTAATTACCTTTTTTTAGACGATACTTGAGAATAAATTTTAATTTTCCTCATTAATATATCAAAGAATAATTGATACGTCAACGAGAATTATTTTGATGTGATCCACTTAGCTACAATTTTTCTCTCTTGGTCCAGACTTAATCCTCCGCAGACTCCAATAGCGTAATCCGCAGTAGTCTCGCGAGATAAAAATATCTTTTTCAAATCAGCGCGGTCAAAATAATTCTCGTTGACGTATCAATTATTCTTTGATATATTAATGAGGAAAATTAAAATTTATTTAATATCATTATTTCAAATTAGAAATATATAAGTTCAAATATTATTTTCACTCAATATTTGACAAAAATTCCCTACATTAGATTCGCGATTGAATCAAATGTAGAAAACATTCAGATACTTGAGAAATTTTCTACAATTTTCAATGATGACTTTTTTTACCTCACATATAATGTTATTTTGTAGCAATTAAGATAGCCAAAGGTACTTTTCGATCTAAGGAAAATTTAATGAAAAAGAGCGTGTTTTTCATATTTTCATTTTTCATAGTATTGAATAAATCAAAATATATTTTAACTTGTAATAATAAGTAAAATATTTGATTAATGACTCTGTGCGATATAAAGAATATGATTTGCGACTCAATTTTACCATTGAGGTTAAGAACCACTGTTCTATCTAGCTCTAACTCCAAAATTATAATAGCTAAAAATCTGTAAAAATTCTGAAGGATAGCTACCATTATGAAGATAAAGTCTACAGAGTTTCAAATATTTTGAATCTTTACTTTGGCCGGAATAAAAATTGATTGTTCAATGCCAAAAAACCCATGTTATTTATAAGATGGGAAACTTACATCGCAGTTCGGCAAAGTTTAAAATTGAGTTAAGGACTTGGAGGATATTTTTTATTTATTTATTTCGAACCATATGAGTATCTGGGAGAATAAAAATTCGAAAATACACAAAAATAAGGGCCACCCCAACATATATATTGTATATTACATTTTTACTTTACCATACAGGGTATGGTCAAGTATTGTAATCGTGCATGAAAAAAGTGTTTTTTTCCTTCTTTTTTCGAAATATCTCAAAAACGGTTAAAACTATTTTGATTAAAAAAATTGAGCAAAATCATGGCATTTCGGCCTACAAAAAAGCTCTAATAAGTGAACATTGAAAAAATTATATTTTTCAAGATAATAATTGTTTTGTCAAAATGTCTGTTAGTTAGTTAGTCTGTCTGGTTGGTTGTCTGGTTGTTAGTCTATGCGTTACCAAATTTTTGTGGACGAGCTAGCTCAAAAACTAGTGTGAATATCGAAACCAAATTTCACAAGTAGTTTTGGTGCATTGAGATTAAGAGCTGATTAGATTTTGGTGCATATCGACCCACAATTAAGGGAGTGGAGGGGGCGAGGTTAAAAATTAAAAATCTAGGCCTGCAAACTCAACCAAATTTTGTATACAGAATCAGTGGACCACCAGAAGTCTAAAAATGCAAAAACTAACCGACCAAAATGGCGGTGGGAGGGGGTCGAAAAATGAAAATCTCCATTTACCAAACTCAACCAAATTTTGTATACATAATCAGTGGGACCCCAGAAGTCTAAAAATGCAAAAACAAACCGCCCAAAATGGGGGGTGTAGGGTCAAAAAATGAAAATCTTGACCATTTACCAAACTAAACCAAATTTTGTATACATAATCAGTAGGACCCCAGAAGTATAAAAATACAAAAACTAACCCCCCTACATGATTATAAATAATTTTAGGGGACAGGTTGTATGCTAAATTCAAGTGGATGGCCACATCAGAACACGTAAGCTTATTTATATATAGGTAAGCATAATTTGATTAAAATTATTCAATTTGTAATATTATTGATTTATAGATTTTGTTTGAAAAAGACGGCTATAAAAATTTCTTAGATCTACTTCAATAAATTAATCAGTATAACAAAATTTGGTTTAACCTTGACCGAGATCAGAGAATGGAAACATATTATGGAGATGACACAGTATGCTAAGTTAAGCTTAATAAGTTGAGAAAATCATTGAAAATTTTAGATAAATACAACTTAATTGAAGGTCTTCGATTATTTGTATGATAATTTTTTATTTCATTGAATATTTTAGAATTATTATAATTTCCAAATAATATCTTATACGGAAATGCTTTATTTTGAAATAATTTGATTTTGTTTCATATTAAATAAATACAATCTCAAACTGTCTATCAAAAATCAAATAAACGTATTTTTATAAACGAATTATATTAATTTGTACTTCTATAGTAAATTAAATTCAGCCATTTACTCTGTCAATTAAAATAGTGATTTGACTACTGATACACTCCTAGCCAAATTTTGATATTACTCCTTTTATAAGAAAATCAATTCGTTTCTGAATCAAGACAGATAGACAGAAAAAAAATGTTTTGAAATTATTTTAATTATTTTTCTCCTAATTTCAGATATTTAATAAGAAAAATAAAAAAAGATTTTTGAGTGAATTTACTATTAATAAACTTCATTTCCGAATTTCAGCTTATTCAGGACCGTCCTACTAAGATATTTGGCGCCAATGGGCTACTAATAATTATGCGCCCTACTTCATTAGAAAATATAGAGGTTGAAGCAGTTGCGGGGTAATCGGTGAAGTTTTAACAAAGTTTCTGAGCTATAAAAAGTCAGTAGGTATATTACCAATTAAAAAAAAAATATACAAAATTCAAATAACCTATATGAACAAACAACAGAAGTAACTAATTATATATATATATATTATTCATAAATTAATTCCTGTGAATCCATTGTAATAGACTGATGAAGAGGGCAAAGCCCTCGAAACTATAGTCTCGTTATAAATAAATAAGTGGGAGATAAATTTAACCTAATTTATTGCGCGGAGAATTTACCACTGCTCGAAGCCCCTAAAACCTTAGTAAATTGGATATTGGATTGTATCTAAGTTTCTGAGATTGGCTCGTGATCCCGGCTTCTTTTCCTTCTACTCTATTCTTTTCACGATGGAGGGGCCAGCCCATACAGGCCTTTTAGGGGATCCACCTTCTGGTGTATCTCCTTCTCACATCAATTTCATTAAAAAAAAAAAAAAAATTATAATTCCAGCAGAAGACACACTCTTTTATTGTCTCCTTCAATATATAAAAATTCTGCTACTCTCGGCAAAAACTTTCAATTTAATATTATATGATATATAACTTTAATATTTAGTTTTCTAGCTCCATAGCCGTTAAATTGATTTGAGCGCAACAAAATTGCTTTTAATTATTCCAAAAAGGCTGTTGCACCCCAGGGCTAAAGCCCATTTAACCCTCTGTACTTAATGTGCCCCTGAGCTTATTAGCTACATTCGTTAAAAAGCTGGACATTTAACTATATTTGATTTTTACTTTACCACACAGGGTATGGTCAAGTATTGTAATGGTGCATGGAAAAAGTGTTTTTTTTTGCTTCTTTTTTTCGAAATATCTCAAAAACGGCTGAAACTATTTTGATTAAAAAAATTGAGCGAAACCATGGTATTTCGGTCCACAAAAAAGCCCTAATAAGTGAACATCGAAAAATTATACTTTTCGAGATAATAACTGTTTTGTCAAAATGTCTGTTAGTTTGTCTGTGTGTTACCAAATTTTTGTGACCAAGCTAGCTCAAAAACTAGTAAGAATATCAAAACCAAATTTAACAATTAGATTTGGTAGATTGAGTTTAAGAGCTAATTAGATTTTGGTTGAAACTGAACCCAGATTAAGGGGGGGGGTTAAAAATTTAAAATTATAATATTTTCAAATTAAAAAAAAATACAAGAAAAATGAAATATACTATAAAATGAACCTATAATAACGAAAATATTTTTTTTCTGGGGCCAAAATTAGGGGAGAGTGGGTCAAAAACTAAAAATCCAAGTCATTTGAGCAAACTTAACCAAATTTTGTATACATAATCAGTGGGACCCCAAAGTCTAAAAATCAAAAAACTAACCGCCCTAAATGGGGGGAAGGGGGTAAAAATTAAAATCTAAGCACTTGTACGAAACCCAATCAAATTTTGTATACATAATCAGTGGGCCCCAGAAAACTAAAAATGCAAAAACTAACCCTCCTCCCTACATAATTTTAAATAATTTTATTAAATATAAAAGGCCAGGGTGTGTGGTAAACTCATGTGGATGGCCATATCAGAAAGTGACAATTTATTTTTTTTCTAATTTTCTGCAAATTTTATCCAGAAGTTTTCAAACTAGAAAGCTCGAAAGCGAAATAGTTTTCATTTTAAATACTATATAATAATCATTTTGTCAGCAGAACTAATTAAACATTTTTGAAAATTATTTCCCTCCAAATATAACAAGAATATACAAAAAAATAAAAAAAGCAAAAATTGAAAATTTTCATCCGAATTCAATTTGCCGGCGACAAAACATTTTTAAACAGAAAAATTTTTAATAAAAAAAATCAAAAAAAAATCAGCCCGATCATTTAATAGCAACACCTCGTAAGGGAGCCCCTGTGATATAAACAACTAAATTAGCAGATTAGTTAAGGGTATGCCTACCTTGCAAATAAAGGCGCAAGCCATTCCCCATTTTTTCCACATCGGTCAACCGATTGAAATTAAATTAAATACCTAGCTAGCATTACATATAGACGCCTAAAACACTAGTACTTTATTTTAGTAGTAGTATAGTATAGTAATAGTAGTATTTTTTCTAAATATCTTTAAAATGACTTAACCAAATTTGATGAAATTTAATATTCTAATAATTAAGTCCTTGGGGAGCTCAAAAACGGTTATATAAAGTTTTTAGTAAAATTATATTTTAAAGTAGGTACTTTACCCTAGGATAAGTTATTAATGTTTTAAATTCTTTAAAATTTATTCATTTGGTCGATGATATAAGTCAATGATCGCTTGTCGGCGCCCTAAGGCCTTTTGGCGCTGTCGTGCACCGCAGGATATTGCACAGATGGAGGCGGGCGCGTCTCTGTATTTGTGTTTACTATTTTAATATTAAAATCATTTCATTTAAATTATTATATAATAACAATTAATTTGAATAGAATAGAATATTTCTATTTATAAAATATTTACACACTTGAGTCAAATGTTTTAATAAATAATTCAAACACATATGTGTGCAGAAAAATTATATGCGTATCCAAATAATCTCGAATGAATTGCAATATATGGTCAAGTATTGTAATCGTGCATGAAAAAAGTGTTTACTTTGCTTATTTTTTTCGAAATATCTCAAAAACGGCTGAAACTATTTTGATTAAAAAAATTGGGCTAAACCATGGCATTTCGCTCTACAAAAAAAGCCCTAATAAGTGAACATCGAAAAAATTATATTTTTTGAGATAATAATTAGTTTGTCAAAATGTCTGTTAGTCTGTCTGTTAGTCTGTGCGTTACCAAATTTTTGTGGACGAGCTGGCTCAAAAACTAGTATGAATATCAAAACCAAATTTCACAGGTGGTTTTGATGCATTTAAATTAAGAGTTGGTTAGATTTTGGTGAATATTGACCCAAAATTAAGGGCGGTGGAGGGGAGGGGGTAAAAATTAAAAATCTAGGCCATTTGAGCAAACTCAACCAAATTTTGTATACCCCCCAGAAGACTAAAAATGCAAAAACTAACCGCCCAAAATGGGGGGCGGGGGGGTGTAGGGTCAAAAATGAAATTATAGCCCCTTGTACCAAACTCAACCAAATTTTGTATACATAATCGGTGGGCCCACAGAAGTCTAAAAATACAAAAACTAACAGCCATTTTGGGAGAGGGGGTGAAATTCTAGGCTCTTGTATCAAACTGAACCAAATGTTGTATACATAATCAGTCGGACCCCAGAAGCAAAAAATAAGTATAAAGATAGATAAATATAAATTATGAATTTCTTGATTAATTTCTTGATTAATTCTGAGATATATATATAAATTATGAAGCTGGGCAAATGGATTTTTTGCGAGGCCATATAAAAAAAAATAAAAATAAAAAAAATGTATATAGTATATGTTTATATGATAATATTAATCTGTAAACGTGTAAACAATTGTGGCAGGCAGAAAGTAAAGAAGGACAAATATTTACGGATAGAGTTATGATAAAGGAATGGGGACATGGTCTAGCTGGTTGCATTGAGCACAGCAAAACAGTCGTTGACCGCACTTCCAGCCAGCAACGGTTATAACACCTTATGTTCTTTCTTGCGAGCTCAATCTTCGATTCATTGCGTTTGCTGTGTTTCTGGCCCAGTAAGCCACATATTCAGCAATCAAATTGAACACGAAAATCCACCTACCATTTTGCTTTATCACTTTTATCTCACATAAAACAAGAAAGAGCCAATTGTTCTAATTATTTATCTTCCATATTATATTATGATGTCCTCATTTCTATTAATAACGAATTATTGTTTTTAGTGTGACGAAAAATCTATTTAATTATAATATTCAGTTCAGACTTCCTGCTTTTTAACATCATTTTATGGATATTATTATTATTTATTTTGTCATTAATTGATAAGTGTGACACAATAAAGTATCTTTCATCAAAACAAACACATAATACGTAATATCTAATCTCTAATTTTAATCTTATATTAAATTAGTATATAAATATATATATGATTTTTGTGTTGACATTTCGATCTGTCACGGTCTCATCTTCGGCTAAGTTGTTTTTATGGGTTTTTTATTAAATGAAATAATTATTCACAGGTGGTTGTTTAAATAAAAATTTATAATTAAATTTGTTTCAATTTTCTTTTAATAAAATTAATTGGTTTTTTTATTTTAAATTCCATTAATTGATCATTACAAATATTATTATATATTCGAATTGGCCAATTTAATTAATTAAAGGTATTTTTCTATAAAATAATTTATTAGAATATCAATTTCATTCTCTTAAGAAATCCAACAATTCGAAGGATCATCCCTCCTTCTTCAGGATTTAAAAGGGCCAACGAAAAAACCTCCCTGTATATTAATATTATTATTTTTAATTGCAATTACATTCAAAACTTTGTGGACAGTGATACGTCTTGATGGTCAAAACGTTGGTAAAAATATAGATTAAGTTTTATTTCAATATTATTTTATTTTGGCTTTGAATAAAAATCGACCTTTTTACCTGAATTTAAAATTAAAAATAAAATTAATGTATCGTTTTTAACTGAAGCAAAAATTTACCGAGCATCGCTCGGTGGCCAGGTACTTGATTTTTTATACCATAACTACTATTTAAGAAATTAAGTTTACATTGGGTGGCCAAATTATTATATTAATTTGAGAAATTAAATCTTTCATACGTTTTTAAGGGTTTAGCTTACTATATTAAACTCATAATATCGTTTCAATGGTTATCTTAACAGGTTTATTAGCTTAGGACAATACAAATTCAATAATACAAATACAATTTCAATCTTTAGTGAATCCTTCCTTTCGAACAATCACATTTTGTATGCGCTGCGGGATGCATTTTTTGGCTATTTCTTGAAGTGCAGGTGTACTGTGTCACAAAAAAGTAAAGAAAAATTTGTTGCTCTAAACCTAACAATGGATTCCAGTAGAAATTTATACGCTGATTATCATGCACTTTCTCGATTTTTAACAACCTTTCAGAGTTTTGAGATATCAGTCAAAACAACGAAAAATGCAATTTTGACCTATTTTCGAGTCCCATTAAATATTAAACAGCAATATTTTAAATCAAAATGTTCCTCTTTTATTTTCAAATTACCACTTCAGTTTAGCTCAATTAGAACTTGAGTTATAACTAAAAAACTAAGCCCAAATGTTTTATCTATGTTTATTATCCTTTATAATCTTGTAGTTTTAGATTTTAGTGGATGGAAGAATAAGATCCTTGATAAAATTGTCATTAAATAAATAAATTCTCATATAAATCGAGTTCTAATTGAGCTACAAACAAGTGGTAATTTGAAAATCAAAGAGGAAGCTGTTTTTTATTACAATATTAAAATATTTTGATTTCAAATATTGCTGTTTAATATCTAATGGGACTCGAAAATAGGTCAAAATGGCCTTTTTTGACCGATAATATCTCAAAACTCTGAACGGTTGTAAAAAAATCGGGAAAGTGTATGATAATCAGCGTAGAAAACTCTGCTGGAATCCATTGTTAGATTTACGGCAACAAATTTTTGTCGACCAGTGTAATATTTTCTACTCCCTTTTGTTAGTAATTATTTTATCTTTGCAAATTTATTTTTTTAGGGCCGCCCATACATTTTCGATCGGATTGAGGTCCGCGAGTTGCCAGGCCAGTCCAAAAGGGTTATTAGACTAGATTTCTAATAGATTTTTTGAAAATGTTGAATAAAATAATATGTAAATTTGAGTTTCTTATCTCTTTGAAAAAGTGGATGAAATTTTTTTCAAAAAGAAAACTTCCGGCTAACTGTCCGAATAGCAAGTTAGCGCTCGGGTTCGACTCCTGAAGGGGCGACAAACCTTCTGACATACAATATATACATAATAATCTACTAAGATCCTTGATAAAATTGTCGTTAAATATATAAATTTTCATATAATTAATCAATTTACTTGATAAAAATCATATGAATATAATAACTTGGCCACCCACTGTAAATTAATTTCGATCCCTACGGTATAATAACTAACACTAGTAAATATATTAGTCAAATATTAAAAAAACATTTTTTTTACTTTTACTTACATTAATGTATAAGTTAGACCAATGCTATCACTTCTAACACCAAGGTGATATACTATATAATTTACTTTCACTTACCATATATTATAACCTTAAAAGAGAGAAACTATAAAAAGAAATCAGGTTGAGGAGGATTCCCCTTGGTCCAAAAAAGTGCATACAAATTCATCTCTTTGTGTGTATTTTCTATATCTATATACATAATAAAAAAATACAAATCTTTATAAAACAAAATCTTGGAATGTTTATATTTGAACTAGACGTTTCAGATGAAATTCTCCTTTTATCAATAAATTTTTTTTTAAAAAATTGAAAAAAGAAAAAAAGTTGTTTTCGCTAATGTTTCGAAAAAAAAACTATTTTTTTTTTCAATTTTTTAAAAAAATTTCTATTGATAAAAGGAGAATTTCACCTGAAACGTCTAGTTCAAATATAAACATTCCAAGATTTTATTTTATAAATATTTGTATTTTTTATTATATTTATTATATTATTATTTTTTCTATATTTATACATATATATATATATATATAATTAGCAAGGCCCGCCTTCGGCGGCCCTCTTGCTAGCCAGGGGCTACGCCCCACAAAATTTGAATGGGTTTGGTCCAAGGGCAAGAATTTTCATTTTTTGACCCCTCCCACCCATTTTGGGTGGTTAGTTTTTGAATTTCTAGCCTTCTAATGTTCCACAGATTATGTATACAAAATTTGGTTGAGTTTGCTCCAAGGGCAAGAATTTTCAATTTTTTATCATCGTCCCCCCCCCCTTTGGGTGGTTTTTTGGGAATTTTCTTTTTGAACATAAGTTTTCAGAAATTACATCCCCTACAAATTTGCTCATGATAAAATTTGCCGTAGAGTTAATAGTTTAGGAGTTATTTGATAATTTCCATTAGTGAGCCCCCATACCATCCTTTGGGGTCAAAATATCAAAACGTTATATAGCTAAAAACGTAAGTTAGAAGACATCTGATCCAAATATGAAATTTTATAATAATCCCTTCAACTTTTCGCCGAACCCACACAAACTTACAGACAGACAGACATGCATTTTGTTGAGGATGTTTTCGTTCATAACTTTGCTTGAAACGTGTGCAACCAAAATTTGGCGTAATTTGTAAAGACAAAACTTTAATTTAATTAAAAACTGGTGAAGTCAATGAAGAGTAAGTATTTTTCAAAAAAAATATATTTTTTACTTATTCATGTTTAAGGATTATCTGGAAAGCACAGCGAAATGATATTCACTCATGTTTTTTTTCTACCTGTCTCTTCGTGTGCCTGAGTGTGTGTAGAATGTAAATCTTGTTACTTGCGATAGCCCGAGAACGACCGGCTGTAGAAAGTTCGTTTTCGAGCTTGTATTTGTAAAATAGTCTGATAAAATTTTAGGATTTTTAGCTTCAGAACTATCAAAAACTTGAGTTGCGTAATATTCATTTTTTTTTAATTAATCCAGCTTAAAATTTAAAACTTAAGCTAGGAATTAGCAAGTGGCGGTATAATAGTCAAAATCGATATTATAGTACCTCTTGTATTATTTTATTTGAAGGTTTAGTTGGTTTTTTTGTTTTTTCAAAAATGGATAACAAGTATGAGAAATTCTATACTGTTGTATTCTTTTCATTATAGATTGACCAGGTTAAAATTTCACAATCAAGGGTTGGATTGGTTATAAACTTTTATTTTTTTCCCCTCAAAAACACCTACAATGATTTTTTTTTAATAGCTGAGCTCAACAAAAGTCAAAAATTCACTGATTGATATTTTTTGAAGTTTCTTTAGCGATGTATATGTGTGATTTTTTGTTACAATAAAAGGGGAAATGACTCAATAGAGGGGAAATATTTTTTTAAAAACCCACTAATATTTAATGACAAATAAAATTTATTAAAATTAGGAAATATAAATTATTATTTTAAAACCCACTAATATTTTATGACATATAAAATTTATTAAAATTCAGAAATTTAAATTATTTCAATAACATCTACGGCTAAAGAAGTTTCACTTCTCCGTGAGCTTATGTGGATGAGGCCCACATATATTTTTATCTGGAAGAAAACTGTGAAGAAATTGATTTGAAAGTGGAAAGCAGGTAGAGTGATCCTTACGCGAAATGAAATATCTGTCATTTATTTAGTAATTAATAGGTCACAAAGCTAGAGAATTTGAAACTTGAAGGAGTAGTTGATACAAAGGGTGGACCCTTATCAAGTTAATTGAAAATTTCTAGGTAAAAAAAAATTATTAATTTTCAAAAAACTAAACTCATTTTAAATACTATATTTTATAGAGAGTTTGAAATATATATTTTCGTTTGAAAATCTCAAAAAAATAATTAATTTTTGAAGCCCATCTTGGAAGGGCACTTGATACAAAGGGGGGGGGACCCTTATCAACTTTTTTGATAATTTCAAGGAAAAAAAAATATTAATTTTCAAAAAACTAAACTCATTTTAAATACTATATTTTATAGAGAGTTTGAAATATATATTTTCGTTTGAAAATCTCAAAAAAAATAATTAATTTTTGAAGCCCATCTTGGAAGGGCACTTGATACAAAGGGGGACCCTTATCAATTTTTTGGGAATTTCAAGATAAAAAAATATTTTTAAGTGATATTTAATTTAAAAGAAGAAAATAAGTAAGATGATTTCAAAGAAGGCGAGATTCTAAGTGAAAATTGTATACTGCACACACCGGTTCATTTAGAGAATATATAATTTTATTGTATATATAATTATCTAATCCATAAACCAAAAAAAAAATTAAAAGCTAACAGGAAGAATTGATTGTATATTTGTAAGGAAATGAAAATATTTATCATAAAGTCAAAAGGTGAGATCACATCATGGCCTCTTATTAAATATTTGCGGGATTGAAATCATTGACTGGCTGCCAAATGCTTCGTCTCCTTTGCTCTTGAACAGGAGTGTCCTTTACAATTATTATGTTTTTATGTATGAAGTAGATTTATTTGGAAACAAAGGCTCTTGTTGGCAGCCCACTCTAGTCTAGCTCTGATGTTCGAAATTCAGAGGAAGCAAACGCCTTTCTTCTTAGATTTGTAAAGGACAAACATTTTCAGTAGACAAAAGATGGAGTCTATATTAAATATACATACATTTCAATCTAAACATATTTGAGATTACCTAATTATATTTATATAAATGTTGGTCATCTTCTGCCTATATAAATCAGGTACCCCCCCCATTAGCTGCATGACTCACCCTCCACCCAGATTCATGAAAACTACCCCCCTCAGTTTTATAAAAAGTAAACTCCTTTTGTACTATGGTTTCTCATTTCCCGGCAAATAATAATTCCCGGAAAACGAGAATATTTCGAAGATATTCCCGGGATTCCCGGGAAAACCGGGTTTTAATATTTACTAATTAAAATAAATTTATTTGTTTAAAAAAAACAATTAAAACAAAAAAAGTTATTTATCAGAAGGGTTTTTAAAATGTGTTCTGAGACAAACTAGCGCATTAACCGAATTGTCGTTGAATCGTGTCCTAATTTTGGTGACAAAAAGGCTAGGAGTCGAAAATACTCTTTCACTTTCCACTGAGCTTGGTTAATGCAAAGGAGAGCATTTAAGAGCATTTTAAAAAATTTTGTTAACTTTCCACTGGGTTCAAATAAATTAAATTATACTATATATAAGAGTCTAGATTAATTTGTAACAACGCTCTGAGAATGTTGCCGAAAGGGAGCGCTGATGCCGTCGGTATATTTGCGGCAAATTTGAAATATAATTTTAATTGTAATTTGAAATGAAAGACTCTAATTGATTTTAAATTAAGAAACATTAAATATATTGATAATTATTCCTCCTCCCCCCCCCCCCCCGCCTCACTACTCAAAAATTAAATATTCAATTCGCTTTTCTTTGTTCACAGAAAAATAAATTAACCACATCTTAGTTGATTTATATTTTATATATTATTTGTTTATTTTTTAATAATTTGCAACTTTTTTATAATTTTTTAAAAATCTAAATTTTGTTATTCTTATTTTTGGATTTTTACAAAATTGAACGACTTAAGACACGCATGCCCGAGTTTCTCATGGCAATACTGGGGGAGCAGCCTGTCATATCATACAAACAACACCTGATCTCTTTTAAATATTTGGAGCCTTTTATATACATTATCGAATTTTAAAAAAATGATATAATATAATTCTCCTCCTCACACAATCCCACTTATTTAAATAAATCTATTTCCACACAAAAAATATCACAATGCTGTAGATTATAGAGAGAAAAAATACTTCCAGATTCATATCTAGAGCCTCATTTCTGTAGCTGTGTCAGAACGAAAATGAGGCGAAACTTTTAAGAGACTATGTATTTTCGGGAGTTTACAGGTATACATTTGGAGTGTGGTGTTTTAAGAGGAATAACATTTTTGGACCGAGACGCCGCCCGCCAGGGCACCAGCCCGGAGGGTCGAGTTTCGACGGCGTGCCGAAGGCAGGCACGAAAAGCTCGTTTTAATATAGTATACTCGTAGTCTTATATTCTGTATCTCCTGTAATTTGTTTTTGGTGCCTGGCATTTCTGCTTCTATATAATATAAGTTTCCTTGTCGGAAATCAATACGCTAAAACAAGTAGTTTTGGAATATTTATTTTTCATTTATATGATGTTAAATGTTAAAAATAATCCCGGGAATTGACTTTTTCTCGGGAAATCGGGAATAGATATTTTTGCAAATTTCCCGGGAAATCGGGAACGAGAAATCCCGTGATAGAAACTCTATTTTGTACATTATATTTAATTCACTTCTGAAAAATTAGAAGAGTTTTTTATTTCCTTTTGTTGAAGCTATTAACTTCCATAACATGCTAATTTTGCAGCAATTTGCAAGCCCCCTCCTTCAGAAATTTCACTCAGACTCTTTATCCCTCTCCCCTGTGGGCAGCCCTGTATAAATTATTTTAGAAAAATACCAAAAGTAAACGACAATTTCAATCAACTAATCCAAACTGCTCCACAGCATCTTCACAGGTGTGCTTCGAAACTTCATAATTAAATGAAGCAAGACATTTGGCCTAACTAAACAAAGTGAGAAGCTAAAAAATGTATTTATTATTCATTTTTATCTCTTACTTACGATTAGACATACATAAACCGAAACAATTTAACTATGACACCCCCGAAAAAATCTGAAATGTATACAAAGTGTCTCTCCTGTGGTCTGAATTTTTGATTTTCATAGAAAAAATAAACTATTAATTTCCGAGATATTTTTATCGATTCTAATACAAGAGTATTTAGAGAGACCAAATAAGGAAGTTGTTTTAATATATGTATTTTTACTTAGGGTAGGGCGCCATATAAAAATTTTAATTGAAATTATATTTAAAAAAAAACTAAAAAAGACTCTTCTAAAAAGTACAAAATAATCTAATAATCAAAAAGTGTGGGGCGCAGAAACCTACCTCTGTAGTCCGAGGTGGATCCTTGTATCGTGAAAATAAGAGATTTAGGGATTGGGTAGTAGTTGATCTATGGTTGCGGGTCTTGAAAGATTGAAGGTTTAGGGCAGAGGTGTCCAACCTTTTAGCGTCCCTGGGCCACATTGGAAGAATATAAGCTGTATTGAGCCACACATAAAATACACTAACACTAATAATAGTTGAGCAAAAAACGTAGAATACATACGTATATGTACTTAATATATACTTAAGAAATTATTAAGCTTTGTTATTTTATAAATTAATAAAGAGACAAATCAGCAACATAAAATTATAGTGAGAAGTTTGTCATTATTTTTGGGACATAAATTCGTCGATATTGGGTTCAAAGAAATTCTCAGTGAATTCAATGCTCATTAAATATTTTGGATCTATAGCTTCATTCTTTGCGTGCTTCATGCTTGAAAATTGATGCTTGATAAATAAAATTATTAAAGAATCACTTTATGAATACCTCATTGCTAAATATGGTGTTAAATTATAATAAAAAATTTATTGCCCATAAATTAATAGCAGCCTAAAAATATTGTATTTTTAGTAATATCACTGGCAATCTCATAAAGTTTGTAAGTTTGTGTTTTTTTGTCGGGCCACAGTGATCTTGGGCCGCAGGATGGACAAGCCTGGTTTAGGGTTTAGAAAATGTATAATAGATCAAAACATTAAAATTTATCGATAGTTTGTGAAATACACTGTGAATATTGATTATAAAATATGGGGAAAATGCATTTTGCAAAATGACTTTGGTTCTCTATATTATTTAGATCAGGGGTCCTCAAACTTTTTAGAGGTAGGGCCACATATGAACATTGAAAACTATGGCCGGATATAAGATATTATACGGAAATTATATTAATAATATTATATTATATGACATTAATATTTAATATAGTGAATATTTGTTAAAGAATTCTGTATTAGCCGCGGGGAAAAGTTTCAAGGGACAGATTTGGCCCGCGGGCCGTAGTTTGGGGACCCCTGATTTAGATAATTATATAAATATTTTAAAGAAGAAAGTTTTTCATAGCTTTCTTTTTTATATTAATCTGAGTGCCACTCAATGTATTATCTTAAATAATACAATGAGAAGATAAACTATTCTTAAAGGATTTCCTGCAAAATCTGGCAAAGTCGACTATTTTATTTATAATAACAGAATGTTCGAGAGAATATATCTATACTTTATCATATTAAATAATAAACTTCACTATTATCTATACTTGTTTTAATCAAAAACTCTCTTATTTATTTAATTATTTTCAAATTATAGTAATATCTTTATCTATCTAAATATACTTATTAATAATAATCGGCTTGCTCGACAACGCCGACGTGATTTTTTTAAAACCCACTAATAATTCATAACAAATAAAATTTATTAAAATTAAGAAATTTAAATTATTATTTTAAAATCTACTACGGGCCAGCAAGATGCCCGCCAAAAGCGGGCTTCGCAGATGGTTTTAGTAACATTATAGTTAGTACCTGGAACAACGAGCGATGCTCGGTAATTTTTTGATTCAGTTAAAAGCGATATATTAATATTATTTTTAATTTCAAATTCAGGTAAAAAGGTCGATTTTTAATCGCAGCCAAAATAAAATAAAATTGAAATAAAACTTAATTTAAATTTTTACCAACGTTTACACCCGCCATGGCCATCATCAAGACGTATCACTGGCCTCAAAGTTTTGAATCTAATTGCAATTAAAAATAATATTAATTTACACGGAGATTCTTTCGTTGACCTTTTTAAATCCTGAAGAAGGAGGATCGACCCTTAGAATTGTCGGATTTTTTAAGAGAATGAAATTGATATCCTTTTAAATTATTTTATAGAAAAATACCTACTTTAATTAATTAAATTGGCAAATTCTAATATATAATAATATTTGTAATGATCTATTAAAGGAATTTAAATTAAAAAAAACAATTAATTTTATTTTAAAAAAATTGAAAAAAAAATAATTATAAATTTTTATTCACACTACCACTTGTGAATTATTATTTCAATTAAGAAAAAAACCCATCAAAAACAACTTAGCCGAAGATGAGACCGTGACAGATCGAATTGTCAACACAAAAGCCACCTAACCCGTGAATTTCATCCAAATCGTTAGATGCCGTTTATACCTATTTACCACAAGAATTGCTCGTTTAATATAATAAGATTCCCAAATTTAATATATGTATGTACCTATAATAAATTCAAACTAGATTACAAAGATTATTCTCTAAATTTATTATTTGTTTTTCTTTTATATAATTAATTTGATAATATTTATGATGAACTATTATTCAAATTAATTTCACTTTTGTAAAAGACGCTGATTAAGTCAGTGTTCTATACTCGGAAGTGATCCAGCAAGGTCAATGTCAATTTCTAAGAGCAGCAACAACCTTTCTAGACGACAAAATTGCCCTTGAATAAGTTTGCCAACCAATAGGTAGATTTTAATTAAAAAAACAAACTACATAGGTATATTATTCAAAACAAATCAAATGATTAATAATTTTCCCACGTCGAATGGTCTCTTTTTATTTTCTTTTTTAGAAGAGCCAGTGATTATAAACCTGTTATTAATAAAAAGATCGAATCAGATTATATGATTTTACTCTTTGGAAAGGTGTTTAATTACAGGACTTTAAAAATAATGTTAAAACACAATTTATTCAATCACATCATCAGATTAAAGGATTATGACTTATTTTTTTAATAATGAAATTAAAATTAAATTAAAAGATAATACTTTAAAATATATACATGATAGAAGCATCGATAATCCGGACGTCATAAATCAGGACCGTCGATAATCAGGATTCAATTCAACCGCAAAAAAGCGAACCCCTACTGCAGTTCAAAAATCCATAACATTTTTTTAATAGCTCTGACAATGTATAAACTGTACAGTATTCTGTAAATATACTATATATGTATGTACAATATGTACATATTGTACATTATAGGTACATACGTGTATGATAAAAAAACGTTTATTTTGAAACTAGACGTTGTACAATTGCCTGTTATCAAAATATTTAATTTCTTATGGTTGTTTTCGAAACATTAGCGAAAAAATCTTTTTTTTTGCTTTTTTCAATTAAAAAAAAATCTATCGATAAAGGGAGAATTTCTCCCGAAACGTCTAGTTTCAAAATGAACGTTCCGAGATTGTTTTAGAAAGATTTGTATTTTTTTATTATATTATACAATCAATAATTAATTTTTCTTTACATATGTATAAATATTCTTTCATTAAAATACATTTAAAAGTTCATATTAATAAATCGTTTTATTTTTAACTGCTCCAATTATTTAACAACTAAAGTCAATTATTAACGGTTTTACCAAGTTTTCTTTTTGTTTTGAATTTAAAGACCTTTTTTGGTTCTTTTCGAAAATCCGGATATTTTAATAATCCGTATAGCGTCCGGTCACAATTAATCCGGATTATCGACGATCTACTGTATTAAAAATGAAATATTTTTATGAAGATATGGTATTCAAACTAATGATTTATAAGTTTTCACCAGTTCGACCAACGAATTTTAAGCCGAAGTATTGAAGTATTTCAACTTTATTCTATTTAGAAATCTCTTAAATGTGAAAAAAAAATTTAAGAATGTTTTTTTTCGTCTATGTGTATTTCTTAGGGCGATATCAAAATACCAAAAACAAAACAAAGAAAATGTTGAAGATAGTTAGTTTTTGTACTGGTGATGTTTGTATCTCCAATTAGCACGAAGAAATGATTATATTTTTAGATTTCTAACTTCACAATTTCCAAATCAAAAATGTTGAGATCAAAAAAGAATTAAATTGTCATATTATGATGAATAACCGAAAAATTTAATTTATATTATCATTTTTTGTGTGTTAATAACTGGTGAAAAGGATTAGTAATTAGAGGTATATAATAAACAAATTTATTAATTTCCCTATACTTTTATCACTTATAATTACACGAGAGCTTTTTTTGCCGAAGTAAACTTGACATTTTAATGAGAATTTTGTTGCCTGGCAACTAAACGAAAAAACTACCTGTGAAAAAATTACGAGTCCGTTGGACGAGTAATTTTTTCTGGTAATTTTTTGAGTTAAATTGCCCAATGGCGACAAAATTCGAATTATAAAATATCAAGTTTACTTCGACCTAAAAAAAGCTTGAGTGTAATTCAGTAAGACAATTTAATGAATCAATACGTAAATCACAAAATTAACAAAATTAAGACATAAATTAGTTTATTTAATTTAGAGTAAAAGTACAATTGTTAAAAATACAATTCTTATAAACAACTTGATAAAAAAATAAATAGGAAAATAAAAATAAAAAAAATAATCGTATAGGATCTGAAATAAAAACATAAAATTAAATAAGATTTGTTTCCAAGCTATATAAAAAAAAGCCACTTGAACCACTTTATTTGTAAACACACCTGTTTTGTTATGATTTAGACACCTGTTAATTAAAAACAAACAAAAAATTTCTAATTTTAATATAATATAATAATATTTGCTTTAACCTATTAGTGGGTTTTAAAATTAAAAAACCAATTAATAAATAAAACATAATTGAAAAAATAAAGCTAGGTTCAGTTTTGTCGCTGGAAAAGTTAGGGTAAACTTTTTCGCTGTCATAGTGACAAAAACACCGTTGCTTATGGGACTTTTAGTGTATGAATTAAATTGTCATAAAAAAATGGCTAAAAAATATCAATAAAATATAAAAAAATTATATATTTTTTCCATTTTCAACCTGGAAGTTTTAAATTGAGAGAGCCCCAATTTTAATATAGTAATCAGTTCTCCGTATTGAAAATACACATATTTTTATACCAGAATAAACTTTTTACGAATTTCCGTTTTTTTATCTTGAATCGAGGATATCGTAATCCAGGGGCACAGAGAGAAAATGATTTTTCTTCACTTTTCAGTCATTTTATTCACCAAAATGAGTAAAAAAAATTTTTGAGTGAATTTCTTACTAGGGTGGACACTGGACATATGAATACAAGATCTAGAATTCTAGATTATCCCTTAAAATGGCCCATAATACATTAATCTGTCCATAAATAATATTGAATCAACAGGATTTAGAAGACTGCCTAAAAAGAATGAATCCCAAGATCTTAAATCTTCTGCACTGATGATATCTATATCATAGTTGCTGCAATTTCAATCAAGTTGATTTGAATTGAGAACTTATTATAGTCGGAGTAGAATAGCATAGAATCACACATTTAAAGCCACTTTTATAACATTTTGTAACATTCTACCTTTATGTTACTTAGAAAATTAAAATTTGATTTTGAATATAATAATTACTTCTTCTTCTTCTTTAAGTGCCATATCAGATTTCCCTGACGTTTTGGCTCCTCTCCACATATAACTGTGAGGAGTGTGTTTAGCTGTTTTTACACAGATATACGGGACCTACTTTTTAACGCCGGTTCCGAACGGCTAGTTTGGAGAGGTTACTAGGCAATTATACTCTTGGTAGGTTGCCAGTGCTTTCTAAGAGGAGGCGGCTTCAAATATCTGCCGAGACTCGGTTTCGAATCAGCGTATTTCAGGCCAGCGGCCTGACACTCTAACCATTGACCCACAGTCGCCTCGAATATAATACGTTAGTATTTATTTCGTGGTTTTCCTGGAACACAATTACAGCTAACGGTCTAGTTATGTTAGGCTTTATGCAAACAGGTTAGACGTATTGTTAGCCTTATTTCAGAACGTTCATTGTCGACTAATCAGGCTAATGCTAATTTGCATTTTAGCGAAAATTTCAGATACATAAGCTTGAGGAATAGGCATGAAAACAGTAATCAAGAATCACTAAAATAATCTAATGAAATAGGATTCATAGATTACAAAAAACGTATTTATTTTTATATTATTAACGAGATTGTTTATTTATTTGATAAAATAAAACTATAAAATACTGCAATCCGCCATGTTAGTTTGAAGTTAGGGATCATTTGCCGACTTTTGTGTTGTCAAAACATAACCAAGAAACAAAAAAAAATATATATATATATAAATAAAGCTGGTGTGACGTCACAGCAGCGACGAGATTCCGAAGGGGCGTTTTGGCGGGAATTTAAAACTTAGAATTAAAATGGAAATTTTTTGTGTCAATCCTTTATTATCTGCAAAAATTAGATATTTTTTGGAAATAATAGATAATTTCCAACATAATAGCACAGTATTTCAAAATCAGTCATCATGCCTATTATGAACGTCTTCGCAATCTGACGCCGTTTTGCATGATTGCTAGACTATTTACAAACAAACCAATTTCTCAAAAATACTCCATTCAGGATATATAATATTAAAACATACTAAGATTTCTTACTATTCGCTCGACATAATATATATGATTAAAATTAATCAAAAATAAATAATTACTTATATGGCATAATTAGATTAGCTAAAATATCTTCATATAACAAATATTATTATAAATGAACTTTTTGTGAATGAATGATAAAGGAACAATGACCCACGATTAACATAAAAAAATAAATAATATTAGAAAAATATAAAATTAAATATTATCTACTTTTAATAAATTACCAATAACCAATGATTGGGAGTCAAACAGAGAAATAAACATATTCGGAAGCTTTTTTTTAAATACCTTTCTTTATATGTTTTCTGATCAAATTACGGGCGCTGGGAGGGAGGTGCAAGGGGTGCACTTGCACCCCTGTCATGAAAGAAAATACACAGAAAAAATATTAATAATTGATTTAAATTTGACATTAACTTAAGGTAGTTCTTTCACAAATGCAAAAATTCAAGAAGTCTTCGAAACTTGGAATATAAGTCATTAAAAGCATAATACACACACTGTTAAAATTTGAAGACGATTTACCACACCAAACATGAAATAATTGGAATTAAAAATGAAATTTTTACATATGGTAGATTGGGAAATGGTGGGAAAATGATCATTATTTTATTTTTTTCATTGAAGGAATTTCACCATCTTGATTAAAAACTAATATTTGTTAGAACAATATTTTCGGAGTAACTTAAACAAAAAAGTGAAATTATTTACCACGTAATTTTGATAAAAAATAAAAAAAACAAAACATATATTTGGGTGATTATTTTTAGTGGAGGGGATATAAGTTCAATGGCTTGGAAACGATCTATTCATAAATAGAATAAAGTAGCGTAAAAAGTACAGTCACGTTAAAAAAACATAACCTAAAATTTTAACACCGTTCATATTTATAGAGTGGTTACGAGGCTAAAACATTTTGTGTGGATTGCTGCGAAAGAACCTCCTTAAGTGACATATAACATAAATATCTAATATTATATGCCTACCAATGGCGTGCGGTCCATGGATACTGTGGATGCGGCGCATCGCTAAAATTTCAAACATTTAAAATATTTTCATAAATATATAAGGTCGACTTCAAAATATCAGGAGGATCTTTAAATTTTGAAATTATTATCCGTAATTTCAAATATTTATATAAAAACATAATTTTTCTTTTTAAAAGTAGATATATTGATTCTAGAAATAAAATAAAATTGTTGCATAGTTTCAAGGGGCACTTAAAATGAATGATTTTCCGAAAAGGGTGCGAATAGAAGGTTTGAAGTCCCTGTCTGGTATATTTTCCAGTTCAAGCTATCTTCCATGTCAAAGACAAGTTTAGACAAGTTTTATAGACGAATAAAAATTATTCTCGCCTAGGAACTATTAAAATAGTAATAATACAGTGGCTCTCAACCACTGTGCCGCGGCACACTAGTGTGCCATCAAACCTTTGACAATGTGCCGCTAAAAATTGAGAATGCATTGTTTTGTAAGAACTTATAATTTATTTGAACATACATTTTTCTGTAATTAAAATGTGAATTGTGGCTTTAGGTACATCTAGATTATTTCAAGAGGTCTGTGAGTGAGATGAGACCTCTGGGTAGATTCTCTTAAATTAATATAGTGTACATAAAAAACATTTTCCAACAAGCCGGAGCTGGATCTGGGTTCCGAGAGAAATCTCTCATTTGGATTAGATTGAAGCCACTTTTGAATCCGGCTCAACCGGCGTGTAATAAAACAACCTAAGAGAGAAAACTTATCTGCCAAATAGTATAGGTGTAATTGTAATATGATAACAAATTATAATAAAAATTAAACATACTGTTAAGATTGCGCAATACGAGAAGCAAACTCTTTTTAATCACTAATCAAAATTGAAGAGAATCTACAAATAAATATAAATTATGTAAACACTATATTAATAAACACCCTCTAATGATTACTTTATAATTATTTATTGAAACAAATAATTACAATTTTAATAGTATTTAGTAAATAGTATTTAATAGTATTAAAATTGTAATTATTTGTTTCAATAAATAATTATAAAAGTAATCATGGGTGATTTAAATAAAAATTTAAACTTTAATCAAATTAATCACAAAAATAAAAGCTTCAACAGCTTCATTACTAATAAACACCCTCTAAGTTCAAAAAGTATAAACATTTTTTAAATAAATGAAATAATATTATTTTTAAATAAGCTGATGTGGCCATCCACATGACTGACTTCCATTCACCTGCCCTCTCTCTTATGTTTAATTTAATAAAATAATTTATAATTATTTACGAAAGAACCCACTTCTTAATTAATTTTTGGCCCATTAGCAATTAATAATATCTCGTTTTAATTATGAGACTATTTTATCAGAAATATCAGCTTAATTCGATTTTTAGTTTGAAACATTTTTGAACCCCCCCACTCGCCCCCCCCCCCCCCCCCCACTCGCCCCCCTTTTTTGGTCACTATTAATTTAACAAAGTGAGTCATTTTCATAGGTCATATAGGGTGTAAATGCGAACTTTCGTACTAATCGATTAAAGAGCCTAGGACTTATATTGATAGTTCTATTTTTTGAAGCCCCCCTCAATTTTCTATTCCGAAAAAAATAATAATTCTCTTTTTATTATAGGTTCATTTGATAGAATATTTATTTTTTCTTGGTTTTTTTAGTTTGAAAATCTTAGGTATAATTTTAATTTTTAAGAAACCTCCCCCTAGGGGTGCTCCTTATTTTGGATATTTTCGAATACTTATGCCGACAGGGGTTCATATGGTTAGAAATAAATAAAAAAAAACTATCCCTCAAGTTACAAGTCTCTATCTCAATTTTAACCTAGTGCTCACAGCAATGTAAATAACCCATCTAAATAACATGGGGTTTTTGGCATTGAACGATCAATTTTTTATTCCGGCCAAAGAAATGGTTCAAAAATTTAAAATTCTTTAGACTTTATCCTTATAATAGTAGCTATACCTCAGAATTTTTACAGATTTTTAGCTATTATAATTTTGGAGTTACATCTAGATAAATTACTGCTACCTATATCTTAGTTAAAATTATAATAGCTAAAAATCTGTAAAAATTCTGAGAGATAGCTACTATTATAAATATAAAGTCTACAGAGTTTTAAATTTTTTGAACCACTACTTTGGCCAGAATAAAAAATTGATCGTTCAATGACTAAAACCCCATGTTATTTAGATGGGAAACTTAATTACTATGAGCACTAGGTTAAAAGTGAGATAGAGACTTGGAATTTGGGGGATATTTTTTTATTATTTAATTCTAACCATATGAGCCCCTGTCAGCGTAAATATTCGAAAATATCCAAAATAGAAGCACCCTACGCCCCCTCCTAATTTTTGGTTCGATTTCAACCAAAATCTAATTAGCTCTTGATCTTAGTCCACTAAAACTACGTGTGGAATTTCCTTTTGATATTCATACTAGATTTTGAGCTAGAGCGTATACAAAATTTGATAACGTACATACTAACGTGTATTAATTAACTAACATTTTGACAAAATGAATAATTAATATCTCTTAAAATATAATTTTTTCGATGTTAACTCATTAGGGCCTTTTTGTAGACCAAAACGCAATGCATTTTCTCAATTTTTTTTATCAAAATAGTTTCAGCCGTTTTTCGTATATTTCGAAAAAACAGTTTTTTCATGTTAATACTTGACCATACCTTATATGATAAAGTAAAAACGCTAAGTCTTAAATTTAGTAAGATAAAAATAGACACATAAACAGATGATAATTTAAGAGCCGCGGTGAAAGTCGTTTCCTCCCACTAATCCAGATGCTAACTGAATGAAAGTGGAGACCTTATTAGAAAAGCTGATGCTGCTGTGCTACAAACAAATTAAAGATTTCAATTCTTCCTTAGCTCTTAGTAGTAGATAAAATTGATTTAAGTTAAATCAAGGGTTTTTATTTTCAGATCGAAATTGTATTGTTTTCTATTTCTATAGCGTTCACTGGTTCACTAGTCTATTCAACCATGATATCTTGAAGCTCGTTTCTTTAAGATGTGTATCCATGTTTTTTAATTATTTATTTTATAGCTTGATTATTCTTTATAACGTTTAAATCTGGTATTTTACTAAATTACTTACTGCTGTAAATTTAATTTATTACTTTACCATACAGGGTTTGGTCAAGTATTGCAATCGTGCATGAAAAAAAGTCTTTTTTGTTCGTTTTTTTCGAAATATCTCAAAAATGGATGAAACTATTTTGATAAAAAAAAATAGTGTGAAGTCATGGCATTCTGGTCTACAAGAACGCTATAAAAGAGTGTTCATTGAAAAAAATGATATTTTGCGAGATATTAATTATTTTGTAAAAATGTTTGTTAGTAGGTTACCAAATTTTTTGTACGCTCTAGATCAAAAACTAATCTGAATATCAAAACGAAATTTCCCATATAGATTCTTTATAGTGATATTAAGAGCTGGATAGATTTTGATTGAAATCGAACAAAAATTAAAAGGGGAAGGAGTTTTTTAAAACTAAAAAAAAAATGATTATTAGGAGTAAAAACTGATGCAAAAATTTCCCAGCCCACATCGAATGGACCTTATAATCTTGTAATTTAACGTTAAACGGAACTCTCTTTTGGGTTTATGTGTCAGAGCTGTGTAGCTCGTAAAATAAATAAGATACAAACTTGAAACTTTTAAATTATACCTATAAATTCACTTTCACCGAAATCAATTTCATATTTTTTAATACTATAAACATCTAATTTTTAGGCAGTCAAAACTTTGAAATATTTTATCATTTGGAAATACTCATAATTTTTAAATAGATTATTTTCATTATATTCGTTATCAAACAAGGTCAAGTTTTATTTTTCAACTGCGACATTTTATACAGAGATACATCTGAACAGAAAAAAAACAATAATTATTTGATTTCCGACTTCTAAGAGGTTTCCATCTATATAATAATGACCCCTCTATTATCAACTATTCTAAAATCGACATATTTTATAACCCTTTAATCTCAAAATATTCCAAATGTTGTTGAACTTATACCTTTCATTTTTCGTTAATGATTAATTTAAGCTATATTATCACTTTATCATATTATAGGATTTTTTTGCTTCGTTTTTTCTAAATATCTCAAAAACGGCTGAAACTATTTTGATTAAAAAAATTGGGCGAAACCATGGCATTTCGGTCTACAAAAAAGCGCTATTGACTAAACATCGAAAAAATTGTATTTTAAGAGATATTAATGATTTTGTCAAAATGTCTGTTATTAGGATGTTACCAAATTTTGTTTACGCTCTATAGCGCAAAAACTAGTGTCAATATCATAACGAAATTTTACATGTAGTGCATTGAGATTAAGAGTTGATTAGATTTTGGTTGAAATCGAACCAAAAGTTAAAGGGGTTCTTAAAAAATTAAAATGATAAAATTTTCAAACTAAAAAAAAAAAAATAAAAAAAAATAAAAATTTTATTAAATAAAGAGGGTCATTATTTTTTAGAGAGCCGAAATTGGGAAGGGTTCATAAAAGTAGAATTTAAGTCCTAGTCCCTTTGATCGATTTGTACGAAATTTTGCATATAAACAGTATATGATGTTATGAAAATGATTCAGTATGTGAAATTGATAGTGGCCTAAAAGAGAGGGGGGGGGGTTCAAAGATATTTTCAAACAAAAATCGAAAAAAGCTGATATTTCTAATAAAATAGTCTCATAATTAAAAAGGAAATATTATTAATTACTAATGAAATTAAGAGGAGGCCTTCTGGGGTTCTTCGAAAATAATTATACATTAATTTATTAAATTGAAGGAGACAATAAAAGAGTGTGTCTTCTGCTGGAATTATAAATTTTATTTATTTATAACGAGACTATAGTCTCCTTCAATATATAAAAATTCTGCTACTCTCGGCGAAAAAACTTTCAATTTAATTTATTAAATATTAAACCTATAAGAGACGGGCCAGTCGTATGGTAAAGTCACGTGGGTGGCCACAAAAAGCTTATTTTTCACTTCTGAGTTTATAATAAAATCAATCAAATGATATCTTATTATATTAAACGAGCAATGTGAATCGGTTTCTCGAAAACGGCTTTAACGATTTGGATGAAATTCACGGGTTAAGGGGTTTTTGTGTTTTGACAATTCGATCTGTCGGGGTCTCATCTTCGGCTAAGTTGTATTTGATAGGTTTTTTGATAATTGAAATAATTATTCACAGGTGGTTGTTTGAATAAAAATTTATAGTTACATTTTTTTCAATTTTCTTTTAATAAAATTAATTGCTTTTTCAATTTTAAATTCTACTAATAGATCATTACAAATATTATTATAAATTCGGATTTGCCAATTTAATTAATTAAAGGTATTTTTCTATAAAATAATTTAAAAGAATATCAATTTCATTCTCTTAAAAAATCCGACAATTCGAAGGATCGTACCTCCTTCTTCAGGATTTAAAAGGGTCAACGAAAGAATCTCCGTGTATATTAATATTATTTTTAATTGCAATTACATTCAAAACTTTGTGGCCAGTGATACGTCTTGATGATGGCCATAGCGGGTGTAAACGTTGGAAAAAATATAAATTAAGTTTTATTTCAATTTTATTTTATTTTGGCTGCGAATAAAACCTTTTTACCTGAATTTAAAATTAAAAATAATATTAATATATCGTTTTTAACTGAATCAAAAAATTACCATCGCTCGGTGTTCCGGGTACTTAAATATATTAGCCGAAGAATGTGGGCATTAGAATTTCCAATCGAAATACTTATAGTTTGATAGTATAAAGGAAAAAAATGTTAAGAACGTGGTGACGAAACCGCAGCGGTATTTTCATGATACAGCTGAATAGCGGATGAATGAACCCGACATTTCTCTGGAATGCGTAGGAAAAAAAAACTCGACAAATATGTTACACCTCCTTCATATTAAAACTTAAAAAATCACGATTATAAATATGTACTCGTATTGTACAATATTTTTTAATTCAATCGTAAAAGGGGGAATAATGAATCATCGCCAAGTTGGTAAAGGAAATCCGCAGGTTTTAGTCAAAATGCATCTATAGGTATAAACATTAACGCATTCGGATGATTCATTTCGACTTTGAAGTATAAATAAAAGAGTGGGTTGTTTAACTTAATGAAACAATACTTATTGCGCGGAGGCTATTAAATAGATAAAATAATAATCAAAAGAAAAGAAATCTTATAATACATTACTAATAATGTTTATATTTACTATGAAAGGAAATGAAAATTAGGCACAAATGATTCATGAATCGTATGATATTATCTATGAAGGAAGTTAGGATTTAGATTGTAATCTTACCCCTCGTATTTTCTTTTTAATGATGGATTCATTAATTCAACATACGAAATTTATTTTAAGAAAAATAGGTAGTATTTTTTATTAATTTAATTTATAGTTCCTAAGGTAATTGCTCGCATTGAAAGAAAATACATTGACATGTTTCATTTTTTACTTTACCATACAGGGTATGGTCAAGTATTGTAATCGTGGATGAAAAAAGTGTTATTTTTGCTTCTTTTTTCGAAATATCTCAAAAACGGCTGAAACTATTTTGATTATATATATTTATAAATATGCAAAAACTAACCACCTAAAATGAAGGGAGGTGGGGTCAAAAAATGAAAATCTAGGTCCTTGTACCAAACTCAACCAAATTTTGTATACATAATCCTTGGGCCCACAGAAGACTAACAAGAAGACTGCAAAAACTAACCCTCCCTTGCATGATTATAAATAATTTTATTAATTATTAAATGTAAGAGAGGGGCCAGGTTGTATGGTAAAGTCAAGTGGATGGCCACATCAGAAAGTCCTAATTTAATTAATAAAATAAAGGGTGGTGTAGTTTCACAGTGAATGAAATAAAACTCAAAGAGGTTTATACAAACTCAATATATATATATATTGAGTTTGTATAAGCCTCTTTGAGTTTTATTTCATTCGCTGTGAAACTACACACCCTTTACTTTATTAATTAAAAAATAGTTTTAACAAGTTTTAACTTGTAAACTCCTGATGATGGACTAATAATCCGAAATATATTGAGTTTGTATAAACCTCTTTGAGTTTTATTTCATTCACTGTGAAACTACACACCCTTTACTTTATTAATTAATATCATGTTTCACCTAAAACCTACACCACTTTCCCTAAGTAAAAACGTCCTAATTTATTTTTTGACAAAATAAATCAGAATCTTAAAAATAATATATTATCTTTTAGAGTTGAAATTTTGTTAAAATCACACATAATTGAATATAGTTTTAATTAATATTGAATATAATATAATATTGAATATAATATTAAAGAAGAAGAATAATAAGAAGAAGAATAATATAATATTGAATATAATATAATTGAATATAATTAATTAATATTGAATATAATTTTAATATAATTTTAGATTAACCCAGTGATGGCGAACCTGTGACAAGCATCCTTTTTACGGTCTTTGGTCAAGAAGAGTCAACAGAGGTTGCACTTAATTCACTAAGTCACTAATGTAAAGAATAATTTAGGTTTTGTTTTTAAATAAATAAATATATCAAAAATATTTTTTGCAACGAAATTTTCTCTGGAGAGAGACGGACTGGTAGAAATTTTAAATGAATGTAATGGAAGGCAGCCCAGGGGTAGGGAGGAAAGAAAAAATTAACACATATCAAATAAGGTGTAATTTATTGGAATCCTTTCTCCTTTCCTTTCAAACCGACGTTTCAGAGGAATTTTCCCTCCTTCTTCACCCATTGAAACCCTGAAGAAGGAGGGAAGAATCCTCCGAAACATCGGTTTGAAAGAAAACGAGGAAGGAATCCAATAAATTACACCTTATTTGATATGTGTTAATTTTTCTTTCCTCATTACCCCGGGCTGCCTTCCATTACATTTAATTATATCAAAAATATGTTGTTTTTTTTTGTTTTTTACTAGGTCTGCAACTATCACCAAATTATGAATATTTCTAGATGTGACACGACACCCGAGTTAAGTCAGTTTTTTCCAAATTTTGACACACCAAACTCAAAAAGTTCACCATCACTGGGCCAAAGCAATGTTTAAAAAAAAATTGAAACTCGGTAGACTTTTATCCTTATAATAGTAGCTATCCTTTAGAAATTTTACAGATTTTTAGATACTATAATTTTGGAGTTACAGCTAGATAAATTACTGCTATATCTTAGTATTAGTAAGTTATAGACTCCAAAATTATAATAGCTAAAAATCTGTAAAAATTCTGAAGGATGGCTGCTATTATAAGGATAAAGTATACAGAGTTTCAAATTTTTTGACCCATTAATTTGGCCGGAATAAAAAATTGATCGTTCAATGCCAAAAACCCCATGTTTTTTAGATGGGAAACTTGCATCGCTGTGGGGTAAAGGTTAAAATTGAGATAGAGACTTTTGAAACTTGGGGATAATTTTTTTATATATTTCGAACCATATATGAGTCCTTGTCAGCGTAAAAATTCGAAAATGCCTAAAATAAGGACCACCCTAGTTGAGAACAATCGCAGAATAAGTCGATCGAAATGTCGTAGTTTTATTGTATTATTTATTCATGTTCAATAAATAATTAGAATTAATTATGTGTGATTTTAACAAAATTTCCACTTTAAATCAAATCAATACCAACAATAAAAGCTTCATCAGCTTCATTACTAATATATTAACTACCTATTAAATAAAAGTTATCTTAAATAAAATTTAAAAATAATTTTACATTAGTATTAGTTATCAGTTAGACAATTTCGAGGGTGTAGTGGGTTCCTTTGGTTTATGTCTCTGCAAGGCCAGAAAATTTTTTCGGGAGGGATTGGCTACCACCCGAGGCGTAAACGTAATATGGAGTCCTAGGAGCAGAAGCAATGACCCCCCAGATTGTTTTGTTTTTTTATCAGAGTGTTTTTTTTTTGTTTTTATTAAATTTTAATTGAAAGTTTATTTATATCTTGTAAAACTTCATTTTTTTACCATAACATTCCAGGGGAGGGTTCTAACACTAGCCTAACCCTTCCCCCCAGCTGGCTACGGCCTTGTGTCACTTCCAACGTCATCCCCACCGTTTTGATAAATAGACCGTGTAGATATTATATATCTATATGGGATGGAGGCCTGGACTCTTACAGAAGCGACAAGTAATAGAGTGCAGGCATTTGAGATGTGGATATACCGGCGAATCCTGAGAATAAGTTGGATGGAGAGAGTTACAAATGAAGAGGTTTTAAGAAGAATGAAAAAAGAAAAAGAATTAATAAATAACATCAAAATTAGAAAATTATCGTACTTCGGCCATATATTACGTAACTCTAAATACCAATTTCTACAGCTTATTATTCAAGGGAAAATAGCCGGTAAACGAGGACCTGGGAGAAGAAGGAGATCATGGTTAAAGAATCTGCGGCAATGGTTCGGGAAGGCTTCCTTGGAGTTGTTTCGGGCCGCCGTCAATAAAACAATCATAGCCAGAATGATCGCCAACATTCGCTGAGCGGATAGGCACCAAAAGAAGAAAGAAGAAGATATTAAGTGGATCATGTCCAAAATTTAAAAAATGTGTTCACATCGATCCATTTTTACCAAGCTCATCTTCTAAAATCCTACAACCTTCATTCTTAAGTTTTTGGTCGATCCCAACTCCTTAATTTACTCTTTTCTCTTTTTAATAAACTATTGATTTTAGTCATTGAGTTTTTTGTTGGAAATTAGATTTTCTTTAATAAAAGTCATAATATAAATTTGTCTACCTCCAAGGGTTAGGCAGTAATGGTGAATGCAATTAATTTAACGATGTTTGAAACACAAAAAACACAATTTTTAGTATAACTCAGACACAGTTAATAATAATAATTCGCAGGATAGAATTTCTGGGAATTTTGGGTCCTTTCGTTATATATTGCTAAATTTTGTGGAGGGAGCAATTCTTTTATCTTGGAAATTCCAGGTTCCTGACAATCGGATGGTCTAGTTCTAGTAATCTGCATTACAGCAGGCGAGTGACACATTTTTATAGGGCGGTCATAGATAACACAGGTGTAGACGGCATCTTTTGAGATTAGGTAAATCTCAACACAGTATTACAACACAAACAATGGATAAGAAATTCAAAACTAAAATATTAACATGTATTGATTAATAGTTATTATAGTCATTTCTTTCTGTAATACAGTTTTTTAATAGATTTTTGTTTTAAATTGTAAAAGCATTCTCGTACCGGTAGCTACTTGTACCCGTACCTGTACTGGTACGCGTACCCTAGGTTGGAAAACACTGTACTAGATTAGGGGTCGGCAACCTTTTGATACGGAAAAGCCAAAAGTTACAATTTACAATATTTCCCAGTTTTTAAAGAGCAACTAACATTTTTGTTTCAATATTATGGTATTTGATTAGGATTAGGTATAAAATTTGATTTTTGATTTAAAATAAATAGCTTTAAATAATATTTATTCATATATTATAAAAACATACAAATGTTTCGCACAAAACACATTAAAGTATTTTAGCTATATCTTCTAGATTAATAAAATTAACTAATCAAATATAACTATAATCATTGAACAATAGATAGTTACATGTAGTGGTTTCAGAGCATTGACCTTGCATGTCTTTTGAAAGTTTGGTTAAATCTGGTTCATAACTTGTTGTTTTGAAAACAAAATAATATAATTATTAATATAACTGGAGAGCCGCATCTTGACATCGAAAGAGCCGCAGGTTGCCGATCCCTGTACTAGAGGAATAACCTTATTGCATTCCATTTTTGATGTTTTGACTATTAATGGTAACCTCTACTAAAAACATGGAAAAATCGACTTAAAATAAAAAAAAAAAAACTAAATTCTTTTTTGGTAAACATTGAATTATTTCGTTAACTTCAAAATTGGTCAATTCTACTACAAAGTTCGTTGATCTCTAATCGGATTTCCGAAATTGAAACCTTGTGGTGGCTAATCAGCCGGCTGCCCCCTCCACCCCTAGGAAAACCCTCTAACTACGCGAATGTCGACAAAAGGACCATAATGCTTCCATACATTCATAAGCAATCATTTGATACCATCTATAAGTGACTCTTTCCTTAATAAATATATTGGAATGAGTCAATAAATAAATAATCAAATGAAAACATATTATTCAGGTTACCAACAAAAATATTTCATAAGGAAAAAAATTATCATTTTGATTAAAAGTTCTTCTGTGAGTCATTAAAACAAAGCCTTTATCTTTGTGATAGGTGTCTATTGATATACAAAGAAATGAAAAAAAAAAACTGTTCAAAGGTAATAAGCTACATATATGGAATAAGACAATGCTCCATATTAGAGATATTATACCCCTACTAGCAAAAATATTTCATCAGATCATGAAATATATAAAATTAACTATGGATACTTCGAATTTCGAGTAATATTGACCATTAATGGTAACCAGTGTTGAAAACATAGAAGTATCGACTTAAAATAAAAAAGACCAAATTCTTTTTAACTTATTAATAATAAAGGATAAGTGGCGTGCGGTCCACCGATGCTGTGGATGCGGGGCATCCCTAAAATCTCAGAACGTCAAGAGTATCTTCATACAGTGTCATTTACCTATGAATCTCGTTTAGCTTTAATTTAAAATTTATGGGACTTTTTAACGTTAGAATATGAATATAATTTTCTTGCACTAATTTAGCCTCGATAGACAATAATGCGAGTGCATTAAGTATTTCTTGACCCATACTTGCATCGCAAATAGTTTTTACCCTTTTCAGGGTGGAAAAAGACCTTTCTGCAAAACAATTTGTAGCCGGAATGCTTAAAAAAAAATTCTTAGTGCAATGTCTACACATTAGGGTAAACATTGCGAAGATTACTTGAATGTGATATTTTGTATATATTTTGTGCAGAGCGCACATCAATAGTATTTTTAAATAAATCTTTCATTTGATAGTGTAAGTGAATACATTCATTTCCTAAAGTATCTTCTAAATCTAAACTGTTCGTATATTTATGAACTAGTTTATTTGCTTCAATTTTCAACTCATTTGTATCAATTTCAGATAAATTATAAAAAACATTGAAGTTTTCGTTAAGCTCTTTGTATACGCTTTTACCTGCAGTTAATTGTACGCTCAGAGTATCCAAAATAGGATAGTAAATGTTAAGTTACGAAATTTTCTTTCAGATACAGGTGCTCGTTTGTTTGCCCATGATTCATCTGGTTGGAGTTTTTTGATTTTTCTGCGACGAGTATCATAACGATAATAATCATGGACTCCTAATAGTGTTTTGGCTTTTTCTTCATATTCAGAAAATTGTTTATCTCTCATAATTTGAAGGAATTTTGGATGGCTGTCATTCGGGCAAACTGAATGAAAAATATAAATTTAGTTTCGTGGATTTTAAATAAAAATGAAAGAGATTTTAAATAAAGGCAAATATTGATAAATTAAAAGATTAATAGTATACTTACAAACTAAAACTCGGTAATAAAATGTACTAAAAACTTTCCATCCATTTATAGTATAATAAAACAAATCAATTTTTAATTTGAATTATCTCTGTCTTTTTGCCGTCAGTGAGGCCCGGGCCAAAATCCACCACTGATTACACTCAGCGTTTAATACAAGAAAGTCCATACAAACATAAGAAAATCACTAAAAATATTCATTTTTGAACTTGATTTTATATTATTTTACATTTGTATGCTATTACTAATCATTATGCTTGAATTAAAAAGACTCTGATGTTCAGCAACAATTTTCCGGATTGTAATAAAATTATGAAAAAAAATTAGTCATTTTTCTAAAAATTGCTCTGGTTTCTACAAAAGTAAACTTTGATCAAAATTTTTTTCCCATTATTACTACCGCGTAAGAAGAAACCAAAATTTGACATTCAGAAGTCAGATCCGAAAATCGAGTCGACCGATGTGTTATCGATGAAGTTCGCGAATAATAAAATAAAATTTTCAAAAATAAGGGTCCTTTTTTAGACATCATCCGCTGGTTGAAAAGTCACCGCCCTCCCCAAAAAATTAGTCATTTTTCTAAAAATTGCTCTGGTAAAAAGTAAACTTTGATCAAATTTTTTTTTCCCATTATTACTAACGCGTAAGAAGAAACCAAAATTTGACATTCAGAAGTCAGATTCAAAAATCGAGTCGACCGATGTGTTATCGATGAATTTCTCGAATAATAAAATAAAATTTTCAAAAATAAGGGTCCTTTTTTAGACATCATCCGCTGGTTGAAAAGTCACCGCCCGCCCCTGGAATAAACATAATAAATTAATATTTTAAATGACTAGGAAAAATTTTTCCAAAGATCCGTTGCAGTTAATTTTCTCACTACTTCCTCTTCTGGGTTCTTCCATCTGCAAGTAATTCTTCCGCCTCTATTGACTCGTGGTGTTTTGTTTATAAATAGATACAAATCAAAAATACTAATAAGTTATCTATATTGAAAGTCAGCAATAAAATAAAAAATAATAACAAACTCATGTTTTCTTTTAAAATACACAAGATGAATAGATTAAAAATCTAGGAATTTCACCCCCCCCCCCCCCCCCCTTACTTATTCAGTTCCTCTGTCAGCAAAAATACACAAAATCGCAAATCTCTCTATCCACAAAAATCATATCATTAAAATTCTGAATTTTTTTACACGCTTTATATTAGCTTGACCTAAATGTATGGATTTATCTATCAAAGTGACTTTTATTCTGTTAAATTCCGCAAACATTTCTCTATAAAAATAATTTAGACTAAAATAAATTATATTTAAAAAAAAATAAAAAACACGCTAATGCACTAATACTCCGTGGCGTTATAGTGACAAAAAACACCATAACATTTCACTTCCGACAACCAGTATGAAATTTTGTACAGTACTTATACACATATCAAAGAACAATAAACCACCGGGAGACAATCGATCTGACCTTTGGATCTCCTGTGATGGCGTCATCAAAATGGCCTCCGCGAATAACTCGAAAACGGTCCATATTTTGTAAATAACCGTGCTATAGTAAATTAAAGAGGACAAAATTTAGCGTCGATTAAAAAAAAAGAAAGAAAATTGGTCCAGTAGTTCGATTTTTATAGGGATCCAAAAAACAGCCCCCGGATAACCATAAGTTTCATGTATTTGATTCGATCGTGAATCGAAAGCAGGTGATTTTTGTCAAATATCAAGTGAAAATAATATCTGAATTTATATATTTCTAACTTGAAATAATGAAGTTAAATAAATTTATAATTTTCTCATTAATATATCAAAGAATAATTAACATATTAACGAAAATTGTTTTGATCCCGCTTTTTATATTAAACACTGATATGGACCACCAAATGAATTTGAAATGTGAGATATTTTATATTCTTGGTCCAGACTTAAGACTCAGCAGACTCCAATAGCTTCAACCAGCAGTAGTCTGGTAGTCTCGCGATATATATCTTGTTTAAAAAGCGCGATCAAAACAACCCCCGGAAAACTTTTGGATATCCCAAAAACTCGCACTTTTTTCGATTTTTTCCCATTTTGACCATGAAGGAGGACGTTTTCGACAAAGACCACTATATACATTTTTAGATTAGATTAAATTTCCTACAATTCAAAGTTTCATTTTAATTGGATAATGATAACCCGTACCACAATGAGATTGAACTTTTTAAAAACTGCAATTTTTTGTAAAAAAAACACAGTTTTTTCTTCAAAAAATGAAAAACACTCATCCTAGAAACTTGATTTCTGTCTCATTCTCTAGGAGATTTTGTTGACTTGAACGTTTACATGGACCACTTTTTTGATAAAACTCTTAGATTTATAGATACCCAGCATTTTACATGACACTTTTGAGGAATCGGATTATATCCTGTCCGGAAAATGCTAGTTATCTATAAATCTAAGAGTTTAATCAAACAAGTGGTCCAAGTAAACGTTCAAGTCAACAAAATTTCTAGAGAATGAGATAGAATCAAGTTTCTAGGATGAGTGGCTTTCATTTTATAAAGGAAAAAGTGCGATATTTTGCAAAAAATTGCAGTTTTTCAAAATGCGCCACTGGTTATCATTATTTAATTAAGATTAAACATTGATTGAATTGTAGTAAATTTAATCTAGTTTAAAAATATATAGAGTGGACTTTGTCGAAAACATGCACCTTCATAAAATTATTGGATAAAAATACTTGGTAGGTTTCACATTAAGATATAAAAAAATAAAACGAATTTATTTTTGGAGAATCTTTAATCTCGATATATATATTTCGGGTGACTAACCCATCTTCAGGAGAAACAGAAAGTAACTGACCTGGATAAGTCGAAATTGAATATATCTTAATGTGAAACCTACCAAGTATTTTTATCCAATAATTTTAAAAATGTTTCACCAAGTACCAACACCAAATTCCTTAAAAACTATGCACCTTCATGGTCAAAATAGGAAAAAAATCGAAAAAAGTGCGAGTTTTTGGAATATTCAAAAGTTATCCGGGGGGGGGGGGGGGGGGGGGGGGGCTGTTTTTTGGATCCTCATAAAAATCGAACTACTTGACTAATTTTCTATTTTTTTTTAATCAACGCGAAATTTTGTCGTCTTTAATTTACTATAGGACGATTATTTACAAAATATGGACCGTTTTCGAGTTATTTTGATGACGTTATCACAGAAGATCCAAAGATCAGATCGATTGTCTCCGGGTGGTTTATTGTTCTTTGATATGTGTATAAGTACCTACTGTATAAAATTTCATACTTGTTGCCGGAAGTGAAATGTTTTTACGCCTATATTTTTACGGACTATAAAAAGTACATGATAATGTAATAATCAAAAAGCGTGGGGTACTTTTTCGAAATTAATTAAAAGTACATGCTTCTGCGCCCTACTCTTTTTGATTATTACATTATTATGTACTTTTTAGTGCATTAGCGTGTTTTTTTTTTTTAGTTTTTTAAACTATAATTTTTGTTATTTTTTATTTTTTTCAAAAATAAAGTATTCCCCCTTTCTTTATCTTCGAAAAATAAATTCTACGTGCCCGGCTGCTTTCTGCTTATTAATTAATAGAATAATATTGCTAATAACAATAATATATATGGAATTCCGATAATAAAAACGAGATGTAGCAGTTATCCCTCAATCGTTAAGATAAATAATTAGAATCAAATTCGAAGACAAATTCGTGATAGCCGATGCTAGCTAGCAATTTGTGTATCATATTTCGAAGGTTATTGTGCTTGGTTACTTACGTTCGCAAATTAGTCTCAAGGTTATAATTGTTGATCTAAGATAATTTCATAATTTAATTTATTTTATAATCTTTCGTAATCACTTATTTTCATTTATGTGTTACGTAAATTTATATGAAAATTATAGGTATTACCAATCAATAATATAGTAATTAATTAAATGAAATTTAAAAATATTTATTTTGGTAGATAGTTTATATCTAAAATTGAATCCGGAATTAAAAAGATGAGTAGTTGAGGGGAAGTCGTGTGAGGCTCGACTTGGCCGCACCACCAGTATTTGCTTCCTCACTATTACATTCCATTAGAAATGTTTCATCATTCAAGAGACATGCAATATACACACCCCTCTAAGAGACTTTGGTTCTTTATTATATTATTATTATTATCTTACATGTTTTTTTTCTATTTACTTTTTATTGAAGAGTTATAACTTTTTTTGGATTTTCGGCCTTTCTAGCCATAAGCCAAATTACAATACTATTTTTTTTTAATTTCTCTCTACCCCGGCGTCAGATTTTAGCCGGATGCCTCGAGTCGGATTCAAACCTGGGTCCACTTGGTTAGTGGCTGGTACGCTATCCCTAGTCTAACCTGATCCTCCAGTTATAACTTCTTATGCGAGTTCGGGAGGCTAATATACTATATGATTAGTCCAGATTAATTTGCCTCAACGCTGACGTAATACCACCGTCAGGGAGCGCCGTCGACATATTTGCTGCAAATTTGAAATATAATCGTAATTTGGACTCGAATTTTGAAATGAAAGACTCCAATTGATTTTAAATTAAGAAACATTTAATATATTGATAATTATTCCTCTTCCCCGCCCCCCTTACCCACTCAAAAAATTAAATATTCAATTTGCTTTTCTTTGCGCACACAGAAAGAGCGCACGCCCGAGTTTCTCATGGCAATACTGGAGCAGCCTGTCACACAACAACACCTAATCTCTTTTAAATATTTGGAACCTTATATCGATTATCGATCCCAAATTTAAAAAAATGATATAATATAATTCTCCTCCCTCACACGATCCCACTTATTTAAATAAATCTACATATTTCCACACAAAATATATCACAATGCTGTAGATTATAGAAATAAGAAATACTCCGAGATTTATATCTAGATTCTCATTTCTGTAGCTGTGTCAGGACGAAAATGAGGCGAAACTTTAAGAACTTTTCGGGAGCTTACAGGTATACATTTGGAGTGTGGTTTTTTAAGAGGAATAAAATTTTTGGACCGAGACGCTGCCCGCCAGGGCACTGAAGCCCGGAGGGCCGAGCTTGGAGGGGCGTGCCGAAGGCACGCACGGAAAGCTCGTTGTTAAATATTTAACGCAGGGTAGATTTATATTCTTGGTGTTTACTTGGGGGTATTGTTTATTGAAAAAAAAATATAATACTATGTGATTTTCACGGTTGCAAATTTTATAACATTTTGATAGCAGAGCATGATTATTAATATACGATTAAATTAGCGAACAAAGAAAATATTTTTTGATTATAGACAAAGGATCAGCCGGGGTTAAGAGGATATAGGAGTATGCTCTAGTGAAAAGCATCGCAGTACACATGCGATGATCCCGGGCTCGAACCCCGGCTGATCCTTTTGTCTATAATCAAAAAATATTTTCTTTGTT
Source organism: Forficula auricularia (assembly GCA_024734495.1). NCBI lineage: Eukaryota > Metazoa > Arthropoda > Insecta > Dermaptera > Forficulidae > Forficula > Forficula auricularia. Next base: position 1,600,017 of record JALMQS010000852.1, on the reverse strand, counting down.
CGCTAATTTAATTTAATTTAAAATTGTCTTCCGACGTGCCTCGTTGTGATTGCGCCCCGTGCTAAAGAGAAGAAATTTTCGACCTCAGGTTTGCGATCGATTGGGAGGCTTAAGAATATAGATTAATATTAATATTTATCGAAAAGCGATTTTAAAAGAAACATTAAACAAGAAGTTATAACGAGAAAAATAAAACATGAGCTTAAATTTGAAATAAAAGGTAAGGGACCCGAATATCGTCCCCCTGAGGGAATTTACCTATAACTCAGTCCCTAACAAATATTTTCCAAAAACAAAAATACCTCTGTGGACCTAAAACTATCTAATATTAAGGGCTTAAAGTTGGTTTTTGAATTTATTGTTTTAAAAGCAAAAACAAATAAAAATTAACAAAAAGTCAAAATCCAATTTTCGAAAAAAGTGTTCCTAATATCGTCCCAACCTAAAAAAATATTTTTTACCCGAGAATTCAGATACAGCTGGTCTTATAATTATCAGAACCAATGTTTAGACTTTGACTCTTCGGGCCACCAAAGAAATGAGGAAAAATAAAATTTCAAGCTTGAGTTGTTTGCCATAAAAGAATTTAGTCTTTGATTTTAAGTCGATTCTTCCACGTTTTCAGTAGAGGTTGCCATTAATAGTCAAAACATCATAAAAATGGAATGCAATAAGGTAATTCCTCTAGTATTAGATGAGAATCGATCGTTATTTGATTTTAAGTCGATTCCTCCATGTCTTCAGCAATGGTTACCAATAATAATCGAAATATCAAAAACCTAATGTAGAATTGTTATTCCTCAAGTATTAGATGAGAATCGATGGCTATTTTTGATTTTAAGTCGATTCCTCCATGTCTTCAGCAATGGTTACAATAATAACCGAAATGTCAAAAATCCAATGTAGAATGATTATTCCTCGACTATTAAATGAGAATTATTTTTAATTAATGTCAAATTGCAAGTGATATCTGATTAATAATAAAGGAACAAACATATTAATATTTCAAATGAATTTGGATAAAGTTTAGCAACGATCCGTTGCAGTTTATTTTCTTCTGATATAATGTTTAAAACACATTAAAAAAAATCTTTAATGTTCTTTTCAAAATTATATTCAGTTTTTTTCTAGTTAAATTTTTTCATTTATTTTATACTTCTTCGAAATGTGGTAGATCTTTATGTCCCACCCTCTATTTAAGATAAAAACCAGGCCCGATGGTAAGGGGATTCCCTTGACGCGTAAAATAAATTTGCCTGAAACAACGTGGAAACCCTATTTCTCCTCCCAAAATCGATCTCTCAAGAAGCTTATACATACATCAGTATATTTTATTATTACTTTTGTATAAATAAATTAAATAAATTTTTACTTTTCCTATTTAAGATTATTTCACCGATATATATCAGTTCTTTTAATTATTTATCTATTCTATATTGTAAAATATATCAATTTAATGATAAAGGAAAATCCTTTTGAATCATTTATCTAGAGTTCTGATGAGCAATGATTCTAAAAACATTTTAAGAAAGGATAAAATCGTCAAAACTCTTGGTTAAATTTCTATAAACCCACGTCACCATTGAGTCACGCACTCATTTGTGACGTCACGGAGGCGTGGTCTCCCCACCATTCACTTACCCTCCCTCCGCGTAGTCTGCTTGACAAGTCTAATCGAGACTACTCACTCCTCACGACACTCATCTTTTCCTTCGCAGTTAGTGCAATTTTGCAACTTGCATAGTAAACATCTCATCCTGATGTTACTTCTTGTTTCCATGATTTCACCCTTATATCCCATGTTATTTGAATTACTATTTTCTAGGACTTCATATCACGGAAGAATAGTATAATAGAAGTTAATTGCGCTGATTTTGAAGTGAGTGTCTCTGATTGTTGAATTTGATTTCCCGCCTTGGCAAAGCAAAGCGATTTGCCTGCCCCCTGGAGAATTTCCCGCGCACTGTTTGCCCTCCATTGGGGCTGCGAAGCGGCTGCAGTAGCAATCTATTTACATTTGCATGCAATCTAATTTCTTAGTTTTCTCAAACCAAAAATTCGAAAGCATGGCTGATGTAAATAATTTAATTAAAGAGCCGACTATATTAATTATTACATTTATCATAGGTGCCACCGTGTTAGGCTTCTTTTATATTTCCAATTTACTTCAGGAGCCGAAAGAAGATACAAACTCAAAATGTAACTATTTAATTTTAAATATTAAAAAATATTACAACAAGGTTTTATCATGGAACGTTTATTTTAAATCATCATCTGTCATTTCTGCATGTTTAAGATAATCATTATTTTTATCTTTTCGAATTCGTTTTAACACGTACTTATTTTTCTTTTAAGGCTCCGAAAAAAACAGCAAAGAAAAAGAAAAACACATATCTGATTCACAAATAAGTCAGAAATCTTCGAAAAAGAAACATACAGAGAAATGGAAAGATTCCAAGCAAAACTTCTCCCATGCTTGGTTAGTGAATTCATTTAAAGGACATAGCGGACAAGTTTTAGACATGGACTTCAGCAGCAATAACAAATATCTGGCTACATGTGGCGAAGGTGAGTGTTTTATTTTTAAAATTGGATTAATAATAGGTATTTGGAATATTCATATTAAATCCGATATTAATAATTTTGATTTAAAAAATCATCATTTATTTTGAAGATTGTTATATAAATTTATATTAAATAAATCAATGAAAAAGAATAATTAATATAATCAACTTTTTATCTATACTTATTTATATAATATATATATATATATATATATGTAGGACTTCCGAAAGCTTACCCGGGCCTTGGGGTTGAATTTTATCCCCCCCCCTCCACCATCGTTATTTAACATTTGTTAAAAAAATTATATCACTATTCCAGAACAAGACTGGTCTAACTCCAAAAAATGCGATTTTGATTTTTTTGCACGAATTATCTTACTATCTCTGTGCAAGACCGTTTCCTAAACAACTTAAGGCCAGTTGTATGTCGGTTGGTAAAGTCTTTGTAAACGTTGACAAAGAGCAAAACCTTAGAATTCACATTGTGCCCGGCGGGATGGCCAATCAGATGAAAGTCCACCTCCCTGGTGTAGTGGTCAGCATGTCTGGCTGGCAACCCAGAGGTCTCGGGTTCGATTCCCGGCTATACCCAGACATTTTTCTGTAAGTATAGGGTCTGGAAAAAAATTAAGTGGGAGATAAATTTAACCTAATTTATCGCACGGAGAATTTACCAATGATCGAAGTCCTTAAAAAAACTTAGTAAATTGGATTGTATCTAACTTTCTGAGATTTGACTCTGATCTCGGCTTCTTTCCTTCTACTCTGTTCTTTTCACGATGGAGGGGCCATCCCATACAGGCCTTTAGGGGATGCACCTTCTGGTCTATCTCCTCACATCAATATCATTTGATTGGCCATCCGCCCGGGCACTAAGCTTTTACCCTTTATCAACTTTTACAAAGACTTTATTAACCGATACAACCGGCCCTTAGTGGATCACCCCAAGATAGAGCACGGGTAAGTGACCTATCTTGGATTTGTGTGTGTGTGTGTGGGGGGGGGGGGGGTCGTGCAAGAGTGAATCATCACAGTCCCACGTGGGAGACAGTGATTTTCTATTGTGCAATAGTGGATTATTGTGTGATAAACCATCAGTAAGTAACTTTTTCATTTCATTCTCTAGTGTAAAACTGAACTATTATGATAATGGCTCTATGATGAACGGTAAATTAATTTATTTCCCAGTAGATTATTCTCTTCAAGAAAGAGCCATTGTCATAATAGTTCATTTTTGCAATAGAGAATGATATGAAAAAGTTACTTACTGTTGTTTTATCACACAATAATCCACTATTCATAAATATTTCGGTGCAAGAAAGGAACATCTTGGAGTTTTGCCCATAAATTAATCATAAAAAAATAATGGTATAGAGAGGGGGGAAAAACCCTCTGGAAATCTATAGGGGAGTTCTATGATTGTGATGATTCGTGCAAAATTTCAACAATCGGATAACGCAGGCAACGGATATCAAAGGAAAGGAAAGGCTCTCCTGAAAAATCGCTTGTGTTAGATCAGTCTTGTTCTGGAGTAGCGATATTATAAACTGAAAGTAATGAAAGGCAACCCCAGAGGTAGTGAAGAAACAAAAAATTATTACATATCCAAATAAGGCTGTAATTTATTGGATTTTCATTCCCTTATTCTTTCTTTCCTTTCAAACCGTCGTTTCGGTGGATTCTTCCCTCCTTCTTCGGGATTTCAAAGGGTTAATGAAGGAAACAAACAAGATGCTTCCTTCCTCTCTCTCCACAGCAGTGTTTACATTTTTTTTCATCCTTAACAGAAGCATTAAAATAGAAAACAATTTTTTTTTCTTAATTATCTGCTGTGGAGAGAGAGAGGAAAGAAGCATCTTGTTTGTTTCCCTCATTGACACTTTGAAACCCTGAAGAGGGAGGGAAGAATCCACCGAAACCTCGGTTTGAAAGGGAATGAAAATCCAATAAATTACCCCTTATTTGGATATGTGATAATTTCTTTCTTCACTACCCTTGGACTGCCTTCCATTACTTTCAGTTGTAAATTTTATCATCTCCAGAGAAAATTTTGTGCAAATAAAGAATTATATTATATTTAAACAATGATATTTCATGTAACCTGGACATTTAAAATAGTACTTATAAAAAAGTATAAAGTTCAAAATTTATTTACCCTTCCGGGCGGGCTCCTTCAAAGACCGGGCCCCAGGACTCCTCCCCTCTTTTTTTTCCAGAAGTCTTATTTTTATATTTATTCCTTATAAAATGAACAAATTTACTTTTCTCAGAAAAATACTCATTTTTACTGATTAAAATTTATCGTTCCTAAATTATAATCTTGTTTTAATTTTGGGTCATTCCATATCAAGTCATCCAGGCCATGTCACCCACCACCTCCGATTTTGATCAAACTTTGTATTTTTTTATCATTTCACATAGTTATGAAAATAAACCCAACCATATCTCTTCTAGTTTTTGTTTTATAGGACTTTGAAATATTGATAAAATAGCCGTTTTTGCCATTTCCGAGTCTCCGAAAAGAACTTGTACTTTCAATGAAAAATATTTGCACATTTGCAGTATTGTTGAATGAACTGTGCTGATTCCAGAAATAAAATGGAACATTTTATGTTTATTTGTTTTATAAAAAAAATATTATTTAAAAACTTTTTAGCACGACACGGTGTTTTACAAAAAAAATTTATATCTCTAAGGGCCAGTTGTATTTCGGTTGGTAAAGTCTGTAAAAGTTAACAAAGGGTAAAACCTTAGAATTCACATTGTGTCCGGCCGGATGGGCAATCATACGACAGGCACTTTCATCTGATTGGACATCCCGCCGGGCACAAGGTGAATTCTACGGTTTTACCCTTTGCCAACGTTTAAAAAGACTTTACCAACCGACATACAACTGGTCTTAAAAGGCAATGTGATAACTAAGTCAATTTTTTCTTTTAAATTAATCTACAACATATTTCCTATTTTAAGAAACAACAAAATACTTGGCTTTTTATTTGCTTCAGTGTATAAAAATATTTTTAATTAAACTATTTTTTTTTTTATTAATACTCTTGAGTTTTATAGGTGCCACATTGTAAATTAAACAACAAATAGCTATACATTTGTATTAAAATATATAATAACAATTATACTAAAAAAAAATTAATTAATAGGCCTGTTAATAAACCAAGCGAACCTCCGGGGATCCATGTTTCTTAAAATAGGAAATATGTAGATTAATTAAAAAAAATTGTCTTAATTATCACTTTGCCTCTTAGAGATATGATTTTTTTTTTGTAAAACACCGTTTCGTGCTAAAAAGTTTTTTAAAAATATTTTTTTTTTATAAACCATAAATATAAAATGTTGCCATATTTTTTCCTGAAATCACAGCACAGTTTACTCAGCAATACTGCAAATTTTTATAAGATTTGCACCATAAATGTCCAAGATACAAATATTTTTCATTGAAAGTACAAGTTCTAGGAAACGGCTATTTTATCAATATTTCAAAGTCCTATAAAACAAAAACCAGTTGAGATAAAGAGATAAAATTTGGTATACTTTCATAACTATGTGAAATGATAAAAAATATAAAGTTTCATCAAAATCGGAGATGGTGGGTGACAAATTTGATTTTTCCTGGATGATTTGGTGTGGAATGACCCTTTTATTAATATGATTATACACAAAAATTTAATTTTTTTTATATATTTATTTGATCCCTTGAATTAAACCTTCGGTTGATCTTTAAAAACTGAAGGCTTAACAACTAAAATCAAATTTGATTAAAAAGATCTAATTCACACAACATAATTCTGAAATCGTTATCAAGGGAAGTAATTTTTCATCACAATATTTTTTATTTTTTTTTAATGAAAATGATTAGAGAAGGTGTTACACCAAAAAGGTGCATCCCCTAAAGGTCTGGGTTGGTCCCTCCATCGTGAAAAGCAGAAGAGGTGCTTTTATGGCCTGGGTAGGGGTCGAAGTTATCTGTGGATACTGGTCTTAAACAGGTGAAGGTTATAAGTCGCGGGGAAGACGGTGGCTGGGGGGACAGCGAAGGGGTGCTGAGCGTTTGCAAACCGCGTGTTTCTCGTAAAGAGGGCTTTAGGGGGGATAACTGATTTCAGCTCGACTGAACAGACACCATGATAGTATCTGTAGTACAGGGAAAGGGCAGTAGAATCGACTCGGCTTTTACCTGTATTATAAATTCTATGTGGGTGTTTATTTTGACGAATTATTATTTTAAACAATCCCAAAAAAGCATTTCAACGCCCCTTTACTCTCAAATTAAACAGAATTCCAACAAACACTTTCAGCGACTCGTTAATCCCTATGACTTCTAGGGGACTGGAACTCCCTTCCCTCCTACTCAGAAATTTCTTCTTTTCACATTGCAGAGCTCACTCTTGTCTTATCAGTTGCATCTTAACTCTTCGTATCAAAATAATTTCAAAAAAAAAAATTCTGATGAAAGTTTTCACTATTTATTTATTTTATTAATGGAGAATGGTGTAGGTTCTTGGTGAAACTTTGGAAATTTTTTTTGGAAACTTTTGAAAATTTAAAATACTAGGTAGGTTTCAGATAAATAAAAGATCAGATGCTTGTTTAGCACGAGTCTATATATATTTCGGGGTATAAGCCCATCTTCAGGAGTGTCCTTTGTGAACTCCTGAAGATGGGCTTATATCCCGAAATATATATAGACTCGTGCTAAACAAGCATCTGATCTTTTATTTATCTGAAACCTACCTAGTATTTTAAATTTTCAAAAATTTTCTTTACTTTATTTATTTATTACACCCCCTTAATTATAATTTCAGAATTATATCAGGTGTAATAGAAAAATATAATTAAAAAAATTCCAATTTTAGAGAACTTAATTTTTTCAACTTTTATTTATTTTCATTTAAATATTCATTTTCATTAAAATTATATTTCGATATTTTTTTCAATTTATTAATTATTAAATGATGATGATGATTATAAATTTGATTTTTTAAGAATATTCCAATAATACAAATTATTAGGAAATTTACAATTTTACTAGATTAAATTTCTATTTTTACTTAATACTATTTTATCTATTATATTGAATGTGCAAATATTTTATTATAGCTACTTAAAATTTAATTTTAATGATCCTTAAATTTATTAGTTCTATATTTTCTTTACAAACCAGTTTTTATATCTTCTAAATTGAGATAGATCAAATTATTATATACTTTTTTCAAAAGTTAAAATAATTTTTTCATTAAATATGGTTAGTTCATTTAATGTTAGAGGTAGAAGGTGCATGATTAGGTATGAAGGGCGATATTGATGATCATTTCTCATTGCTTTTTGAAGAAGAGGAGTATTTACCTGGAGAAGAAGGAAGTGAGCAGAGCAGCAGCGGAAGTGAGGGCAAAGAAAACACGCTACCCGATTTCACAAATGGACATAGTAATACGACTAGAGGACTGCTCAGCCGCCGTCAAAGGAAGAATCGACAACGCAAAGACGAGGGTAGCCCTGTTCTTTCATCCAAGAAGAAAAATCGCCGCGCAAGTGCTTCTTTCACTCCACTAGAACATTTCACCAAACTTAACATGTCAGATGTTGATATTGCTATGCAACTTTTTCAATATCTCTTAACTCCTGAAGAATTAATAAACCTTGGTTTTCCTGTAGAGAGTTTTGGACGAGCAATAATTTATGTAACCCCTAATTCAAAACCACCAAAATCGAACAATAAAAAAGAAAACAAGCCCAGCTTTGATGTAAATGCTCGTGAATTTTTCCCTACTCAATTTCAATCAAATACCTGTTCTTCAAATGGTTATTGTGATTCTTATTTATTTAATAGTGAAGTGTATAATAACAGTGTTTCCATGTATAATAAACCTTTGTCATCTCTTCAATTCAATAATCAAACAATATTGTCAAACGTAAATATACTGGGATATGAACATGAAAACCCTAGTAAAGCACGAGTTTGTGTCAGGTGTGAACGTGGTTTTTTTGTGACCTATGACGGTGAATATTTAACACACGAACAATGCATATACCATTGGGGGAAATTGCATCAACTTCCTTCATTTATTCAATATACGTGTTGTCGTGGATCTGCTGATAGCAGAGGCTGTTCTATTGGGAAATATCATGTCTGGAATGGATACATAGATGGTATTAATGGCCCTTATGATGGATACATTCACACTCGTCAACGAAAAACTCCTCCTCCCGATGGCAATTATGGAGTGTACGCTCTAGATTGTGAAATGTGCTACACCGCCAATGGATTGGATCTCGTTAAAGTTACTATAGTTGGAACAGATGGCCGAGTGGTTTATGACACGTTTGTTAAGCCTGACAAAGAAATAATTGACTACAATACAAGATTTTCTGGAATTAATCCTAAGGATTTTAGAAAAAAAACACCATATAAATCTCTAAAGGACGTTCAAAACGATTTAATGGGATTTATTAATGCTGATACTATTTTGATTGGCCATGGGCTTGAAAATGATTTAAGGGCCTTAAAAATAATTCATACCAAAGTTATTGATACTTCAATTATATTTCCTCACTTTTACGGTTTACCTTATAGGCGTTCTTTAAAATCATTAACAAGTATAATATTAAAACACAATATTCAAGATGAAAATACAGGACATGATAGTGTAGAAGACTCACGAGCTTGTCTCGCACTTGTCTTATGGCTCATAAGGAAAAAAGAAGATCATTTCCTATAAGAATGTAAAGTAAAGTATAATGTGTTCAAAAAGCAACTTAAATACTCCTCATTTTTTAAAGATCTGAAGGATTATCTATGGGAACACTAGTCACTTCCCAGTTCCTCATAATAAGAATATTGTAAATATTAAAGGATGTAAATTATGGGAAAAATATATTTTCTATAAAATTAGAAATTTACTTTCAATTTATTGAAACAATAATACATGTAAATATAAATAAATTATTACTATATATATATTGTATATATTATATAATTATATGTTTGTATATATAATATTCTCTACATATTCTAGTCTTAGTATAGTATTGTTCATATTTTGAAATACATTTTTTTATAGAAATTTTAGAAAATTCACTGCCAATTTATAAAAAGCACAAATTAGAATTTGTCTTAGAAATTTAAAAAATAATTATAGTTGAAAAATTGTAAACTCTCATAAGCAATAATAGGTGCCTATTAATTTTATATATAATAATTTATGAATTCAAACAAAATATTTAAAACATTCCATTTATGTACAAACTACCAAACAATTTATTTTATTTAAACATGTACATATTAAGTACAAATTTCTCTTTTAAAAAGACGAATGAACTTTAGGTATTCTCATTTTTCTAAAAATTTTAGCTTCATTTTCTGATATTACATGCATGTTTTAATATTTAAAAAAAATTAATTTCCAAAGACATACTTAAATAACGAAGAAACTTGTGATCACTTTTCTAAAAATTTAGATTAATTTTCCGAATGAAAAATATATACAAATATTTTGCGAGTTTTAATATTTTAGTAACTGCTATTTTCAAAAATAATAAAAATTTAATAAACACTAACTAGTTTTAGACTTTGAAGTATTTTAAACAATTTAATGATCTCTTTTATAATTTTATATATTAATAAGTATAAATATATACCATGTATGTATACATAAAACTACTACATTTGTAAAGTTTTGAAAATAAAATAACTTTTTTAGTTTTTATATAATTTAAACACTTTAAATATCCTACTTATCCTTAAAAAAAAAACTTATAATTAAATTTCGCATTTATATTATTAAATTATTTTGATTTTCATTTAAAAGTTTTATCAACAATACTTATACGAAGAAATTAATAAACTTTCCATTAAATAATCATTTTTACATATTTTTTTAAATCTTATGAAATATACCGGGTGAGTTTTTTTATCTTGACAGTCTTATAACTCAAAAACAATGCATTATATGAAAAAATTTCAAATAAAAGTTTATTTATATCAGGGGAAAACCGAGGGGTGAACCGCGACCTAAAATCCTGTTCACCTACTTCCACTTTCATTTCCAAGTAGAAGACAATAGATTATCTAATGAATTCCAAAGACGGTGTACACCTAATTCCAATCGCGGTTCACCCCTTGGGGAAACTAAATTAAGCTATTGTTTGTCGACCTAGAACAAACAAGCTTTCAAGGGTATTTCGAGGTTAAGTTCTGTTTTTCAAATGGAAACCTATATGTTTCTGTACATATTCTGAATCTAAAAAAAAAACTGAACAACTTTCGTTAGAACTATTTTTTTATACGACATCAAATAAAAAAAATATTAAATCAATTAGATCTCAAAAAATCTTAACAATTATTTTTAACAATCATTAAACTTAATTATCAAATAACAATGATCAAATATTTAATTATTAATTAAATAATTAAATAATTTTGCCCTCTGGAGCTTCATTTAATTGTGATGTAAATCTGTTCAAAAAACAAAAAACAGGAAATGTAAAGGCTACGAAGAAACTTAAAAGGCCAAAATATCGAAATTGGAACTGGAATTCATCCAGAAGACTTGCGATACACTCATATACTCTGGAATGCCTCAGAACAGTGTCGCAAAATTATTAAATTATTAATTAATTAATTTAATAATTAAATATTTGTTCATTGTTATTTGATAATTAAGTTGAATGATTGTTAAAAATAATTATTAAGATTTTTTTTGATATCTAATTGATTTAATATTTTTTTATTTAATCATAAGTTTCCTGTATTTGATTCAATCGCGAATCAAATGTAGAAGATTTTTGTCAAATATTAAGTGAAAATAATATCCGAATTTATATATTTCTAACTTGAAATAATGAAGTTAAATAAATTTATAATTTTTCTCATTAATATATCAAAGAATAATTAACATATTAACGAGAATTGTTTTTGATCGCGCTTTTTAAACAAGATATATATCGCGAGACTACTGCTTGTTGAGGCTATTGGAGTCTGCTGAGTTTTAAGTCTGGACCAAGAGAGAATTTATTTAACTTAATTATTTCAAGTTAGAAATATATAAATTCGGATATTATTTTCACTTAATATTTGACAAAAATCACCTGCTTTCGATTCGCGATTGAATCAAATACAGGAAACTTATGATTAATTAATAGCAAACACAGCGTGCTGGACTGGGAGATTGAATATATAACATCTCAGATTTCAAATTCATTTGGTGATCCATATCAGTATTTGATTGTCATGCGGGCTAAACGCGAAATGATGCTGGATCAAATCTTTTTCATTCTTTCTTGGTCCAGACTTAAGACTCAGCTGACTCCAATAGCCTCAACCAGCAGTAGTCTCGGGATATTTATCTTGTTTAAAAAGCGCGATCAAAACAATTCTCGTTAATATGTTAATTATTCTTTAATATATTAATGAGAAAATTATAAATTTATTTTTTTATTTGATGTCGTATAAAAAAATAGTTTTAATGAAAGTTGTTCAGTTTTCTTTGTAGATTAAGATTATGTATAGAAACATAGGTTTTCATTTAAAAAACAGAACTTTATCTTGAAATACCCTTGAAAGCTTGTTCTAGGTCGACAAACAATAGTGTAGTTTAGATTCTCCCTTGATATAAATACTTTTATTCGAAACTTTTTTTCATATAATTCACTGTTTTTGAGTTATAAGACTGTCATAAGATAAAAAACTCACCCGGTATAATAAAGTTTAGTTCACAATGCAATTTACAAAAATTCAACCCCCCCCCCCCCCCTTCGATGTCAAATAGATACAGATCGAACTAATTCATTCGTCATAGTTTTATGTCTCTTTTCTAGAAGAATGGGACTGAATTTATTTCTTGCTACTATTCTTTTCTCATTCTCTGGAATCTACATTTTTTAATCCATTAATACCTTATAATCCTTATAGATATTACATCTTTTGAAAAAAATGTTTTGTTCTGAAATAAATGTAATTCTTTTAAAATCTTCTATATTTTCAGAATCTAAATTTTTTATTTTTCAATTATCTAGAAAAATATATATATCATCTGATCACTAAATACTCAACAATTTAGTTTATTGCTAAAATAAAGTTCTGACTCTGTATCTAAGGGCCAGTTGTATGTCGGTTGGTAAACTCTTTTTAAACGTTGACAAAGGGTAAAACCTTAGAATTCACCTTGATGCCCGATGGGTTGGCCAATCAGGTGAAAGTGCCTGTCATCTAATTGGCCATCCCATCGGGCACAAGGCGAATTCTAAGGCTTACCCTTTGTCAACGTTTAAAAGAGTTTACCAACCGACATACAACTTGCCCTAAGATTCAGATATGTCTTTATAATAGTCTGAAATGTTTATACCTAAAAAAAATTATTAAATTTTTCTTAAAGAATTTCACCTTAATTTTATTATATTTTTAAATAATATTAGCAATAATTTATAAAATTGATTTCTTATAAGGAATATTTAATTAAATAGTCTTAATAAAATAAAAATTAAATATGAAAAGGAAACCCAAATAGAGATGATTTTGCAGATCGGTGCGTTTTTCTTTGGACTCTCAAAGAATGGAGCCAGCGAGATCAAAAGCCTCTTCGTGTGAATATTCAATACGACCATGCTCGATTAGTTAGATGGAGTCCTGATTGCAAAGCATTTATGATTCATCGAGCGAATGACAATTTTATAGAAGTTTACAAGGTGGGACGAAAACCAGAAGGTGTGCTTGGACCAGTCAATAAAGCCATTTCTTTCAAAAAGGTAAGTGATGTTAATATGGTAGTGATAATAATGGATCTTGAGGAAATTAAGGCCATAAATTAATAAACTACTTTTTCTTTTCATTTATTTTAAAATCTTCGTCAGTACATGGGTCCCTACAAAGTCTTTATCAAGAACAAGTCACTTTATTTAGATGTTTTAAAAAAAATAACTTATCTCACTAAGACACCCTTGCAAACGAGCAAAAAGCAAAAAAAAAAAAAAATTAGTAAAATAAATAAATACAGGGACGTCGCGTGGGCTGGGCGGCTTGAAAAAAAATTAGAGTTGTAAATTTTGAATCTTATAAAATTTTAATCATAAGTTTCCTATATTTGATTCAATCGCGAATCGGATGCAGGTGATTTTTGTCAGATTTTAAGTAATAATAATATCCGAATTTATTATATATTTCTGTGTTGAAATAATGAATTAATATATTAAAGAATAATTAACATATTAAAGAGAATTGTTTTTGATCGCGTTTTTAAACAAGATATAAATATATGGTATATTCTTGTTAATATGTTAATTATTCTTTAATATATTAATTAGAAAATTATTATAAAATTTTTGTACTTGTTTGATTCCGAAGTACCTAATTTAAAATAGTAAGAATTAGAAGGTAGAACATCTTGATGCAAAATATAATGTTTTAAGTAGTATGTTCCCTTTTTACAAGAAAATATCGCCAATAACCGTTTTTTAAGGCGCCCAAACGAGACTGATATTATAAAAAACTATTAAAGTTGGTATCGGGAAATAAGGACTATATTTTTCTATGCAAATAATTTATATTTTATTACTAACGTTTCATCAACTTTGTTGACTTCTTCAGGGCTCAAATAGTTATCTTCCTTGCATTTTTGTCATTTTTATAATTCTTTCTTAGTAAACATAGCAAGGCAAGTCATTGGCTTCAATTATGATTAGTTATGTCCATCATAAAGATATTTTTAGATTTAAATAGGAAATATTTTCAATCTGTTCAATGACTGGCCTATATGTGTTTGCTAAGAATGAATATTTATAAAATGACAAATATGCAAAGAGTTAATTTGTTTGAGCCCTGAAGAAGTCAACAAAGTTGACGAAACGTTGGCATAAAATAAAAAATATTTGCATAAAGCTATTGTGTCCTTATTTCCCTACAACAACTTATTAACTAATCATAATATTGGTAAAAAACGTACTGTAGGTGGGAGGGGGTGGCGCCTGGTGAAATTTTGCCCCTGGCGCCTACAACCCACGCAACGGCCCTGTATAAACACAAAAAAATATTTAGAGGAAAAAACAATAGGCAGTGAAATTAGTATTAGTTTTTTCTCATATATAATTACTAGGGGTGAACCGCGACCTAATATCGTGTAAACCTACTTTCACTTTCAAGAAGACTATAGATGAAGGGGCATTATCTAATGAATTCCAAAGACGTGTACACCTAATTGCAATCGCGGTTCACCCCTCGTATAATTATATCTAAATCAATATCTAAAGCCGGAGCTCAACAAATTCTCATAATTAATTCTATTCCAATATTAAGGATCGTGGTTATTTTGTACAAAAAATATAAAAGTAAAATGGAGACATTGTGATGACTTTATAGAATCATAGCGCGCGACTGGGGCGTCAAAATAAATAATTAATACAATATGATCTGTTTAATTAATAGGATTTTTCTATTTATCGATATACCATAGAGTATGCGAAATTTTTTGTGCACCTTTATTATTTTATTTTAATTATATATGTATATATTTAAAAGGATCCTAGGGAGTTAGACTAGAATTTAAATCAAACGCAAAGTTTTTTAATTAAATTGGCCAAACGTTTCGTCAATGATTAGCGACTTCCTCAGTGGCTCATTTTTATAAACTTAAAAAGTCGCTAATCAGTGACTAAAAGTTTGGCCCATTTAATCAGGAAACTTTGCGTTTGATTTAAATTCTGGTCCAACTCCCTACGATCCTTTTAAATATTTGATTATGGATGCAAACAATGAAATATTATATATACATTTATTTTATTTCATTTTTTTATGGATCATCAAAATCTGGTTACCTACCAAATTTCAAGCTTCTAGCTTGGAAGATGAAGGTTGAAACAGAGGTGACAACTGCATCTAACAACAAGGCAACTATTTTTTACCAATTTTGCAACGGAAGGAAACCCTAAAATGATCCATAATTATTAATTGCCTTGAAGTTTCATGAAGATCTAGAAATTCAAACAAGAAAAAATTTAAATACAATCATTGGTCCCTTTTTCTAAAAAATCTTAGATGATTTGTTCTATGATTTAATTATTATTCATTTTTCTGACCAAGTCAAGAACAGCGCCTCAGGCCTAGTTCCTTCGAGCCTAAATCCGTTGTCAGCTCATAATATATTCGTGCTTATCTTTCAAAAATTAGTTTATAAGAAAAAAAATGTTCATTGATTTTAGATCATGAACAAACATACACAGTTTTTTAATAACAATAATTATACTTTTATTTAAATTATAATAGACGAAAAAAGGAGGCGACTATGGGTCAGTGGTTAGAGTGTCGGGTCGCTGGCCTGAAATACGGTGGTTCAAGGCTGAGTCTCGGCAGATATTTGCAGTCGCCTCCTCTTGGAAAGCAATGGCAACCTACCAAGAGTATACTTGCCTAGTAACCTCTCCAAACTAGCCGTTCGGAACCGGCGTTAAAAAGTAGGTCCCGTATATCTGTGTAAAAACAGCTAAAGACACTCAGCTCAGGTATGTGGAGAGAAGCCAAAACGTCAGGGAGATCTGATATGGCACTTAAAGACAAAAAAGAAGACGAAAAAAATCTTTCGATTTTGACCACGGACTATTATTTACAAAAAATAATCATATCCATGATAGCATAATCGCTCTAGAAAATGTCTAATAAACACCAAGATATCTTATAGAAATCTTAAAAACATTTTAAACGCAACAAGACATGAATAAGACATCTTCTGGATAGAGCGTGTTATCAGGGATATCAATTTTTAATTTTAATTTCCTTTGCAACACACAAGTTTTGACAATATATTTTCGATAACTGCCTTAGTGTATTACACAACTCTACAAAAAATTTTTTCCCTTGTCCTAAAGTTTATTTCATGATTTTTCTATTCATTGTGCACCAAAATAAAGGAAAAGTACCTATATTCAGTATAAAGTTTGCTTTTGTAGTGGTTATGATAATAATAAACGACGAAAAAGGCCATTTTGACCTGTTTTCGAGTTCCATTAGATATTAAACAGCAATATTTGAAATAAAAATATTTTGTTGGCGTAATAGAAAACAGCTTCCTCTTTGATTTTCAAATTACCATTTGTTTGTAACTCAATTAACTCGAGTTATAAGAGTCATATTCCGTGCCAAATCAATACACTTTAAATAAAAATTTTACCTCACCACTTTAGATTTTCTTGAAATTTGGTACACTGATGTATTGTGCTAGTATGAATGAAAATACAAAGTTTCAAATTTTTATCTTGAATAGTTTTTTTTATACGGCCTTGTGAAGTTTTCAAAAAATCGCAAAAAAACCACAAACAAACAATTTTGAAACTGCTCTAAAAAGTGTCTTAATTGAGTTAGAGAGGTGGGACAGGTGTCATTTTGCAGCTTTTTTAATGCTCTTTTCAGAGACATACAACATGACATAGGTTGTAATAAATTTTTTTTCAAAATGTAAATCAAATTTTTGATTTTGATTTTTTCTAAAAAGTACCACTTTTAAAATTTTCAAAAAATTCTGTAAATAGATAGTACTTTCATAAACTACTATGCAAAGTATAATGATGGGATGGTAATGGTGTCTATGTTTAAAAAAATTATTACTGACTCTTGTTTTTCATAAATGGCCAGTTTTGACCAAATAATAATGATTTCAATGTAGTGAAACGACATTTTATAAAAAATGTGTATATTAAACTATGTTTATTGAATGAACACTCTGTGCTGGTTGAATAAGTGTTTAATAATAGATTCATGAAACATATATTTCTTAGGCTATATTTAAATGGCGGTTTCGGGCAAAATTACTAGGGCTGTATAACAAAATGACATTATAAAAATCTACAATTCAAGTTGAACATATTGTTTTGTTGTTTGGTGAATACATGAATAATTATTTCATTAGGTCAGCTTTACAATAGTTAGCAGATTTTATAACAAGACTATATATTTATGAGTGATATTGAAGGGTGAGATTTATTTAAACTTCATTAAAAATTTACACAGAACTAAAAATATTAATTGTAAACCAATAAGAAATAAATTAGCTATTAAAACATAAAAAACACAGAAGTTTAAAGTATCAATTGTTTTATGTAAGGTATAACAACTATTTTACATTATGGAATTGATAACTTAAGACATTACTAACATTTAAAACACTACTTGTCAGCAAGGACTCTAGTCACTGAATGAATGAATGCTTGTGGAGACAGCCTGGCTTTTGGCAGACTGGTATTTGTTTTAACTTGCTCACAACCACAGACAGGTTCCAACTTGCTAGACCTGCAGAGACTGGATCAAGTGAATGCAAGGGAAATTTCTATTTAAGATAACCTGTGCTTATCAAACTATTTAGCCTTCAACAATATTTATTGTAAATTAACTAACTTTTCATGACATAGCATAAATTGATTTAATTTTATTTAAAATGTTGGTATTTCATTTGTCTTAGTTTTTACTAATACTTTTATAAGACTAATTCTAAAGTACAATCGAAGGAGACAATAAAAGAGTGTGTCTTCTGCTGGAATTATAAATTTTATTTATTTATAACGAAACTATAGTCTCGTTATAAATAAATAAAATTTATAATTCCAGCAGAAGACACATTCTTTTATTGTCTCCTTCAATATATAAAAATTCTGCTACTCTCGGCAAAAACTTTCAATTTAATTAAAGTACAATCCATTCATATTTTTCATGAAAGCATTTATAGGACTATTATTAATCTCTACTATTAAACACTTATTTAACTAGCACAGAGTGTTTATTTAATAAACATAGTTTAATATACACAAAGTGATTTTTCATAAAATGTCGTTTCACTACATTGAAATCATTATTATTTGGTCAAAACTGGTTATTTATGAAAAACAAGAGTCAGTAATAATTTTTTTAAACATAGACCCCATTACCATCCCATCATTATACTTTACATAGTAGTTTATGAAAGTACTATCTATTTACAGAATTTTTTTGAAAATTTTAAAAGTGGTACTTTTTAGAAAAAATCAAAATCAAAAATTTGAATTACATTTTGAAAAAAAAATTTTATTACAACCTATGTCATGTTGTATGTCTCTGAAAAGAGCATTAAAAAAGCTGCAAAATGACACCTGTCCCACTTCTCTAACTCAATTAAGACAGCTTTTAGAGCAGTTTCAAAATTGTTTGTTCGTGGTTTTTTTGCGATTTTATGAAAACTTCACAAGGACGTATAAAAAAACTATTCAAGATAAAAAATTGAAATTTTGTATTTTTATTCATATTAGCACAACATATCAGTGTACCAAATTTCAAGAAAATCTAAAGTGGTGAGGTAAAATGGGTGTGTTGAGTTGAATGAATGTAATTCTTTCACGATTTCCAAATTCTGAAGTCTCTTTCCTAGGTGACTTCAATGTACACAATAAGGACTGGTTGACATTCTCCAGGTCCAACACCCCTGAAGGCAACGCTGCTCACATATTTGCAACTTCATATGACTTAACCCAAATTATAGATCGCCCCTCTAGGATTCCGGACAACACAAACGACACCCCATATCTACTCGACCTCTTTCTGTCATCTGCCCCTTCTCAATTCTCTTTTATTATCTCTGCACCTCTAGGTAACTCAGACCACAACTTAATTAAAATAAAATCACATATCAACTTAGTAAAACCCGCTCTACCCTGCCCAAAGCCCAGAGAAATAAGGCTTTTTCTTAAAGCCAACTGGGATGAAATGCGTAACTTCTTCAGCTCTTTCCCATGGAATGATTACTGCTTCAGAAACAAAAATGCCACCGAATGTGCCTCTGCATTCTCTGAAGTGATTCAAATGGGCATTGAGTTATATGTCCCTTTCAAACGGGTAATTGGAAAACAGGACTCCAAGCCCTGGTTCAATAAGTCTTGCTCCGAAGCAGTTAAACAAAAAAATCATGCTTTCTATAATTGGTCTTCGACACCATCAGAGGATAATCGCGTTCTCCTCACTAAAGCCCGCGCCCACTGTAAAAAAACAATCGATAATGCGATGAAGTCCTTCATTCAGAAAAAAGCTGACAGGCTAGCAGCTTGCCCCAGCAATTCAAACCAATTCTGGTCCCTTGATAAGTATGTAAAAAGAAATTTTACAAACTCATCATTTCCACCTCTCAATCTCTCCGACAACTCGATAGCCATTGACGCCCCCGACAAAGCCGAAGCTTTTGCCTCATATTTCGCGTCCAACTCAAACCTGGACGACAAAGGGCTTGAACCACCCACATACCCCCCAGTACTAATATAATGTCAGATACTGTTTTCAGGATACCAGCAATTCTAAAGATCATCCAGAATCTAAAGAACAACTCTTCTGCTGGCCCCGACGATATCCCTGCCATTCTCATTAAAAAATGTGCCCCTGAACTTGCTCCTATACTATCCAAATTATACAATCTCTCCTATAACTCTGGAATATTTCCGGAAGCCTGGAAACTAGCCAGAATCCAACCAATTAAGAAAAAAGGCGATTCTTCCAACATAAAAAACTATCGACCCATAGCAATCACTTCTGTCTTATCCAAAATTATGGAAAAGGCCATCAACGAGCAAGTTCTACGACACTTAGAGTCAAATAAATTTATCCACGATAGGCAATACGGCTTCAGGCAATCCCGGTCGACAGGTGACATCCTAGCATATGTAACTCATATCTGGAACAAAACCTTGGAGGCCGGGAATGAGACCCTCGCGGTAGCTTTAGACATTTCAAAAGCCTTCGATATGGTCTGGCACAAAAATCTTCTTGCCAAATTGACCTCCGTCGGCCTTGCACCGAAACTCTGTAAGTTGCTCGAAAGTTTTCTTTCAGACCGTAGTATTAAGGTTGTCATCGATGGAATATCATCTTCCCCTTCCACACCAACGCTGGAGTTCCTCAGGGATCGGTTATCTCCCATACGCTTTTTCTTATCTATATCAACGACCTTCTAAACTTGCCCTCCAATCCGGTACATTGTTACGCAGATGACAGCACCCTACATAACGCCCCTGCATCGCATAAAAACCGTGCAGACATTGCCTCTTCAATTAATTTAGACTTATGCAAACTTAAAAACTGGGGATCCCAAAACTTAATTAACTTCAATGCAGGGAAAACTCAGTGTTGCCTTATTTCTAGGCGCGTCGACAGAAACCTCCCAAACATATCATTCGACTCAAACTCACTAGAATTCAGGGATAAAATTTCAATGCTAGGCGTAACTCTAGGGTCTGACCTTTCATGGAATGACCATATCTCAACCACTGCTAAAGCTGCAGCGCGCAAGCTTGGTCTCCTATTTAGGTCTAGACGCTGTTATACTCCCAGTCAACTTCTTATGCTGTATAAGGCTCAAATTCGTCCCTGTCTCGAATATGGCTCTCATCTGTGGAGGGGTGCCTCCAAGCATTCTCTTGCTACACTGGATGCAATTCAGAAGCGAGCAATTAAACTAATAGGAGAACCGGCTCTAACCAACTCACTCGACTCCCTGGCTCACCGAAGAACCGTTTCTGCCCTTTCCCTGTACTACAGATACTATCACGGTGTCTGTTCAGTCGAGATGAAATCAATTATCCCCCCTAATGCCCTCTTTACGCGAAACACGCGGTTTTCTAACGCTCAGCACCCCTTCGCTGTCAAATTGGATAAAAGTCGAACAAGCGCTTTCGCCAACTCTTTTATCCCTTTGACCTCCAGAGACTGGAACTCGCTCCCTGCCACCATCTTTCCCGCGACTTATAACCTTCAGCTATTTAAGACCCGTATCCACAGATACCTTCGACCCCCGCCCAACCCATAAAATTCTTTCTTCTTCTTTTCACGATGGAGGGGCCAACCCAGGCCTTTAGGGGTTGCACCTTTTTTGGTGTAACTCCTTCTCTCATCATTATCATAAAAAAAAAAAAAAAAAAATGGAATGACCCATAACTAAAAAAGAAAGACCATATGTTTATTATCCTTTATTATCACGTAGTTTTAGTTTTTTAGTTATAACTCGAGGTCTAATTGAGCTAAAAACAGGGCGTAATTTGAAAATCAAAGAGGAAACTGTTTTCTATTAAACAAATAAATAATATATATATACAGATATATCATCTTGATATATATGTGTATATGTTTATTTGCATCAAGCAGAGGACAATCTCTTTGTTTCTCTTTGTGTTTTCTATTAGTTCAACAAAATATTCTGATCTCAAATATTCATGTTTAATATCTGATGGGACTGGAAAATATGTCAAAATGGCCTTTTTCGTTGTTTTGACCGATAATATCTCCAAAATAAGAAATATATAAGAATCAGCTATTTTTGAGCTCGAGATAATTTGCAACACTATATTTGATATAGGAATATTTTCGAAATGTTCGTTATCATGTTCCGTGTGCCCTATAAAAAATGTTAACAAATTAAACACTTCTAGGAAGATATTTACTAATATTAAATGTATAATTTAATCTCATTTTTAACTTATTTATATTAAAAAAAATTATTATTTCTTAGGAACATAGTGAAGATGTAGTTGGCATGGACATTGCCTGCAGTGGACGTTTTATAATTACTTGTTCTGGTAAAACTGATTTACTCGTTTGGGATCTAAAGGGAAATATTTTGACTCGGGTTGACACTTATGTAATGGAAACATATTCTGCACGTATCTCACCCTGTGGCCGTTTTATCGTGGCATCAGGTAATATATTTAATTTTTTCTTATATAACTTTCAATAAAGTACTCCATTTCATTGATTAATTAACTTTTCAGGGTTCACTTCTGATATAAAAGTTTGGGAAGTTTTATTTACTAAAACTGGAGAGTTTAATCAAGTTTCTCGTGTCTTTGAATTATCTGGACATACTTCTGGTGTTTACGATTTTGGAATAAGTTCTGATTCTTCCTCTATGGCTTCAGTCAGCAAAGATGGTACATGGAAAGTTTACAATACCAAAGGTATTTATCACTTAACAAATAATCTCAGTTTTTGCAGATTATACCGGGTGAGTTTTTTTTATCTTGAGACAGTCTTATAACTCAAAAACAATGCATTATATGAAAAAAGTTTCAAATAAAAATTTATTATTTATATCAGGAGGCGACTGTGGATCAGTGGTATTACTGTCGGGCCGCTGTCCTAAAGTACGCTGGTTCGAGACTGAGTCTCGGCAGATATTTGCAGTCGCTTCCTCTTGGAAAGCAATGCCAAACTACCAAGAGTATAATTGCCTAGTCAACCTCTCCAAACTAGCCGTTCGGAACCGGCGTTAAAAAGTAGGTCCCGTATATCTATGTAAAAACAGCTAAACACACTCAGCACAGGTATATGTGGAGAGGTGCCGAAACGTCAGGAAGACCTAATGTGGCACTTAATAAATAAATAAATAAAAGTTTATTTATATCATGGGGGGGGGGGACTAAATTACGCATTTGTTTTTCGACCTAGAACAAGGTTTCAAAGGTATTTCCAGGTAAAGTACTGTTTTTTAAATGGAAACCTATATATTTCTGTACATATTTTTAATCTAGAAAAAAAAACTGAACTTTCGTTAGAACTATTTTTTTATACGACATCAAATAAAAAAATTTTAAATCAATTAGATCTCAAAAAAATCCTAATAATTATTTTTAACAATCATTCAAATTAATTATCAAATAATAATGATCAAATATTTAATTTTTAAATAAATAATTTAATAATAATTAATAATTTAATAATAATTAATAATTTAATAATAATTAATTATTTAATAATAATTAATAATTTAATAATTTTGCCCACAGGGTATTTTGGCCTTTTAAGTTTCTTCGTATCCTTTACACATTTCCTGTTTTTTTTTTGTTTTGTTTTTTAAATAAATTTACAAATAGGATAAAATGAAGCTACTCCGCCAGTGCCGGTCCCAAGCCCGGCTCTAAAAGGAAGAGGGGGAGGAGTAACAACCCCGTTAAAACACCTTGGTTCAGCTGGCTCCGGCTGATAGTACCTTGTAAGGGCTCCTGCCTAGGGTTACAGGTGAAGAAAGTCAACGGTCTCAAGGGCAGAGGAAGATGTCTCAATGGTCGAGAGAGCGGAAGAACTTGCTTGAAGGGATGGACTGATTTCCGAAGTCTTGAAAGATAATCAGTCTAGTGGTAGGTAACCACGAATTTAAACCCCCCGGTCCTCCTGGTAGGGGGTGGGTCGTCGGACCTGCACTCCGTCACCCATTAAAAACTTAACCAACGCAAAATATCTCGTAAATGCCTCGGAAAAGTATAGATCTAATGATAAACGGAAACATGCGCGAACAAGGACTATGACTATCGGAAGATGGAACATTCAAGGAATTGCCACAAAGACTGAAGAAGTGTTCAGAGAACTGAGTAAGTTTAAAATGGACATTGTAGGACTCACCGAGACTAAAAAAAAAGGTCAGGGTACAGAAATTAAAAATGGCTATATCCATATCTATAGCGGTGTACCCAAAGAAGAAAGAGCTCGTGCGGGAGTATCAATAGCTATAAATAAGAAATATAAAAGTAATATAAAATCATGGGATCAAGTGAGTGAGAGGATACTTAAGGTAGAGATGGAATTGTTAAGCCATAATATGACGATATTTGTAGTGTACGCCCCAAATGACGACGCTAGTATAGCTGAAAAAGATTTATTTTACTCGAGCTTGGCAGGGTCACTGGACACGATAAGTGAGAAAAAAGAAATTGTAGTTATCGGGGACCTGAATGGAAGGACCCCTAATAAAAGAAATGATCCCATTGTGGGTCCTTATGGCGAACATACATTAAATGATGACGGTGTAAGATTGATTGAGCTCTGTCAACAATACTCTAAATAACGGATGGTTTAAGCATAAATCAATTCATAGATTTACATGGACACAGCCCACACGTAGGCTTAAAACAATAATCTATATATATAAAATTAAGGGTTTGTCTGTACATTGCTCCAAATCACGCCAAATTTTGGTTGCACACGTTTCAAGCAAAGTTATGAACGAAAACACCCTCAACAAAATTCCTGTCTGTCTGTATGTCTGTCTGTTTCAGTGGTTTCCGAAAAGTTGCTCACGATTCACGTAAAAACGGCTGAAGGGATTATTATGAAATTTCATATTTACATCAGATGTCTTCTAACTTACGTTTTTAGCTATATAACGTTTTGATATTTTGACCCCAGAAGAGGGTTTGGGGGGCGCACGAATGAAAATAATCAAATAACTCCTAAATTATTAACCCTACGGCAAATTTTATGAAAAACAAAGTTGTAGGGGATGTGATTTCTGACAACTTTTGTTTAAAAAAATTTCCCCAAAAACCCACCCAAAAAGGGGGGGGGAGGGTGAAAAAATGTAAATTCTTGCCCTTGGAGCAAACTTAACCAAATTTTGTATACATAATCTCTGGGCCTTTAGAGAGCTAGAAATGCAAAAACTAACCACCCAAAATGAGGGGGGGGGTCAAAAAATGAAAATTCTTTCTCTTGGGCTAGCGGGGGTGGGGTCCAGGGGGCTAAGCGGGGGTGTGGTGCGCAGGGTTGGAGGGCACGGGGTGGATGGGGTGCGGTTTGTGGTGTGGGAACGGGGGTGGGGGTGCTGGAGGAGGTAGTGGGTTAGGGTGCGGAATGGAGTGTTGGGGTGGTGGTGTGGGGACGGGGGTGCTGGGTGGGGGTGGGGGGTTGGGTTCGAGGGTTTGGGGTCCAGGAGGTGTGCCCCCTGGCTAGCAAGAGGGCCGCCGAAGGCGGGCCTTGCAGCTAGTTGATTATATAATTACAAGACAGAAATCGAGAATTCTTGTGAAGGACGTTAGGGTCCTGAGGGGTGCCGAGTGTGTGTCTGACCATTATCTTCTTAGATCAAAGATTTACTTCCCGTTCATAAAACATCCAGGGATTAACCAAGATGATGGTGGCCAGAAATTGACCACATAGCGGTACAATATTCGGAATTTAAGCGATGAGTCTACACGATTTCTCTGCCAGCTAAGATTGGCAACAAAGTTATCATCGATATATGATAGCTCGGCGGAAGACATGTATGAACAGATGAAAAGGATGTTACATGAAGCAGCCTATGAAGCTCTTGGTAAACAACTGCAAGCCAGGTTTAGAACAAAAGAACCATGGTGGGACGAATCAATTGAGCAACTGGTTAACCAAAAAAACAAGCCTGTATGGAATGGTTGAATGCGAGATCGAGTGAAAAATTGGAATTATACCGGGCTAAAAGAAAAGAGACCCAAAGAGCTATAACCAAATCAAAAAATGATGTATGGCGAAAGATCGGAAAAGAGATGGAGGGATGTATGGGGAATACCCGTGCAAATAAAGCCTGGAAAATTTTAAAAACAATGCCAGTCCAAAATTCAGACAATGCTGGAATTAGTTTAATAACAATGAAAGAATGGAAGGAACATTATCAGGCACTACTTACAGAAGACCGCACGCAATTTCTGCATCAGAATTATTGCGAAGAAATTGATAATGAAGATAGTAACATACCTGTCATATCCAGCGATGAAGTCCATCAAGCGGTAAAGAGAATGAAGAACGGCAAAGCACCGGGCCTAGGGAACCTATCCGTTGAACTAATAAAAGCAGCTCCATCAATATTATTTGAGACCATAGCGAAAATCTGCGATAAATGTGTTAGGGGTGAAATGGTGCCAGACGAATGGAAAAAAGCAATAATTACCTCCATATATAAGAAAGGGGATAGACGAAATTGCAATAATTATTGAGGAATAAGTGTATTACCAACATTGGCCCGGATCTATGGTCGAATCTTAAAAGAAAGAATTGAAAAACAAATTGTGGAGTCAGAAGAACAAAATGGATTTAGGATGAGTCGGTCGTGTATAGACGGGATATTTACCCTTCGCAACCTTATGGAGAAACGCTCCGCCAGAGGACTGGGAACCCATCTGATATTTGTAGACTTGCAGAAGGCATACGACACAGTTCCGCAAAACAAGTTGTGGACCAGCATGAAGAATAGCAATGTGTCGGATATATACATCAAGGCAGTTAAAAACTATTATTCTGGTTGCACGAGTGTAGTTAAGCAAGGAAATATGGTCTCCCCGGAATTTTCGGCCATGAAAGGACTTCGACAAGGGTGCGCCATGGCACCAACGCTTTTTAAAATCTATATAGAAAGAGCACTTACATCATGGAGAACCAAATGTCTGGGTCTAGGAGTCCCAATAGATAATGATATTCTATACACATTGTTGTTTGCCGACGATCAAGTGATTATAACTGGAGAGAAAGATAATGTAATTTACATGTTGAAAAAATTAAAAGAGGCATATGATAAATGGGGCTTATCTATAAATTATGATAAAACTGAATACCTGAAAGTGGCTAATGGGGAGAAGGAGGATCTGAACATCGATGGGAGGATAGTCAAGGGATGTAAATCCTTCAAATACCTGGGAGTGATCCTAACATCCAATGCAAAGAGCTTGGAAGATATTAATAATAAAATAGGACAGGGGAAAAGAGCTATAAGACAACTTAATTCAGTACTCTGGAATGAGGAATTAACTCGGAACACAAAAAAAAACTATATACCACACAATCGTGGAGAGTATAACAACCTATGATGCCGAGACGTGGGAGATTAATAAGAAGGAATCTCAAAGACTGCTTGCGGTGGAAATGGATTTCTGGCGGCGGAGCTGCTTAATATCGAGGCTCGACCACGTAAGAAACGACACAATAAGGGGAATGATGGAAATAGAAGAAAGCATCATAAACAAACTTGAAACCAAGCGATTGCGGTGGTACGGTCACCTAATGAGGATGGATGATAGTCGATGGCCGAAGCGAGTGTGGCAATGGGTTCCTGTCGAGAAGAGAAAACGCGGACGACCCCCAAGGACCTGGAATCAGGACGTGCTGAGTGCGATGAATGCCCGGGGACTACACGAGGGAGATTGGAATGATAGAGAGAGGTGGAAAGCGGGATGCGATATGCGGAGTCAACCGTAAAAAAAATCGCGGATATATATATATAAAATGAAGCTCCTGAGGGCAAAATTATTAAATTATTAATTATTAATAAATTATTTATTTAATAATTAAATATTTGATCATTGTTAAAAATAATTAATTAAATTAAAAACTAAAACTATGTGATTATAGAGGATAATAAACATTGATAAAAACATAAGGTCTTACTTTTTTAGTTATAACTCGAGTTCTAATTGAGCTACAAACAAGTGGTAAATTGAAAATCAAAGAAAAAGCTGTTTTTGATTACGTCAACAAAATATTTTGATTTCAAATATTGCTGTTTAATATCTAATGGGACTCGAAAATAGGTCAAAATGGCATTTTTCGTCGTTTTGGCCGATAATATCTTTAAAACTCTGACGTGTTGAAAAAAATCGGGAAATTGCATGATAATCAGCGTATAAAACTCTTCTGGAATCCATTGTTAGCTTTAAGGAGAGAAATATTTGTTGAAGAATGTAATTAGAGAAGCAAGAATTTGCATAAATGTTGTTTAACGTGTTAATTCGCCTATATATCGGTGAATCAATTGTTGACACCCAGTAAGGTATATATTAACTTTGAATCTTTAGGCCCCTTTTTATACAATTTATACTCCATGTTCAGGCTCATAACATTGTACCTTTTGTCAAAATGTCACGTTTCTATAGCCTGTTCGGAGTTTCTTGACGAGATTATAGCTTATATGCACGGTTTTGATGTGATGGACTGACAGACATACAAATAGATTACACAGTCCTTTGAAACCCTAAAAATTGGAGGGTCTCAAAACTTAGGTAACTTTAATGCAGATAAGATACAATGTTGTTTTATATATAGACTGTTGATTGGTATCTTCCAGACATTTTCTTTGAATCGAATACTTTGAATATTTTACAGTCGTGCTATATAAATAAAAACCTTTTTTTATTTAAATATTTCCACTTGTTAAAATAGAGCCTTGTAGAAAGTTTTAAAATTAAATAAATTTTAGTAAATATATCATTTCATTATGAACTAATATTCTGTACAATTTTCCCTTTGTTTTCAGTTGAATATAAAAATGGAGAGGATCCTCATTTAGTTACAACAGGGAAATATAAAAGTAACCATCATGTTTCTCGGATTGCACTATCACCAAATGGCCAAGTAGTAGTCATATCTACCGGACCTAACCTTGCATTTTATGATGCTACTAGTGGACAACTTGATAAAGAAATAGAAAATATATTTCCAGGTATTTTTTTAATTAAAATTACAAAATGTCTAAGCTTAATGTCAGCTTTCAGACACTAATATTTATTTAAGACAACCAAAACGGCTCCCTGTATCTCACGGTCAACCCTGTGGCAGTAACCTAGAGCTCAGGGCCACTCCTTTTGGTGGGGGAAAGAACAGGGCGGTTTCTAAAATGTTCTTCTTGGACCCGACAGAAACGGTAACCCACGCAAAGCCATATTGGTCAATGCAAAACATCTCATAGTTAAAAATTATAATTAAAAAAGACAGCATATATTCAATATTCATCTACAAGGGGCCGACTATCGCGTCACACGGATTTCAAGATTTTTAGACCCCCTCCTGTGTCCCATTTTCATTGAGCCCCCCCTGTATTGTGACGTCACTATCACTTTTATACCTTATAATTTCATACGATTGAAGTTTTTGAAGACGGGCTGGTAAGTGAATTGAATGGATTTTGATAGTTTTTTGAAGGTTCAAAAAATAGACAAATAGATTTCGGAGGTTTCTTCCCTCCTTCTTCAGGGGTTTTAAAGGTCAGTGAAGGAAATATAACGTGACACTCCCCTCTGTTTCCTCTCTCAATGACAGGAACAATATTGTTTTGGGTGCGTGCGAAAGTTCATGCGGAGTTTGTGAGTAAAAGTCACACAGCGATTAGGCAAACAAAAATCTCTATTCAATCAATGATATATTCTCCATCGTTTTCTATAATCTTTTTCCAACGTTCTGGCAGCAGACAGATGCCTCGATCATAAAAACTGCGCGGTTTAGATTCGAAGAACGAAGACACGCCGTTTTTAAGGCCTCCAAAGAGTCAAAGTTTTTTCCATTTAAATAATTTTGCAATGACCGGAACAAGTGATAGTCAGATGGTGCGATATCAGGAGAATACGGTGGATGCGTTAGGACATTCCATTTCAGGCTCTTCAGCTTGCAAAGCGTCTTTTTCGAAAAGTGTGATCTGGCGTTGTCCTGATGAAAGATGACTCCCTTGCGATTTGACAAAATCGGACGTTTCTCTTTGATTTCTCGATTCAAATTGGTTAATTGGCGACAGTACTTGTCCGAATCAATCGTTTCGCCAGCAGGGAGAAGCTCAAAATAGATTATGCCCTTGCAATCCCACCAAACTGAGAGCATCACCTTCATCGGGTGTAAACTGGCCTTTGGCATTGCGTCACCATGCTCACCTAGATGTTTCCATGTCCGTTTACGCTGAACATTGTTGTAGAGGACCCATTTCTCATTGCCCGTCACTAATCGATCCAAAAACGACTCATTATTGAGCCGTCCGAGTAAAGAAACGACCGCAGAAATTCGTTTGATTTTGTTCTTCTTGGTCAGCAAATGGGGCACCCATATATCGAGCTTCAAATCGAATCCCATCTTTTTTAAACGCCGAAAAGCGATTGATCTGTCAACGTTTAGTGCTGTAGCAACTTCTTCTGTTGAAATTCGCGGGTTATTGAGTACTAAAGTACGCAAAACATCGTCATCAATGTCAATTCTCCTCGCCGAAATTTAGCAAACCATTTTTCCACAGTTCGTCTAGCTGGTGCTTGATCCTGATAAACATCTTGAATGTTTTTCACGGCTGCGGCAACGTTTATTCCCTTCCGAAACTCGTAAAGCATAACATGCCGTAAATGCACTTTATCGATATTCATTTTTAAAGTGATATTTATCGAAGCAGTTTGTATGAAAACAAATGATTTTTTTTTAATGAAAGCTGAAGACGTCACCTTTCCAAGGATATATAATATGTAGGAGTAGGGATTAATGACAACACGTTACGACGCTCATAACTCCATCTATTGAAACTCCGCACGAACTTTTGCACGCACCTCAATACAATTTTTCATCATCAGAAATTTACAGAGGGGAGTGTCACGTTATATTTCCTTCGCTGACTTTTCAAAACCCTGAAGAAGGAGGGTTAGAATAAAAAGATAAATATAATTTTCTCTATTTTTTGAACCTTGGACTGCCTCATCAAAATCCATTCTATAATTTAATAATTGTAATCTTTTAAATTTTTTAATTTTACTTTTGTGACATCACAATTTTTAAGATTACCGGTTGTCACGAATCTGAGATTCCCCCTCCCCCTTACTGTGTGACGTAATTTATGGACGGCCCCTAATAAGTATTATTTTTCTTTATTATAATAAACTCTCTCAACTTGGTAAATTTTAATGCGAGTAAGGCGCAATGTTGTCTAATTTCTAGGCTCTTAGATAGGGACCTTCCTGTCATTTCCTTTGATTCGAGCTCATTGGAATTTTGTGACAAAATATCACTATTAAGTGTCACCCTGGGACTGACCTTTCTTTCTTGCAATGACTACATTACTTCTGTAACAAAAGCTGCTGCATGTAAGCTTGGCTTACTTTTCAGGCGCTTTTTCACTTCCATTCAACTTCTTACTCTACACAGGGCTCAAATTCGCCCCTATCTCAAATATGGTTCTCATCTGTGAAGAGGATCCAGCAAACTTTCCCTTGCTACCTTAGATGCAATTCTTACAACTCTTACAATTCTTATAACTTCTTATACTTTTGTTCTTCGTTTCCTTATATATATTTCTTATCATTTTTAGAAATTTCCCCCACTCCCATCTTCACTTTTTTAAACATCAATGCTCCGTTTACTTTATCAAACGCCGCTTTTCAATTCGATAAACATTGTGTTCATAATGAATATCTCTTCCTGGGTCCTGTATACCTTTCTGAAACTGCTCTGGCTCTCCTTTATTTTCTTATTGGCTTCTAACCATTTATTCTGCCTTCGTTCAACTGGCTCGCTATTAATTTGTAGGTTGAATCAAGCATAGACACTATTTTTTAATTCTTTTTTTTATCCCCTACCTTTTATATTAAAAATAATATATTTGCTTCCCTCCATTCCTCCAATTATTATTTATTCCTTTCATTAATTCCTCTTTCAATTTATTTTTTTTAATTGCTTTTCTAGCTCTTCCATTGTAAAGCCCCTGTTCAGTTCTTAATTTTACTCCTCCTCTGATTCTAACTGTTCTTCTTCCTTCATTATGTTTTTCTCATTCGCCCCCTTTAAACATGTTGAGAAGCCCACCCATTTACATTCTTCTATAAATGTTTCAAACACTAATATCGCAGACTTTTAATTAGAAGTGTTAATAAGAATTATAATTTAAAAATATATCATTTTTAGGAAAAATATCCTGCATAAAATTCGATGCTTCTGGCCAATATCTCCTTTGTGCTGGATATAAACACGTACATGTTTTTTGTAACGGAACTGGGTACCGTGTCACCATTCGTGTTCTCCAAGAAGGATTAGCTACATCTAAATTATCCTCCACACAACGAGAACGAATGCAAAAGCAAATTGAAGAAGCAGAGAATGCTCTTCGGGAAATTAATGAAGAACCATAATTGGTATAAATAATAAGTAATAAATATTATCTACTTATACTTAATACTAACAGCTAATTTTAGAACAAAAGTATAATTGCAAAAAAATGTTCAGAATTCAAAACTGCGTCAAATTTATTGGTACTGGTGAAATATTATGAAAAAATTGAAAATATCTAAAAACTCAAAAATTAAACATTATTAGAAATTATTTTGAGAGATTTCAAGTTGCCGATAGTAATAGATTTTCTTAGAAAATCATTAGTCGCGGCCCCCTTAAAATCCTAAAATATTTTCGCGGCCAGTACCCCCCCTCACCATTAGGTAACATTCTCGTATTACTCGTAGAAAAAAAAAACTCTCAAATGTAAAAATAATTCATAAATAAATCAAAAAACAGAACTTAACATGAGAAAATTCATAGCAATGTGTCGCACAGATTCAAAATGCAATGAACAAAACATTAATGTCCGACCGAAACAGAAACCGAAATCGAACCTTCGGGCTGGGTCTAAGTTTCGGCCGAAACCGAAACTAATTAAGACTTGTAAAAATTTATATTGTATACTGAAATCTAGTATATTTTTTACACATATACAGAGAGGCAACTCGTGTTAATGAATTGAAAAACAGTAATTCAAGTATGTAACAAAAATATTTATTCATGTTATACTATCAATTTAACATGAAAAAAATATAAACATGTTAATGACTTACTCTTGTAAGTAAACTTTGTCAAAAATCAACACTTAAATATAAAATATAGACTCACTAATTGAGTATTTAAATTGTGTTCAGAATATTCTTAAGACTAATGTATTATTCATTGAGATCTTGGGTTTAGCACTAATAAATAAAAGAATAACTTAATTATTTATCAGTCTCAACAAAGATTACAATAATTTTTACGACAGTCAAGTGCCCGAAAGACGCGACAATACACGAAAACCGATTTCTGGACGAAACAAACCGAAACCGAACCTTCTTCGGACACTACAAAAATGCTTTATCAGATTGTCAGTAATAACATATTTCTTGAAAAATAAGTATATTTGCTATAGTATAAAAATTGTAAACCTAGACTTATAAAAAATATTTACACGGTTTTATTCAACTTGTAATTTTGTCTGTCTGTCTGTTTGGGTCAAATTTACCTATCAGATCAACGTTTTCATTTAGTTTAATCATATTTAAGAATATTGAGATTTCATTAAATTCATCTGTCATTTACATATGTATCACTTTTTTATATCACTTATAAAAACTATTTATTTTTTTTATTTGTAAAGATATCAAAACTTAAAAAATTCTAATATTTTCGCGGCCCCCCTCCTGTTAAAAATCTCTGATCTATTAGATCCGATGGAATGGATTATTTTTAATTATATGTCAGAAGGGTTGTTTTTCACCCCCTCGGGAATCGAACCCCAGTGCCAGTAACAGCAATCCGGGCCATTTGGCCACTCTGTGAGGTGCAAACCCATCTGACATATTTGTAAATACGTTAA
This sequence comes from Forficula auricularia, assembly GCA_024734495.1. Classification (NCBI taxonomy): domain Eukaryota; kingdom Metazoa; phylum Arthropoda; class Insecta; order Dermaptera; family Forficulidae; genus Forficula; species Forficula auricularia. Next base: position 1,566,311 of record JALMQS010000852.1, on the reverse strand, counting down.
TTATTTTACTCAAAGATTGTTATATTCATTTATAAAATTTCACGATCTAGTGATTCTAAATTTAAACAGTTTAATTGAAAATAATCCATTTCATCTAATGATTTTTTAAGAAATTATTTTAATCAAGATAATGTTATTTATTATCAACAAGATGTATGTCCAGCTCATTGCAGTAGGGACATTAAATTATACTTAAGCCAAGCCAATATTTTCCTAGTTCTTGAATTGGTATAATAGTAGGTCCAATTAATTTGACAGCTACATCGCCCGATTTAGCACTATCCATTTTCTTTTTATGCCTCTAATTGAATGGAAAATTTATAAACACCCTATAAAAAATATTATTGATTAAAAAAAATGTAATTTTTGAAGAGAGCAATTATGTACTTAAAGATAATTAAGATATTTACGCTAGGAATTTTACCAGAGCTTAATACGACATTTTTTATTGTAAATGCTGATTTGTTCCAACATTTATTGTTTCTCCGTTTTATTTTTTTTTCTATTCCTAGTTAATGCAATAAAAATGAATATCAATAAGGAGTGCCCAAATACAACAAAGCCTGAGAAACACTGACATCATCATTAAAGAAAAGTTTCGCATCAAACCATTTAGTTTGCACATTTTTAATGAGAAATTTTATTCTGATGAGACCTCATTCAAAATTAGTGGTGCTCAGTGGTTTAAGGCGAAATTCTTCAATAAACAGCTCAATCAACAAAGCATCTAAACTGCAACGGATCGTTGGAAGACTTTATCCATAGTCATTTGAAATATTAATATGTTTATTCCTTTATTATAAATCGGATGGATAAAGTATAAATGTAATAGGGTAGAGAAATCATCATACTGATATGGTATTCTTAATTATCATTCCTCAGAGCATTTTTGTGAATAATTCATTAGAAAATTATTTTTATCAAAACTTCGATAGCTAATATCTTCAATTAAAACATTAAGATTTTTCAAGTAGGTGCTAAGATGTGTTGTTTACTCCCAAAAATAATTATTTAATATTTAAATATTTTATTATTTTTAAACGTATATTGCAAGGCTGCCCAACCTCATGCCGCAGACACTTCGTGGCCGCATTGATACTCAAAGATTTGAAAAAGAAATTCAATATTACCACTATAAACTGTACTAAGTAAGAAGCTAAAATTAGATGCTTATTACAGTCATTTGAGAGCAGATTTCAGGACTTTGAATGTACAAAACAAAATTTACAAATTTTGTTAATCATTTCACAATCAGTTTGACTGAAATAATCAATTATCCTGCCAATATTCAGTTGGAACTCACTCAACTTCAAAATCATTCTGCAGAAAAAATATCTTCAAAGTCACATACTTCTTCAGAAGAATTTGGAGATTGGTGCCAAAGAAAGACTTTCCTCCAATAACTGACCCGGCCTTTCAATTTTTGTTTAGTTTTGGATCAACATATGTTTGGGAAAAGTTTTTCTAATCTTAATTTGTAAAAAATCATAATTTTGTAATAAATAAATACCGCACATTTCTAAATGAGCAACATATAACTGATTTGTTGTTACTGTCAAGATCTGACCTGACACCTAACATAGGAAAATTATTAAAACAAAAACAATGTCAGAAATCATATTGATTGTACCTACCAATTACTTGGACTTTCTTTGTTACATAAAATTTTGTTTCTTTATTTGGCAGTAGGATGCTATTTATTTTATTATTTTAATAAACGACATTTAAATTTCAAAAAAATTGTTGTTTTTTAAAGTTTGAAGCTTAGGTAACAAAAATAGTAACTTTCAGTAGGCAGTGACCCGCCAGTGATTTTTTATCGTCAATTTCGTCCAAGTGTTAAAAAGATTGGGCAGCCTTGGTATATTGCAAAGCACTATGAAAAGTGTATTTTTTGAAAGTAAGGCATGAAACCTTGAATATTTTTTTTTTTTTTTAGAAAATTTTCAACATTTATGTAATTGAAATTGTATTTTTTCAGAATTTCTTCAAGATGAAATGACAAATTTTGAAAGAAAAAAGTACCTATAATGCAATAATATAATTTTGATAAAACTCTGCTTAAAAATTGATTATATTTTAAAATAAAATTATATGAACTTTAAATAATTCCTTTTATTAATAAAAAAATGTAAACATATATACATAACAACAACCTATATATTAATATTATTATTTATTATTTGAGTTCGTGACAAATAACTTTATTATTTTTAAATAAAATTAGAAACTTTGAAAATAACTTTTATTTAAGGAAAGAAATAACTACTAGTACCTACTCATTCATTTTTATTTTTTTCCATATTATGCAACCATTAAAATTACTTGTTTAATACATTTGCCAGCTTCTGCATGTACTATTAACGCCGAGTATAACCGTTGGCTCTCTTGTTTGGTAACTTCCTTTTATCTCCCTTTAGGCCTTCATAAGCAACTCCACAGCTCCACTGGAGATGTAAGCACCACTGGTGTATTTGTAGCTTTTAATAGGCCAAAAACATTGATTTTAGTTGGTCATTCATCCAAGAAATATCCTCGCTAATTGTTCTTGACTACAGAGTTCACACAAATTGAAATGGACCACTTACAAAAATTCAGATTTTTTAATGGCAATTAATTGTTCGACTTTAAAACCTTAATTATTCAATAGTAATGGGTTTTGTGTTAAAAATAAAGACACCTGAACGAGTGTTAAAAGCAACAATTAAAAAAAATAAATAAATCATTAACTTATTGAAGCGCATTTATTCAATATTCCCTTGAATGCGGCCTTATTATAGTAAAACTACTTGTTCAAGTCTTCTAACATCAAACCCACACTCTTTTCTAAACAAAAATAATTTTCATTTTTTTGGTGATAAACTCTGAGATCCAGTGACAGATTTATGAGGTCGCCTAAGCACAAGCGCGAAGGCCACCCAGATCACTGTGAAATGGGAAGTAAACAGGTTATCGACACGTTAGATCAATAATAATCAAAATCATAAAAAAGTCAAATGTTTTGAAAGAGCTGAAAAAAGTAGGTAATTGAATCTAGTAATTAAACTTACTCTATTTTTAAATTCCCTATAATGTATTAAAAATACGGAGCTAATATTTATTTTGTTTATAATATATAATTGTTTTGATTATTCCGGAGCGCCGTGGAAATGCTATCGCCGGCGTAACCATGAGTGGGGTTTGAAGTTTGGCTAATTAGGTCGTTTATATAATATATTAAAAAGAGCGTGGGGGAGATTATTGAGCCTTGGGGGAACTCTAGCATTTGTAGAGAAGGATTCAGATGACGTTCTGAAGTTATATTCCATGATATATAAGATTTATATTCTTTCTAGTTTATATTGTTATAAAAAAGTTTTTTATAAATAAATATATTATCCTCTTATCCACGAGTTATTTTTAATAACATTTTGGTAGCAGAGCGTGGTTGGTTAGTTGATGGTTCAGTTAGTTAATTATAAATTATTAGAAGAATTAATAAATATAAAGATAATAGATACAAATTGGATATAAAATCGAACCTTTGAATTGGTTTTTAGTAACTTCTTTATTGATGATATCGAATAATAATAAAGCCACACGTATAGATAAACACAGCGTAATTCGTTCTAATGAGAAAAATATATAATATAAACAGAGCAAAAGAATCGTTAATAATAACAAGAGAAATGCAAAGAATATACAACTGTAAACAAACAAAGAGAGTAAATGGAAATTTAATTAACAAATAAAATGTCTCGTCTTTTAAGTATATCTGCAATAAGACAGTGCATTATTATCTAAGGCAGATTAATATATATATATATGTAATTATATTTCGTTCGATCCTAGAAGGGAGGTAATTTTACGATAACATGAGAAATTTATGGTACTTGCCTCTCATGTATCTGTCTCTTCAATTCGTTCTTCTTTTTTAATTCTTCCATTTGGTATTCACCAGTTTTAGTGGCTTCTTTATTTATGATACCGAATAATAAAGGCACAAGTATAGATAAACACAGTGTAATTCGTTTTAATGAGAAAAATATAAAATATAAACAGAGCAAAAGAATTGTTAATAATATGAGAAAAGCAAAGAATATACAACTGTAAACAAACAAAGAGTATAAATTGAAATTTAATTAACATATTAAATGTCTCGTCTTTTCGGGCCGCCACAAGTTAAATTATGAAATATGAGCTCTCAAGGTAAGTGCAATTTTAAATTATTTAAAAGGGTAATTCTTAGTCCTGGACAGGAAAAAGATGATAAAAATTTCAATGAATGGAATGAAAAATATGATGAAGCCTTAGGCATAATAATAAATACCCTAACCAACGAACAAACCGGTATGTTTATCGGAGAGGATAATGCTAAAAAGGTATGGAATGAATTAAATAAAATATATTCTGGTTTCAGCTTCAAGATTGCGGATTGTTTAATTAATTGCAAAAGTAAAATGCAGAATTTAGTCGCTTTATCAACATGTGAACCAGAATTGATAGCCATTTTAGAGGGCATATGCGATATTAAATGGATTCAGAATTTGTTAAGTAAATTAAATTTGAAAAGTATGAACATCTTTCCAGTCACGCTAAGAAGAGACAGTATTGCTGCTATTAACTGCATAGAATCTTTGAAGAATACGTCAAGAACGAAACATATAAATAGGAAATACTATTTTGTTAAAGATCAAGTTATGAAGAAAAATATCAAGCTAGAACGTGTAAAATCTAAAGAAATGGATGCAGATTACTTAACAAAAATTTACCTAAAGATAAATTAATTTTTTTTTTTTTTAATTTGAATTTAAGGACGCGACGACTACGAAGGTCATTAACGTGGATAATAGAGTGATAAATTGAATTATTGTTTGAAAAAAATACAAAATACAAAGGGCGAATTGAAGTTATATTCCATGATATAAAAGATTTATATTCTTTCTAGTTTACATTGTTATAAGAAAAAAGTTTTTTTTTTTATAACTAAATATAATATACTCTCAAATCCACGAGTTATTTTTAATAGTCGTCTGAGTTCGAGCTGAAATCAATTATCCCTCCTAAAGCCCTCTTTGCGAGAAACACGCGGTTTTTGAACGCTCAGCACCCCTTCGCTGTCAAATTAGATAAAAATCGAACAAGCGCTTTCGCAAACTCTTTTCTCCCTATGACCTCCAAAGACTGGAACTCGCGCCCAGCCACCGTCTTCCCCGCGACTTATAACCTTCAGCTGTTTAAGACCTATATCCCCAGATACCTTCGACCCCTCCCCAGCCCATAAAATTCCCTCTTCTTCTTCTTTTCATGATGGAGGGGCCAACCAAAGCCTTTAGGGGAATCATCTTTTAGGTGTAACTCCTTCTCTCATCATTTTCATTAAAAAAATAAACTGCAACGGATCGTTGCTAAACTTTATCCAAATTCATTTGAAATATTAATATGTTTGTTCCTTTATTATTAATCAGATATCACTTGCAATTTGTAGTTCATATTGAAATTAATTCAAAAATAATTCTCATTTAAGAGTCGAGGAATAACCATTCTACATTGGATTTTTGACGTTTCGGTTTTTATTGGTAACCATTGCTGAAGACATAGAGGAATCGAATTAAAATCAAAAATAGCCATCGATTCTCATCTAATACTTGAGGAATAACAATTCTACATTAGGTTTTTGACGTTTCGATTATTATTGGTAACCATTGCTGAAGACATGGAGGAAACGACTTAAAATCAAAAATAACGATCGATTCTTATCTAATACTAGAGGAATAACCTTATTGAATTCCATTTTTGATGTTTTGACTATTAATGGAAACCTCTACTGAAAATGTAGAAGAATCGACTTAAAATCAAAAAAGACTAAATTCTTTTATGGCAAACAACTCAAGCTTGAGTTGTTTACCAAAAAAGAATTTAGTCTTTTTGATTTTAAGCCGATTCTTCTACATTTTCAGTAGAGGTTTCCATTAATAGTCAAAACATCAAAAATGGAATTCAATAAGGTTATTCCTCTAGTATTAGATAAGAATCGATCGTTATTTTTGATTTTAAGTCGTTTCCTCCATGTCTTCAGCAATGGTTACCAATAATAATCGAAACTTCAAAAACCTAATGTAGAATTGTTATTCCTCAAGTATTAGATGAGAATCAATGGCTATTTTTGATTTTAATTCGATTCCTCTATGTCTTCAGCAATGGTTACCAATAAAACCGAAACGTCAAAAATCCAATATAGAATGATTATTCCTCAAGTACTAGATGAGAATCAATCGCTATTTTTGGTTTAAAGTTGATTTCTCTATGTCTTCAGGAATGGTTACTAATAAAAACCGAAACGTCAAAAATCCAATATAGAATGATTATTCCTCAAGTACTAGATGAGAATCAATCGCTATTTTTGGTTTAAAGTTGATTTCTCTATGTCTTCAGGAATGGTTACTAATAAAAACCGAAACGTCAAAAATCCAATATAGAATGGATATTTCTCAAGTATTAGATGAGAATCAATCGCTATTTTTTATTTTAAGTCGATTCCTCCATGTCTTCAGCAATGGTTACTAATAAAAACCGAAACGTCAAAAATCCAATAGAGAATGATTATTCCTCAAGTACTAGATCAAAATCAATCGCTATTTTTGGTTTAAAGTCGATTTCTCTATGTCTTCAGCAATGGTTACTAATAAAAACCGAAACGTCAAAAATCCAATATAGAATGGATATTTCTCAAGTATTAGATGAGAATCAATCGCTATTTTTTATTTTAAGTCGATTCCTCCATGTCTTCAGCAATTGTTACTAATAAGAACCGAAACGTCAAAAATCCAATATAGAATGATTATTCCTCAAGTACTAGATGAGAATCAATCGCTATTTTTGGTTTAAAATCGATTTCTCTATGTCTTCAGCAATGGTTACTAATAAAAACCGAAACGTCAAAAATCCAATATAGAATGATTATTCCTCGAGTACTAGATGAGAATCAATCGCTATTTTTGGTTTAAAATCGATTTCTCTGTCTTCAGCAAAGGTAACGGATAAGAAAACAACGCAGTTGCTATGGTTACTCATAAAAATTCCTCCCAAATTTTTAGCATTTCACAGAGAGAAGCCTATCCATTCTTACTTAAGCAAGGCTAAATGAGCTATATTAAAACTTTCAAATGAATAAATTTTAAAGAATTTAAAAAATTAAAAAAAGTACCATCTTACTCTAGAGTAAAGTACTTTAAAATATAATTTTACTAAAAACTTTATTTAACCTTTTTTGTGGTCCCCAAGGTACTTAATTAGGATATTAAATTTCATCAAAATTGGTTAAGTCATTTTCAAGATATTTAGAAAAAACTAAAAAAGTACTGAAATAAAGTACTAATGTTTGTGGGCCGATATGTACCAAAAACTAATCAGCGCTTCATTTTGTTAAACTAATGGTAGGTTTTCAATTTCATTTCAATCGGTGCAACGGTGTGGAAAAAATCGTGGGCCAAAAAAACGATAACATACATACATCCATCCATACATCCATCCATACATACATCCATCCATACGCACGCACTAAATGAAAAAATCGCACTTTTTGGCCTCTCGACGAGACCCCATATAATTTTTGGCAAAACCGCCACGTGCTAATATTCAACCTAATTGAATACTACAATTTGTGACTTTAATTGAGTCCATGGGTTCCGTAGTCTTTACCTGAGGACCCTTTGAAACCACGCTTGCCCCGAGAGCGATTACAATACTTTACCCATGCTTTGCATTGGATAAAGTAAAAAACGTTCATTTGTTAATGAGCATACATTTCTATTTTTTTTTTCTTTTTTTTTTTTTTTTGTTAAATTGTTGTAATTAATTTGTATTGATGTTCATTAATGTATTGTAGCTAGATTGTATTGATGTTTGGAGGACCTAGCCACCGAGGACTTGTGCCTCTAAGCAGGTCGAGGAATAAAGATTATTATAATTTATTATTATTATTATTATTATTAATATAGATTTTTAAGGAATTTTTTGATGATGTTTTATTCTTTTTGAAATGGTTCCATCAACCACAACTTTAATACTACCATTCGAGAGAAAGCTTTCTAGCCATTGCCATCAGCTCAGGAAATTCCCTTTTTCCGATGCTTCTCATGGTCTTTTCTTCCATGAAAATAATTATAGTACATTTAAAAAGTGTAAAAAATATATGCATATGTATCTTAAGACAAGGAACCCTCAAAAAATTCAGCACCCTACACCAAAGATTCTCAACCTTTTTCTTCCAAATAACCCCTTCTGCAATTTTGTAAGGCCCCCTTTCAGGATTTTCTAACTCAAAAAGTTTATTTCAAATAATTTTCTTTTAATATTGAAAACACACTGTATCATACTAGTATTTTAATTTAGAGATAAACACACTGCGACGCCCTCCTTTATGTTTTTTTATTTTTATAGAGAAAAGTTTGCGGAATTTAACAGAATGAAATGTTTTTATTTTTATATAATTTCATTTAAATTGAGTAAACAAAATGAGTCGTCTTGGTTACGAAAAAAGAAGATTTGAAGGGTAGGTTTGACATAGCATATGTTTAAAAAAATAGAGTTTCCACTTTAAAACAAAGTGGGATACTTTTATGTTGAAGACCTTTCTATTTTTAAGTAAATAAATTAAAAAAGTGCACATGTCTTTAATTATTTAAATTTAGTACATCCGGCACTTTCATTAACAGCTCTATCAGGTAGTGATGGAATAGAATTTCTCATTTTAGTTTCTGGCGTTGGATTGCATTTTTCAGCTTCTCGTGAAGTTCATCAAATGATGCTGCAGACATTCTGAAGAAGTTTAAAAACTTACTCCCATCACGCCGAAGTTCTTCAAAAAGAGTGTAGAATGTTCCCATATGTTCCCTACTTTGGTAAATTGGATGAATTCAGCACTTCCACTTAATCCTACTGTGCTTGATACGACGGTACAACAACCACATTGCAACAACTCTTTTGGAATCAACTTCACTGGACCACGACAATCAAAAGCAACTGCTCGTTTGACCGGTAAAAATCCGGCGTGTGTGGAAGCAGCGCTCCTCCGATAAAATACCAGCAGATATTTTACCGGCCGTCCAAAATCGGTGTGTGTGCAACTAGCCTCAGGGTCGGGTCGTAGCATATAGCTTATCCTGCTCCCCTGATTCATAAGAACAGTTTGATGAGGTTTTATCAAAATCAGTCCAGTAGTTAAGTAGTTATTTGATTAAATATTCCTAGGAGGGCGGACATACACACATATATATATATATATATTATATATAGGTACAGACACAGGGGGTCGGACACACATACAGACACAGGCACAAATGCTCTTTTTACTTTACCATACAGGGTATGGTCAAGTATTGTAATCGTGCATGAAAAAAGTGTTTTTTTCCTTCTTTTTTAGAAATATCTCAAAAACGGCTGGAACTATTTTGATTAAAAAAATTGGGCTAAACCATGGCATTTCGCTCTACAAAAAAGCCCTAATAAGTGAACATCGAAAAAATTATATTTTTCGAGATAATAATTGGTTTGTCAAAATGTCTGTTAGTCTGTGCGTTACCAAATTTTTGTGGACGAGCTATCTCAAAAACTAGTGGGAATATTGAAACCAAATTTCACACGTAGTTTTGGTCCATTGGGATTAAGAGCTGATTAGATTTTGGTGCATATCGACCCAAAATTAAAGGGGGTGGAGGGGGTTAAAAATCTAGGTCTTTTGAGCGTGCGGGGGGTCAGGGGATATGAGGGGGTATGGTGTGAGAGAGCAAGACGGAGTAGGGTGGGGCGGGGTAGAGTCCAGGGGCGTAGTGGGTGTGAGGGTCCAGGGGGCTAGGCAGGGGTGTGGTGCGCGGGGTGGAGGGCATGGGCTGGGGTCCGGGGTGGGTGTGGTGCAAGGGTGGTGGAGTAGGGGGTCCAGGTGAGAGCCCAGAGGCGTAGAGGGGTGGTGCGGGGCGGGATGGAGGTCACGAGTGGTGTGGGAGCAGGGGTTGGGTGGGGTGTGCAGGGGTGCGTGGGATGGGTTGCTGGGTGGGTTTCGGGGGGTGGGGTGGGTGGGAGTGGGTTTCGTGGGTTGGGGGTCCAGGGAGTATGCCCCCTGGCTAGCAAGAGGGCCGCCGAAGGCGGGCCTTGCAGCTAGTGTAATATATATATAATATCTTTTGGAATATAATTTTTTACTTTATTTGAAATTGGCATCTACTGGCGAGTTGAGCGCTCTCTTGCGGTCCCCTTTGCTCCCATTGATGAATTGGAAAGCTCTCTTGAACGCCTGCGCAGATCTGCCTTACGTGGCAAACCATCTGAATTCTCTATTTTATATCATCGGCATTATAATTTTATTTTTAATATTCCAATGGTTTAAGGACATTTCTCCCAAAAATTTAATCATTTTATAGTAAGTTTATTTTTGATTAACATTCAAAATATTTAAAGTTGAAATATTACTTGTCAAAATATCATTTTTTTTGTTATACTAATCAGACAGATTTGCATTTGTCATCAGTTAATTTTATTCTATTAATTATTTTAAAATTAAAATAAATTCTAAGCTTATATTTCATTTCTGAAATGACATTTAATTAAAGGATTATTATAAAGAAATAAATATTATAAGGTTGAAATGTAAGTTTTTAATGAATGTCAAATAAACATATGATGATTTGTTTTTAGGTTTTTTTGGGTTCAAAATCAAAATGAACCCTCAATATATAAATCCGCAAGGGCAACATTTGCCCCCCTCTGCTAGTTCTTCTGATCAAATCACACCCCAAATGTCTAATATGACTTTGGGAACCAGACCTCCTAGCTATGTAAGTTGTCCAATATACTTTCAAGTTTCCATTTTCAAGACTCATTACTAAGGTTCGGATTTATAGGCACTAAAGATCTTTAAAATAGGCACTTAAATAGGCATTTCAAGTAAAAATAGGCACTTAAAAAGGAACTTTAAGAACAAAGGAAAGTAAAAAATATATATAAAAATTTATTTGCAACGAAATTTTCCCTGGAGAGAGACGGACTGGTAGAATTTTTAATTGAATGTAATGGAAGGCGGCCCAGGGGTAGTGAGGAAAGAAAAAATTAACACATATCAAATAAGGTGTAATTTATTGGAATCCTTCCTCCTTTCCTTTCAAACCGACGTCTTCCCTCCTTCAGGGTCTACATGACCAACCCCGATTTTTTATAATTTTGTAATATTGGTTTGTAGACCCTGAAGAAGGAGGGAACAATCTTCCGAAACGCGGGTTTGAAAGGAAAGAAGGAATGATTCCAATTAATTACACCTTATTTGGATGAGTGTTAATATTTTCTTTCCTCACTAGCCCTGGCAGCCGCCTTCCATTACATTCAATATATATAAAAATTTTGGTCTAAAAAAAACGTTAATTAGAAATATCCCAACACTTTTTATGTTGTGGGGCCACGTAAGTAAACAAAATTATACTTATTGGGATGATTCTTTATTAAAATATTTGGCATTACAATTATTTATTATGTATTTTTCAAGATTCTCATTGGTAAAAGAGGCCCTATTATCTGAAAGAATTGTTTTATATATTTAAAATTACGAGCGTTCCACGTTCCACGTCACAAGACGTTAATGGACAATATTTCAAATAAGCCATTTCAGATGGTGTTAAATTTTCTTCTTCGGCACTACTATATCGACCTAAATTCCTGGCTATTCTTTCCATTACTGTACAACCATGATTCCGCTTCAGAATATTGTCTATTTTTTGATTGAGATTAAAGTCAATAGGATCAGGTGATTTTTTGATATTTTCTTGAAATCTCTGGAATATTTTTATGGACTGTATCAAAAGAGAGATTTCTTGTTTCTAGTGCTGTAATGCTTACAGGTAGATTGTTCAAATTACACTTTATATATGCTAAATCAGACTCAAGAGTAATTTTTTGGTGATTAAGTTTGAGATCCAGTGACTGATGGTGAAGCACAAGCGCGAAGGCCACCCAAATCACTGTGAACAAGGAAGTAAGCAGATTATTGACACGATAGATAAATAATTAAAATCATAAAAAAAGCCAAACGGTTTGAAAGAGCTGAAAAAAGTAGGTAATTGAATCTAGTAATTAAACTTAGAAATTATTTTTACATTCCCTATATGATTGCGCCCTGGGGCAAAGAGAAAAAATTATTAACTTTTAAGGAGTTCGGTGTTGGTTCTAGGTGAAACATTTTAATATAATAATAAAACTTGAGTAAGATACGAGGTAGGTTTCACAAAAAAGAAATAAAACAAAATTGAGTTTTGAATTCGATATATTTCGGGGTGAGCCCATCATCAGGAGTCTAAGAAAGCTGATTATATATTGGAAAAATAGTTTTACAAGTAACAATTTAAAAAAAAAATTTTTTTTTAAATGTATGTGGTGAGGGGAAAGTAGGGGGAAGAGGAGAAATTGTTCTAAGAATTAATATTTTCTATTGTGATTTCAACGGGCTGAAAGGAAGCTATACCTGCTATTATAATAACGAATGGGCTAACCCCCGAAATATATCGAATTCAAAACTCAATTTTGTTTTATTTCTTTTTTGTGAAACCTACCTCGTATCTTACTCAAGTTTTATTATTACAAAAAAAATTATTTTCGACCCTTGGGTTTGTGATCGATTGGGAGGCGTTTGAGAATAGTTTAAAAAATAGTCGGGGCACTACAGAGCTGATAAAAATGATCGAGGAAGAGATAAAGACATTCCATAATTCATATAGACATTAGGTATTAGCTTGGGTTCAAGGATCAGTGCCTGAGAGGATAAGAGCTAAGGTTCTTATAAAGACGTCTCAGCGCACATGTTAAGATCCCGGGTTCTAATCCCGGCTGATCCTTTTGTCTACAATATAAAAATATTTTCTTCCTTCGTTAATTTAATTTAATTCCCTATAATATATTATAAATACGCAGAGCCGTATCGTGGGTGGTGCGAGCGGTGCCCCGGCACCAGGCGCCTATTAATTACTCTTGAGGCTGATATAGCATATATAAAATGTTATTTGAACAATCTACCTGTAACCATTACAGCACTAGAAGTAAAAATCTCTCTTTTGATACAGTCCATAAAAATATTCCAAAGGTTTCAAGAAAAAATCAAAAAAGCATTTGGTCCTATTGCCTTCAATCTCAGTCAAAAAATAGACAAAATACTGAAGCGGAATCCTGGTTGGACAATAATGGAAAGAATTGAAGATAAAGCATCATCTTCATTGATTGTTTCTATGATCTAAATTAATAAATAAATAGAATTACAGAACAATATTTAAAATAAAAATAATTTTTAAGAAAAAAATAAAACCGACTTCAAAAAATTAAATGCAACAAATAAAATACACTAAAAGGTATAAAATAATTATTATCTTATTTAGTTACAACTAAACGACGAAATATTAACATGAAATTACTTTTTGAAGTCGGTGCCAAACATATACATTTTATGAATCGCACTCGACGGATCTCCCTTAGTACGTTTGGAGGGTATGCTCGCTTATAGGTATAGTTTGTTTGGTACCGACATCAAAAAGTAATTTCATGTTAATATTTCGTCGTTTAGTTGTAACTAAATAAGATAATAATTATTTTATACCTTTTAGTGTATTTCATTTGTTGCATTTAATTTTTTGAAGTCGGTTTTATTTTTTTCTTAAAAATTATTTTTATTTTTCTCTTTTTAGTGATGTTATTAATAGTGATAATATCATCAGAACTTGACCAAATTAATATGGCACCATCACTAAGATACCCCTTTCCAATAAAAAAAGAATCATCGAAATCGGTTCATAAACAAAGAAGTTAGGCCTAAACAAACCTAACAAAAAAAGGTCTAATACCAATAAAAAAAATGGGACCAATCGGAAGCTAGACTGAACCCAATGCAAATTTTTTTTTCAAAATCGATTCACAATTGGCGGAGATATGAGGTAACATAGACACAAAAAAAAAATTCAGTCGAATAGAGAACCTCCTCCTTTTTTGAAGTCGGTTAAAAATAATCATAAGATTCCTGTATTTGATTCTATCGCGAATCGAATGCAGATGATTTTTGTCAATTATTAAGTGAAAATAATATCCGAATTTATATATTTCTAACTTGAAATAATGAAGTTAATTTTCTCATTATATCATATTATATTCTTTGATATATTAATGAGAAAATTAACTTCATTAAAAAAATAAATTTCAAATGTACCTTTTGAATTTCATCCAAGCATAACATATAGCTGCTTGGATCTATGTTAAAAAAAAAAAAAAAAAAAAATAAAAAAATAAATCTCTGGCTCGACAACCCTTCATGGGTCTTGGCCTACTGAATTGGTTGCTGTCCTAATTGGAAACAGTACCGAGGGGTCAAGTGGTTAGCTCAACGCACATCTACAACCTTCGTTTCAGTTTTTCTTAACCGAGATTCGCTACTTCTCAATCAAGCAGCTACTCATTTATCCTCACGAGGCTGAGTGAACCCCGTTCCAGACCCTATACTTACAGAAAAATTTCTGAGCATAGCCGGGAATCGAACCCGGGACCTCCGGGTTGCCAGTCAGTTACTCTGACCATTAGACCACGGAGGCGGTTGGATCTATGTTCCCCACCTTAATAATTTTTTCAGAATAGTTTCTAATAATTCAAAAAAAAACTTTTAAATTTAGAAAATGTATCGTAAAAAATGAAAATTACCAAATTTAGTTAAAATAGGCACCAAAAAAAGGCATTTAATAGATTAAATAGGCACTAAAACTCAAAATAGGCATTATAGGCACTAACTGCCTCTTATTTTATTCGGAATTTCATGAAACGCATAGATATCATATTGGCCTAAATTTTAAGCCATAAATAAAAAAAGGCAAATAGGGTGAAATCCGAGCCCTACTCAGTACTCCATAATAATTTATTTGTAATAAATGATGCAATAAGAGCTTGTTAAATATCTCAAATTATTATATTATTTTTTTCATTCCAGGGAGCACCAGCAACAACAAAATCTCCTTTATCATTACATGAGAATTCACCCCAATATATCAATGGGTCAATATATCAAGGAAAAACACAAGGTCAATATCCAAATCAGCCTCCAAATCAATTATCAAATCAACCTCAAAATAGTCCTCAACAAGGTTATATTTCACAAGCTCCTCCGAGTTCAATGGGACCAACTAGCGGACCTCAAGGTCAACAATTTCCTACTCAGCCACCACCACTTTCAACTAGTTATCATACTTCTCAGGGATCATTACCAGGACAAAGCCCATACAGGCCTACATTACAACAGGGATCAATTTCAAATATGTCAGCTCAAGGAAATCAAGTAATGCCAGGAATCCCTCAAAATTCTCAAGAAAAAACTAACTATGGTCTTCCAAATGAAAATCTACGACATGTTGGACCCTCTTTGGGACAAATGGCTCCTCCTTCAACAAATCAAGGACCTTCAATTTTGGGACAAATGCATCCTCCGTCAACAAATCAAGGACCTTCAATTTTGGGTCAAATGCCCCCTCCGTCAACAAATCAAGGACCTTCAATTTTGGGTCAAATGCCCCCTCCATCAACAAATCAAGGACCTTCAATTTTGGGTCAAATGCCCCCTCCATCAACAAATCAAGGACCTTCAATTTTGGGACAAATGCCTCCTCCTTCAACACATCAAGGGCCTTCAATTTTAGGGCAAATGCCTCCTCCTTCAACAAATCAAGGGCCTTCAATTTTAGGGCAAAAGCCCCCTCCTTCAACAAATCAAGGGCCTTCAATTTTAGGGCATATGTCTCCTCCTTCAACAAATCAAGGACCCTCCATTTTAGGACAAATGCCTCCTCCTTCAACAAATCAAATTCCTCCGGGTCCTTCGTCTGCTAATCAAATTAGTTCATCGAGTAATTCTTCACAAGGAAATCCGTCATCTGCTCCTCCCTCTGAAAATCAGCCTCATTTAAATCATTTTTCTCCAGGGGCTCAATTACCCCTTGGGCCCCATTCATCACCAGCTCACCAGATTCCACACTCTTCAGGAAGTCCTTCAGCACCTCCTACTTTAGATGGCATGATTCCTCAAAGCTCCAAAATTCTTACAGGAAATCAGATTTCATCTCCAACTCCTCCATTAACAAATATACCAACAGGAAATCAAAAACCACCTTCTTTTCCTCAAAATAACCAACTCCAAGGATTTTTTCCCATGCAACAAAATCCTTCTTCTACAGGAGTCTTACAACAAAATCCTCCCAACCACATGCTTCCTATTTCAAATCAGACCCCATCTGGCCCGCCACCAAACTCCGCCGGAACATTTTTAAATAAATCTATACCCCCACCAAATCAAAGTCAACAAATGTACCCCTCTCCTAATCAACCTCCAATTTCACATTCTAGCCCTTTACATACTTTACCACCAGCTACACAAACACACCCTTCCAATCCTCCATTTGGAAGTAATGTTTCTTCAGGAAGCTCAAATATAACTTCGCAATCAAATTCCTATAGATCATCACAATCTAGACCACCTATTCAAGGACCTGCAAATGTAAATCCATTAATTTCAACTAATTCATCTTTGCCTCCTCGACCTCCTCTAAATCAATATCCTAATTTTCAATCTAATCAAATGAATCAAAATAGCCCTCAACCTTTAAACTACCCTCCACCATCACCTAATATTCCTCCTTCACATTATAACCAGATGCCTCCTCAAGCGAATCAAGCTAATCAAGCAATTAATCAAAATCCTCAAACAGCACCTAATCAAATCCCTGGCATGCCTCCCCCTCCGATGGGCTCTTTATATGGGCAAATGCCCCCTCAACAAAGGCAGCCCGAAGGAAATTATCCACCTCAAGGATATAGTAGTCCATTGGTTCCGCCTCCTCAAGGACAATTTGGACAACAAAGTTATCAAGGACCTCCACATATGCCTATGCAACCCCCGATGGGACAAATGCCACCGAATCAAGCCCCTCGACCAATGGATCCATCCGCGGCTCCTGGCGCACGTCGACTTGATCCTGATCAAATGCCTTCACCTATTCAAGTAATGGCGGATGATCAACGAAGTAGAGGAGGTGTATTTGTGACAAATCAACGTGGTTTGGTTCCTCCACTGGTTACCACTAATTTCACAGTTCAGGATGAAGGCCATTGTAGTCCTAGACTTGTTCGAGCAACAGCTTACACAATTCCTGCCACACCAGACATGGTGAAACAAACAAATGTCCCATTGGGGCTTATTATTTCCCCTTTGGCAGAAAATAATCTTCATTTATCAGATTTTGGAGCTATTGGCCCGGTAAGATGCATAAGATGTAAAGCTTACATGAGTCCAATGATGCAGTGGATAGACGGAGGGCGCAGGTTTCATTGTCCGTTATGTAAAGCAACAACTGATACTCCAGCGGAATACTTTGCTCATCTTGATCACACTGGGCAAAGAATGGATCGAGGACAACGACCGGAACTCTCCTTAGGAGCTTATGAACTTGTTGCTACAATTGATTATTGTCGGGATAATATTTTGCCCCAACCTCCAGCACTTATTTTTGTATTAGATGTGAGCTACAATAGTGTAAGATCCGGTTTACTCCAACTAATGTGTACACATTTACGATCAGTTCTCGAATGCATACCGCCTAGTTTACGAGTTGGATTTGTAACATATTCTTCCCAGGTGCATTTTTATAATGTATCATCTGTCTTAGCACAACCACAGCGTCTTACTGTGCCTGATATCGGTGATGTATTTGTCCCACTTCTCGAAGGATTTCTTGTGAATCCTACTGAATGCAGTGCTATTATAGATCAATTGCTTAATGAATTACCAGTCATGTTTGCTGACACGAGAGAAACTGAAGTTGCTCTTTGGCCGGCCGTAAAAGCAGGTCTTGAAGGTTTAAAAGCTGCTCAGCGCAGTGGAAGATTGATTGTTTTTAATACGTCGTTACCTCAAGCTGAAGCGCCAGGAAAATTACGCAGTCGAGATGATAGAAAGTTACTTGGAACAGATAAAGAACGGACTGTGCTTGTTCCTCAAAATCAATCTTACAATCAACTTGCTCAAGAATGTGTTGAGAATGGAGTTGGGATTGATTTATTCGTTATGAATAATGCTTATACTGATTTAGCCACAATCGGCCAACTTGCTCGTCTCACTGGTGGTCAAATTTATAAATATACATATTTCCAGGTATTTTTTCTTTTTTTTTTTATGGGGCATTCCAGTCCAAATCATTCGGTTTGAAAATTTTTAATTTTTGATTTCTTTCATTTTTTTGACATTTTTTAGTACTCATCAAAAATCTCTTCCTGGTAAATTTTGAAATTTTTTAGATCATCAGTTTAAAAGATATCGAATTTCGGTTTTTCGCTTATAACTTTTTCAAAAATGGTCTAAATTCAAAATGTTTGTTTTTTACATATTTATAAAAAAAATACAAAAAATTATTTAAAGTGTTTTTATATGCTATAGGTATTTGAGTTTGAAAATGTTAATCTTGTTTTTGAAACTGTATGGACTCTTCGATTTTTTATTTTAAACTTCTATTCATTCTACAAATTTTAAGACCGGGTTGATAGGGGTCCTATGATAATTACTATTTTTTTTCGATTTTTGAAAATTTCGAACCATTATATTAAAATCACTTTTTGGTATTGAGTTCTCTTTTTTTAGTTATTTTGAATTGATTTTTATCGTTAACAGGTGTTTAAAATAAATAATTAGTATTTTAGTTTGTTGAAAGAAAATCAAAATCGAAAATCAGAAAAAAAATAATCATCATAGGACCACAATCAACCCGGTCTTAAAATTTTTAGAATGAATAGAAGTTTAAATAAAAAATTATCAAAAAAATCGAATATACAGTTTCAAAAACAAGATTAACATTTTCAAACTCAAAAATCGCATATAAAAACACTTTAAATAATTTTTTGTATTTTTTTTTTCTAAAACGTATGTAAAAAAAAACAATTTTCAATTTGGACCATTTTTGAAGAAGTTAAGAGCGAAAAACCGAAATTCGATATCTTTTAACCCCTTCAGACCTGAATTAAAATGGCATGGCAATTTTTTTTTTACTTTATCCAATGCGAAGCATGGGGAAAGTATTGTAATCGGTCTCGCGGCAAGAGCGACTTCAAAGGGTCCTAAGGCAAAGACTACGGAACCCATGGACCCAATTAAAGTCACAAATTGTAGTATACAATTAGGTTGAATTTTTTTTTTGGAAAACAACTTAAAATAGGTCCAATAGTAAATCAAATTAAAAAAAATTCAATTCAATTATTTCTAGGAAAAAAATTCCAGAATAAGTAAAATGCTAAAAAATCGGGAAAAGATTGCAGAAATACTGAATTAAACTAAACAAATTTAAACAGTTTTCTTAAAAATACTGAAAGAATCAAAATCACCTAACTACGAATCCCAGGTTGGGCTATGGTTGCCGTTCTTACAAATGCTGTATTATCACATTAGGCCTTTAGGGGATACATCTTTTTGGTGTAACTCCTTCTCTCATCATTTTCATTAAAAAAAAATGAGTAGGGATGGCTCTGAAATTTTTTTTTAAATGGAGATAACATGTACAAGTAGTACCAACAAATGTACTCCTCATTTTATAGGCGGAGAAAAAATTATAATTACAATGTGCACTGGGTCTGAAGGGGTTAAAACGGTGATCAACAAAATTTTCAAACTCAAAAATCGCATATAAAAACACTTTAAATAATTTTTTGTATTTTTTTCTAAAAATTATGTAAAAAAACAAAAATTTCAAAAAAAAAAAAAAAAATTGAATTTTGACCATTTTTGAAGAAGTTATGAGTGAAAAACCGAAATTCGATATCTTTTAAATCGGTGATCAAAAAAATTTCATAATTTACCAGTAAGTTTTTTGATGGGTACTAAAAAATTGAAATGTTTCAAACCATCCGATTTGTCGTGGAATGCCGCCTCTTATATAACTTTTTTTTTCAATTTGATTTTTGATATTCTATATACATTTATTTTATTTTCCAGGCTGACCTTGATGGTGAGAGACTTTTATTCGATCTTAAACATAATGTAAGTCGAACTCAAGCTTTTGATGCAATTATGCGAGTTCGTACATCGACAGGCATAAGAGCAACCGATTTCCATGGGCATATGTTTATGTCTAATACTATTGATATGGAATTAGCAGCAGTCGATCAAGATAAAGGAATCGCTGTTGAACTCAAGCATGATGACAAGCTTAGCGAAGAGGAGCCCGTATTAATACAGGTTTAGTTTTAATTTATAATAAACATATTATTAAAAACAATAGTTCTTCACTTCTAAGAAAATTAAATTTATCATTTTTATTTATAAATAATCGGTTAAATTTTCTTATAATGAGAACTATTGTCTTTAATCGATTTTATGGAATTAAACATTTTTATTTAATTATAAATAATTTCGATTAAGATATAATTAAAACAGCTTTAGCTAGAATTTTTTTCCAAGGCATTGCTATAAGTAATTTCAAAGACCGGTCACGGTAGGAATAGTTATACATACATGCAATGCTGGCAGGTTTAGTGTTAAACCTTTCCCTCGATTTTTGACAAGAATGAAAAATAATCCTACAAAAAACCTTTAATTATTATATTAAAAATAATAATACAGAGTGGGGCATAAAGATCTACCACATTTTGAAGAGGTACAAAAAAAATGAAAAAATTTAACTAGAAAAAAACTGAATATATTTTTAAAAAGAACATAATTTTTTTTTTAATGTGTTTTAAACATTATCGGACAAGAGGGGGGGGGTCAAAAATGAAAATTCTAGCCCTTTAGACCAAAATCAACCAAATTTTGTATACACCCAAAATGCTAGAAATGCAAAAACTAAGTTAAGTTTGGTACAAGGGCCTAGATTTTCATTTTTTGACCCCCTCCCCTTATTTTCAAATTTTTTTAAACAAAAATGTCAAAAATACATCCTCTACAATTTTGCTTCTAATGGAATTTGCCGTCGAGTAAACAGTATAGGAGTTATAATCAATGAGGTGATTTTACGGTATTTTTTGACATCTTCAGGGGTCGATTATTCCTAAAAACGACTCGATTGGCGATAAGAATTTGACTTTCGGGGTGTGTGCTGATCACACTACACGGTATGGGATATGTTATGTGGATTCTGAAATTAGTCACTCAAAGTGGGGGGAGGGTCAAAAATGAAAATTCTAGTCCTTTCGACCAAACTATGTATACAAAATTTGGTTAGTTTTTGCATTTCTAGCCTTCTGGGAGTCCACAGAATATGTTTACAAAATTTGGTGGAGTTTGGTCAAAGGGGCTAGAATTTTCATTTTTGACCCCCCCCATTTTGGGTGGTTAGTTTTTGCATTACTAGCCTTCTTAGGGCCCACAGAATATGTATACAAAATTTGGTTGAGTTTGCTCAAAAGGGCTAGAATTTCATGTTTGACCCCCCCCCCCCTTTTTTTTGTCTGATATTGTTTAAAACTTATTTAAAAAAAAAATATTTTATGTTCCTTTCAAAAATATATTCACTTTTTTCTAGTTAAATTTTTTCATTTTTTTATACCTCTTCAAAATGGGGTAGATCTTTATGACCCACCCTGTATAATGTTAACTATACCTATATACATAATTACGTAACAAATATGAACATTTTACTTAGTAGGCAAATTTTAGCATTAGCTTTCGACCCGAAAAACTAAGAATTTATTAAAAATAATTTCCTTATGTTTTACTATAATCGTTTATTTTGAAGTTGTAAAAAAAATAAAAATAAACAAGCTAACTGCTTAATTTCTTTATAGAAATATAAATATTTTTTTTCACTTAAAATAACGCCAGAAAAACGCCGCGTCAATTATTTTGTTCGCTTTAGCAGTCATTGACCTCATGTCACAAACATTCATTCATTCCGACTGAACATACGTCATCAAAAGTCATTTCTCATAAACATTGAAGCCTAATTTTAAAAAATCCTCTGGGAATATTAAATTAAGCTGTTGGTGAATTGATAGATAGAAAGGCCTCCCCAAAATAATGCAAACAACAAAATTCAAAACCGACGTTGTGAAGGATAAATAGTTTTCATTTGAAATTTTGTTATTTTTGGGCTACCTTCCTAATCAATTCACCTCCGAATTCTACCAGCCAATTCTCCGAAAGAAAAATACATCTAAAATTTTAAATTAAACTTATATGTTCTTGTAGCTGAGATATTATATGTTAGAAGATAACAATTAGACAAGTTTTATCATGATAATGAGTTATTTGCGTTGAAACACCGAATAAAATTATTTGTCTAGCATAGATGTATTTGATTACTTTACATTGGGAATATACCAAATTGACCAATTGCTTTAAAGCACATCTTATTGTGGTCTTAATAAATTTAGTATGTTCCTAATAGAAGAAAATAATATACAAATTGATAAAAAATTATTTTTTAGAGAAAATCACTGATAGTGTCCTCTGTTTGATTCAAACAAGCATATATCTGTAAATAGGAGATAATATTATTATTTGTCTTCAACAATTTATGTTATACAATAACAGGACATTATCCAAAAGAAGGATAATTTACAATAAACAAATACCAAAGTTCACAACCAGATCAAAATTTAAGATTTATAAAGACATAATTCGAGAAAAAAAACATAACAATAATATGAGAAAAAATTTAACAAATAAATAAATTCAAATGAATAAATAAATAAAGAAACAAATAATATCAATATTAATACAGGGTGGAGCATAAAGATCTCCCACATTTTGAAGATGTATAAAAAATGAAAAAATTTAACTAGAAAAAACTGAATAAATTTTCGAAAAGAACATAAAATAATTTTTTTTTAATGTGTTTTATACATTATCAAACAAAGGGGGGGGGGAATATTCTGTGGACTCACAGAAGGCTAGAAATGCAAAAACTAACAACCTAAAATAAGGGGGAGGGGTCAAAAATGAAAATTCTAGCCTTTTCGACCAAACTCACCCAAATTTTGTATACATAGTTTGGTCGAAAGGGCTAGAATTTTCTTTTTGACCTCCCCATTTTTGGTGGTTAGTTTTTGCATTTCTAGCCTTCTGTGAGTCCACAGAATATGTATATGTTGCAGTAAAAATGGGTTCTTACTGGTTAAAACGCGTTTCACTGAATACATTTATGGCAATTAGAATTTACTGATGTTGGTTGAGTTTGGTCCAAAGGTCTAGAATCTTCATTTTTGACCTTCCGCCTCATTTCGGGTGTTTATTTTCAAAATTTTCTTAACGAAAATGTCAAAAATTACTATTTTTTCATAAAAAATTACAATTCTTGAAATTTTCATTTAAAATTTTTTGAAAATAATCCATAACCCAAAATGAGGCGGAAGGTCAAAAATGAAGATTCTAGATCTTTGAGCCAAACTCATCCAACATCAGTAAATTCTAGTTGCCATAAAGGTATTCAGTGAAACGTGTTTTAATTAGTAAGAACCCTTACTAAAAACGGGGTTTTACTGCAACATATACAAAATTTGGTTGAGTTTGCTCAAAAGGGCTAGAATTTCATTTTTGACCCCCCCCTGTTTTTGTCTGATATAATGTTTAAAACACATTTAAAAAAAAATTATTTTATATTCTTTTCAAAAATATATTCAGTTTTTTTTCTAGTTAAATTTTTTCATTTTCTTATACCTCTTCAAAGTGAGAGAGATCTTTGTGCCCCATCCTGTATATATACATTTAGGCAGAAGACACTCTCATTGATTTCCTCATAAAAATCAGCAATTCTTCTATTCTCGGCAAGAAAATATCTTCAATTTTATAAAATAATCATGTATCATGAAATAATTGGACCTAGAATATTTTATTCTACTATAAATAGAATGTGACTAAACCATGCTCTGTATCCGGCTCATCTTTTTAAAATAGGACTGTATGATGAGGGAGAGTGTTCATGTGATGGTATGTATATAATGGGGATGTCTCAATCATATGATATTTAGTTGTCCAAAGTTTAGATTTAGAGATAGATTAGAGGGTGAATTGATTGCCAACGATGTTCAAAGGCCATGGAATTTGACGCATCTTTTGTCTTTTGAGAGAGCAGAAATATACAAATCATTGATTAGGTTTATCCTAGCAAATAAGATCAAGCTATAGTACAATTGACAACTGCAGTTATTATACTTAATTTATATTTTGGCTGTGAATGTTTTATTATTTGTGACATTTTTTCATTATTTATTTATTAATTTATTGTTCTATTTATTTATTTATTATTTATTTGTTAATTTATTGTTTTATTTATTTATTTATTATTTTCATTGTCTGTGATACTATTTGATAGTTTATAAACTCATGGTAGACTGGCTACAATGGAATTCATTCCGAGGCCATTAGGAGGAGAGAAAATAAAAAAAAAAAAAAAAAAAATTAATAAAATAATCATATAGTAAATCTATCTAAAAGATCTATGATAAGGGATTTTGTATGTTTATGTGTAAAATAAAATAAGTTTATATTTTAAAATCAAAGAGTCAGGATCCAGACTGGCCATCGCAATACTTCCCCATCATATTATGAATGTTTTCAAAAAAAAAAGAAAAAAATTGGAGGTCTTGTTTGGACCGTCCATTTGGCAATATCCTTGTAATTAAATTTAATTATATTTTTTTCTTTCATTTTTTTAAGGTCGCATTATTATACACTAACATAGAAGGACAGAGAAGATTACGAATAATGAATTTAGGTTTACGTTCTTCGACCCAAATGGCAGATTTATATCGAGCCTGTGATTTAGATGCCGTTCTTAATTTATTTTCTAAACAACTTATACATCGTCTCCTTGAAACGGCACCAAAACCTGCAAAAGATGCCCTTGTAAGTCGATGCGCATCCATGTTGGCCTGTTATCGAAAACATTGCGCATCCCCGAGTAGTGCTGGTCAATTAATATTGCCGGAGTGTATGAAGTTGCTACCGCTTTATCTCAATTGTTTACTTAGGTATCATTCTTTCCATTTATAATCAATTATTTTATATACATTTACATATTAATATATAAAAATTTTCTTTTAAACAGATGTGATGCTGTTTCTGGAGGGCCAGAAATGTCATTAGACGATCGATCTTTTGCGATATATTCGGTAGCAATCATGGATGTTCCTTCTTCTGTCGTTCTTCTTTATCCTAGATTGGTACCTGTTACCGATATTGGTGAGAACGCAAAAGAAAGTAAGCATTTTCTATAAAGAATATACTTTTTAAATTTTTATAAGTATAAACCTATGAAAGATATTAATTTGCCGATGGTAATAGATTCATCGGCATCGCCCCCCCCCCTGGATCCGCGCATGTATTATACTATTATTATCAATAGCTATTATACTATTAATGTCTACAAGAGCCAAAGATTAGATTAATTAAGATGAGACATAATTGATTAACATATTAAATAAAATAAACACTATCAAAATATGTGTATAAATTAGCTAATTTTGCCAAAAAATACAAATATTTTTTTTTCTAAAGAAGGAAGTACAATAAGTGCTGTACCATTTTGAAATCTCGACTAAATGGGCCAATTTTTTAAATAACTTGCCATGCTTTACTAGACTTTTTTACATCAAAGTTAGGTGATGAAATCTTTTTAAAACATAAGTCGGGCAAAAATATTTTTTTTTCTCCAATAGTTTAATACTTATGGTTTTATTTTAAATTGTGGTCAATAGCAGGATTATTCAGGATTGGGTAACAAAAATTAGAATAATAAAATATGTAAATTTGTAGCCAAAATGGCATTTCGATATTTAGGGCAGGATAGCGATTTCCACGATTTTCAAAATAATGCCTATAGCTCGAAAACTATGAGACTTTTGCTGAAAAATAATTTTATGTTCAGGACCGTCGTATCAATAAATTGCCCTATCCCCTGTTCACGGTTTATCGTTTGTGATACGGACACCTCTATATATATATATATATATATTATATTATATTATATTATATTATATATTATATATTATATATTATATTATATTGGACTGTCTCATCAAAATCCATTCAATTCACTTACCAGTCAGTCTCCAAAAACTATTTCAATCGTATCTAAATTATAATTTTTTGTCAATAAATTCCAATTCACAATTATTTTCAAATACGTTTAAAGAGCCTCCTGTTGTTCAGGTCACTTACAACAGAAATACATATTATTAAAATGATTAATTAATTTTTATTTGAATAAATTAGGTTTTTATTTTTAATAATTATTTATTAAATTATTTTTAGGTACTGAAGATATTCAGCCACTTCGATGCAGTTATGACAAATTACGCGAGGATGGAGCATTTTTATTAGATAATGGACTGCATATGTTCCTTTGGATGGGACTAGGTCTTAGTTCAGAATGGACCAGGGATGTATTTGGTGTAGCAAACGTGAGTTTAATAGATACGGATCAATCACGGTTGCCTGATATTGACACCCCGAGAAGTGTAGCATTACGAGAATTTATTGAAAGTACAAGAGTTAAACGAAAAGGATGTATGAGGGTAAGCATTTCTTTCTTTATTATTAATCACTATTTTTTAGATTAAAAAAAACCCCAAACAAATCTTAATATATATAAAAAGAGAAGGTGATGTTTCATCTAACAACGCACAGCCTAAAACGCTTGACCTAGAAAGATGAAATTTGGAGTGTATATTCTTTCAACGATTTATAGGTGTGCTAAGAAGGGATCTTTTGAAATTCGAACCCTAAAGGGGGGAAAGGACCCCAAAAAGTTTTCCAAGATCTCTTAAACCAGAAAAGATATCGATATGGGTTTAGTTTAGAAAGGTGAAGCATTGAAATACAAAAAAAGATATATGAGTATTTTGCTTTATTTATTCCCGAAAGGGAGATATAGTCATTTTGGGGTAAATTTTTGAAATTTTTAAAGTGCTCTATCTCCTCAAGTTTTTAAGTTTTAGCATTCAAATTTGGTATACAGGTTTATTAATGCTAAATTTAGGGAAGGGTTTTTTTATTTTTTTGAAATATGACCCCTGAACTGAAAAATTTGGGATTTTTGATTTTGTGGTCTAAAATACAAAAAGCTTCGTTCTTTCTTGTCCTTGGACCAAGCTCAACCAAATTTTGTATACATAATCTGTGGACCACTAGAAGGCTAGAAATGCAAAAACTAACCACCCAAAATGGAGGGGGGAGACAAAATATGAAAATTCTTGCCCTTGGGCCAAACTCGACCAAATTTTGTATACATAATCTGTGGGCCTATAGGGAGCTAGAAATGCAAAAACTGGGTGTGGTGCGGGGTGGGGGCGGTGCAGTGGGCCCGGGTGGGGATGGAGGTGGAAAGGGTGCGTAGTGGGGTGCAGGGTGGGTACGGAGGTGGAATGGGGTTGGGATGCGGGGGTGGGGCGCAGAGGCCCCGGGGTGGGTGTGAAATGGGGCGTAGTGGGGTGCAGGGTGGAGATGGATTGAGTTCGGGAGTGGAATACAGGGGTGGGGTGCAGGTGGCCTGGGGTGTGGGTGGAATGGGGGAGAAGGGTGCAGGGTGGGGTTCGGCCTAAGGCGGGCATCTCAGCTAGTAATTAATATAAATTTTTAAATATTGTATTTTTTATGAAATTAATTATTTTTCGTAATGCCTATTGCTTTTATACACTATTATTGTAACTGAAGTTGTTTTTTTGGCCACGGATGGCGCTAAGCTAAGCGCGGTTGCGCACGGTGCGAATAGAAGATAAAAAGACAAACAATATTTTTTTTAAATTGTATCTTTATTCTTTTGATAATATCTCTTGGAAAATGTTTTTTTAAAAATTCTTTAAATACAAATTTTAATAAATCATCATCATCATCATTAAGTATACAGTCCTAAGACTGGTTTGATGCAACAATCCGTCTCCACTGACTCTGTCCCCTGCCAGCTGTTTGACCTCTCTAAATGTCTGGCATCCCATATCCCCAATTATTTGGTTGAAATATTCTAATCTGGGTCTTCCCCTTCCCCTTTTTCTTTCCCACCTCCCTCCAAGATATCCCTAAGCAGTCCCCCATGTCTCAGTGTGTGCCCCATCATCTGACCTCTTCTCTTCTTCAGACTCTTCCACAAGGTTCTTCTTTCTCCGATTCTTCCAAGAACTTCTTCATTTGTAATTTTATCCATCCATTTGATATTCATCATTCTTCTGTAGCACCACATTTCGAAAGCCTCTAATCTCTTTCTCTCGCTTTTCTAATTGTCCAGGTTTCACACCCGTACATGGCTATGCTCCATACATATGTCTTTCGTTTTCGCTCCTCCCATTCCATGTTATTTTACTTCCTAGGTAGCGGAATTCCTTAACTCCTTCTAGGTTTTCTTGATTAATTTTGATGCATTCCTGTCTCGTTTGTTCTTTTTTTTGTACATACTAGGACCTTGGTTTTATTCTTGTTTATTTTCATTTTGATTTCTTCTATTAGGATTTGGTTAATTCCATTCAAGGCGTCCTCTAATAAATAATTTTTTTTTTTTATTTTAGTTAACTCTGGTACGTCAGCGGGATAAAATGGAAAATGTTTTTAAGCATTTCCTTGTTGAAGACCGTGGATTTGACGGAAGTGCCTCTTATGTTGATTTCCTATGTCATATGCATAAGGAAATCCGTACATTACTAACATAAAATTATGATATCTTTTTAACTCCCATATATACATAATATACATATATACATATAATATATATATATATATACTTATAAAATTAGTTTATTTGTTTATGGTTGCTTATGACTGGATGATCTTAATAAAAAAACAGCATCTTTTCTTTAATTTTATTTATAAATTATATTGATATTCAAATATCAGTTTTAGATATACATACAAAAAAAAAATATACATTTCGTGGAGTAAGGTATTAACACTTATTTTCTATTTAATAATTTTCACCCGGGATACACTGAAATTGTAAATTAAAAAAATTAAAATTAAAATTAATTTAGGAATTATTTTTTAAAAAATCAAAAATAAAATAAAAGTGAATTTAAATTCCAAAGAGTAAATTTAATTTTAAATTAGATATTTTCCAGATAATTTGTAATCGTTATAATATATATTGTTGATTAAAATTTTCAATTTAAATAGAAAAACTTGGTTGATTTTTTTTTTTAAACCTGTTACAAAAAAATTTCAATTGATTGAGTGGATATTGATGAGGCAGTCCAAAAAAGAAGATAATTTATACTATCTTTTTATACATAAACCGACGTTTCGGAGGCTATTCCCTTCTTCTTCAGGGTCTGTAATTAATTAAAATGGGAATTGGCCATCATTACAAATAAGATCATCACAAAAAATAAAAAAATGTGTATAATTATATATTAGTTGTATTTATAAAAAAAAATTTGTGATGATCTTATTTGTAATGATGGCCAGATCCCATTTTAATTAATTACAGACCCTGAAGAGGGAGGGAATAGGCTCCGAAACGTCGGTTTATGTATAAAAGGATAGTATAAATTATCTTCTTTTTTTTGGACTGCCTCATCAATATCCACTCAATTTCACTTATCAGTCCGTCTCCAAAAATTACTCCAATCTTATTTCAATTGATATTTGATATAGTTTTAAATTAGTTTTAATATATAGTCCAATCAAAATAGACACAGAAAAATCAAAACATAGCCAAAATTTCCACAAAGCTAAAAATTTACACAGACCTTTGAATAGTCATTTTAAATGAAATGTGAAACCCCCCCATCGATCCGACATATGCTTAAAATTTTATTCAGAGCCAGAGGTCATGAAAATCAGTTTTTCGCGAATATCTTAAACGGTTAGTTATATTGTAAAAATAGTTATTATCAAATTTATAGAGCATGCGATTTTCGACAAAAAAAGGTCGATCGCAGTTTTTCCTTCATAAAATGAAAACCACTCATCCTAGAAGCTTGATTTCTATCTCATTCTCTAGGAAATTTTGTTTACTTGAATGTTTACTTGGACCACTTTTTTGTTAAAACTATTAGATTTATAGATATCCACCATTTTCCATGACAGGAAATGATCCATTTTTTTTTTCAAAAAATCGCAGTTTTCCTTCATAAAATGAAAACCACTCATCCTAAAACTTGATTCCTATCTCATTCTCTAGGAAATTTTATTGAAGTTAACGTTTACTTGGACTACTTTTTTGATTAAAATCTTAGATTTATAGATATCTAGCATTATTCCATGACAGGACTTGATCCAAATCTTCAAAAGTGTCATGGAAAATTCTGGATATCTATAAATCTAAGAGTTTTATCAAAAAAGTGGTCCAAGTAAACGTTCAAGCCAATAAAATTTCCTAGAGTATGAGACAGGAATCAAGTTTCTAGAATGAGTGGTTTTCATTTTATGAAGGAAAAATTGCAGTTTTTCAAAACTTCAACCTCATTGTGGCACGGGTTACCATTATCCAATTAAGATGAAAGTATGAAATCGTTAACATTTTAGACGTAATTTTAAGCGCTTTAATTTATCTAATAGATATCTTTTTGATATGATAAGCCGCTTTAAAGTTATTCAAGAAAAACTGAAAAAAAACCCCGAAATTTGCTCATTTTGAGGCGCCAACAATTCTGATTTGGGGGAAATCGTAGGGTAGTAATATTGGGCCACCAATATATTCCAAAACCTTTACCGGGAGATAAATCCTATTAAAATCGTAACCCTTAAGGACCTTTTTTTCTCGAAAATCGCATGCTCTATAAATTTGATTAAACTATTTTTACAATATAACTAACCGTTTAAGAGATATTCGCGAAAAACTGATTTTCATGATCTTTGAACCTTAATAAAAATTTTAGCACATGTCGGATCGATGAGGACTTTTCACATTTCATTTAAAATGACTATTCAAGGGTCTGTGTAATTTTTTAGCTCTGTTGAACGTCTATTTTGACTGGACTAATAACAAATTAAATTTAATCGTGTTTAAAAAGCAATACAAAATATTTTACCTATATATATTATTATCAATTTAATTCATGGAAATAAATTATTTTTTAAATATATTTTAATCATAATTGCTATTTTACTACTACTTAAAATATTAACTTACAAAAAATTCAATATATCCATTAGAATATTCTGAAGAAACAACATATTGTAGACATAATAAGCCGCCTTCATTTAGCCTAATTGCTACTTTGGATGAGGCACTTAATGGTTTAAGTGCAGGTTTCACATGAGTATAACGATATCTAAAAAAAAATGAATAAAAGTCATTTTTTTTTTATAAAAACATTATATTAATACTAACTTGAATGTACAGTTATTTTGACATTCAAATGCTTCAAACTTTTCACTTTCTTTAGGAATATCGATCTGTAAACAATATAAAACATTTATAAATTCTTTTAAACATATCTTATTATTTTTTGATAAATATCATACAAACTGGGAGCTAGGAACTTTAAAATTTATAATGATTTAGGGAAAAGATTTTGCTCATGGGGGGTGGAATTTTTTTTTTTACTGATTTCACCCATCCCTAAATTGATTCAAGATTAAAAAAAAAAAAGAATAATAATAATTGCCATTTTTTAAAAACTTTTTTTTGACTCAGGACACCATAAAACATAAAGATAGGGAAAACTGAAATTTTTTTTACACAATTCTAAGTTGTTTCATTCATTCAAATGTATTTAGAATTTTGTAATTGCCATTTTTCACAAGTCTATTCATCCAAATTGATTTTTCACTGAAGTTAAGAGATAATTGAAGTAGATTAATAAAGTAATTGTGTTTAAATTAGTTAAAATGAAAAAAAAATCAGAATTGGTAAGTTTTTATTGAGCAGTTTCTGCTTGTTTTGCTACATATATAGGCTATAAACTTGATATTGTTTTTAATGGAGGTCAGAAGTCTCAGTATCTTTAAGCCTCAGTCAGCCTCCTTTTGCAAATGGGAGCATTTTCATCTGATTGGCCATCCCGCCGGGCACAAGGTGAATTCTAAAGTTTTAGCCTTTGTCAACTTTATCAAAGACTTTTCAAACCTACATAGTACATACAACTGGCCCTAAGTAACCGCAGTTTGCCGACCTCTAGTCTCTACGGTTATCCATTAAGAGCCATCGGCGTTATATGCATGTATCTTGAGTTGGGAGTTCTATTGGATCGAGTGTTTTCAAAAGGTCAAGACCTTTGGATGTAAAGTGCAGAATTATCGGCTAGCTTCTGAATGTACTGGCAATTCTCTATAGTCCATTTACTAAAAGATCAAAGCTGTTACTTTTTTTTTTAGTCGAGATGAGGAGTGGCAACTATCACTCATTTAAATATCAAGAGTGCAATATGATTAAAAGTTGAGATCCATATAGTGTATCCATATTTTCCCAGGACCCAACCGGGACCAAAAAAAAATAAAATCGTATTATTGTACCACGAGTACTTTTCAGAGCCCTTTGCCGCCATTAAGAGTTCCTTATTACTTATTTCTATTTCTTTTAAAAAGTCAGTAGACTTTTTGTGGTTAAATACACAACTTATATTTAGCATTTACTGTGCTAATATCTAATCTATTTCTCTCATCTGACCATTAACTATTTATCAGTGAAAACGCTCGTTCACAGCCTGCATTATGACTAGGAATAGAAAATACGTAACTGCACAAGAGAACAATTTCGTTTTTTTTTCTTCAAATATTTAATATTTTCAACTATACCCATCCATTTTTCTACGCAGCTCTGAGATTTCCATGTATCTTTGTTAGCAGCAATATCACTCTTTATGATATCTTTAATATGGCATAATTGGTTGTAGAATAAATCTTTAGTGTGGGAAATTCATTCTTTAATAACATGTCGATACCTTATTCTATTCCGACACTTCTTTTAACAACATCCATGGTTCAATGGATTAATTGTCCCGAAATAATTTGTCGGGACGGAAAGTTAAAAGCAGGACAAATTCGGGAAAACAGGGACGTATGGACACTAGGGTGCTCGTTATTTTGGGTATTTTGGAATTTTTACGCTGACAGATGGTTCGAAATAAATAAATAAAAAAATATCCCTCAAGTTTCAAGTCTCTATCTCAATTTTAATCTATGCCACACAGCGATGCAAGTTTCCTAACTAAATAAAATGGGGTTTTTGGCAATGAATGATCATTTTTTTATAACGGCCAAAGTAATGGTTAAAAAAATTTTAAACTCTGTAGACATTATCCTTATAATACTAGCTATGCTTTAGAATTTTTACAGATCATTAGCAATTATGATTTTGGAGTTACAGCTAGATAAAATACTGCTATATCTTGGGATTAGTAAGTTATAGACTCAAAAATTATAATAGCTAAAAATATGTAGGAATTCTGAAGGATAGCTACTATTATAAGGATAAAGTCTACAGAGTTTCAATTTTTTTGAACAATTACTTAGGCCGGAATAAAGAATTATCTTTTAATGCCAAAAACCCCATGTTATTTAGCTGGTTAAATTAAAATAGGGACTTGAAACTTGGAGGATATTTTTTATTATTTATTACGAACCTTATGAACCTCTGTCAGTGTAAAAATTCGAAAATACCCAAAATAAGGACCACCCTAATGGACACCCTAGATAAATATGTTCAATTTATTAATACCGAGTCAGTTGGTGTTATATTTTTAATTAGAAAGAATTTAATTTTTAGGACAGATTCTAAGATTTTAATAGAAATATTATTAAATTGCGATATCAGAGGGGATTCATCCCCCCAGGAGTCGAACCTGAGAACTAACTTGCTTTCCGGGCAACTAGCTCACACCCTCGAGACAAAAAACTCCCTCTGAATCGCAATATTTGATGTAAGCATAGAAATCTTTCAATCCATTAATATATAACGGAAATTAAAAAATTTAGCTTAAAATGAAAAAAGTTTTTCATACAAGTCCTGCTATTTTAATATAAAAGTAAAGATTTGAGCATCTTATTTTTGAAAAGAGTTGGAATGTTTTTCAAAAATGAGCTCGGGTTCAGATTAACAAATCAATTTTAAACTAGAAAGAATTTAATTTTTAGGACAGAATCTAAGATTTTAATAGAAATATTATTAAATTGCGATATCAGAGGGGATTCATCCCCCCAGGAGTCGAACCTGAGAACTAACTTGCTTTTGTCTCGAGGGTGTGAGCTAATTGCCCGGAAAGCAAGTTAGTTCTCAGGTTCGACTCCTGGGGATGAATCCCCTCTGATATCGCAATTTAATAATATTTCTATTAAAATCTTAGATTCTGTCCTAAAAATTAAATTCTTTCTAGTTAAAAATTGATTTGTTAATCTGAACCCGAGCTCATTTTTGAAAAACATTCCAACTCTTTTCAAAAATAAGATGCTCAAATCTTTACTTTTATATATTTTTAATATTTAAACTTAAATCTAATTTGTATAGATATTTGCGAATGTTTACTTGAGTAAAACCAGCAGTTCCTTTGGTAGTTAAACTTAAATTGGGTGATTGTAAGGACCAACTAATTTCAATAAATTCACTAGAAGTATCCAGCTCTCCAAATACTTCTTTCAGCATGGATGCATTCAAGACTGCTCTACAATATGGAGGATTAATAAGTGGTAAATCAAGCAAATATTCAGGTTCAAGGGTCTAAAAAAAATGAGAAAGTTTTTTATATTAATAAAATAAATGTAATTAGAATATACAGGGTGTTCAACACAGAACTCTTTCATTAAAAGTTTTCATGGAGGAAGTTGAGAGAAAATTTTGAGCTTTGACATGTTTATGTTTGGGAATATGATCTTTTTAAATAAATTATTAGCAGCTTTTAGACACTTTCTGCTTTGCTGTAAGGACCATCAACTTTCTTTTTTTCATTAAATTGAAAGTTTTTTGCCGAGAGTAGCAGAATTTTTATATATTGAAGGAGACAATAAAAGAGTCCTCTTCGTCAGTCTATTACAATTGATTCACAGGAATTAATTTATGAATGGCAAAGCCCTCGAAACTATAGTCTCGTTATAAATAAATAAAATTTATAATTCCAGCAGAAGACACACTCTTTTATTGTCTCCTTCAATTTCTTATTTTCAATGAAACCCCCCAAATATTTTTGCATCATTAGATTAAGTGTTAAAAACTAAGATGATTTTGTATAATTACTTGATATCTAAAATTTATCTATTCTGAGTTATTTTAGATAGTTTGTAAAATCTACCAATTTAGCATTCATCTTTAAAAATTAATAATAATTAAACAATTTTTTGTAGAATTAATTTGATCAATCAGAACTCTTAATTAGACATTGCAGAATATTACTTAATCATAAAAATTCAAATTTTATATCCAGGATGACCATAATAATCGTTTATTTCTGAAAATCAAAAAGTTGTTAATACTCAATTTTTTCAAATGGAACATGGCATAAATTTTAGTATTTTTGAATTCTACATAAAAATCCAATAGGAGTTTATTAAATATTCCCTATACCTAAAATGAATAGTTTTTTAAATAAAAAATATTTAAAATTTCACTCGTCTAGATCTTAATTATTTATTATGTATAATGGACGAGTGAAATGTAAAATATTTTTTATTTAAAAAACTATTCATTTTAGGTATAGAGAATATTTAATAAACTTGTATTGGATTTTTATGTAGAATTCAAAAATACTAAAATTTATGCCATGTTCCATTTGAAATAATTTAGTTTTAACAACTTTTTGATTTTCAGAAATAAACGATTATTATGGTCATCCTGGATATAAAATTTGAATTTTTATGATTAAGTAAGATTCTTTAATGTCTAATTAAGAGTTCTGATTGATCAAATTAATTCTACAAACAATAGTTTAACTATTTTTAATTTTTAAAGATGAACGCTAAATTGGTGGATTTTACAAACTATCTAAAATAACTCAGAATAGATAAATTTTAGATATCAAGTGAATTATACAAAATCATCTTAGTTTTTAACACTTAATCTAATGGTGGAAAAATATTTGGGAAGTTCCATAGAAAATAAGAAAGTTGATAGCGATTGGGGCAAATCAGAAAGTGTCCAAAAGTTTATTTAAAAAGAGCATATTCCAAAACATAAATATGTCAAAGTTCAAAATTTTCTCTCAACTCCTTCCAAGAAAACTTTTAATAAACGTGTTATGTGGAACACCCTGTAATTTTTTGTTATAATTGTATAAGTTCAGTTCAATACCATACATTAAGACTGCAATCAGTTACCACCCCGCCTTCTTCAAGTAAAAGTGACAGAGGACTATTTGAGTCTCTACAACACATCTTAACGGCCGTATTTGTAGAGCCAAAAATATTAAGGGCTTCAATAAGAGCTGTGATGCTTATTCGAATAGACAAATCATCGATCAGGCGATAAGTTTGAAAGAGCTCCGAAGGTATAAAGGCACTTGCTTGAACACATTTGTTATCTTCGACGGTAACTTTAAATCCTTTATCAGTGAAAAAAAGTGTTGCACACTAAAATGTTTTTCAAATATAATAAATTACTATAACAAAATCGATTTAAATACAATAGTTAAAATTAATCTCTTTAAAAAGGTGGAAAAAACACAAGGTTAATATATTAAAGTAATAATGGGGATGGATAGAAGAAACATGCAGAGGGGAGAAACGGAGCGAGATCAAACCTATATGTGTACCAAGCAAAAAGACTAATGAAATATATGTGTTAAAAGTCAAAGAGATGGAAGATGACCGAAGACTTGTCTGAGAGAAATAATCAGGGGGAATTAAAAATAAAAATGAAACAAGAAAAAGGTGGAACGGACCAGGACTTATTAAATGAGGAAGCAAACGAATTGGTGGGGAAAAAAGAAAACGGAATAATAAGGGCTTAGAACAGAGAATACAATTAGATCTAACAAGAATAGAACAGTCAAAATACTCTCCATATTATAAAGAGATCAAGAAAAGAATTGGAAAAGAAGATTACATACTTAGAAAGAACGAACATAAGCGAAAAGGGCTAGATGTGGTAATATTTATTATAAAACATAAAGAGGAAAAGAAACAATAGAACAGGAAGAAGAAGAAAGTAGAATTTAAAAACAGCGGAACAATCTGGTAGGACCATTAAAAGAGGGAAAGATGGAACATGAAATAATAAAACTACTGAAGGATAAATAAGACGACTTAGAAAAGACAAGAAAGAAAAGACCAGGGGAACAAGTGCTACAACGACCAATGAAGAAGATGACACAAGGAAATAGACAAGAAAAAGTAGAAGAAAATAAATCTATCTGATACAGTGATTGGAGAAGAAAAGATTTTTTGCATAAAATTTACGGACGATGTAGCTGTAGTGACAGACACCGAAGATGAAATGAGAGATATGATTAAAGAAAAATACACAAAAAATAATGAATCATCAATTAATTGTACAAAGAGCAAAATAAGGAAGGAGACCCCCAGGCAGACCAAGGTAAAGGTGGTTAGACAATGTCATCAGAGGTCTATGGAGAGCTTGACGTGGGGGTGGAATGGGAGCGATTGACTCAGGATAGAATAATTTGGAGAGGCATCGAGCTCTACAAGGGCGATATGGCCATCATAAGTAAGTAAGACCAAAATAATGTGTTTTAAAAATAAGGGAAGAAAGAAAAATATTGATTGGTATATAATTTATAGACAAACAAAAAATAGAAGTAAAAAATATAAAATATTTGGTTTACTTATTCAATAGCCGGATACTGACTGAGCGAGCAGCCTCGCGAGGCTGCCTCGGGCGTTTGTCACAGAACCGTCCTGAGTGGAGGCAGGAAACGACCCGAGGCGCCTTTGAGCATTCACAAAAACCGACAACAGATGGGTCGGGCAGCCTCAGACGAGGCAACGGGCACTTTTGCCTTGGGCGAGGCACGTACTGACCGACCAGTCATTTGCCTCAAGGGGCTGGCCTCGCGAAGCAAATCCTCAGTCAGTATCTGGCTATTGAAAATAATAACCACAATAAACACATTGAAACGCAGATAAAAAAGGCGAAAAGAATAATATAAACTACCTGGAGCATAATCAAGAGGTCATGGCTCAGAGATATAAACAAGAAAATATATTTATTCAATACACTGATTAAATCCATTTTAATGTATGGAGTAGAGATTTGGGGATGGGAGGACAAGAAGGAAATGAAGAAAATTAAAGGTGAATTCATCAAATTAATAATGGGTGTAAAGAGAGACACACCTGATTACGCATGGAGAAGAGAGAGATTGGAAGGTTTAAATTAAGATCATACCAGGCGAAAAGATTAGGCAAGTATTTATTAAACATAAAAGACATGGAAGTCAGTAGATGGCCAAAAGTATGCACAAAAGAAATAATTAGAAACATCAAAAACAAGAACGAGCCAAGATGGGGGAGCCAGCTTCAGAAGAATGGGGTGAACCGGAAATCCCGTCGGGTGAACCGCGACCTAATATCGTGTACACCTACTTCCACTTCCACTTTCAAGTAGAAGAAAATAGATGAAGGGGCATTATCTAATGAATTCCAAAATAATTCCAAAGAAGTGTACACCTAATTCCAATCGTGGTTCACCCCTCGGGAAATACCAACAAAAATATTGGACTATGAAACTGAGATGACGAGGGACAGAATGGAGAGAGGATTAAAAATAGGAATAGAACAAGAGCTGCAAGAGGGCTGGTCTAGAATATGAGTAGAGAACATATTTCCCAACATCATCATCATTGAGTATACAGTCCTAAGACGCAACTTGTCTAAGACGTCCTTGATGCAACAATCCGTCTCCACTCGACTCTGTCCCCCGCCAGCTGTTTGACCTCTCTAAATGTCTGGCATCCCATATCCCCAATTATTTGGTTGAAATATTCTAATCTGGGTCTTCCCCTTCCCCTTTTCTTTCCCACCTCCCCCTCCAAGATATCCCTAAGCAGTCCCCCATGTCTTAGTGTGTGCCCCATCATCTGACCTCTTCTCTTCTTCAGACTCTTGCACAAGGTTCTTCTTTCTCCGATTCTTTCAAGAACTTCTTCATTTGTAATTTTATCCATCCATTTGATATTCATCATTCTTCTGTAGCACCACATTTCAAAAGCCTCTAATCTCTTTCTCTCCGCTTTTCTAATTGTCCAGGTTTCACACCCGTACATGGCTATGCTCCATACATATGTCTTCAATAGCAACTTCCTGTTTTCTAAGCTGATTGAGGAGGAGCATAGTAGTTTTTGTTTTGAATTAAACCCCATTTTTTTTTTTATTTAATTTCGTTTTCGCTCCTCCCATCCCATGTTATTTTACTTCCTAGGTAGCGGAATTCCTTAACTCCTTCTAGGTTTTCTTGGTTAATTTTGATGCATTCCTGTCTCGTTTGTTCTTTTTTTGTACATACTAGGACCTTGGTTTTATTCTTGTTTATTTTCATTTTGATTTCTTCTATTAGGATTTGGTTAATTCCATTCAGGGCGTCCTCTAATTCTTTTTTGTTGCTTCCTAGAAGAGCAATGTCATCGGCAAATCTTAGCATAGCG
The DNA here is from genome assembly GCA_024734495.1 of Forficula auricularia. Lineage (NCBI taxonomy): Eukaryota > Metazoa > Arthropoda > Insecta > Dermaptera > Forficulidae > Forficula > Forficula auricularia. The sequence continues at coordinate 1,526,834 of JALMQS010000852.1, read as the reverse complement.
ATCTTTTGACCTTGGATTTCGATACCTGTAAGTATCAATTTTGTCTTTGAATTCTTTAATCGCTTCTTCTATGTATAAGTTGAAAATCATGGGTGACAGCACACATCCTTGTCTTACACCTTTTTTTATTTTGGCTTCTCTTTGCTCATCTCCAATATTTATAATTGCCGTCTGGTTCCCAACATATAAAAGAATTAAGCAAGGAATTGGAAGAGAGAACTATTTTGATTGGAGGGCGAAAGAAAAATTTGGTCCAGAGCAAGATGTGGAAACACATATAATCTTGGAAGATATGAAAAGAACAGAGAAAAAAGAGAAGAAGACGAAGGGAAAAAAAGAAAATACCTGAAGTGAATTGGAAGATCAACTGAGGAAGGGAAGCATGGGGCTGAAAATAATGGAATTCCTGAAACAAGAAGAAAGAAAACACAAAAAGCGAATAACAAGAGATACACGGAGAGTCTAGTAGATGTTAACTTTACGGGGAATAAAGAGAAAAAATGCATATATTCTGGGTTATAAGGGAATAATTACCTATATGTAAATCTAAGTGTAAAGTAGGTACCCAAGGAATCAATAAATAATAATAGAATCATGAAAAATAGTTAAAAAGGTACCATTGAATCTATTAAATAAAAAGAAAGTATCGAAGCCCCATTAAGGGCATGTACTTTAAAATTTGATCCAATAAATAAATAAATAAATAATTAACCTCTTTAAAATGAATCGCTTTAAGCAGCAATGAAATATCTTTTACAGTGTCAAGTTTTCCAATAAAATGATTACTCTGAGTTACTTGTTGAGAAAGTAGTCTGCTCATGATTAGAAATTATATATGGTATTTTAAGGGTAAAAAATATAACATTAAATTATTATAAAATACATTATAAATGTTTTGTGAATGTATATAAATTAAATCAATTAAGAGCGGGAATTTCACTTGATGACAGAAAACTAAAATCCCTAGGTTTTTAAATAATAATAGGTTGGTACTCCTGCCACGAAAGGCAAGCTTTTTAAAATTACTCGGTACGCTCTCCCGAGCGAAGTTTCTATTTTTGCTTATCCTATTTAGAAACAAGGGCGGATCCAGGGGGCGGAGGGGCGATCGCCCCCCCCCCCATACAGGCTAGTGCCTGGCGGGAGTGCAACACGTGCGTCGCACGCAGAGGCCAAAAAACGGCGGCCAAATCGACAGGGAATTTATAACAATTTTTTTTATTTTAATGAACTTAAAATATGAGATATGAAATTTGTAAAAAAAAAACATTTATTTTTTAAAAAAATTTTAAATTGAAAATAAAGTTCTATGTGTGTGTGTGGAGGGGGCGGCGTCTCTCCCCCCCTCCCCCCACCCGCTTGGACAATTCGATCGTTCGATCGCGACACACTTTCGAGATAAAAAGTAGATCTTATATACATCGCGGGCACCTTATATACATTCTCCCCCCCCCCCATAAAAAATTCCTGGATCCGCCCTTGTTTAGAAATGTACTAAAAAGATTGATAAACATCCTTTTCAGGAATAACTTTTTCTGCCTCTATATATCGTGTATATAGTGGCGTAACTATACTGTTGAGGCCCATTAGTGTGGTCCTTATTTTGGGTATTTTCGAATTTTTACGCTGACAGAGGGTCATATGGTTCGAAATAAATAAAATAAAATATCCCTTAAGTTTCAAAAGTCTCTATCTCAATTTTAACCTTTGCCGAAAAGCGATGCAAGTATAAATAACATGGGATTTTTGGCATTGAAATATCAATTTTTTATTCCGGCCAAAAAATTTGAAACTCTGTATACTTTATCCTTGTAATACTAGCTATCTTTTAGAATTTTTACAGAACTTTAGCTATTATGATTTTGGAGTTACAGCTAGATAAAATACTGCTTTTCAAATACTCTCTTAAGCCTAGTTCACATTATAGTCAAGTAGCTCGGCCTACAGAACTGGGCACAGTACTGGACTCGCCCTCGATTTTTGTGGAGGTTCTAGTGTTAGTATGACTTTAAAAGAAATGCAGTGTGCTTTTCAAAGTCGTCGGCTTAAAAATTGTTTAACAAAAGTGTATAATGTTTTATTGGATCAAGTAGGTACATGATGCTATTGAAGTGGAAAAAGAGAAGTTTTTTTTTATATTTTATTCAAGTTAACATAATACATAATTATAAAAATAGAAAAATATATGTTTTTAACAAAAACAAAAGAGTAATGAACAGTGGCGGATCACCGCACAGGCGCAAGAAGCGCGCGCTTGGGGCCTCTCAGAATCTAAGGGGCCTCAAAAATAATTTACAGTGAGGTACTAAAAGATTTTCAATTCTTTTTCAATATTAAAATGACCGATATGGAGTTTAATGAATGTGTAGCAAGAACATTTGTAAAATATAAGGAAGATATTGACATTCGCTATTTCAAAGATGAAATTCTTCATTTATTCATTTCATTCATAAAGGGAGAAAACGTCACTAATTCTGTTGACATGTATAAATTATTAATTGGGGGCTTCAATTAACATTTCCGAATGTAGAAACAATTTTAAAATTTTTCTGACAATACCTATTTGCAACGCCAGTGGTGAACGTTCATTTTCGATTTTGAAACGTGTCAAAAATTATTTACGAAACTCACTAACACAGACACATTTAACTAATTTATCAATAATGTTTATAGAAAACGATGTAGTTCAGACTTTAGAATATGACTATATTATTGATAAATTCGCTAAACTTAAAGCGAGAAAAGTTCCACTTTAATTTAATTTTATAAATAGTATGTAATGCAATAATAAATGTAATTTTGTTGTGCGATATTCAAACTATTTTTTTCTATGGTTATTGAATATGTTTTTATTTACTATTGTAATAAAAAATGCTCTTTTTTTGAACATATGTACTTTCATTAAAACGTCACTATTTTACAATCAGTAATGTAGGGGGGCCTCAAAATGTGATTGCGCTTGGGGCTTTCAAAATGCTTGATCCGCCACTGGTAAAATGAACAAAATAAATTAATTCCTTCCTGCTTATGAAGTTGTTTCCCATGCTTCCGATATAAGATTGGAAATCATTACTGCATCAGTACCCTGTTCATTAGAGTATACTGGAAGTACTTGGTGATGGCGAAGGCAAAACTTAGGACGAGTAGCTTTGTTGTATGTTGCATGAAGTTGGTGAAGTGGGTTCTGTGAGGTGGTAAAATATTTAGTCTGTACGGTGAAAAGATGTTTTTTATAATTATCATTTTGTGCCAAAATGGCTTCTCTCGGTGGGCGAGTTACTATACTCTCCTCTCGAACGAGTTACTATACTCTCCTACTCGCCCATTTACTCGACTTTTTACTTGACCAACTGTTTACACTAGTCGAGCTGTACATGCTTTTGTTAAACTCGCCTCTTTACTTTACCGTTTACTTGTCTAATGTAAACTAGGCATTAGTGTTAGGAAGTTATAGACTCCTAAATTATAATAGCTAAGAATATATAAAAATTCTAAAGTATAGTTACTTATTATAAGGATAAAATCCATACAGAGTTTCAATTTTTTTGAACAATTGCTTTAGCCTGAATAAAAAATTGATATTTCCATGCCAAAAACTCCATGTTTTTTTTTTTTTTTTTTCTACCCCTTGGCCTCGGGAACTTGATGCCCATTTAGCCAGTCGTCACAGATTCACGTCGAATAGGTGTATAAACAAATAAAATAAAACTAAATAAAACAAAACTAATTAAAACAAAATAAACTAACAAAACAAATAACTAAAGTCGTTGGATTATAGTTGAAACCAATGGAAACTAAATGTTTAATAAAGGAGTCTGCAGTTAGCCTTCCTTGGTCTAGAGATGCCAATAGGATCTCTGCACATGTGGGTAAATCATTTCTTCCTTTCATATTCAGGTATAAACGATCAATTTTTTGACTGTGTGTCACACAGCCCAGAAGTACGTGGTTAATATCGCCAATAGAAATGGAATCACAAGAGCAGTATGGATTATTTCTCTGGCCGATTTTTGTGTAGGTATGCAGGTGTTATTGCATGTCCTAGTCTAAGTCGTATCAGTTTTCGATGAAGATCGAAGTTTTCAAACCACGGACGAACCGGGATTCTCGGACATACATTAAAGAAATGACGACCTTTTACCATACTTGATGACGTCCACATATTCTGCCAACACCAGTAAATTCTCTTCTTGATTATTGAACGGATATCATTGGGCGTTAGATCAATTGAGTGTGGAATACCATCGGTTAGACAGGCCAGCCTATCAACCTCCTCATTTCCCGTAATGCCAGTGAGACTAGGTATCCATAAAATAACTCCATGTTATTTAGATGGAAAACTTGCATCGCTCTGCGGCACAGGTTAAAATTTAGATGATTTAAATGCGCCAGGTAAGAGACTTGAAAAATGGGGATATTTTTTTTTTATTTATTTCGAATCATATGAGCCTCTGTCAGTGTAAAAATTCGAAAATACCAAAATAAGGACCACCCTAAGGCCCATAGCAAATTCATCGAATGGGGTCCACCCTTAATGTGAAGATAAACCAAGGTTCTTTTTAATAAATCACTACGTAAGTACGTACAAACGCTATTATAATTATTGTGTGCATGTTTCGTTGATTTTCTAACTTTAAATTTAAAGTGCGTATTTGTTTGAAATAATTAATTTGTGTCTGTATACGTTAGTAGGTAACTTTTAAATTAATTGAATACAAAACTAATAAATTTTACTAAATTTTGTAATATGGTAATAATAAATGTTAGAATTCTCTTGTGCTCGCCACCTCTCTCAGGCCGGGTGCCCCAGGGTGTAGTGCCCTGAGGGGCACCCTGAAAAATGCCGCCCCATTATAGCTTAAAGCCTAAATAAAATGGGTAAATGTTTGAAAGACAATTTTCAAATGAAATAAAATGATTCATTTATATAGTCGAAAATCTTTTTATTATAAATGGAATAATTATACATAAAAAACAAGTTTTTTCGTATTGAAAATCATAAATTGACAAACAAAACGATTGTTCATAAATTGCGACATATATATACATCTTTTCAGAGGCAAACGCGTATGACTTTTTGATTTGCAAACTGGAAAATTAAATCTCTTCACAATAGTAAATCTGATTCAATGCACAGAGAATGGCAAAACTATTCAGGCTATTTTCGCTCATTTGTGGAACATAAGTTAGTTCTTAACCCTTTTCAGACATGAAAATGAACGTTCTGGTCTGCAATTCATAACTTTTGAAACTAAATTATTTTATAATAATTATTATTGCAATAAACACTCTTAGTTTAAACTGAGAAAAAATAACCATAAAAAAACGCCGATAAATTTCCTTCCTTAAGGAAAATCGTGTAAGTAATTCCAAAAACAGCCAATATTTTGCAGATTCAGTGTAGGTACCGTCTTGAAAAGGTTTCTTTTTCTTCTAATTTGCTTTTACTTACCGATATCTGAGTCATGGCAATGTCATCCAGGACGACCAAACACTCGGGCGCCCATCAGCTTCATCTCTATAGGAATTAAAAAATCTTTCACGCCCAAGGATAATGAACAAATATGTGTGAGCATCATCCACGCATAAGCTCACGAAGGAAGTGAAACTTTAGCCATAGATGTTATTGAAATAAACTAAATTTCCTAATTTTAATCAATTTTATTTGTCATGAAATATTAGTGGGGTTTAAAATAATAATTTAAATTTCCTAATTTTAATCAATTTTATTTGTCATTGAATATTAGTAGGTTTTAAAAAAATTATTTCCCCTCTATTGAGTCATTTCCTCTTTAGTGTAACAAAAAAATCAAACAGATACTACGCTTAAGAAGTTTCACCAAATGTTTCAAACTATATAATGTTTCAACTATATAGTTACTATATAGTTTGAAACATTGTGCTACTAGGGATAGATTTATTGGACAGTCATTTTTTTCCTCACTCAAAAACCGACGTTTCTTCAGTGTTTAAAAGTGGTCAATTAGGTAAACATACAAGATACTTCCCTCTTAAATGTAATATTTTCATGAAAAATATAAGTAGTTAATTAATTAAAGTAAAATGAGAATTATTATACTTAATTATAGTAGAGAGTGCCCATATAGGAGGTTAAGACGCAGAGTGTTACATTGAAATTTCTAGGGGAACGGGTTTGAAAATTGTTTCAAAATTAGCATTATATGCTAAAAATAAACACTATTTTTACTTTACCATATAAGGATAGGGTATGGTCAAGTATTGTAATCGTGCATGAAAAAAGTGTTTTTTTTTGCTTCTTTTTTTCGAAATATCTCAAAAACGGCCGAAACTATTTTGATTAAAAAATTGAGCCAAGACATGGCATTTCGGTCTACAAAAAAGTCCTAATAAGTGAACATCGAAAAAATTATATTTTTCGAGATAATAATTGTTATGTCAAAATGTCTGTTAGTCTGTTTGTCTGGTTGTCTGTTAGTCTGTGCGTTACCAAATTTTTGTGGACGAGCTCAAAAATTAGTGTGAATATCAAAACCAAATTTCACACGTAGTTTTGGACCATTTAGATTAAGAGCTGATTAGATTTTGGTGCATATCGACGCAAAATTAAGGGGGGTGGATGGGCGGATTAAAAATTAAAAATCTAGGCCATTTGAGCAAACTCAACCAAATTTTGTATACATAATCAGTGGACCCCCAGGAGGATAAAAATGCAAAAACTAACCTTCCTCTCCTAGATGATTATAAATAATTTTATTAAAAACTAGCTGCAAGGCCCGCCTTCGGCCGCCCTCTTGCTAGCCAGAGGGAACGCCCCTGGACCCCCAGCCCTCGAACCCCCCCCCCCCCATGCCCAACCCCCGCCCCCACACCACCACCCCAACACTCCATTCCGCGCCCTAACCCACTAACCCCCCTTACCCCACCCCCAAAACCCCTCCAGCACCCGTTCCCAAACCCCGCCCGCACCCCACCCACCTCGGACCCCGGACCCCACCCCGCGCCCTTCAACCCTGCGCACCACACTCCCGCCTAGCCCCCTGGACCCCACCCCCGCTATGCCCCCTGGACTCCACCCCACACCACCTCTGAACCCCCCACTCTATTCCGCCTCACTCCTCACCCCACCCCCATTCCACCCCCGCATTCACCCTCCACACCCAGTTTTTGCATTTCTAGCCTCTCTAGAGGCCCAGAGATTATGTATACAAAATTTGGTTGAGTTTCCTCCAAGGGCAAGAATTTACATTTTTTCACCCCCCCCCCCCTTTTGGGTGGTTTTTTGGGGAAAATTTTTAAACAAAAGTTGTCATAAATCACATCCCCTATAACTTTGTTTATTATAAAATTTGCCGTAGGGTTAATAGTTTAGGAGTTATTTGATAATTTTCATTCTTGCGCTCCCCCAAACCCCCTTCTGGGGTCAAAATATCAAAACGTTATATAGCTAAAAACGTAAGTTAGAAGACATCTGATGTAAATATGAAATTTCATAATAATCCCTTCAGCCGTTTTTACGTGAATCGTGAGCAACTTTTCGGAAACCACTGAAACAGACAGACAGACAGACATACATACAGGCATTTTGTTGATGGTGTTTTCGTTCATAACTTTGCTTGAAACGCGTGCAACCAAAATTTGGCGTGATTTGGAGCAATGTACAGACAAAACCTTAATTTTATATATATATAGATTAAATATAAGTGGGGGGCCAGGTTGTATGGTAAAGTCAAGTGGATGGCCACATCAGAACACGTCAGCTTATTATTACAAATACACAACAATAAATACCTTTTCCTCGGGAAGAAGTTTTAGAATAGATCTACTGTTATTCATCTTTATAAGTAAGGCAGAGGAGGGTTTCTTTTGGGTTGGGACGGGTTGGGTTGACTCTGGACACCCATCATTATATAGTAATTTGTAATTCAATTAAATAATAAATAATTGCTTAATTATTATATCTTTTTATTTCTTTAAAATTATATATATAAATAAATTAAAATTAAATTGAATACCATATACATATAATAATAAAAATTAAAAGATTTTACAATGACTGCATAGAGATTACGTTTAATAGTAATGAAAATAAAAAATATTTGGACATGGAGAGATTCGAAATACATCAATCACTTTAATACAGAGGTTTCCAACCTTTATACTACTAAGCCTCCCTGAAAAAAAAATTCCACGCCCTCCCATCTTTTATTTTTTTAATAGATATAATAATATAGAAATTAAATGTATGAATAAAAATGTAAAAAAAAAAAAAAAAAAAACTTTTAATTCACTGAATTTTTTCTGTTAAAACGCGTTTCACTGATCACCTTTGTGTCAACCAGAATTTACTGATGTTGTTTGAGTTTGGTTCAAAGGTCTAGATTCTAGAATCTTCATCTTTAAAAATTACATCATCAACAACTTTGCTTCTAATGAGGATGGAAAAGTTAGAAAATAAACACCCAAAATGAGGCGGAAGGTCAAAAATGTAGATTCTAGACGTTTGAATCAAACTCAACCAACATCAGCAAATTCTAGTTGGCACAAAGGTATTCAGTGAAACGCCTTTTAATTAGTAAGAACCCGTTCTTACTAAAAACGGGTTTTTACTGCAACATATCTATATATATATATATATTTTATGGTATGAAAATTAATTTTTCATTAAAAATTCTCGTGCCTCCCTGGTTGGAAACCACTGCTTTAAAATATTTATAATTAAAAACAATAAGAATGATGGAAATAAAATTTAAAGTAAATGTGAAAATAATTTATTAAAAAAATTTCAAAATAATTCCCTTGGATTTACACCGACTTGATAAAAAGGGGATATCTTGGAGGGGGAGGGGGGAAAGAAAAGGGGAAGGGGAAGGCCTAGATTAGAATATTAGGGATATGGGATGCAAGGTATTTAGAGAGGTCAAAGACCTGAATGATGGGACAGAGCCAAGTGGAGACGGGCGGTTGTGTCAAACCAGTCTTAGGACTCTCTATTCAATGATGATGATCAAAAAATTTAATAATTAAAAATACATTTTTATTTTTATTTTATATAAGTAGTATGTTACGAGGTGTGGCGACCGCCCAACTCAAATTGCTCTCGCCCAATCGGCGTCCGCCTAACTCAACCTGCTAAATTGAGCAATTGAGCAATTGAGGAAAAAAATATTGAAACACCAATTTGATAAAATTATTTAAGGACCACAATGTCACAAGAGAGGCTCATGGATTTAGGAATTTTGTGCATTGAAAAAAATATTGTAAAAGCATTGAGCAACCTAAATTATTTTGCTACTAACATAATAATAGAAAAATAGCGTTTTTTGAGTGATTACTGTTCTAAAATCATGTGTTTCTGTGTGAAATAAACTTTGAAATAAGGCCCTCTTCACACTAGGCAATTCCCAGCTGACGCAACTGAAACTCGACTATGGTCAATTTGTGTTGCCTGTGCGTAGGAATACCCACAAGCGACTTAGTACTTCACACTGAGAATACTTTAAAGTGATTCAGGGGGAGATTAAAATTAATTTATTTTTTTTAATTTTAAATCCCACTAAAAGATCATTACAAATATTATTATATATTAGGATTTGGTAATTCAATTGATTAGAAAACTCCATAAATTGTTATTTAATTTAAAACAATAGTTAATCTATCTAAATGAATAGAAAAACATTCGTTTTAATACAAAGTTAAATTTAGGGAAGGAAGAAAAGATTATTTTTATTATAGACAAAAGGATCAGCCCGGGGTTAATTTTTTCTTGTATGTAAAATTAAAACGAATGTTTAAAAAAAGGTTAATTTGTCTAAAAGTAATAATTTTAATCATAATTATCATTAAAGGAGACAATAAAAGAGTGTGTCTTCTGCTGGAAAAATAAATTTGTTAATCTATTTATATCGAGACTATAGTTTCGAGGGCTTTGGCCTCTTCATCAGTCTATTACAAGCAAAGCGATCAAAACTACAGTCTCAATACAAATAAATTAACAAATTTATTTAATTGAAGAAGACACACTCTTTTATTGTCTCCTTCAATATATAAAAATTCTGCTACCCTCGGCAAAAACTTTCAATTTAAATTTATTTAATTTATTGTCTCCTTTAACTTATAAATAATCTGCTACTCTCGGTAAAAAGAAACTTTCATAATTATAATAATTATAAAACACATGTGTACCAGTGGCGTGTGCGGTCCATGGATACTGAGGTTGCGGCTCGTCCCTAAAATTTCAAAACATTGAGAGTATTTTCATACCGTGTCATAAAAAAATCTGTTAAATTTTAAAAATAACGTGAAATTCTATGATGTCGTATTTGGTGAAATTTTCAAAAAAGAGCGAAGAATAAAATAAAATTAAAAAAAAAATGAAGGTTTTTTTTTGACAGCATCCCCTGGTTGAAAAGTCTCCACCCGCCACTGATGTGTACATATTTTGTAAAAATAATTCGATGAGAATTTGAGGTAAGTTATAATTGTACAACTCAGGGAATTTTTCAATTTATAAAATTCAAAAATATATAGAAGAATACCCTTCATTTCTAATCATCTGACATCTCCATTAGCTTATACCCTTAGATCATATGGAATCACTCCTGCTTTATACAACAACAACAATTTAGGCTCCCAATTAATTAACAATAAAATAGACAAAATTGATAAATTAGACAAATCAGGAGTGTATAAATTAACTTGTCAAGATTGTGATGCTTTTTATATAGGGCAGACAGGCCGCTCATTCAAAATACGTTACTCCGAGCATGTAAGAGTTCTTAATCATCTCAATAAATCCGATAACATTAATTTAGATTCGACCTCAGCCTTCGCAATTCACTTACATGAATCCAACCATTCAACATCTAATAATAACCCTATCCCCATTCATTTCGAAAGAAAAGGCCTTAAATTGGATCTCTTAGAATCCACCGAAATAAAAATAGCCCTCTCTAATAATTCAAATATTTTAAATAACCAATTGGAAGTGTATAAAAATACAATTATTGATTATATGTTATAATAAATTAACTAAACATTCCTTCCATTGTTCGCACATTGAATATACTAGGGTAATTGTACTCTCTCATGTACCTTTCCAGTTATACCTTCTCAGGTACTTGTCCATTCGTTATTATAATAGCAGGTATAGCTTCCTTTTAGCCAGTTTAAATCTCAATAGAAAATATTAATTCTTAGAACAACTTCTCCTCTTCCACCACATATATTTAAAATTTTTTTAAAATTGTTACTTGTAAAACCATTTTTCCAATATGTAATCAGTCTTCTTAGACTCCTGATGATGGGCTAACCCCCGAAATATATCGAATTCAAAACTCAATTTTGTTTTATTTCTTTTTTGTGAAACCTACCTCGTATCTTACTCAAGTTTTATTATTATATTAAAATGTTTCACCTAGAACCAACACTGAACTCCTTAAAAGTTATACTCGAGTTTCAGTTGCGTCACCTAGGAATTGCCTAGTGTGAAGAGGGCCTAAATATATTTTTTATCCAATTTTTTAATTGTAGTTTGAATTTCACAAATTCAAAGTATCTAATTTATTACCCAAAATAATGCACATTTTTCTTCCGGGTGTGGCCCAACCGAAAAGAAAAGGCTGGCGCCGCCTCTGTAACTATACCATTAATTCATTGATCTTGCTTCCCTTCTCATCTAATCACCCCATTAATACAAAATTTGCAGCATTCTATTCAATGATTCATAGACTCCTCAGTATACCCATGAATACTATAAATTTCAATAAAGAGCTTAACATCATTCAGAATATAGCCCTGAATAATGGATATAACATTTCGACTATCAACAAAATTTATAATAAAATCAAACGTAAATTCACTATTTCACACTTACACTCATTAGAATCGGGAACTGAAAAAATATAGAAGAATACCCTTCATTTCTAATCATCTGACATCTCCATTAGCTTATACCCTTAGATCATATGGAATCACTCCTGCTTTATACAACAACAACAATTTAGGCTCCCAATTAATTAACAATAAAATAGACAAAATTGATAAATTAGACAAATCAGGAGTGTATAAATTAACTTGTCAAGATTGTGATGCTTTTTATATAGGGCAGACAGGCCGCTCATTCAAAATACGTTACTCCGAGCATGTAAGAGCTCTTAATCATCTCAATAAATCCGATAACATTAATTTAGATTCGACCTCAGCCTTCGCAATTCACTTACATGAATCCAACCATTCAACCTCTAATAATAACCCTATCCCCATTCATTTCGAAAGAAAAGGCCTTAAATTGGATCTCTTAGAATCCACCGAAATAAAAATAGCCCTCTCTAATAATTCAAATATTTTAAATAATCAATTGGAAGTGTATAAAAATACAATTATTGATTATATGTTATAATAAATTAACTAAACATTCCTTCCATTGTTCGCACATTGAATATACTAGGGTAATTGTACTCTCTCATGTACCTTTCAAGTTGTACCTTCTCAGGTACTTGTCCATTCGTTATTATAATAGCACGTATAGCTTCCTTTCAGCCAGTTCAAATCTCAATAGAAAATATTAATTCTTAGAACAACTTCTCCTCTTCCCCTACTTTCCCCTCACCACATACATTTAAAATTTTTTTTAAAAATTGTTACTTGTAAAACTATTTTTCCAATATATAATCAGTTTTCTTAGACTCCTGATGATGGGCTAACCCCCGAAATATATCGAATTCAAAACTCAATTTTGTTTTATTTCTTTTTTGTGAAACCTACCTCGTATCTTACTCAAGTTTTATTATTATATTAAAATGTTTCACCTAGGACCAACATCCGAGCTTTCCTTAAAAGTTATTAATAGCTTCGCCCTCTGGACCCCCACGTGGCTCACTTTATTGATGTTTTATTGAGTTGCGGAGATATAAATATATTACATAACAATATGAGGTGGAAACCACCAGTAGTTGGCCATGTACCAGTAGTTGGCCATTTGCTTGAAAAGTGTAAAAAATAAGACTCCTAATGCTTATTCAACTTTCAAAAATATCGCTATATATAGCTCATGTCATCTATTATTTAAGTGTAGAAGATCTTGAACCTCAATGGATTGTTGGAGCAATAGTGGTCAAATGTTTGCCGGATTTGGCGTTGTGCTTCATTTTTGACTATTTTCTTAACCATTGTGCTAAGCAGGTTGCTCCATTTTAAGGAAGTTATACACTAAAATAACTAATTTAGGGTAAGTTTTAAATGATATTCATTCTTTTAAAGTGTCTTTTAAGCGATAAATAAAATGATTCCGACTAAATAATCATACTCTAATTTTTTAGCGGGGGTGGCCAACTACTCATTCAATATTATTCATTTAGCCAGTAGTTGGCCATGGCGGCCAGCTACTGGGTCAATCCTAAAAATTTATTTCAGCGTAGACTACTTCATCTGGAACTAATAGCTTCTATGTGGCTGTTAGTAACTTTAGCTGCAAATAATTTTCTTAATATTTTATTAAAACAAAAAAAAATAAAGCAATATCCAGAAAAAAATAAATTATTGACTGTTTTCTTTATTTTAATAAATGAGAAAATTATTTGTTCACCTATGGAATTTCTCATTAGACGTCTTTTGATTGTTTAAACAAAAATTTTTTCATTTATTAAAGCAATATATGTTTATATTCAAACTTTTTGGATGGCCAACTACTGGGTGGCCAACTACTCAATCTTTTGATTTCCTAGGTGGCCAGCTACTGGTGCAAAAAGGTACCTTAGAAAAAATTAATTCCTCTTTGTGTGGTTCATTATTCTAAAATGAAAGTTTTTTCTCCTTAATTAAGAAGAACCATTTCATGGTTTTTTGCATTTATAACAGGCATCAATTTAAGATTTAAGCTTTGGCAAGAGAAAAATGGAGAAATTTGCCTTAAGTGGCCAACTACTGGTGCTTTTACCTCAATATATATTTTGATAGTTCTAATCTTTAAAATATATTTTTAAAGAAATTCCAAAAGCTAATTAATTCCTTTCAGTTAGTTTAGTTAGTATAGTTTGCGAATAATCTCCTTATAATTAATCTCTTGAAACAAATAAATAATATTGAAATGAATGAATGAGCTCGAATACAAAAGCCAAAAGGCTTAGTTCTTTTGAAATGGCTGAGGGTCTTAAATACAATAGAAAAAATGAGGTTAGATTCCCAAGGTGTATTTTTAAGAAAAAATGATTTTTAAATAATAACATTTATTTTAAATTAAATATTTTTCATCTATATATATAATCAAAAAGCTTGGTTCAAACTTTTATTATTTTTTTCTACCTTATTAAAGACGGTTTTCAGAATTTTTTTAAAAAATTTTCACCCAACCCAAAAAGAAGTTAGGAATTTTTGAAAAAAATAGCTTTTTTTTAAATAACCATAACTTTTTCAAAAATTTAGTTATCATGACGTTTTTTTTTAAATTTACTTTAAAAAAAAATAGATAGTTTTTTAAATCTTTGTTGCAATATTAAATTGTTCTTCAACGATTATGTAGTTAGAACTATTGAGAATGAATGATACTCAAAAATCTTACAAACAGGGCCGCCAACACTTGTTTTTTTACTAGTTTAGTTCTTTTTATTGTTTGGCAAGCTATACTACAACCTGAATTTTCCAAATTCATTTTTATTATATAGAAGATTTACCCAATGAATTTATTTATTATCATTTATGATATAGACATATTACTAAACTAACACGGAAACGTTATAGTTATAATATCTAGTACTTGGAAGCACCGAGCGATGCTCGGTAACTATTTTCTTCATTTAAAAGCTTTATTTTAATATTATTTTTAATTTAAAATTCTGATAAAAAGGTCGATTTTTATTTGAGAGCCGTTTTCAAATTAAAAAAATACAAATATACTAGTATATAGTATAGGTATTAATTGTTGTCTTTCTTTCAGCTTAATTCAATTATACATATTTCAAATTTGCAGCGCCGCAATTTATTCAATAAATTCTATTTATAAAATGCATATCTATATATAATATATTCAATTATTTCCACACTTATAATAAAGTCTAATTCAAAAATATTCATTTTAGTAAAAGTAAAAAGCAAAGATTTTTAAAATAGTTCTATGGACTACTGGTAAAGTCTATGCTTCTGATCCAAGAGGTCTCAGGTTCTAATCTGACATGCGGCATATAATCTTTTTTTATTGAGATTTTCATCTATCAATAATTACTTTAATTAAGAAAAATCAATTAAGATGAATTTTGATGAGGTCCAGACCTAGCCAGATTGTTTTCTCATCCTCAAAACTTAATAGATTTTGTTTCATCAAAATTGGTAGGGCCGTTTTCAAATATATATATATATATATATATATATATATATATATATATATATATATATATATATATATATATATATATATGAATATATATATATAAATAAATATACAATTTTTGCTCGTTTAATAAGAGTAGATTAATAATAATGCTGTTAATAGTCAAAGATTTATTCTAGGTTAAAAATAATTTTTTAAGAAAAAAATAAAAACCGACTTCAAAAAATTAAATGCAACAAATAAAATACACTAAAAGGTATAAAATAATTATTATCTTATTTAGTTACAACTAAACGACGAAGTATTAACATGAAATTACTTTTTGAAGTCGGTGCCAAACAAACTATACCTATAAGCGAGCGTACCCTCAAAACGTACTAAGTAAGATCCGTCGAGTGGGATTCATAAAAGGTATATGTTTGGCACCGACTTCAAAAAGTAATTTCATATTAATATTTCGTCGTTTAGTTGTAACTAAATAAGATAATAATTATTTTATACCTTTTAGTGTATTTTTATATTTGTTGCATTTAATTTTTTGAAGTCGGTTTTTATTTTTTTCTTAAAAATTATTTTTAATTTTCTCTTTTTAGTGATGTTATTAATAGTGATCATATCATCAGAACTTGACCAAATTAATATGACACCATCCCTAAGACACCCCCTTTCGGATAAAAAGAACCATCGAAATCAGTTCATAAACAAAGAGGTTAGGTCTAAACAAACCTAATAAAAAAGGTCTAATACCTATGAAAAAACGAAAAAAATGGGACCAATCGGAAGCTAGACTGGACCCAATGCAAAAAAAATTTTCAAAATCGGTTGACAATTGGCGGAGATATGAGGTAACATAGGCACAAAAAAAAAAAATCAGTCGAATAGAGAACCTCCTCCTTTTTTGAAGTCGGTTAAAAATGAGAGAGTCTCTGTTTTTAAATAAAATAATTTTAATTATTTCTAGAGACTATAGTTTCGAAGGCATTGCCTTCATCATCAGTCTATCACAAATATTTCAAATTAGTTACAAATTAAGATTTATACATAGAAAATTTTGAAAATATATAATGTCTTTTTCTTCATGTTTTCTCTTGGGAGATTAGAATAGTTATATTCTAATCTCCCAAGAGGAAACATGAAGAAAAAGACATTATATATTTTTCAAAATTTTCTATGTATAAATCTTGATTTGTAACTAATTTGAAATATTTGTGATAGACTGATGATGAAGGCAATGCCTTCGAAACTATAGTCTCTAGAAATAATTAAAAATTATTTTATTTAAAAAACAGAAGACTCTCTCATTTTATTTTTAACCTAAAATAAAAACAATTCTGTTACCATCATCGACAGTGAAATCTTTTATTCAACTAATAAAGATTTATTCATTCAAGATCAGACATAATTGATTAAAATAATAAATAAATAACCAGAATCAAATTAAATCATTTTGAAAAAAAAAATACAAATAGTATTTTTGCAGTGGGTTCAATAAAACTTACTGAATAAAACGATTCGGTCTAAATTTTATGGGGCCATCCTCAGTTATTGGAAAGCATACACATATTGCAATATAAATATACACTTGACCGAAACATGTATGAATATTTTGCCTTGTGTAGTTTCTGTAGTGCTTTCGCCCATATCTACATGAACCCAGTGCAATTTCACCATCAGAGCCACCAGTATTAACAATAATATTAATATTTATTCTAAAGAATGAAGTAATAACTCTTCCATTTTCACATCTTGAATAAATGGGTCACTTTTTTTAAAAAAGGTTCCATGCTAGGTTTTAATACCTAATATTTGTTTTTAACCGACTTCAAAAAAGGAGGAGGTTCTCTATTCGACTGATTTTTTTGTGCCTATGTTACCTCATATCTCCGCCAATTGTTAACCGATTTTGAAATTTTTTTGCATTGGGTCCAGTCTAGCTTCCGATTGGTCCCATTTTTTTTCGTTTTTTTTTTCATAGGTATTAGACCTTTTTTATTAGGTTTGTTTAGACCTAACCTCTTTGTTTATGAACCGATTTCGATGGTTCTTTTTTTATCCGAAAGGGGGTGTCTTAGGGATGGTGTCATATTAATTTGGTCAAGTTCTGACGATATGATCACTATTAATAACATCACTAAAAAGAGAAAAATAAAAATAATTTTTAAGAAAAAATAAAAACCGACTTCAAAAAATTAAATGCAACAAATAAAATACACTAAAAGGTATAAAATAATTATTATCTTATTTAGTTACAACTAAACTATGAAATATCAACATGAAATTACTTTTTTTAAGTCGGTGCCAAACATATACCTTTTATGAATCGCACTCGACGGATCTTACTTAGTACGTTTGGAGGGTATGCTCGCTTATAGGTATAGTTTGTTTGGCACCGACTTCAAAAAGTAATTTCATGTTAATATTTCGTCGTTTAGTTGTAACTAAATAAGATAATAATTATTTTATACCTTTTAGTGGATTTTATTTGTTGCATTTAATTTTTTGAAGTCGGTTTTTATTTTTTTCTTAAAAATTATTTTTATTACTAGGAAGAGACAAATTTAGCTGGTCAAAATTTTTTAATACAATAATTCAGAAAAAATAAAAAGTTTTTATATAAAAGTATATAGGACCTTTGGTTTAATTTTGAATTGTGGTCCATACCAAGATTATCCAGGATTTCGTTACAAAAATTACGAACAAAAAATAATTTTTATTAAAAAAATAAAACCGACTTCAACAAAATTAAATAATAATAAAACTTAAAATAAAATGCACTAAAAGGTATAAAATAATTATCTTATTTAGTTACAACTAAACGATTAAATATTAACATGAAATCCCTTTTTGAAGTCGGTGCCAAACATATACATTTTAAGAATCAAACTCGTCGGATTTTACTTAGTACGATTGGCGGATAAGCTGGTTTTATATAGTTTGTTTGGCACCGACTTCAAAAAGTGATTTCATGTTAATATTTCATCGTTTAGTTGTAACTAAATAATATAAATATTTTATACCTTTTAGTGCATTTTATTTGAATTTTAAGTTATTATTATTATTTTATTTGTTGCATTTAATTTTTTTGAAGTCGGTTTTATTTTTTTTTTTATAAAAATTATTTTTATTTTTCTCTTTTTAGTGATGTTATTAATAGTGACTTAATATTTAATACCTTGCATGCATCTCTTATGAGAAAGCGTCGGGCGAATGAATCAGAAAATGATAATAAAATTCAATTCATAAATATAGAAATTCTCTCGAAACGTTTGCGGGTTTTAGATGAATGTTTTAAGATTTTATTTATTATAATTTCGATTATTTGCTCATAAGAATGGGAAATTTACGTCATTAATAATATAATCAGAACTTGACCAAATTAATATGGCACCACCCCTAAGGTACCCTCTTTCCAATATAAAATGAATCATCGAAATCAGTTCATAAACAAAGAAGTTATGACTGAACAAACATATCAAAAAAGGTCCAATAGCAATGAAAAAAAAACTGGACCAATCGGAAACTAGACTGAACCCAATGCAAAAAAAATCATCAAAATCGGTTCACAATTGCCGAAGATATCAGGTAACATAGACACAAAAAAAAATTCAGTCGAATTGAGAACCTCCTCCTTTTTTGAAGTCGGTTAAAAAATATGGAAATATGTTGATATATGGTAGAATTTCAATATTTAAATTGAAAGTTTCTTTTTGCCGAGAGTAGCAGAATTTTTACCGGGTGAGTTTATTTTATCTTGAGACAGTCTTATAACTCAAAAACAGTGCATTATATGTCGAATAGTTTTTCGAGGTTAAGTTCTGTTTTTTAAATAGAAACCTATATGTTTTTGTACATATTCTTAACCTAGAAAAAAACTGAACAACTTTCATTAGTACTATTTTTTTATACGTCATTAAATAAAAAAATATTAAATCAATAAGATCTCAAAAAAATCTAATAATTATTTTAAACAATCATTCAAATTAATTATTAAATAAATAATTTAATAATAATTAATAATTTTGCCCTCAGGAGCTATTAAATTATTTATTTAATAATTAAATATTTGATCATTATTATTTGATAATTAATTTGAATGATTGTTAAAAATAATTATTAGTATTTTTTGAGATCTAATTGATATAATATTTTTTATTATTTGATGTCGTATAAAAAAATTTTAAGAAAAAATAAAAACCGACTTCAAAAAATTAAATGCAACAAATATAAAAATACACTAAAAGGTATAAAATAATTATTATCTTATTTAGTTACAACTAAACGACGAAATATTAACACGAAATTACTTTTTGAAGTCGGTGCCAAACATATACCTTTTATGAATCGCACTCGACGGATCTTACTTAGTACGTTTGGAGGATATGCTCGCTTATAGGTATAGTTTGTTTGGCACCGACTTCAAAAAGTAATTTCGTGTTAATATTTCGTCGTTTAGTTGTAACTAAATAAGATAATAATTATTTTATACCTTTTAGTGTATTTTTATATTTGTTGCATTTAATTTTTTGAAGTCGGTTTTTATTTTT
Organism: Forficula auricularia; assembly: GCA_024734495.1. Classification (NCBI taxonomy): domain Eukaryota; kingdom Metazoa; phylum Arthropoda; class Insecta; order Dermaptera; family Forficulidae; genus Forficula; species Forficula auricularia. The sequence continues at coordinate 1,506,989 of JALMQS010000852.1, read as the reverse complement.
TTCTTAAAATTTTTTTATTTTTCTCCTTTTAGTGATGTTATTAATAGTGATTATATCATCAGAACTTGACCAAATTAATATGACACCATCCCTAAGACACCCTCTTTCGGATAAAAAAAGAACCATCGAAATCGGTTCATAAACAAAGAGGTTAGGTCTAAACAAACCTAATAAAAAAGGTCTAATACCTATGAAAAAAAATCGAAAAAAAAATGGGACCAATCGGAAGCTAGACTGGACCCAATGCAAAAAATTTTTTCAAAATCGGTTGACAATTGGCGGAGATATGAGGTAACATAGGCACAAAAAAAAAAAAAAAAAAAAAAAAAAATTCAATCGAATAGAGAACCTCCTCCTTTTTTGAAGTCGGTTAAAAATAGTTATAATGAAAGTTGTTCAGTTTTTATTTTCTAAATTAAGAATATATACAGAAACATATAGGTTTTTATTTAAAAAACAAAACTTAACCTCGAAATACCCTTTAAAACTTGTTCTAGTTCAACAAACAATATCGTAGTTTAGTTTCCCCCTGATATAATTAAACTTTTTTCAATTAAAGGACAAGTTTTTGAGTTATAAGACTGTCTCAAGATAAAAAACTCACCCGGTATACACATATATTGAAGTCTTCTGCTGTAATTATAAATTTTAATTTATTTATTACGAAACTATAGTTTCGAGAGCGTAGCCCTCATCATCAGACTATTACTAATATTTCTGCCTCCTTCTCAATATTTAGTTTACTATAAGTGAACATTTTTTTTAAGTTTCTGGACCATCATCATAAACTGGACTTTCTAACCCCCTGTTCACGGTTTATCTTCGAGTTTTGGAACACTGCTTAGAAATACATTTATTCATGAATTTTATTGAAATAATTTTGAGATTGAAGTGGTATTAGTAGTATTAATAAAGATGTGCTTTCAAAAAGCACGGTACTTACTGCGATTTGAAACTTTCGTAGACGTGTCTGCAGACAAAGAGCCAACTGAATTGTGAGCATGGGGTGTCAACTCACAAGGTTTAAGCGTAAATTGAAAGTTGATACTTCCCGACCGTTTCAAGCTGCCAAGCGCTAGTGTCGCTTCGAAACATATATGTCCTGGAACCACGTGATATTTTGCCCATTTGACATAAGAATTACCTCTAGTCAACATAAAATTTCGTTATTTTTTTAACTAAAGCATTTATTTCAAACTTATTTTTTATTATTTAGTTTTTAATTTTATTATCTATTTTCTTTTATACTCCTTTAATATATTATTTTTCTTAGCTATTAATTTTATTATAAAAAACAATTATTAAAAGTGTGAAATATTTTTTTGCTGCAATTCTCAATAGGTAAGTAGCTATATATATATATATATATATAATTTATATTTTTATAAAATTAACTTTATATAAACTGCACTATACTTTATTCATTATTATTTTTCTTTTTATTGATACAGAGATTTATTACAAATCCAATTATGCCATCTGTTTGTTGTGTTTTATCCTGTAAATATCTACGTATATATAAAAGGAATTCTTCATATTACCCAAAAAAAACAGGTTATTTTGAAAAACAAATAATTAAAACCCATAGACAAAAAACGTTAAGGAAATTATTTTTTCAAAGCTTTTTATATTGAAATTATGAAATTGTTTTAGCTATTTGATATTTGGTGCAAACATATTGGCAGAGATGATCTCTGCACTTTACCCAAATAATTACAAAGTTTGTGATAAACATTTCGGCAAAAAATTCAAATTCGTCATGGTTCGAAATAGAACAAATTTGAAATCAGGCAGAATTCCAACTTTAAATTTACCTGGTAATAATGGAAATATATATAAAATATAAATACCTACCCTCCAATATCGAAGTTAAAAGTAATTAATTTTCTTTTAAATACCTTTACAGGAATGAGTGAAAAGAGAGCTCAAATATTAGATTTTCCGCCCACAAGCAGAGTATCTTCAAATCGATCTTCTACATCATCTGCTTCTTCTTCTTCACGACGAGCCATGCCCGTTTTGGACGTTGGCTATCATCTTTTAGCGATCGACACCTTATTTCCTGCTCTTCTGAACAATTTAAGTGAAAAGAAAGACCAAGTTTTCGCAGCCACGATATGCGCCGACGGCCTGGTCCTCGTTTGCCTTAAATCTTCCCCTTTTTTTGATGTTAAGAAGCAGTTAGTTCTTTACATCAGCAGTTATCAAATTTTTAGAATTCGCGCGAAGCACTTTACACTGACATTTTTATACCCAGAACATTATTTAAAATTCTAAATTTGTAATTATTATTATAATTGTTAATTTATTAATTTTTTTAAACGTCAAATAATCGGATTTTTTTGGAGCTGGAGATGGATATTATAAAATCAGATCATTATCTGGATAGTATTATATTATAAGTTTAATAAATCATTAATTGACAGACAGTTCATGGATTACTGTTTCGCAGACATTTTTTAAAACAGCGTCTTCAGTGCCTGATTGAGAACAAAACAGATAAATACAGATAAACATTTTGCTATAATACTACCAAGATAGTTTTCTGATTTTATAATATCCATCTCCAGTTTCAAAAAAATTCCGAAAATCAAATTATAATAAATTAAAAAATGTCATGCTATATATATATTTTAACAATAATTAATATTTTAATGTATATAATATTATAACATGTGATTGCTTTCTTGCCGCCTTCTTCTCAGTAGAGCTATTTTCGAACCGGTGCGGTGGTAGATTAATAAAAATGTATTAAATAAATAACCACTTCATCATTATTTGTATTAAATATAAAAATGTAATCATAATTTATAAATATGTATTAAATAACTAAGCACTTCATTATTATATTAAATATAAAAATGTAATCAGATATCAATATTTTAATAATAATAAGTAATAATAAAAATATTGCTTTATTCCAAACTTTCAATCTTTTATTTAATATTTACCTATATTTTCATTTTTATGCTTTTATAGCTGATTTCTTTATAAAAATAGAAATTAAGACTGAAGCCATCTAGATCGGGAGTTTTTTATGAGATTATCTCATTAATAATTCCTTATCTAGATGGCTTCAGTCTTAATTTCTATTTTTATCTTTAATTATTTAGTGAAGAAAAAAATAATTTTAAATTTCCTGCCTCCATTTTAATGTGAGTGTGTGTGAGTGCCATGTGCCAAACTAGCGCCATTGGTGTTCGAGCTTGCAAACTTTGGATTGCCTGTCAGATCGTGTGAGTTGACTATCTATAGTATCTTTTATCTATGATTGTGAGCAAGAGAAACGAAAATTGGTTCCCTCTATACCAAACTCCCTCCACTCTTACTATTAGGACTATTGTTCACCTGAGAGACTGTGTTCCTTTCTGAACCTACCCTTGACCAAAAGTATTGAAATATTTTGAACAGTGTTGCCAACGATTTGATTTATGAAACCGCTAGAACGGTCTTCCAAAATAGCTAGAAACCGCTAGATTTCCGATACTAGCGCCATCTACCGGTAGACTCTAAAAGTGAACAATTGCTCCCACAAGAAATGCATTGAGAATAATTTTTCTATGTGATTTAAATTTACTTATTACAATTCTTTTTACTAAATAAACTTTTTTGGCTTTTAATAATAATAATACTCGATGATGAATAAAAATAATATGGTATTTAAAATATTTATTAAATAAAGGATTCCAGCAAATTTTATAGCTGGAATTTATTTATATTTAACAAAGTTTCATTAAAGAGTCGTGAAGCTTTTGCTATTTCTTTTATTTAAAATATAAATATACAATAAAAAAAAAAAAATATTTACTTATTGATTGTTTTATAATTAAAAAATAGAAATCTATTAAGAAACAATCTTAAAAACGTTTACAATAATATATACAAGAAATAAATAGGATATCTACTAAAAAATTTAATTTAATTTAATATACAAAAATAATAAAGTGGCTCGATTTTTAATCATAGACGAAACAACGTACGTATCTACTAAAAAATTTAATTTAAGTAAATATATGAAAATAATAAATAGACGAATCAACTGGCGTATCTATTAAAAAATATAATTTAATTTAATATGTATACAAAAATAATAAAGTGGCTCGATTTTTAATCATAGACGAAACGGACGTATCTACTAAAAAATTTAATTTAATTAAACAGCTTTTTAACCCATTACACAGTACAATTTGAAAAAATGAATAGTATACATTCGAATAAAAGCTCGCGGCAGCAATGTTAATGATATTTACAAAAAGTTTTCAGTCTAAGCCAAATGGTAAATGAGAGAGAATTAATTCTGTCTTTCTGTTCTAAATGCATTAATTTATCGTAAATCAGACAAATCTACGGTTTTCATAATATGTGTTTAAAAATTTTTAATAACCCATTGATATGTTTGTTTGATTTTTAACTTTTTCTTACAATTGTACCTGATTTAAAAACTATATATTAGGTATTTTTATAATATAGGGTGTTTTTTATTGAGGTATAGAACTTTAAGTTGGCATCACTTTTTTAACTGGCGGCCATTTTGTCAGCTGTCAAGTGATTAATATTTAGTTTGGTTTGCCATTTCATCATGAACAGGTTGACAAAAGAACAACGCTTGCAAATCGTGCAAATTTATTTCGAAAATAATGGTTCAGTTCGCGAAGTTTACCGCAAGCTCCGTCCATTTTATGGTCGACATAATCGTCCATCAGAGCAATTAATTCGGTTAACCATGGATCGTTTTCGCACTACGTTTACTCTATGTGATAATACGCATCCGCAGAGACGTCGAACAGTGCGCACCGAAGAAACAATTGCCGCTGTAGAGCAAAGTGTTGAAGAGGACCAGAATGAATCGATTCGCCACCGTGCACAGCAATTGGAGCTTTGTCCATCAACTTTATGGAAGATTTTGCGCAAAGATCTTGGCTTGCGACCTTACAAGATCCAGCTTGTGCAAGAATTAAAGCCGCGAGACCATGCAATGCGTCGTGATTTTGGTGTATGGGCCGAAAATGAGATTGATCTCGATGCTGATTTTCATCGCAAAATTTTGTTCAGTGATGAGGCTCATTTTTGGTTGAATGGCTACGTCAACAAGCAAAATTGCCGCATTTGGAGTGAAGAGAATCCACATGAGACCCTTGAGACGCCATTACATCCACAAAAACTGACTGTTTGGTGTGCTCTATGGGCTGGTGGAGTCATTGGGCCATACTTCTTCCGAAATAATGCTGGAGAGTCAGTTACCGTTAATGGAGACCGGTATAGAGCCATGATAACCGACTATTTTGTTCCCGAATTGGATGGCATGAATGTGGATGAGTTGTGGTTCCAACAAGACGGCGCTACATGCCACACAGCGCACGTCACAATCGATTTATTGAAGGAAACATTCGATGAGCGCATAATTTCGCGGAATGGACCTGTCAATTGGCCACCAAGATCGTGTGATTTGACACCATTGGATTATTTTCTTTGGGGATATGTGAAGTCGCTCGTCTACGCCAACAAACCAGAAACGTTAGGGGACTTGGAAGCCAACATTCGTGGCGTTATTGCCAACATACGGCCCCATATGCTCGAAAAAGTGGTTGAAAATTGGACCTGTAGAATTGGATTTATTCGAGCCAGCCGCGGCGGCCACATGCCCGAAATCATATTTAAACATTAATGGCATAAAATTATCCTTCCAATAAAGCCAAATTGATGGACATTAAAACGATTTTCTTGTGTTTTATTTCAATTCGAAGTTCTATACCTCTAAAAAAACACCCATTATATATTTGAATTCCTTCCCTGGGTTATACATTATAAATTATAATTTTGTTAAGGGAGAATGGTGTAAGTTCTTGTAAAATATTTTAAATAAAGTAAAGAAATTTTCTTTAGAAACTTTTTAAAATTTAAAGTACTAAGTAGGACAACGACTAACTAAATCCCCTAGATTAGTCGTTTAGGGGATTTTATGTTAAACTAAAATAAAGAACGCGCGCTATATTTAAATTTAATTTTCAAAATATAAAACAAGAAAGAGAGTAGAAAAGAAGATACGACAGAGTGCCAAGTGTCAAGAGTAATTTTGTTAATGTTGAAAATGTATTGTTAATAGAGGAATTTTGCTTAAAAAATGAATTTAACTTGATTTGTAAAAAAAAGCCAGAAATCCCGCCAGAAATTTGAAAAAAGCCAGATTTCCCGCTAGCCGCCAGATGAGATTTCTTCAAGCTAGATGGAGTAAAAAATAGCCAGATCTAGCGGGAAAACCGCTCAATTGGCAACCCTGATTTTGAAAAAATTATTCAAAAGGCTATTGTTCCCTTGAGAGGGTGCGCTCCTTTCTGAACATTTCCAAAATGGTAGAAAATTAAATATTTTTTTTCTCATGTTTTTTATGCCTACATTGAAAATAATTTTTAGAAAAAAAATAAAACCGACTTGAAAAAAATTAAATTCAACAAATAAAATAATAAAACTCAAAAATATAATAAAATGCACTAAAAGGTATAAAATAATTATCTAATTTAGTTACAACTGAACGACAAAATATTTACATGAAATCACTTTTTGAAGTCGGTGCCAAACATATACATTTTATAAATCAAACTCGACGGATCTTACTTTGTACGATTGACGTGTACGCTCGCTTATATAGTTTGGTCAGCACCGACTTCAAAAAGTGATTTCATGTTAATATTCCATTGTTTAGTTGTAACTAAATAAGATAATTATTTTATACCTTTTAGTGCATTTTATTTTATTTTCCGAGTTTTATTATTTTATTTGTTGCATTTAATTTTTTTCAAGTCGGTTTTATTTTTTTTTCTAAAAATTATTTTTATTTTTCTCTTTTTAGTGATGTTATTAATAGTGACTTAATATAATACCTTGCATGCCTCTGATAAGAGAAAGCGTCGGGCGAATGAATCAGAAAATGATAATAAAATTAAATTAATAAATATAGAAATTCTCTTGAAACGTTTGCGGGTTTTAAATGAATGTTTTAAGATTCTCCTCCAAATTCTTAAATTGCGAGCCGACTGAGTATTATTGCATGGGTTCAAAATTAAGTGGGACGTTTAACATCGACTGCCCTGACGTCTGGCGGAATTATTGTATATTATGCATTATTTCCTCTAAAGAAAACACATTCATTCTCATAATTTTTATTACTAATATTCAAGTATATATTTTTATTAAATTAAAAAACTATTCCATTCAATATTATCTATTAATTTTTTGTTTGAACGTGAGGAAAATATATCCATTATGGCTGAAATTGCAATCATGAATCACAAATATCCAATTTATACAGGTTAGTTTTCACCTATCAACATGTCATGGAATATAGATAAAATATTGATGAAGCTCTATAATACTCAATATTTAATAACGAGTCCTTATCAGTTTACTACAATTTTGTTATACTGTAATAATAAAATAAATAAAATATTTTGTTTATTTATTAAATAATTAATTGTTATCTAAATTGAACATTGTTAATTTTCTATCGTTTTAAATTAAACAGTTGAATAGAAAAAGTTCATTCTTGCCTCTAATTATTGGTCAGAATCTTATGCCTATTTTAAAAATCTTCAACAGATTATAGTAAATAAATTTATTTTATCTATATTATAATTATGTTGTCTTATTTTTAATAATTATTTTAGCTTTAAATAAAAGGATAAATTGGTTTAATTATAATAAACTTGCACTAGATTTAGTTTCATTATTCATTATTTATTTATATATCTACTCTTATTAAACGAGCAAAAATTGTATATTTATTTGTTTCTATATTTATTTGTTTGTATCTTGGTTCTATTTTGAAAACGACTCTACCGATTTTGATGAAATTCACGAGTTAGGGGGTTTTTGGGGTGACAATTCGATCTGTCACGGTCTCATCTTCGAGAAAATTGTTTTTGATGGGTTTTTTCGTAATCAAATTAATTATTCTCAGGTAGACAAATCCCATTCTTACCATAGGGTTTAAAAAAAAGGTTTCCCTTTTCCTTTTGTGCTCAGGCAGACAATGGGTCGGGTAAATCCTTTATTCCCAATGGCCTTGAAGAAGTATTGTGATTGTGGTTTAAAACATATTTTGTTCAACCTAAACGTTAGAAATATTAATAAACGTTTTATAATTGTTTTTATAAAGAATTTTATTTATTTAATAGAATAAAAAATAATCAAGAATTTATTTTAAAATATATTTCGCATAAGCAGGTCTCAATTTTCTGAAAAAAACAACACATTTTGATAGGTTTTATTTATTAACAATTGGATGAATAAAAATGAATCATATGGTTGAATCAAAACAGGTGCAGGAGGTGGGGTGCAGTGGTGGGGGATCCGGGGGTGGGGTCAATCGGGGCGAGGGGGGGGGGTACAGTGGGCGAATACTATATATATTTGTATTTTTTTAATTTGAAAACGGCTCTCAAATAAAAATCGACCTTTTTATCAGAATTTTAAATTAAAAATAGCAAGCTTTTAACTGAAGGAAGAAGTTACCGAGCATCGCTCGGTGCCTCCAGGTACTTATTATTATCCGAGTTAATGCACTTTCTCAGCTTGCGCTGGAAAAATTTCACTTATCCCCTCAGATCTTATTTGGGATTAGACTCGGTCGATGTGGGAAGGGAATTCACCCTGACCCACATAAACCATCGGATAATCTCTAATTGATAAACTTTCTCATTATGTGGCACGTTTGAAGAATAATTGCCTTCCGTGCATGCCTTGAGATGGTTAATTTTTAATAAAATATTAGCTCTAATTCAATAAAAGGCCCTAAAAATTGTTTATTTATCAAAATTTTTGCCATTTAAGCAGGGCCAAAACAGGCGAAAACTTGGATACGATATTATATATATATATAAAAATTCGAATCAAGTCCGAATTGGTTCATTTATAACTTATGAGGAGAATTTTCTAGGTTGGGTTTCATTTATATTCACTTGGACTAGATTTTAACTCGCTAGTGTCCATGGGGGCCTTAAACATTTATATCTAATTAAAAATTGAAATATTATCTTTTTCAGGTCCACATTTCTTGTGCTGTGATTGTAAGACACTATTCATTAGTGAAGAATTCTTGAACAAACATCAAAAGAAATGTATACATACGAAATTACATTTAATTTTAAAAATGAAATTTCAATTGCGAAGAAATACATCAGCTGAAGGTAAGTTCATTTATTTGATTTATAACCTTGGAAGCATTGTCCTAAAACTTTTCTCCACTTTCTAATTTAGATGAAATTAAGCCTTTGTCCTCCATTTCGGAGACCAATATGATATTCAAGGGATTAAGTTTTTTAAGATTTTATTTCTAATAATTTTCATTGATCAATGAATTCAAAATTAATTTCTTATCACGCTATATAGCCCAGTCCAATTAGACAAAATAAGGCTAATCAGTGGAATAAAAGCCCAGAGTTTTGGAAATAGTCTTTAACGCTTCCTTTAGATTGGAAAGTTTTTGTTTTGCCGAGAGTGGCAAGCAGAGTTGTTGATTCACAAAGAGAAACAAAGAGGTTGTCCTCTGCTTGATGCAAATAAACATACACACACATATATATCGAGATGATATATCTGTATATATATTATTTATTTGTTTGAGACTATAGTTTCGAAGACTTGGTCTTCATCATCAGTCTTTCTTCAATTATAAATGTTTTTCATGGAGTCAATATCATATGGATATTGAAAACTTGGTGTTCCTTCGTCACTGGTGACGAGAGTTCCTAGCCGACCACCAGTGACGAAGGAACACCAAGTTTTCTATATTCATATTTTTTTTTTTTTTTTTTTTAATGATATTGATGTGAGAAGGAGATACACCAGAAGGTCCATCCCCTAAAGGCCTGTATGGGCTGGCCCCTCCCATCGTGAAGAGAACAGAGTAGAAGGAAAAGAAGCCGGGATCACGAGCCAATCTCAGAAACTTAGATATTATCCAATATCCAATTTAGTAAGGTTTTAGGGGCTTCGAGCAGTGGTAAATTCTCCGCGCGATAAATTAGGTTAAATTTATCTCCCACTTAGTAAATGATATGACTCCATGAAAAACATTTATAATTGAAGAAAGACTGATGATGAAGACCAAATCTTCGAAACTATAGTCACAAACAAATAAATAATATATATACAGATATATCATCTCGATATATATGTGTGTGTATGTTTATTTGCATCAAGCAGAGGACAACCTCTTTGTTTCTCTTTGTGCTTCCTTTAGACTTGGGTTAATGTCTCCCAAAAGGTCCCGAGGAAGGTTAGCTCTTATAACTCGAAAACAGTCCAGATTTTGTAAATAACCGTCCTATAGTAAATTAAAGAGGACAAAATTTTGCCTCGATTAAAAAAATATAGTAGTAGTTCGATTTTATTTTTAAACTAGATTAAATTTGCTAGAATTCAAACAAAGTTTCATCTTAATTGGATAAATGGTAATCCGTGCCGCAATAAGGTTTTTTGTTTTGAAAAACTACAATTTTTTGCAAAAAAATCGCAGTTTTTCCTTCATGAAATGAAAACCACTCATCCTAGAAACTTGATTCCTATTTCATTCTCTAGGAAATTTTGTTGACTTGAACGTTTACTTGGACCACTTTTATAATAAATCTCTTAGGTTTATAGATATCCAGCATTTTCCATGAAGGAAAAACTTCGATTTTTTGAACAAACAGATCATTTCCTGTCATGGAAAATGCTTAATAACTAAAAATCTAAGAGTTTAACAAAAAAGTGGTCCAAGTAAACGTTCAAGTCAACAAAACTCCTAGAGAATGAAATAGGAATCAAGTTTCTAGGATGAGTGGTTATCATTTCATGAAGGAAAAACTGCGATTTTTGAACAAACAGATCATTTCCTGTCATGGAAAATGCTTAATAACTAAAAATCTAAGAGTTTAACAAAAAAGTGGTCCAAGTAAACGTTCAAGTCAACAAAACTCCTAGAGAATGAAATAGGAATCAAGTTTCTAGGATGAGTGGTTATCATTTCATGAAGGAAAAACTTCGATTTTTTGAACAAACAGATCATTTCCTGTCATGGAAAATGCTTAATAACTAAAAATCTAAGAGTTTAACAAAAAAGTGGTCCAAGTAAACGTTCAAGTCAACAAAACTCCTAGAGAATGAAATAGGAATCAAGTTTCTAGGATGAGTGGTTATCATTTCATGAAGGAAAAACTGCGATTTTTTGAACAAACAGATCATTTCCTGTCATGGAAAATGCTTAATAACTAAAAATCTAAGAGTTTAACAAAAAAGTGGTCCAAGTAAACGTTCAAGTCAACAAAACTCCTAGAGAATGAAATAGGAATCAAGTTTCTAGGATGAGTGGTTATCATTTCATGAAGGAAAAACTGCGATTTTTTGAACAAACAGATCATTTCCTGTCATGGAAAATGCTTAATAACTAAAAATCTAAGAGTTTAACAAAAAAGTGGTCCAAGTAAACGTTCAAGTCAACAAAACTCCTAGAGAATGAAATAGGAATCAAGTTTCTAGGATGAGTGGTTATCATTTCATGAAGGAAAAACTGCGATTTCTTGCAAAAAATGGCATTTTTTCAAAACTACAACATCATTGGGGCCCGGGTTGACATTATCCAATTACGATGAAAATTTGTTTTAATTGTAGCAAATTTATTCTAGTTTGAAAATGTATAGAGTGGTCTTTGTGGAAAACGTGCTCCTTTATGGTCAAAATGGGAAAAAAATCGAAAAAAGTGCGAGTTTTTGGGGTAGGTACTCAAAAGTGATACGGGGGCTGTTTTTTGGATCCCCATAAAAAATCTACTCGACCAATTTCCTATTTTTTTTTTAATATACAGAAAATTTTGTCCTCTTTAATTTACAAAATATGGACTGTTTTCAAGTTATAAGTGAAACAAATAAGTGGAAAAAAAGGAACTTTTACCTCCCCCTCTTCGAGTTCAAACCACATCCTCGGGAACTTATGAGACACATTAACCCAAGTCTAAGGGAAGCGTTTAAGACCATTTACAATATTTGTCTAATTTAACTTGGTTAATATACTACTTTTATCTAACGATATAATTGAATGATTTCACAATTAAAAATAACAAACCTACAAAAAAAATTTCTGCTCTATATTGAATTTCATCTCTAAATTCACCTCTTTAACACATTTATTTTTTTCCAGATACAAGTAATCGAACTAAGAATGAAACTGAAGATTATTTCTGTGAGGAATGTTTTTCTGGATTTCTATCATTGTCTGAATTCGAAAGCCATATACAGGAAGGCCATTCAGAAGAAGTACTCTTCTCAAGTCATCTGAGCGATAGGAAATACATTGTTGAAACCAAATCGGAACCCCCTATTGCCATGATTCCTCAGAGCGAGAAGGCTTCTAAGGTGACCTTTCATAATCGATATAATTCCGCCAAACGGTCTTTATCCTCTCCCAACGATGAACAAAAATTGAAATCAAAACAAACTAATCAATGTTTGGGAACTATTTCTAATAACAAGCATACAGGCCAAAAGCCTTTCGTCTGCGATCACTGCAAGAAGGGTTTCTCACTGAAGAAAGTCCTCAAAAAGCATTTGATTATTCATACAGCCGAAAAGCCTTTCATCTGTGAACACTGCGAGAAGGGTTTTTCAGATAAGACTAATCTCAAAAGGCATTTACTTATTCATACAGGCGACAAGCCCTTCGTCTGTGATCACTGCAAGAAGGGTTTTTCACAAATGAGTTATTTCAAGACCCATTTACTTATTCATACAGGCCAAAAGCCTTTCGTCTGTGATCACTGCAAGAAGGGCTTTTCACGAATGAGTTATCTTAAGACCCATTTACTTATGCATACAGGAGGCCAAAGGCGTTTCGTCTGTGATCACTGCAAGAAGGATTTTTCAGAAAAAGGATCTCTCAAAAAGCATTTATTAATTCACACAGGCCAACCTTTCGTCTGTGATCACTGCAAGAAGGGTTTTTCACAAATGAGTCATTTCAAGACCCATTTACTTATTCATACAGGCCAAAAGCCTTTCGTCTGTGATCACTGCAATAAGGGTTTTTCACAAATAGGTAATCTCAAGGCCCATTTACTTATTCATACAGGCCAAAAGCCTTTCGTCTGTGATCACTGCCGAAAGAGTTTCGCACATAAGAGTAATCTCAAGGCCCATTTACTTATTCATACAGGCCAAAAGCCTTTCGTCTGTGATCACTGCCGAAAGAGTTTCACAGTAAATGCTAGTTTAAAAAAGCATTTGAAAACCCACTCCTAGAAAATTGTCTCTCTACCTTCTATTTTCAATAACTAAATTATATATTGTCGCCTTAGGGTGCTAAATGCTCCTTAAACCTGCTAGATCCAATGACATATTAATACCGTTCGAAAGTAAAAGAGATCAGCAGCATCGTCCCTTAAAATTACGATTGTAATTTGTAGAAAATAAATGTGAAAAATAGTTTTTTTCCATAATAACAATATTAAATTTTGTTTGTTTTTTGTCTGTCCTGTAAAATATCCTTGTAGTGAGTTAGCAGGTTTACACTCTAAGCCGAGGATATGGTATAACTCAGAAATGGTAAACAGATAAATCAGAATGCCCTCCTAATTACAAGGCAATTAAATTCGAAGCAGTTGAAACTGATCTCTGACGACCTACAGTCATTTAGATTAAACCTCTGTGTCTACTGACACTATTTGTACCTCTCCTGTTGTGTATATTGTATGCTTCTTTTGCTTGAAAATTAAACAAGTCTCATTCTCTTACATGTTTGAATATTTATTTTTCCCGAATTTGTCCTATTTAGATCTTAACTTACTTTTTCAATTATATTCATGCTTTATAATAATCTATAACTCATTACTCGTTAAGTAAATATGAAATAATTACTCTTTCCCTTTGACAAGCAGGCCCGTGCATGGCGGGTGTGCAACACGTGCGTCGCACGCAGGCGTCCAAAATAAAAGGCGGCCAAATCGCCAGGGGATTAATAACAATTTTTTTTTTTTTTTTTTTTTTTTATTTTATTGAAATTAAAATATGAAATTTGTAAAAAAAAAAAAGGTCTCTAAAAATCTCTAACTTTTGTTACAGTAAATGAATTTATATGGTCGTGATGGGATTTTGTTTTTTATACTATAAATTCCAATGATAACCAAAAACTTTTTTATTCTTTTGATTTTTTCATTATTTACTCAAAAAACTATTATATAATAAAACTATAAAAATTAATATTTGAGCATATATTTTATTTTAAATAATCTATATATATAAAATTAAGGTTTTGTCTGTACATTGGTCCAAATCACGCCAAATTTTGGTTGCACACGTTTCAAGCAAAGTTATGAACGAAAACACCCTCAACAAAATTCCTGTCTGTATGTCTGTCTGTCTGTTTCAGTGGTTTCCGCGAAAAGTTGCTCACGATTCACGTAAAAACGGCTGAAGGGATTATTATGAAATTTCATATTTGTATCAGATGTCTTCTAACTTACGTTTTTAGCTATATAACGTTTTGATATTTTGACCCCAAAAGGGGGTTTGGGGGGTGCACGAATGAAAATTATCAAAAAACTCTTAAACTATTAACTCTACGGGAAATTTTATAATGAGCAAAGTTGTAGGGGATGTGATTTCTGACAACTTTTGTTTAAAAAAATTTCCCCCAAAAACCACCCAAAAAGGGGGGGGGGGGAAGGAGAAAAATATATAAATTCTTGCCCTTGGAGCAAACTCAACCAAATTTTGTATACATAATCTGTAGGCCTCTAGAGAGCTATAAATGCAAAAACTAACCATCAAAATGGGGGGAGGAGGGGTCAAAAAATGAAAATTCTTGCTCTTGGGCCAAACTCAACCAAATTTTATATACATAATCTATGGGCCTCTAGAGAGCTAGAAATGCAAATACTAACCACCCAAAATGGGGGGGGGTCAAAAAATGAAAATTCTTGCTCTTTGACCAAACTCAACCAAATTTTGTATACATAATCTGTGGGTCTCTAGAGAGCTAGAAATGCAAAAACTAACCACCCAAAATGGGGGGGGGGGTCAAAAAATGAAAATTCTTGCCCTTGGAGCAAACTCAACCAAATTTTGTATACATAATCTGAGGGACTCTAGAAGGCTAGAAATGCAAAAACTGTGTGCGGGGGTGGAGTGGGGGTGGGTTAGGGCATGGGATGCGCGGAGTGGAATGGCGGTGGAGTGAGGGAGTATGGCGGAGTAGGGGGGGGGGGGGCACGGGGGTGGTGCAAGGTTGGTGGATGGGGGGTTCAGGTGAGGGTCCAGTGGCGTAGTGGGGTGGTACGGGGTGGGGGACCGAGGTGGGGGGTGCAGGTTAGTGTTGAAGTGGTGGTGTGGGTGCGGGGTTGGGGTGCTGGGTGGGTTTCTTGGAGTGTGGTGGGTTGGAGTGGAGGGTGAGTTTGGGGTTCGTGGGTTGGGGGCCCGAGGTGGGTGGTGGTGTGTGGGTGGGGGTTGGGATGCTGGGTAGGTTTCGGGGAGTGTGGTGGGTTGGAGTGGGGGGTGAGGTTTGGGTTCTGTGGTATGGGGGCGGGGGTTGGGTACGGGTTCATGGTGCGGGGGTAGGGGTGCTGGATGGGTCGGGGGGGAGTGTAGTGTGAGGGTGGGATTCGTGGGTTGGGGGTCCAGGGGGCGTGCTCCCTGGCTAGCAAGAGGGCCGCCGAAGGCGGGCCTTGCAGCTAGTATTTTATATATATAAGTACGTTGAATTTTTCCTATATAGAGATAGAAGAACTCTTTCCCCAATATTACTACCCTAAGTTTTCCCCCAAATCTGAATTGTGGGCGCCTCAAAATGAGCAAATTTCGGAGTTTTTTCAGTTTTTCTTGAATAACTCTAAAACTGCTCATCAAATCAAAAAGATATTGTTGTGCCGCCGACAATATTTTTCTTGAATATAGATATAATTATTCTTAAGGGTAATATTTGGCGATCGGCTTCCCTTTTGATGCTCGAAGGCCCCTTTTTGACAATAGGAAAGCGGACTTTACAATTCGGCTTCCTGGACCTTCAATAAATGTGAAATGGCTCTTAAAGCGAGTCGTAAATAAATGTCAGATGGCCTTTAGCCCAGATGTGTAAATGTCATTTTAGCGTGGGAAATATCTAAAGATTAAATTTCAAGAAATGGGAGGAATGATTTTAAGATACGCCCCGCTAATTAAGAATTTGGCCTATGAGAAGGAATCTTAAAATCTCGACTCTTCAAGCAGTTTTTGAGTCAGTTGAGAGAGTTGGTCAGTTCTAATTTGAAGTCAGAGGGGGACAGTTCTATTTTGGAATCCACTTGGAAAAGAGATGAATTCAAGCTCTCCGGCCATCAGCTGGAGACAAGTGTATTTATAATCTATATAATAAAAATGAATTTCTTTTTCTTTGTAAGCGCAGATCTCTCAAATGCCTGGGCCGATTTGGCTAATTTTTTTTTTAAAATGTTCGTAATAGTCCATTTCAGGTTAATATGTAAAAAAAAAATCCGAAAAGTTGCCCGGAAAATTGGAAAATTCACGGAAAACTGAAACCAAATCTGAATTGCCAACATAGCTTGCCAAACAATAAAATAACTAAATAGCAAACTAACTTTGTGTTGGCAGCCCTATCTGTCACATTTTTGAGATGTTTCTTAATAGCATAGATAAAAGAGATCTAACCACATTATCGTTGAAGAAGAATTTAATAATGCAACAAAGATTTAAAATAACTATCTATTTTTTTTAAAGTACATTAAAAAAAAAATTAAAAAAATAAACTGCAACGGATGTACTATCTTATTCTAAAATAAAGTACTTTTTAAAATAAAATTTTACAAAAAACTATATAAGTATGACCTTTTTTGTGGTCCTCAAGGTACTTAATTACAATGAATTTTAAATCCCACAAATATTAATTTGACAATTAAATTGATGAACTCAAAAATTGTTATTTAGTTAAATAAACTGCAACGGATCGTTGCTAAACTTTATCCAAATTCATTTGAAATATTAATATGTTTATTCCTTTATTATCAATCAGATATCACTTGCAATTTGCAGTTCATGTTGACCATGCGCGGATCCAGGGGGGGGGCGATGGGGGCGACCGCCCCCCTTAAGCATTGGAGATCAATATTTTTTTTATATATATCATTAAATTTTAAAATTGAAGAAAATAAAGTTCTATGTGGGGGGGCGTCTTTGCCCCCCCCCCCCCCCGCTTGGACAATTCGACCGCGACACACTTCCGAGATCAAAAGTAGATATACCGGCGACCGCCCCCCCCCCCCCCCCCACCCAAATCAGAGGTCTGGATCCGCGCCTGATGTTGACTTTATTTCAAAAATAATGATCGATTCTCATTCAAGAGTCGAGGAATAACAATTCTACATTCGATTTTTGACGTTTCGGTTTTTATTGGTAGCCATTGGTGAAGACATGGAGGAATCAACTTAAAATCAAAAATAGCAATCGATTCTTATCTAATACTTGAGGAATAATAATTCTACATTAGATTTTTGACCCTTCGATTATTATTGGTAACCATTGCTGAAGACATGGAGGAATCGACTTAAATTCAAAAATAACGATCGATTCTTATCTAATACTAGAGGAATAACCTTTTGCATTCCATTTTTGATGTTTTGACTATTAATGGCAAGCTCTACTGAAAACGTGGAAGAATCGACTTAAAATCAATAAGACTAAATTATTTTATGATAAACAACTCAAGCTTGAGAATAAGAGAATTTTTTATCAATAGAGATTTTTAATACATTTTAAATATTTGTTTCATCTTATTTGTTATGAGTGTATATTACAGTTAAATAGAATCACAAATTATGTCTATTTAAGACTTTATAATAAAACAATTATATAGGGTGTTTTTTTTAGAGGTATAGAACTTCGAATTGAAATAAAACACAAGAAAATCGTTTTAATGTCCATCAATTTGGCTTTATTGGAAGGATAATTTTATGCCATTAATGTTTAAATATGATTTCGGGCATGTGGCCGCCGCGGCTGGCTCGAATAAATCCAATTCTACAGGTCCAATTTTCAACCACTTTTTCGAGCATATGGGGCCGTATGTTACAAGCAAAATTGCCGCATTTGGAGTGAAGAGAATCCACATGAGACCCTTGAGACGCCATTACATCCACAAAAACTGACTGTTTGGTGTGCTCTATGGGCTGGTGGAGTCATTGGGCCATACTTCTTCCGAAATAATGCTGGAGAGTCAGTTACCGTTAATGGAGACCGGTATAGAGCCATGATAACCGACTATTTTGTTCCCGAATTGGATGGCATGAATGTGGATGAGTTGTGGTTCCAACAAGACGGCGCTACATGCCACACAGCGCACGTCACAATCGATTTATTGAAGGAAACATTCGATGAGCGCATAATTTCGCGGAATGGACCTGTCAATTGGCCACCAAGATCGTGTGATTTGACACCATTGGATTATTTTCTTTGGGGATATGTGAAGTCGCTCGTCTACGCCAACAAACCAGAAACGTTAGGGGACTTGGAAGCCAACATTCGTGGCGTTATTGCCAACATACGGCCCCATATGCTCGAAAAAGTGGTTGAAAATTGGACCTGTAGAATTGGATTTATTCGAGCCAGCCGCGGCGGCCACATGCCCGAAATCATATTTAAACATTAATGGCATAAAATTATCCTTCCAATAAAGCCAAATTGATGGACATTAAAACGATTTTCTTGTGTTTTATTTCAATTCGAAGTTCTATACCTCTAAAAAAAACACCCATTATTTATTCTCTGTTACTAATAAAACATCAATAAAGCAGCAACTCAAGCTTGAGTTGTTTACCAAAAAAGAATTTAGTCTTTTTGATTTTAAGTCGATTCTTCTACATTTTCAGTAGAGGTTTCCATTAATAGTCAAAACATCAAAAATGGAATTCAATAAGGTTATTCCTCTAGTATTAGATAAGAATCGATCGTTATTTTTGATTTTAAGTCGATTCCTCCATGTCTTCAGCAATGGTTACCAATAATAATCGAAACGTCAAAAACCTAATGTAGAATTGTTATTCCTCAAGTATTAGATGAGAATCAATCGCTATTTTTGATTTTAAGTCGATTCCTCTATGTCTTCAGCAATGGTTACCAATAAAAACCGAAACGTCAAAAACCTAATGTAGAATTGTTATTCCTCAAGTACTAGATGAGAATCAATCGCTATTTTTGGTTTAAAGTCGATTTCTCTATGTCTTCAGCAATGGTTACTAATAAAAACCGAAACGTCAAAAATCCAATATAGAATGATTATTCCTCAAGTACTAGATGAGAATCAATCGCTATTTTTGGTTTAAAATCGATTTCTCTATGTCTTCAGCAATGGTTACTAATAAAAACCGAAACGTCAAAAATCCAATATAGAATGATTATTCCTCAAGAACTAGATGAGAATCAATCGCTATTTTTGGTTTAAAATCGATTTCTCTGTCTTCAGCAAAGGTAACGGATAAGAAAACAACGCAGTTGCTATGGTTACTCATAAAAATTCCTCCCAAATTTTTAGCATTTCACAGAGAGAAGCCTATCCATTCTTACTTAAGCAAGGCTAAATGAGCTATATTAAAACTTTCAAATGAATAAATTTTAAAGAATTTAAAAAATTAAAAAAGTACCATCTTACTCTAGAGTAAAGTACTTTAAAATATAATTTTACTAAAAACTTTATTTAACCTTTTTTGTGTTCCCCAAGGTACTTAATTAGGATATTAAATTTCATCAAAATTGGTTAAGTCATTTTCAAGATATTTAGAAAAAACTAAAAAAGTACTGAAATAAAGTACTAATGTTTGTGGGCCGATATGTACCAAAAACTAATCAGCGCTTCATTTTGTTAAACTAATGGTAGGTTTTCAATTTCATTTCAATCGGTGCAACGGTGTGGAAAAAATCGTGGGCCAAAAAAGCGATAACATACATCCATCCATACATCCATCCATCCATACATACATACATACATACATCCGCACGCACTAAATGAAAAAATCGCACTTTTTGGCCTCTCGACGAGACCCCATGTAATTTTTGGCAAAACCGTCACGTGCTAATATTCAACCTAATTGAAAACTACAATTTGTGACTTTAATTGAGTCCATGGGTTCCGTAGTCTTTACCTGAGGACCCTTTGAAGCCACGCTTGCCCCGAGAGCGATTACAATACTTTACCCATGCTTTGCATTGGATAAAGTAAAAATAATAATACAAAAATTAAATTAATTTGTAATGTTATAAATAAGTAGAGCAAAAAATAAATTTTACTTCATTTATATTTTTTTTAGTCTTTTTTTTTAATAAACCATTAATTAATCTTCAAACAATGTGGCTCGCTTTGAAACAGTTTTATAAATTTGCGGCCCCCAAAGTTAATGTTAATAATGGCCACCCCTGTGTTATATTTTCCTCTTTGTCAATGTAATTTAATTTGATTTTAAAAAATAAAATAAAAGTTGCTTTATCTAAGTAATATAAAAACCTCTTTTATTTTTTACTTTATCCAATGCGAAGGATGGGGAAAGTATTGTAATCGGTCTCGCGGCAAGCGCGACTTCAAAGGGTCCTCAGTAAAAGACTACGGAACCCATGGACTCAATTAAAGTCACAAATTGTAGTATTCAATTAGGTTGAATTTTAGCACGTGACGGTTTTGTCAAAAATTACATGGGGTCTCGTCGAGAGGCCAAAAAGTGCCATTTTTTCATTTAGTGCGTGCGGATGTATGTATGTATGTATGTATGGATGGATGGATGTCTGTATGGATGTATGTTATCGTTTTTTTGGTCCACGATTTTTTCCACACCGTTACACAGATTGAAATGAAATTGAAAACCTACCATTAGTTTAACAAAATGAAGTGCTGATTAGTTTTTGGTACATATCGGCCCACAAACATTATTACTTTATTTCAGTACTTTTTTAGTTTTTTCTAAATATCTTGAAAATGAATTAACCAATTTTGATGAAATTTAATATCCTAATTAAGTACCTTAGGGACCATAAAAAAGGTTAAATAAAGTTTTTAGTAAAATTATATTTTAAAGTACTTAACTCAAGAGTAAGATAGTACTTTTTTAAATTCTTTAAAATTTATTCATTTAATCGTTTTAATATAGCTCATATAATTAACCTTGCTTAAGTAAGAATGGATAGGCTTCTCTCTGTGAAATGCTAAAAATTTGGGAGGACATTTTATAAGTAACCATAGCAACTGCGTTGTTTTCTTATCCGTTACCTTTGCTGAAGACATGGAGGAATCCACTTAAAATCAAAAATAGCGATTGATTCTCATTTAGTACCTGAGGAATAACCATTCTATATTGGATTTTTGACGTTTCGCATTTTATTGATAACCTTTGCTGAAGACATAGAGGAATCGAGTTAAAATCAAAAATAGCGATTGATTCTCATTTAGTACTTGAGGAATAACCATTCTATGTTGGATTTTTGACGTTTCGGTTTTTATTGGTAACCATTGCTGAAGACATGGAGGAATCCACGTGAAAGAATTGGGGTAAATATTGTACTATAGTATATAGTATCATAGGTAAACAAGTTCACAGAGCCTAGAGGGCGTCAGCGAGTCCCTTTGTATTGGACGTTTAATAAATCATCCCCCAAAGATTATATTTTTGTCGCCAGTTGGCGCTAAAGTCGTGACACATGGTCACTATAAGAAATAAAAAATAATAAGATAAACATAAATCTACGCACTGAGTCCACGCTCAGCCATATAAGACGAATGAAATTCAATTAAAAACTTTAAAACTATTGCCGACAATCCAGGGTAGAAAACTGGTATTGTTTTTTGAGGCCAGTACTCTTGGTAACCAATTTTGAATTTTACTTTGAGTTCATCGTTAGAGGCGAGTGAAAGTCGAATGGTATTCAGTAAACACGGCTAAAAAATTGATAAAGTAAATGAGGGGGAGATAGGGAGGGGTAAATGAGGGGGAGATAGGGACAATGGATCCCCGTTGCGAGGGCTATATAAGGGGGAGAGAGACAGGGAGATGGTCAGTATGTGTAAGTCAGTGACGAGTGAAACATCGACTGTGTGTGTAAGGAGGGGGGGAATTTAGGGACAATGGGAACCTGGTGAGGGGTATATAAAGGGGAGAAAGGTAGGGAGATGGTAAATATGCGTCAGGCAGTGACGAATGAAACATCGACTGTGAGTGTTTCAATATAGCCTCTCCACCTTCATCCGCCCTCTCAACTGACTCCAACCCTCACTAATAAACAACTCTTCATACCTTATATTATTTAACTGCATAGAATCCAAGAAGCCATTAAATATAAATTTATTTATTAAAAATATGAATAAAATATTAATATCTGGGTAATGGGAAGGTAGGTACTTCTATTGTTCTTATAGATAAAGATATACAGATCCACTTCAGGTGCTGACATCCCTGCCCAAATATTAAGAGAATCATGTCCTATCCCTAATCCTAACCAACTGTTTTCTATCCATGTTTTCACAATTACTTATTCCTTCGAAGTGTTTCGCGAGTATATATTTACTTGTGCGGGAGTGTACGTAAGTGTGTTCCGTTCCTGTGGGGTCACAGTATTCCAGGTTCAGACACGAGACATTGGCTCTAAAGGTAACATATCTTTATAATACTCTATTCTTATAATTATATAAGTAAGAATTACTATAAATTTTTCAAGTACTTTTTTATAATTTTTAAAAAATAAAAAACCATTATATAAATAATATATTAAATATAATTTTATTCCGAATATTTTTTTAAAAAATACTTTCACTTCCCTATATGTTTTTACTAATAATATTTTTTTCTTTTTCCAGGTAGGTGCTCGTCCTACTAATATTAACATTTGTGGCCAGAGTATCTATTCCAGGTCCAAGCAAGAGACTTTCTCTGTTAAGGTAAGATATCTTTATAATACTCTATTCATATATAAGTAAGAAATACTCAAAATTTTTCAAGTAATTTTTTCGATTTTTAAAAAAAAATTCAAATTTAATAAATAAATGTTAAATATAATTTTTTTTAGAATATTTGAATAAAAAATACTTTCACTTCCCTATATGTTTTTACTAATAATATTTTTTTCTTTTTTCAGGTAGGTGCTCATCCTACTAATATTAACATTTAGAGTAAGTATTAGATTTTCTTCATTTATGGAAAATCAAATACTTTATCTTTGGGTAACGGGTAGTTGTGTACTTCTTTATTCTTATAAATAAAGATGTACAGACCTACTTCAGGGCCTGGCGTCCCTGCCCACGTGAGCTTATATCCTTTCCTTAATCCTATCCAACTTCAATCCCTGTCAATCCCTGTTTTCACAAATCCATATTCCTTCGAAGTGTTTCGTGAGTATTTTTTTACTTGTTCGCGAGTGTAAAGTGTGTTCCTCTGAGGCCAGAGTATTCCAGATCCAACCAGGGGACTTTCTCTCTTCTGTAAAGGTAAAATATCTTTATAATACTCTATTCATATATAAGTAACAAATACTCTAAATTTTTCAAGTAATTTTTTCGTTTTTTTTTTTGTTTTTTTTTTTAATTTCAAATTAAACAAATAATATATTAAATCTAATTTTCTTTAAAATATTTGAATAAAAAATACTTGAAATTATCTATATTATTTTACTAATAATATTTTTTTTCTTATTTCAGGTAGGTCCTCCTCCTACTAATATTAACATTTAAATTAAGTATTTGATTTTCTTATTTTCTTGAAAACCAAATACTTTATCTTAGGGTAACGGGTATTTATTCTTAAAAATAAAGATGTACAGACCTACTTCAGGGGCTGGCGTCCCTGCCCACGTGAGCTTATATCCTTTCCTTAATCCTATCCAACTTCATTCCGTGTTTTCACAAATCCATATTCCTTCGAAGTGTTTCGCGAATATATTTTTACTTGTGCGCGAGTGTAAAGTGTGTTCCTGTATGGCCAGAGTATTCCAGGTCCAAGCAGGAGACTTTATCTCTTCTGTAAAGGTAAAATATCTTTATAATATTCTATTCATATGTAAGTAAGAAATTCTCTAAATTTTTCAAATAATTTTTTCGATTTTTTTAAAAAAAATTTCAAATTAAATAAATAATATATTAAATATAAATTTCTTTAGAATGTTTATATAAAAAAATACTTGAAATTATCTATATTATTTTACTAATAATATTTTTTTTCTTATTTCAGGTAGGTGCTCATCCTACTAATATTAACATTTAGAGTAAGTATTAGATTTTCTTCATTTATGGAAAATCAAATACTTTATCTTAGGGTAACCGGTAGATGTGTACTTCTTTATTCTTATAAATAATGATGTACAGATCTACTTCAGGGGCTTGGCGTCGCTGCCCACTTGAGCTTATATCCTTTCCCTAATCCTGTAAATCAATCTGTGTTTTCACAAATCCATATTCCTTCGAACTGTTTCGCGAGTATTTTTTACTTGTTCGCGAGTGTAAAGTGTGTTCCTAGTGGCCAGAGTACTCCACGTCCAAGCAGGAGACTTTTTCTGAAATGGTAAAATATCTTTATAATACTCTATTCATATATAAGTAAGAAATATTCTAAATTTTTTCGTTTTTTTTTTTCGTTTTTAATTTCATATTAAACAAATAATATATTAAATATAATTTTCTTTAAAATATTTGAATAAAAAATACTTTAAATTTTCTAAATTATTTTTACTAATAATATATTTTTTCTTTTTTCAGGTAGGTGCTCGTCATACTAATATTAACATTTAGAGTAAGTATTTGATTTTCTTATTTTCTGGAAAATCAAATACTTTATCTTAGGGTAACGGGTAGATGTGTACTTCCTTATTCTTAAAAATAAAGATGTACAGATCTACTTCAGGGGCTGACGTCCCTGCCCACGTGAGCTTAAATCCTTTCCCATATTCTATCCAAATTCAATCCTTGTTTTCACAAATCCTTATTCCTCCGAAATCGAAATGTTTCGCGAGTATATTTTTAATTGTGCGCGAGTGTAATAAGAGTGTTCCTGTGGGGTCAGAGTATTCCAGGTCCAGGCATGAGTCTTTGGTTGTTAAGGTAACATATCTTTATAATACTCTATTCTTATATTTAAATAATTAAGAAATATTCTAAATTTTTCAATTCTTTTTTCGAATTTTTCAAAAAAACGATCAAATAAAATAAATAAATATAATTTTATTGGAATATTTCTATAAAAAATCTCATAATTTCACTATATAATTTTGCTAATATAATTTTTTTCTTTTTCTAGGTAGGTGCTCGTCCTACTAATACTAACATTAAAATTAAATGATTAAGTAGAAATAAATAAAAAATTAAAATTATTACTTTTTTCTAAATTAAATATGAGATATTGGTTTGAAACAATATCGCTTTTATATTTTCAGTCTAATAAAATTATTTCACATGGATAGATAATATAATTTTAATTTCGGTTAAAAAAAACAACCTTCAAAATAATTCACTTTTAAAAATAATCGCCTCTAAACTTCAATCTAATTATTTTTCTGTTTCAGATTTAATGCATGAGTCAATAACGAACTTTCTCTCATCATATTCAGATCTACAAATTTTTTATATTTGTGTCTTAAATACAAATACTTGATAAAATTTTTATACAAAATTTCTAATGTTTTAAGACTTTGATTCAAAACAAATTGCAGTATTGGAGACATTGTACTGGTATTTGATTCGGAAAAGGTCTTTTAACAATTACTTATCTCAAGTGTAGACGTATTTTGGTACAAATACAATGTCTCCTATTTGTTCCAAAACACGTCTAGCCTTGAAATTTTCATTATTTTCGACTTTAAAATTTCAAATTGTATTTCCAAGTGATTTATAAATTTGTACATAAAGGAAATATTTAAAAGTATCACTCGATTAGTATATTTTGTAATTTGCGATCAAAATTATATTAACGATCCCCGTTTAATTATTATTTATTTATCTATCCATGTGGGGGGTGGCGACAGCTGCCTTCTCGTGGTGCCCCTGTTCTCGCTAAACAGCTGTCTATGTCTCTGTATAAATTATATATCGAGACATAATCATATATAATAATTTCGTTTGCATAATTTTACATACACATTTTCCTATTAATAATAATACACATTATCGAAAACACATATATTATAACATATAGCTACTATTGCAATTATAATTTCACTTTTGATATTGATTTTACAAAAATAAAATACAAAATTCTTGTTTAATTTTCATAACTAAAATTCATGCAAACAATAATATATTTTATATGAAATTTGAAGTATTTATATTCGACTGAAAATATTAGGGAAATTTTCGGACGTCAATTGAATTGGTAGTATAACAAGTAATAAATACAATAATGGTTAAGTTTTACTTATGGAAAGTGGTGTAGGTTTTAGGTGAAACATGATGTTAGTTAATAGAGTAAAGGTTAAGTGCTTATTTTTTTCTAAATTAAATAGTTGTTGGGATAGAAATTTGCACAAATTATTATGATAAAAAATTTAGAGATTTTAAATATTATTATATTCCTAGATTACATGTTGCATTTTTGAAATTAATTTGAGAACGTTGCGAGGGGGTGGGGAGGGGGGTAAATGAAACTTATGTTCAAGGGGAATTGTAAAGGTATTTCAAGTTCAACTTTTGTTTTTTAAATAGAAACCTATATATATATACAGGGTGGTCCCGAATTCATGGTACAAACGTTAATGGTAGGTACAGGACATTGTAACAATGAGTTATTGTATAGGAATGTATAGTCGCAAGTGACGCGGTGAGGCGTAAACAGGGGAAATAACGGCTATACATTATACATACATTATACACTATATTACTATTACACTATACATACATATACATATTACATATACTTATTGTCCTGAAGATCACCCAAATGTTTCAGAACATCTTGACTCAGTGTGAAATCCCTAAGTCCTGGAAAGAGAGCTTAATAATTCCTATATTTAAGAAAGGTAGTAAAGCAGACCTTAATAACTATCGTGGTATAACTTTACTAAATACTATTCTAAAGCTCTTTACTAAAATTATCTTAAACAAACTGCTGGACTACATTAAACCGAGAGAGGAACAACAGGGTTTTAGAAAGAACCGCTCAACAACTGACGCTATATTTATTATAAGACAAATAGTTGAAAAATCAATCGAATTCAACAACCCGGCATACTTATGTTTCATAGATCTTAAAAAAGCTTTTGATCGGGTAAAATTAGAAGATATAATAGGTTGTCTCAGAGAAAGAGAGGTTCCAGAAAGATTAATTAGGATAATAAAAGATCTAAACACAAATACAAGAGCAAAAATAAAATCGAATAACCAGATATCGGGATCTATTTCAATAACAAGTGGAGTGAGGCAGGGCGATTCGTTAAGCCCTTTGCTCTTCAATCTCATTATGGATAAAATTTTAGCATATTTGACGAATCATCTTGGATACAAAATGGGAGAAAACTCCATACAGGCTGTGTGCTATGCTGATGACGTGGTTTTGGTGTCGGACAGCGAGCAAAATCTGCAAACTCTCTTATCTCAATTCGATCAAATTACAGAAAGATTAAATATGGAAATATCCATTGAAAAAACAAAATGTATTGTGATAGCGAAAGAACACCTTAACTGTGAAATTAAACTTAAAAATACAACAATAGATCAAGTTGAAAAATTTAACTATTTGGGAGCCGAGATTTCGGCGCACAGAGATCTCAGCCAAGAGGTTAAAACCCAAGTAACAAAAGGAGCTAGGATAGCTGGATGTCTATATGGTTTGGTCTGTAAAAACAAATATATGTCAGCAAAAAGCAAAGTACGAATTTATAATACCTGCGTACGTCCAGTGTTGACATATGCAGCAGAAACCAGAGCATCAACAATTACCACCCAACAACTACTCCGAACAACAGAGATGAGAATAATAAGGGCTATACACGGGAAAACATTAAGGGATAGAATCCGCAGCAATGATCTAAGGCAAGGGTCTTCAACCCGCGGCCCGCGGGCCGCTTGTGGCCCACCGATATGTTTTCTGCGGCCCGCCAACAGCACTCTCAATAACGACTACAAAAAATAATTTTTAGAATTTTTTTATTTTTATAACATTAAATTTTAAAATTGAAGAAAATAAAGTTCTATGTGGGGGGGGGGGGGGGGCGGCGTCTTTGACCCCCCCCCCCCCCGCTTGGACAATTCGATCGCGAAACACTTCCGAGATCAAAAGTATATCTTATATACCGGCGACCGCCCCCCCCCCCCCCAAATCAGAGGTCTGGATCCGGCCTGCTGTTCAGAAAAAAAAAAATTTGGCCCTTGATTTGTAAAACGTTGAAGACCCCTGATCTAAGGGAACTAAGCGGAATCCAGGATATAGTGGAATGGATCGATGTGAGAAAGAGAGGATGGGGGGAACATGTGGAACGAATACCGGATGACCGCCTTGCAAAAATCGCGAAGGAAAATCGCCCACGTGGCACACGGAGCAGAGGGCGGCCGAAAAAAAGATGGAAGGATGTCGCAGCAAGAAACTAACGTCTTTATTCTTTTTTCTTATTGGAAGAACAGGCGAAAGCCTATAGAGAAGTTGAAGAAGAGATATACTTATTACACTATACATTCCTATACAATAACTCATTGTTACAATGTCCTGTACCTACCATTAAAGTTTGTACCATGAATTCGGGACCACCCTGTATAACCTATATGGATTTTCAATAAACAGTAGGTAAGTATTTGTTTAACGCTTCAAAAATTAAATATTTTTTAAATTTTCGGGTCAAAATTAAAAAAAATAACTAATACTTTATCATATTAAGTATGGTAAAATAAAAAAAATAAGAAAAACTAAACAGCGAACTTTGTTTTTACAGTCGATTGATGAGCGATATTTCAATGAATGTGGTCGTTAACTTTTTTACAACGCTAGCCGATTTAATATTTTGTCTCGCTATAGCCAAACAGAAAAAACGTTCTCAAGCTTGAGTTGTTTACCAAAAAAGAATTTAGTCTTTTTGATTTTAAGTCGATTCTTCCAAGTTTTCAGTAGAGGTTGCCATTAATAGTCAAAACATCAAAAATGGAATGCAATAAGGTTATTCCTCTAGTAGTAGTTAAGAATCGATCGTTATTTCTGATTTTATGTCGATTCCTCCATGTCTTCAGCAATGGCTACCAATAATAATCGAAACATCAAAATTCTAATATAGAATGGTTATTTCTCAAGGATTAGATGAGAATCGATCGTTATTTTTGATTTTAAGTCGATTCCTCCATGTCTTCAGCAATGGTTACCAATAATAACCGAAACGTCAAAAATCCAATATAGAATTGTTATTCCTCGACTGTTAAATGAGAATCGATCATTATTTTTGAATTAAAGTCAACGTGAACTGCAAATTGCAAATTTTTTTTTTTTTTTTTAATGCAATCGAATGCAAGAAGGGGTGCACCAGTAAAGATGTAGCCCCTATGGATCTCGAAAGACCCTTGCATTACCGAAGAGAAGGGAAAGTTGATTAAGTGAGAGGGTGTAGACGTAGGTGTCTATGCACCCTGGTTTTGAAGGTTTGAAGATCATAGGTGCTGGGAAAGATAGAGGCTGGGAGAGAGTTCCAGTTCCTTGAAGTCATGGGGATATATGAATTCGCGAATGAAGTGGTCCGGCACTTTTCCAATTTGACCGCGAAAGAGTGTTGGGAGTCGGCAAAACGTGTGCTGCGTGCAAAGCATGCATATCTGATTAATAATAAAGGAATAAACATATTAATATTTCAAATGAATTTGGATAAAGTTTAGCAACGATCCGTTGCAGTTTATTTTTTTAAATTAAATAAATTTCATTGACAAAAAGAGAAATTCCCCCGATATGTTTGGAGTCAAAATAAACATTTTAAAATTGTTTTTTTATAAAAGATTTCTCTTGGTTTTGTTTATATGTTTATTTGGAAGTGTATAATATTATTATTGTATCATAATTATTTATGTCCTTTGTTGAGTTTCTTGACGGATTCTACTCAGTAGAGGTATTTTCGAACCGACGCGACGGTAGATTCATGAAATTTAACAATAAAAATTTTTTAAAAAATAATTTTTTTTTATTTTTTTTTTTATCTAATTTTATTCCTATTTTAAAACTAAGAGAAAAATTACTCTTTATTTAAACCGTGCAGAAAAAGTAGTGCTTTTTTGTTTATATTTTTTTACTTTACCATACAGGGCATTTCGGTCTACAAAAAAGCTCTAATAAGTGAACATCGAAAAAATTATATTTTTCGAAATAATAATTGTTTTGTCAAAATGTCTATTAGTTAGTCTGTCTGTCTGGTTGTTAGTCTGTGCGTTACCAAATTTTTGTGGACGAGCTAGCCCAAAAACTAGTGTGAATATCGAAACCAAATTTCACACCTAGTTTTGGTCCATTGAGATATTAAGAGCTGATTAGATTTTGGTGCATATCGACGCAAAATTAAGGGGGATAGAAGGGGGTTTAAAAATTAAAAATCCAGGCCATTGAGCAAACTCAACCAAATTTTGTATACATAATCAGTAAAACCCCAAAAATCTAAAAATGCAAAAACTAACACCCCAGAATGGGGGGGGGGGGAGACAAAAAATGAAAATCTAGGCCCCTGTACCAAACTCAACCAAATTTTGTATATTTAATCAATGGGACCCCAGAAGTCTAAAAATGCAAAAACTGACACCCCGAAATGGGGGGGGGGTCAAAAAATGATATCTCGGCCCGTGTACCAAAATCAACCAAATTTTGTATACATAATCAGTGAGACCCCAGAAGTCTAAAAATACAAAAACTAAGCGTCCAAAATGCGGGGGGGGGGGGGGGGGGTAGGTGTAGGGTCAAAAAATGAAAATAAGGCTCTTGTACCAAACTCAACCAAATTTTGTGTACATAATCAGTTGGACCCTAGGAGTCTAAAAATGCAAATACTAACCCCCTCCCCTACATGATTATAAATAATATTATATTAAATATTAAATATAAGTGAGGGGCCAGGTTGTAAAGTCAAGTGGATGGCCACATCAGAACACGTTAGCTTATTTTTATCTCAAAAAAGATTGAAGCTATTTTGAAAAAAAAAATAAGGCAAAACACCACTTTTTTCTTCCCGGTTATTTAGATTTTAATTATCTTTCAAATTTCAATATGTAATAATATATATATATAAATTTCCCGCTCGCTATTTTAGTTCCGGAGCTGCCTGCTTGTGGTGCTGTAAACAGTGTTGTCAAAAAAAAGGAAGAAGTTACCTATCTATATATATCTTTTATCTATGACACTGATCTCGTGTGTTGTGTTCGTTCGAACTGTCAAACATTTATTTTGACATTTTATTTATTAATATTTTAAATAAATAAAAAATAAATAAATAATAAAATGAAATATGAATAGTGAAGAGATATTGTATGATGATTGTATTTTATATGAATTGCTTGTTTATTCTGAATGGGAACAAGAACCGGAATTTGTTGTAAATGAATGACATATGTTTATTTTATTTTATTTTTGATTTCTTCAACTAATAATTGTTTTGTATTTTTTTTTTTTAATTTTTAGAAATATATAAAAAATTTCGACGCTAATTCTAATAGATCTTATTGGAATATCTTTCGTTATTTAAGTCGAAAAGAAACTGCATCGAATTCAATTCTAAAGTAAATATATTTAATTCATTTTGTTTTTTTGTTTTTTAACCATTTCTCTATTAAAAACTAAACAAATCTATCTACTCTTATTAAACGAGCAAAAATTGTTTATATAGATATATATTTGTATCTTAGTTCTATTTTCAAAACGGATCTACCGATTTTGATGAAACAAATTTTATTAACAAGTTTTGAGGATGAGAAAACGATCTGGCTAGGTCTGGACCTCGACAAATTTCATCTTAATTGATCTTTTCTTAATTAAAGTAATTATTTAAAGATTAAAATGTCAATAAAAAAGTTTGTTTAC
This sequence comes from Forficula auricularia, assembly GCA_024734495.1. Classification (NCBI taxonomy): domain Eukaryota; kingdom Metazoa; phylum Arthropoda; class Insecta; order Dermaptera; family Forficulidae; genus Forficula; species Forficula auricularia. The sequence goes on along the minus strand of JALMQS010000852.1, from coordinate 1,474,993 downwards.
ATTTTTTTCAATTATCTTTTATTTTTAATTGTTTTTTTAATTTTAAAACCCACTAATACTTTAAAGCAAATATTGTTATATATTAGAATTAGCCAATTTAATTGATTAAAATTCCTCTTATTAAAAAACACGGACTAAAAATATTATCGCAAGCTAGAAGATCAAGTACAGTCGATGGTGGGGGAAGTAATCTCCGAAATCGAAGCCTACTTCATGTAAAAAATTGCTTCAATAAAATTATTATTTATTTAATTAAAAAAAATAATTAAACGGAATTTATTTATATACTTATATACACATAATCTGTGGACCACTAGAAATCTAGAAATACAAAACTGGGTGCGGGGTGGGGGTCGATGTGGGTGGAAAAGGAGGTGAGGGGTGCAGTTGTGGGGATCCGGGGGGTGGGGCGAAATGCGGGGTTTGGCTGGGATGGGGCGGAGTGGGGGTAGGGGTGCAGTGGTTTTTTGGGCGGGTGGGGGGTGGTCCAGGGTGCGTTTACTATATATTTGTATTTTTTTTAATTTGGTTACCCTGCATCGCTCGGTTGCTCCAGGTACTGAAAATGACGAGAGAAGGAGCTACACCAAAAAGGTGTATCCCCTAAAGGCCTGGGTTGGCGCCTCCATCGTGAAAAGAAGAAGAAAGGGAATTTTATGGGCTGGGCAGGGGTCGAAGGTATCTGTGAATACGGGTCTTAAACAGCTAAAGGTTATAAGACGCGGGGAAGATGGTGGTTCCCGTCTCTGGAGGTCATAGGGATAAAAGAGTTGGCGAAAGCGCTTGCTCATGTTATCCAATTTGACATCGAAGGGGTGCTGAGCGTTCGAAAACCGCGTGTTTCTCGTAAATAGGGCTTTGGGGGGGGGGGGGGTAATTGATTTCAGCTCGACTGAACAGACACCGTGATAGTATCTGTAGTACAGGGAAAGGGCAGAAACGGTTGTTCGGTGAGCCAGGGAGTCGAGTGAGCTGGTTAGAGCCGGGTCTCCTATTAGTTTAATTGCTCGTTTCTGAATCGCATCCAGTGTAGCAAGAGAATGCTTGGAGGCACCCCTCCACAGATGAGAGCCATATTCGAGACAGGGACGAATTTGAGCCTTATACAGTATAAGAAGTTGACTGGGAGTATAACAGCGTCTAGAACTAAATAGGAGACCAAGCTTGCGCGCTGCAGCTTTAGCAGTGGTTGAGATATCGTCATTCCATGAATGGTCAGACCCTAGAGTTACGCCTAGCATTGAAATTTTATCCCTTAATTCCAGTGAGTTTGAATCGAATGATATGTTTTATTGTTGGGCATGGCTAAATGCCTTAGGCCCAAGCAAAATAAATAAATAAATAAAATGAAAAACACATCAATACTGCATTAAGATCCGTTGACAGTGTAAAATTGCAAAATGTGTCCAACGAACTTGATTACAGATGTTTCTTGTGTTACGAAAGGTTTACACACTCAAACATTTTAAACTGAAAAAAAACTTGAAATATATATAGTACACCCCCCGTGGACCCCCCGTCTGAAACCACGCACCTCGCCCCAACCACTGTATCCCCACCGCCACTCCCGCTCCGCCCCACTGCACCCCACCCCCGGACCCCCCACAACTACATCCCAGCTCCTGCACCTCCCACAACCACCGCACCACACAATTTGCCATATTGACAAACATTATAAAAAAAATAAATAGGAAAATAATAATAAAAAAAAATAATCGTATAGGATCTGAAATAAAAACATAAAATTAAATAAGATTTGTTTCCAAATTATATAAAAAAAAGCCACTTCAACCACTCTATTTGTAAACACACCTGTTTTGTTATGAATCTACCTGTAATATTATGATTTAGACCAGACCTAGCCAGATCGTTTTCTCATCCTCACAACTTGTTAATAGAGTTGGTTTCATCAAAATCGGTAGAGCCGTTTTCAAAATAGAACTAAGATACAAATATATAAATATATACAATTTTTGCTCCTTTAATAATAGTAGATAGATAGATAGTGCAGTGAAAATAGGAGTGAGTGCTCATTCTTGAGAACTATCGCAGAATAGGCCGATCGAAACGTCGTAGTTATATTGAATTATTTGTTCGTGTTCAATAAATAATTATAATTAATTATGTGTGATTTAAATAAAATTTCAACTCTTAAGTGGTTGAAGTGTATATTTTTCTTAATTTTTATAAAATCTAGTTACAGTCCAATACCATATATTCTAATTTTTTAATGAATTTCTAGGTTTCTTTTAAAACAATTGCCATGGCAATTTGCAGCTGGCGAAAGTGGCAAAGTCGTTGCTATTCTTCAAGAGAGTTTATTAGAAATACGAACAACAAGAGATGAATATTCTTCAATAATTGGAAAAGCTATACGTATGTACAAGTACTATACATAAATCGGTACTTAGGTATTAACGCCACCGCAGCTACAGATTTGGCGGTTTTTTAAGCGCCGCTACTGACGACCGATTCTTTTAAAAATGAATATTAATTAAAAAATAATTAGTAAATTCCCTAAAAAATTCGAATATGTAAAAGTCGGTTCGGTTAAGATATATTCAGTTCGGATCGTATATCTTCATTTAGTTAGCCAAGCTAATAGCCTAAATGCCAGCCCGAAATGAAGATATACGAGCCGAACTGAATATATCTTCCAAAGTTTGTTCGGGAACCCATTTTTACTTTACCATACAGGGTATGGTCAAGTATTGTAATCGTTCATGAAAAAAGTGGGTTTTTTTCTTCTTTTTTTTCGAAATATCTCAAAAACGGCTGAAACTATTTTGATTAAAAAAATTGAGCTAATCCATGGCATTTCGGTCTACAAAAAAGCTCTAATAAGTGAACATCGAAAAAATTATATTTTTCGTGATAATAATTGTTTTGTCAAAATGTCTGTTAGTTAGTCTGTCTCTCTGGTTGTCTGTTAGTCTGTGAGTTACCAAATTTTTGTGGACGAGTTAGCTCAAAAACTAGTTTGAATATCAAAACCAAATTTCACATGTAGTTTTGGTCCATTGAGATTAAGAGCTGATTAGATTTTGGTGCATATCGACCCAAAATTAAGGGGGTGGAGGGGGGGGGGGTTAAAAATGAAAAATCCAGGCCATTTGAGCAAACTCAACCAAATCTTGTATACATAATCAGTGGGACCCCAAACGTCTAAAAATGCAAAAACTAACGGCCCAATATGGGGAGGGGGTCAAAAATTGAAAATCTTGGCCATTTACCAAACTCAACCAAATTTTGTATACATAATCAATGAGACCCCAGAAGTCTAAAATTGCAAAAACTAACCCCCTCCTCTACATGATTATAAATAATTTTATTAAATATAAGTGTGTATGGCCACATCAGAACACGTCAGCTTATTTTATCTAAATGAACCGAGATGATGAATAGAACCGAACCTATTAAAAGTTCTAAAAGTGAAAATTGCCAACGCCCTCTGACAATTTGAGACATCACAGTCCATAAACTCAATTTCAGTTCATTGTAGTTTAAAATTTTATTTTTAGCTGCGGTGTTGTTAATACGTAAGTACCCATAAATCTATAATAAAAAAAGAAGTATACAAGATATAAAACTTGTCATATTTAAACGTGTATAATATTGATTCATTTAATTTGCCTCTATACAGGGTGATTGATCGGTCTGTCCTCTCTTTATAACTCTTTTATTTTAAGTCAGAGAGAAAAACTCTTCAAATATAATTTATATGATATATTATTCTCTATCTACGTACCATATGCATTTGTATACAAGGTGCTCCGTTTAAGCGCAACAATATGTAACTTTATAATGGGTGAAATAAAAAGTTCTGAGCCTTTTCCGTTAGATGGCTTTAATGAGCCATATCTCACGATGTATAGGTCGCATCTGTTCATTCTTTTTTGCGATTTAAAGGTGACATAACGCTTTAAAAAAAGTTATTTGACAGTTTTGTGTTTGGTGAAGCCAGTTGTGTGTTGGAGCATTCCAAAATGTGGTAAAAAAAGAGAAAATTCGATACATTCTTCAGTACCACTACAACCAAGGGGAAAAATCCTAGCAGGCGACCAAAAAAAATTTGTGCTGTTTATGGACCCAATACAGTATTGAATGCTACAACAAAGTGGTGGTTCCAACGATTCCGTTCTGGTAATATGGACGTCGAAGATGAGACACGCTCTAGGCCAATCGTCGAAAAAGTCAATAAAATCATGGAAATTATCGAGTCGGACCAGCATGCGAGCACTTATTCTATTGCCCAGGAACTGAAGATTAGCCTGAAAACCGTTTATAACCATTTGCATAAGGCTGGTCTCAAGAAGAAACTCGATGTATGGATGCCACACGAATTGACGCAAAAGAAACTTTTAGACCGAATTGATGCTTGCGATTTTTTGCTGAACCTATTGGGATGGTGACTGGCGATGAAGAACGGGTCACATTCGATAACAACATGCAAAAAGATCGTGGTCCAAGCGGTTTGGGATTGGAAGGGAATCATCCACTATGAAGTGCTCCCATCGGGTCAATTACACAATTCGGACCAATACTGTCAACAACTGACCAGATTGAAGCAGGCGATCGACGAGAAGCAGCCAGAATTGGCCAATAGAAAGGGTGTTGTATTCCATCAAGTGGACGCCAGGCCGCACACATCGTCAAAGACGCGTCAGAAGCTGCCTTGCAGCTAGTTTATATATAAAATATAGAATTAAATATTGTAACTAGAGATTTCAATTCAACGTGGAGTACGGCAGGGGTGCGTTTTATCACCACTTTTGTATAACATATACTCCGAAGAAATTTTTAACAAAACACTCTATGACTCAACAAAGGGAATCCTGGTAAATGGGATAAGGATAAACAATATTAGGTTCGCGGATGACGCAGTGGTATTTGCGGACAGTCTGGAAGATCTACAGAGCATGATGAACGACCTCTCGATGCACAGTATGGAATATGGAATAGAAATAAATATAACCAAAACCAAATACATGGTAATAAGCAAAAATCCACCACAACCTGGAATGTTGACCATAAATAATAAAATAATTGAGAAGGTAGAAACAACCACATATTTGGGAAGTACGGTCAAAGAGAATTGGGACCATTCTGTTGAGATCCGCTGCCGAATAGAAAAAGGTCGAAGCACTTTCATCAGAATGTCGGGCCTGTTCAAGTGCCGTTTCCTTAATTTGCCAACTAGAGTACGACTCCTCCGATGCTACGTGTTCCCAGTGCTTCTGTATGGAGCTGAGACATGGACGGTTACAGAAGCAGCTAGTAAAAGATTGGACGCATTTGAAATGTGGCTATATCGAAGAATTTTGAGAATCCCTTGGACAGCCCATGTTACAAATAAAAATGTGTTACAACGCCTAAATAAAGAAATGGAAATCATGACTACAATCAAGGCAAGAAAACTGGAATATTTGGGACACATAATGAGAAATAAGGAACGATATGGGCTCCTTCAGCTTGTACTACAGGAGAAGGTAATGGGAAAGAGAGGACCGGGCAGAAGACGCATCTCTTGGCTTAAAAACCTAAGAACTTGGTTTGCTACTTCCACTACGGGTGTATTTAGAGCCTCAGTAAATAAAATTATAATTGCCAGAATGATCGCCAACGTCCGGTAACGGACAGGCACTAGAAGAAGAAGAACTAGAGATTGTTGTTAATTTTTCGTTTCTAAATAAATAATAATTTAATGATTAAATACATGCATAAATATTTTTTTAATTGTTTTTTTATTTTTCTTCAGTTCCTCGTGATGGATATCCTCAGTGGCGTCGTATGGTCTGGAGCCCTGATTGTTCCATGCTTGCCATTAGTCAAAGCAATGGACAAGTCTCTTGCTATGACCTTTTGGGCAGCTGTTTGTTTACCATCGCACCGGTCCACGCGGAAGATCCTAGCCCTCAAGATTCGCTCAGCACTTTACTATTCATTAATACACGAGTTAAAAATCTTAAATGGTATTAATTACACACTTTTTAATCATATTTTAAAATAATTCTATTAAGTTGTTTCATTTTAAATTATAAAAAAAAAATCAATTTTTTTTTAAGTGCTTCTATTTTGATTACAATTAAATATACACCGGCCCCTTTTTTACATTGGGCACTCTGGGCAAGTGCCCAGGGCCTCGCGATCCCTCAGGGCCTGTTCTAGGGTTTTGAGCGCCCCGGGAAAAACAAATTTTAGCGCTCTTTTATACAACAATATACAAATTTGCTACAAATTAAAAAAAAAATTAGCAAAATAAGGAAAATTTTAATCAAAATTAATAAAGAATAATTTAAAAAATATATTTATTTAAAAAAATAATGCAATTAAAAATTAAATAAATAAATAAAATGTATGCCAATCAAAGTAAATATGTACCTATCATAGAGTAATATAGAGTGGAAGGCTCCATAAGGAGCCAATGTATTTTAGCGTATACGAGTTACAGAGCTCTCTGGTGAGTCCAGGGCGAAACCATTGGGCAATAAAATGGCGGTAACCGCTCTCTTCGGGGCAAATTTTGGTGACATTATCAAGATGAAAAAATTCCCGGGTGAGTTTTTTTATCTTGAGACAGCCTTATAACTCAAAAACAGTGCATTATATGAAAAAAAGATTCAAATAAAAGTTTATTTATATCAGGGGGAAACTAAACTACGCTATTGTTGGTCCACCTAGAACAAGCTTTCAAGGGTATTTCGAGGTCAAGTTCTGTTTTTTAAATGGAAACCTATTTGTTTCTGTACATATTCTGAATCTACAAAAAAAAAAAACTGAACAACTTTTATTAGAACTATTTTTTTATACGACATCAAATAACGTATTTTTCGCCGTATAAGACGCACCGGCATATAAGACGCACCCAATTTTAAAGGAGGCAAATCTAGAAAATGGTGGGCTTTTGTATTTGCCGTATAAGACGCAGGCACTTTTTCCCCCCGATTTTGGGGAGAAAAAGTGCGTCTTATACGGCGAAAAATACGGTAATACAAAATATTAAATCAATTATATCAAAAAAAACAAATTATAAAAATTATTTTTAACAATCATTTAACGATCAAATATTTAATTATTAAATAAATAATTTAATAATAATTAGTAATTTAATAATTTTCCGACACTGTTCTGAGACATTCCAGAGTGTATCGCAAGTCTTCTGGATGAATTCCAGTTCCAATTTCGTTATTTTTTTAAACAGATTTTACAACACGATAAAATGAAGTTTAGGAGGGTTTATTCCTATCAGGAAAAAATCCGGCATCCATTTCAATGGCTACCCCTAACACTTCTTCCACATTCACTATAAATTAAGACTATTTCAAATCAGTCTTCAACAAGAAATGCTCTATTTTTATTATAGTAATAACTATCTACTGAATTGACACGTGACATAAACTTTTTTAAACTCAGGAATTTTAACTAGCTCTATTAAGTAGAAAATAATCTCTTAAATTCGTGTACCTACGTATAATGAAGATTTAAGATCATTATAAACACTTATTTTCTTTCTTGTGACTTTTCGATTTAATAATTATTTTTTTAATAATTAAATATTTAATCATTATTATTTGATAATTAAGTTGAATAATTGTTAAAAATAATTATTAGTATTTTTTTTGAGAACTAATTGATTTAATATTTTTTATTATTTGATGTCATATAAAAAAATAGTTCTTATGAAAGTTGTTCAGTTTTTTTTGTAGATTAAGTAGACGTATAGAAAAATATAGGTTTCCATTTAGAAAACAGAACTTGACATTGAAATACCCTTGAAAGCTTGTTCTAGTTCGACAAAGAATAGCGTAGTTTAGTTTCCCCCTCGATATAAACAAACTTTTATTTGAAACTTTTTTCCATATAATGCACTGTTTTTGAGTTGTGGGACTGTCTCAAGATAAAAAAACTCACCCGGTATAATACAGTAGAACCTTGTTTATCCGAACTAACTGGGACCAAAGGCAAACCAGATAATCCGGATATATGGGTAATAAAAACAAAACAAATCCTTAAATAACTGAATTTGAATTTATTATGATAAAAAAAAACATGTTCCGACACAATTAAAGCGATTTTTTGGTGAAATTATAATTACAATCTTGCTATCAGAATTAAAAATTATTATCTATGTGAACATTTATTAAAATAAAAATTTCTACAAATCCGATCCGGAGAGCCGAAGGTTTTACTGTATTCTGTTATTATTGAGGAATCGAAACGTCGACTATAAAAAAAATGGTTTTGCCTTTTATAACTCATTTTCTTATATATTTCTATCAGTTATAAAACTTGACATCTTAAAATTCTTATTTTTTATAGGGCTTATGAATTGGTCCTCGTGGATTACCATGGGGAATTACGTTCCTATTTGGTCTCTTCAACAGATGGTTACCAAATGAGCCATAAACATTCCTTAGAGACCTTGAGCTGGAATGCTGCTGCTGTTTCAGCCGTGATTTACAATCCTAAGCACAATCTCTTAATCACTGCAAGGCCACCTGATAGGAACATTAGTGGACATTTAAAGGTATAGTACCTGGCCACCGAGCGATGCTCGACAACTTTTTGATTCAGTAAAAAGTTATATATTAATTTTATTTTTAATTTAAAATTCTGATAAAAGCCACCCCGTCACTGCACCCCACCCCCATACCACCCCCGCTACGCCCTTGGACCTCCGTCCCGTACCACCCCTGCACAACCACCCATGTACACTGCACCCTCGATATGCCCCTGGACCCCCACCCCCAAGCCCCACACTTCGCTCCACCCCGGACCCCCACCTCCTGCACTTCCACCGCCGCAACCAGTTTTTGCATTTCTAGTTTTCTAGAGGCCCACAGATTATAGGTATATAAATAAATAAATTCCGTATAATTATTCTTTTTAATTAAATAACAATTTATAATAATCAATTAAATAGGCAAATTCTAATATATATAATATTTATTATTAACTCTTTGTGGGACTTAAAGCTCGAATTTATAATCAATTAAATTGTTTAATTTTAATATATGTATTAATATTTGCTATAAAGTATTAGTGGGTTTTAAAATTAAAAAAACAATTAATAAATAAAAGATAATTGAAAAAAATGTAAACAAACTTTTTTATTGAGGTTTTCATCTATCACTAATTACTATAATTAAGAAAAGATCAATTTGACCCCCGGGGTAGGGACAAATTTAAAAATAATAAATAGTATCGTAAATGGCTTATGGCTAGAAAGGCCGAAAAGCCAAAAAAAAAGAAGAAAGAAAAGATCAATTAAGATGAAATTTGTTTCATCAAAATCGGTAGAGCCGTTTTCAAAATAGAACTAAGATATAAATATACAAACAAATATATAAATAAATATATATACAATTTTTGCTCGTTTAATAAGAGTAGATAGATAGATAAATATAGTCCTTATTTCCCTATAACTACTTTAATAATTTAATCGATGGACATAACCAATCAAAATAACTATCTTTTAATATTTTTTTATTATTGATTCTATTATTTTAGAGCTGGGGCAGTGGAATGGGCCTATTTGCTTGGCGACTGCTTAATGATGATCCCTATTATAAATTAGCTGTAGATTTGGATGAAGAACAAGCTATTCAATCTGCTCAACGAAGTCTCTGGAATTGGGTGCCACCCATACGATCCCCTCCACAACAGGTCATTTCTTAATTGTATATTTAATATAGAAAAATTATTAAAAAAAAAAAAATGTTTTCATTTACAGAGCGTTATATTTAAAATGCAAATTTCTCCAAATGGCCAATTCCTTGTTTGTTTGCACACCTGTGGAAGTATATCCGTTTGGCATTTACCCTCCCTCAGGTAAATTAATATTTGAGATTAATGTTTGGATAACAAAAAGGGGTTTAGTAAATGGTTTTACTTTATCCAATGCGAAGCATGAGTAAAGTTAAGGAATCGGTCTCGCACCATGCGCGACTTCAAAGGGTCCTCAGGTAAAGACTACGGAACCCATGGTCTCAAACAAAGTCACAAATTGAAGTATTCAATCAGGTTGAATTTTAGCACATGACGGTTTGGCCAAAAATTACATGGGGTCCTAGGCCCTTATAGACCGAGAGCTACTGACCATTTTGGAAGCTGATTTCAAAACCCAAATAACATATCCAATTATGTAGTGTGATCAGAACACACCCCGAAAGTCAAATTCTTACTCACCAAATTGAGTCGTTTTTAAGGGTAATCGACTCCTGAAGGTGTCAACCGTAAAATCACCTCATTGATTATAACTCCTAAACTGTTTAATCTACGGCAAATTCCATCAGAAGCAAAATTGTAGAAAATTTAATCTTTGTCATTTTTGTTTAAAAAAATTAAAAAATTACCAACCAAACTGGGGGGAGGGTCAAAAATGAAAGTTCTGGGCCTTTCGTCCAAACTTAACCAAATTTCGTATACATATTCTATGGACCCTCAGAAGGCTAGAAATGCAAAAATTGACCACCCAATTTTTTTTTTTTTTTTTGGGGGGGGGGGTTGTAGGGTCAAAAAATGAAAATCCAAGTCCTTGTACCAAACTCAACCAAATTTTGTATACATATTCTGGGGACTCCCAGAAGGATAGAAATGCAAAAACTAAGTTAAGTTTGATACAAGGTCCTAGATTTTCATTTTTTGACCCCCATTTTAAGAGGTTAGTTTTTAGCCTTCTGAGGGTCCACAGAATATGTATACGAAATTTGGTTGGGTTTGGTCGAAAGGGCTAGAGTTTTCATTTTTGACCCTCCCCCCTTATTTTGGGTGATTATTTTCAAATTTTTTTCAAACAAAAATGTCAAAAATCACATCCTCTACAATTTTGCTTCTAATGGAATTTGCCGTTGAATAAACAGTTTAGGGCAGTGGTGCCTAACCTTTTTTGTCCGCGGGCCGGATTCAATATGACATAGGATCTCGCGGACCGGATTCTTTTTATAATTGTATATCTTAGAGGCACCTTTAATTAAAAAACGCAACATTTTCAATGAATTCATGAATATTTTTGTGCTGATTCATTTTTTTTTTTTTTTTCAAAATATTTGTAAATTTAATGAAAATATTACGTTATTAAATTAATAGTGCGGCTAAAATATACAATCCTATATAAAATAATAAAATATAAAATTTCTGTGCTTGTCTAATTTGTCCTCGCATTTAAATAAACGTCAAATTATCCGACAACAAGACCAATTTGAACTATATCAAGATTGTCAGTGACACTAAAAATATTGATGTTCATAAAAAATGTAGAAATTTTTGATTTTAATTATCAATATGATTTATAATTTTTTTAGATATTTTACAAAAAATACATATTTAGTGTCAACTTGCTCGCGGGCCGGATTGAGCCTCTTCGCGGGCCGTAGGTTGGGCACCGCTGGTTTAGGGGTTATATTTGTAATCAATGAGGGGATTTTACGCTATTTTTGATATCTTCAGGGGTCGAAATCAGCACACCAAATAAGACAGGAATTAGATAAAATTATTGAAAAAGTTTTTTCACCGTTGGCCTGGTGTTATTTTTAAACGAATAAAATTCATTCATATTTATTACATTTTTCAGATTATTCAAACATTGGAATTTAGAAGAGCAACCCGATTACAATGCTAGGAATAATATAGCAATTGAGCGGAATAAACGAAACGTCATTAATATCACTGACTATTATCCCGTTGATGTCAATTGGTGGTCGAATTCGGTATTTTATTTTCTAATTTCAAATTTTTTACTTATTAGTCAAATTTTGTATTTTTTACAATATCTATTAATTTTCATAAGGCTGTAATTATTGCAAGAAATTCAGGAGCTGTGAGTGTTTGTGCTGTAAATAATAATTTACAAAATCTTCTTGGAGAATCGCCTGTTTTTCTTGCCGGTCAACCTCAAATCTCTGCATTATATGTTACCAGAGGATTCCTATCGCTTGAATGTGAAATCTTAATAACATCTAAGAGAAGAACACATAATACACAAGATGAGCTGCTCAATGACTCGGATTCGGTAAGGAAACAATATTAGAAATCAATCAAATATTAATATATTTTTTTATTTTAAAACGGAAAAGATTCATATTAATATAAATATTGTACTGCTTATTATCTATATAAAATTAAGATCTTATCTGTACATTGCTCCAAATCACGCCAAATTTTGGTTACACACGTTTCAAGCAAAGTTATGAACGAAAACACCCTCAACAAAATTCCTGTATGTCTGTCTATCTGTATGTTTCCGTGGTTTCCGAAACGTTGCTCACGATTAAGGTAAAAACGGCTGAGTGGATTATTATGAAATTTCATATTTACATCAGATGTCTTCTAACTTACATTCATAGCTATATAACGTTTTGATATTTTGACCCCAAAAGGGGGTTTGGGGGGGGGCGCACGAATGAAAATTATCAAATAACTCCTAAATTATTAACCCTACGGCAAATTTTATTATACGTTGTAGGTGATGTTATTTCTAACAGATTATGTATACAAAATTTGGTTGAGTTTGCTCCAAGGGCAAGAATTTCCATTTTTCACTCCCCGCCCCTTTTTGGGTATTTTTTTGAGGGAATGTTCTAACTTTTTGTTTAAAAAAAATCCCCTTTCGTGACGGACCATTGTCAAAAATGCAAAAACAGGCAAAAAAATCTCATTTTTTCGCGGTTTTTGCTTATAACTTGAAAACTATCAATTTTTCGTAAACAATTCTGCATTTCTTAATAATGTTATTTCAAGTTGAAAGTGTCAGAATTTGGAACATTTACTACATATTTAAACCTATGAAACTTTGATACTCACGTGTATGCCATTATCAAAAGGATTTAAGAAATTTTATTAATGATTGTTTTTATGTTTTGTTCTGTTATTTTAGGAGGAGCCAGGAGATATCGAGGTGGAAGATGAAGTTACAGATGACGAAACTCCGCCAACTATATTTAGTATGAGTACAGCTTTATTACAATCTGCTATGTACATGATTACTGATAATGAACGATTTCAACCTCCAAAAAAACGGCCGAAACTTTTATATAAAACATACCGACTGCTTGGTCTTAAAAATACAACTCCTGAAGAGCTATATTCTCGTAAGGTGAATATTTAAAGGAAAAAAGACTTAATGACAATCCGATAAATGTACTGTCTACTAATATTATACCGGGTGAGTTTTTTATCTTGAGACAGTCTTATAAGTCAAAAGCAGTGCATTATATGAAAAAAATTTCAAATAAAAGCTTATTTATATCAAGGGGGAAACTAAACTAAGCTATTGTTTGTCTAGCTAGTACAAGCTTTCAAGGGTATTTTGAAATCAAGTTCTGTTTTTTAAATGGAAACCTATGTTTCTGTACATATTCTGAATATAGAAAAAAAAACTGAACAACTTTTATTAGAACTATTTTTTTATATGTCTCTTTTTAGTGATGTTATTAATAGTGATCCTATCATCAGAACTTGACCAAATTAATATTGCACCATCCCTAAGATACCACCTTTCCAATAAAAAAAGAATCATCGAAATCGGTTCATAAACAAAGAAGTTAGTCCTGAACAAACCTAACAAAAAAGGTCTAATACCTATGAAAAAAAATGGGACCAATCGGAAGGTAGACTGGACCCAATGCAAATTTTTTTTAAAATCGGTCCACAATTGCCTGAGATATGAGGTAACATAGGTACAAAAAAAAATTCAGTCGAATAGAGAACCTCCTCCTTTATTTGAAGTCGGTTAAAAATAAGTGTTTATAATGATCTTAAATCTTCATTATACGTAGGTACACAGATTTAAGAGATTATTTTCTACTTAATAGAGCTAGTTAAAATTCTTGAGTTTAAAAAAGTTAATTTCTCGTGTCAATCCAGTAGATAGTTATATTGTATTACTATAATAAAAAAAAATAAAAAAATCAGTCGAATAGAGAACCTCCTCCTTTTTTAAAGTCGGTTAAAAAATGGAGTATTTTTTGTTGAAGACTGAATTGAAATTGTCTTAATTTATGGTGAATGTGGAAGAAGTGTTATGGAGCTGCCATTGAGATGGATGCCGAGCGTTTTCCTGATAGGGATACACACTCACAAGCTTCATTTTATCGTGTTGTAAATCTGTTTAAAAAAAACAAGAAATGTAAAGGCTACGAATAAACTGAATCAGGCCAAAATAAGGAAATTCGAATTGGAATTCATCCAGAAGACTTGCGATACACTCCGGAATGTCTCAGAATAGTGTCAGAAAATGATTAAATTATTAATTATTATTAAATTATTTATTTAATAATTAAATGTTTGATCATTATTATTTGATAATTAAGTTGAATAATTGTTAAAAATAATTATTAGATTTTTTTTGACATATAATTGATTTAATATTTTTCATTATTTGATGTCGTATAAAAAAATAGTTCTTATGAAAGTTGTTCAGTTTTTTTTCTAGATTAAGAATATGTACAGAAACATATAGGTTTCCCTTTAAAAAACAGAACTTGACCTCGAAATACCCTTGAAAGCCCGTTCTAGGTCGACAAACAATACCGTAGTTTAGTTTCCCTAAGTTAAACTTTTATTTGAAACTTTTTTTCATATAATTCACTGTTTTTGAGTTATAAGACTGTCTCAAGATAAAAAAACTTATAAATTAGTTAATTTTTGTATATGTAAGTTACCTAATAATTAAAAAACAACTGCTTCAATCTCAACCAACTTTTAAGACCTTAGGAAATTAGAGTTTATTGTATTAAATTACTCTACATGAAATTTATAGTGGCTCAAATTGGGGAAACAGTGTTCTAAAAAAAAAAATTATAACCCCAAAAAGGCAGAAAAACAGAAATTCTCTAGGTCTGGAGTGATACCTATTTAAAAGATCATGTAAATATTTAATAAAAAATTCATATATGGGGATTCAAAATAAATAAATATTTTATATTTCTAAGCTCATTTGACGGAAAAAGATTAAAAATTATAAAATCTGAAAACTAAAATTCACCAAATATGTGAATATTTTACCAGGGACTCGTGGGGGGATAGGTCTATACTAAAATCACTATCAATATTCGTTAGGGAAACCAAAATAGGAAGAGAGCTTGGCGGAGCCACCACCCTCACTATTTTATAATAGATAGAACATTTCGAGATTGGATGTTTTAGTTTTATTTAATCTTTTATGAAGGCTGGTCGATTTGAACAGAAACCAAGTTAATATTTCTAAAAAATATAACGTTTCTTGCAAATTTGTTATATTATTCAACTTTCCTTCAGTTCACTGAGAAATTATTTAATTTTATATAGTCAGAACATTGAGTGGTAAATTTCTTTATGAAATAGTAGTGTAAAATTTATGTGGGATCTGTACTCTTCACTAATCCCTGTCGTGTGGGTTCACTTGTGGCCTGTTGCGTTATGTGTCTAGGGGTTTATCAAATAAAAGGTTCACTTAAGATAAAATATTTATTGACAGGTATAATATTCTATATACAGGTTTAATTAACACTTTCACTTGAAGGGCGTTAATTATAAAAGGTGTAATCGTTAATTGTAAATCGTTAAACGTTTGAGAGACTCACGTTATTCGTTAAGCGGAAGGGGTTTATGGGGGGGGGGGGGGGGGGAGAATGTATATAAGGTGCCCGATGTATATAAGATCTACTTTTTATTATCTCGAAAGTGTGTCGCGATCGAATTGTCCAAGCGGGGGGGGGGGGGGGGGGGCGTCTCCCTCCCCCACACACACATAGAACTTTATTTCCAATTTTAAACAATATATGTTTTTTTTCAAATTTTTTTACAAATTTCATATCTCATATTTTAAGTTCATTAAAATAAAAATAAAAATTGTTAGAAATTCCCTGTCGATTTGGCCGCCGTTTTTTGGCCTCTGCGTGCGACGCACGTGTTGCACTCCCGCCAGGCACGGGCCTCTATGGGGGAGGCGGTCACCCCCCCCCTGGATCTGCCCTTGATCGTGTCGTTATACGTTTGAATCTGTTCGTTGTCTTGTCTGATCGTTGACTGTTTGTCAGTCAGTTTGCAAGTGCTAGGCTTTGACATTATTCCGTAAGGGTGGGAGAAGAAATATCACGTGACAGTAAATGGAAAATTCCATACATTAGTTAATAACAATATTTGGAGAATTCACATCCTTGTTATCACTTGAATTTATGATGTATTTCCTCTATAATCTCAGAGAGGGTCCATGGGTTACTTGAAAGGGCGGGAGACCTTACTTGCAATTGGGGTTGCTTGTCGGGGCGGAAGTCACTTGACCATTAAATCTGGTTTACAGATGAGCGTAATTAAAAAATTTATTGTTAAGATTTCAAACCTACATTTATGAAATTTATTTTTGAGTTACATTTTGGGGCCAGTAAAATTATTACCAGAGTTGTGCCCTTTTCGAATATAGTAGGTGTAGGGAAGCTTTTAGATTTCATTTATATGAAAAAGTGTATTTGTCGAAATATGCGAGATCTGCCCATATTCAATTATACTTGATAATATCAATTTTTTTTTAATATTCTTTATTGTCTCATTGAGAGACGTTTCGACAACGATGTGCCATCATCAGTCTCACAGACAATCTTACACAAACTCACAACAACCCCAAAAAATAATTTATTCTACTAGCAATCAAAATATATTCATTCAAGTGCTTTGATGGTTCTTTGTCTAATACCTATATTATAGAGAAATTTACCACCCAAAGTTCTGACTATATAAAATTCTTATATTGTATTTATAAAATCAATTTTCTTTTGTTTTATGTCTTAGATTGATAATGAAGAATACGCCGAAGCTTTGGCTCTTGCCCGGGCCTACAACCTTGACTGTGATTTGGTCTATCAACGGCAATGGCGAAATAATAAAGTATCTATTGCTACTATAAACGATTATCTTGTAAGTATTATTGTTTCTTGTATTAATTGGCGAAGTTACGGACCAGAAGGAAATACTCAATTTCTTCAATTTTGCATGAAATTGAAGGTTTTATTTAACTACTTGGAATAAACCGAATGTTTTCTACATTTGATTCAATCGCGAATCTAATGATAAGGGTTATGGTCCAGACTTAATACTTTATTATTATTAGTTATTGGTCCAGACTTAATACTCCGCAGACTCTAATAGCGTAATCCGCAGTAGTCTCGCGAGATAAAAATATATTGTTCAAATCAGCGCGGTCAAAATAATTCTCGTTGACGTATCAATTATTAATTGGTGATCCATCCGAATGTCTACCGGCCTATACGCGAAATGACGTTGGATTGTAGCTAAGTGGATCACATCTTTTTCTCTCTTGGTCCAGACTTAATACTCCGCAGACTCCAATAGCCTAATCCGCAGTAGTCTCGCGAGATAAAAATATCTTTTTCAAATCAGCGCGGTCAAAATAATTCTCGTTGACGTATCAATTATTCTTTGATATATTAATGAGAAAAATTATAAAATTTATTACACGTAGAATAATCGCCGTTTTGTTCGATAACTTGTTACCATTTTGAAGGTAATTCCATTATGCCTCTCTCATAGAAGCCCTTGGCAAAAAACTTGGACAGTCGATTTTCACAAGCCTCTCTTGAGGCCAGTTTTGTACCATCAAGAAAATTTTGCAAATGCTTGAAAAAGTGATAATCGCTTTGTGCCAGGTCTGGCCTATACGGTGGGTGCAATATAACCTTCCACCCAAGCTCTCGGAGCTTCTGGCGCATCGTTAACGATGTGTGCGGTCTGGCGTTGTCTTGATGGAACACAACACCCTTCCTATTGGCCAATTCTGGCCGCTTCACCTTGATCGCCTTCTTCAATCTGGTCAGTTGACAGTATAGGTTCGAATTAAGTGATTGGCCCGAGGGAGCAACTCATAGTGGGTGATTCTCTTCTAATCCCACCAAACACACACATATGACCTTCTTGGCCGTTAATCCGGGCTTGACGATCGTTTGGGCTTGGACCACGATCTTTTCTGCCTGTTGTTCTCGTATGTGACCATCACCATCGCTTCAGCAAAGAATCGCAGGCATCAAATCGACTGTCCCAGTTTTTTGCCAATAGGGACAAGGGCTTCTATGAGAGAGGCATAATAGAATTCCCTTCAAAATGGCAACAAGTTATCGAACAAAACGGTGCATATTTGACCTAAATCAGATCATTCTATGTTAAATAAAACCTTCAATTTCATGCAAAAATAATGGATTTATTTTTACCTACACCTATTATTTAAAACTGATTATGGAACTCTACGATAATAATTAATAATATATTAAGATTTATAACGAGGTGTTTGAAGCCCAATGAACTGGTTTTCGGTTCTGGAAAAATCTGAATCAATATCAACATCTAAAGAAATAATAAAGAATATAAATATTTTTCCAAAAGAAAAAGGTATAAAAATTTTTCCAGAACCGAAAACCAGTTCATTGGGCTTCAAGCACCAAATCTTAATATAGTGATTGCCATTCAAGCATTGAAATTGATAATAATAATTAAAGGAATCGTAGGGAGTTGGACAAGACTTTAAATTAAATTAAATACAAGTTTTGATTAAATATGCCATACGTTTCGTTGCTGTTTTGCAACTTCCTCAGTGGCTCATTTATTAAACTTATTTGTCAGGATTTTTAACTAAGAGAAAAAACATTTCAAACAGTATTCTTTTTTCTATCACAATTCATTCAATTCATCAAATAACATAAAATATAAACCTTTTAAACAAAGTAATTGTTTTCTGTCAAAAAACTAAAAGAATCAAATTGAACAAAGAAATTTTTTTTTATTATTATGTACTAAGCTATCATTAAGAAGACTACCTACGATTCCTTTAATTATTAATCATGGACACGAATAATGAAATTTTAGATAATAATAATAATATTTTAAAATCGAAGGGAAGTGGACAAAAATTAAACAACAGAGCTAGTTATTCAATTTTCCAGACGTTTCGTCACTTTATTGAGACTTCATCAGTGGCTCATTCAATATAACTCTTTGTCAAAAATCTCTCAAATATAGGACTAAGACAGCCAGTAACGAACATTTTCCATTAAAACACAATTAAAAACAATATTAGATTTATTATTAGACAATCTAATATTGTTTTAATGGAAAATGTTCGTTACTGGCTGTCTTAGTCTTATAGTTCAGAGATTTTTGACAAAGAGTTATATTGAATGAGCCACTGATGAAGTCTCAATAAAGTGACGAAACGTCTGGTAAATTGATTAACTAACTCTGTTGTTTAATTTTTTGTCTACTTCTCTGCGATTTTAAAATATTTAATAAAATATGGTCGCGAATGATGAAATAATAATAATAATAATTATTATTAATAACAAGTTGTCTTTATTTTAGAGTAAAGTAACGAAACGTTCTTGGGTTTTAAAAGAATGTATAGAACGAGTTCCTGAAACGTACGCGGCTGCCATGGAATTGATTCAATTTGGACTTCGAGCCACCAATCTAGAAACACTTCTTGCTATTGCTCAAGGTGAAAAAAAATGTTTCTTTTTAATGTATATTCAAAATAATTTCTAAAGAAATTTTTTAATAAATAATTCATAAAATATTAAAAAATACAAATCTTTAACAAAACAATTTAGAAGACGTTTATTTTCAACCAAACGTTTCGGGATAAAAAAAGAAAAGTTGCTTCTTCTAAATTCTAAAGAAAGCAACTTTTTTTCGTTTTTTTGAACATTTACCATTGAAAAAGAGATAAATTATCCCGAAACGTTTGGTTGAAAATAAACGTCTTCTAGATTGTTTTGTTAAAGATTTGTATTTTTAATGTAATTCATTTATTTATTTATTTTCCACCACTTTGTTTTCAAGCATATTACAAAGCGAACGGACACAAATCGCTCATTCCTTTCAACAACGTCATATATCTCAAATAAGCTGACGTGTTCTGATGTGGCCATCCACTTGACTTTACCATACAACCTGGTCCCTAAAATTATTTATAATCATGTGGGGGGGGGTTAGTTTTTGCATTTTTATACTTCTGGTGTCCCACTGATTATGTATACAAAATTTGGTTGAGTTTGCTCAAACGGCCTAGATTTTTAATTTTTAACCCCCCCCCCCTCTCCACCCCCTTAATTTTGGGTCGATATGCACCAAAATCTAATCAGCTCTTAATCTCAATGGACCAAAACTACGTGTGACAATTTGGTTTCGATATTCACACTAGTTTTTGAGCTAGCTCGTCCACAAAAATTTGGTAACGCACAGACTAACAAATCAGACAACCAGACTAACAGACATTTTGACAAAACAATTATTATCTCGAAAAATATAATTTTTTCGATGTTCATTAGAGCTTTTTTTAGACCAAAATGCCATGGTTTCGCTCAAAATAGTTTCATCCATTTTTTAGATATTTCGAAAAAAAGAAGGAAAAAACCCACTTTTTTCATGTACGATTACAATACTTGACCATGCACTGTATGGTAAAGTAAAAACGTGATTTTTCAGGAGTGATTTTAAAGTTTAAAAGTAGAATAAAATGTATTAAAAATAAATATCAAGCCTCCTAGTGAACTATTATGCAGCAGATCTTTTTAGATAACTCCCGACGTTTTCTCTCTGTTTTAAGAAGAATAAGTATAAAGAATTTAAATTTTAAACAGTTCCTTTTGATTTATAACGTTCTTGTTCAATTTTTTTTTATTCACAATAGTGTCATAAGTGAAAATATCTAGTACAATCAATGTCTCTAATTTACTGTGCAAGAACGTCACAAATCAAAATAAACCATAACAGGACGCCTTTCATTTTTCTTACATACATAAAACCAAATAGTACATTCTTGATACAAAAATAAGATGGAACAATGCTCTTACCTTGTGCGCATTACTGTTTTCTGATGAAATAATACACTCTTGCACTAAACGACACAGAAATATTTTATAATGCAGAAACAACACTTCTGGACTCTACCTGGTAAATATTGAGTTAAAAATATGACGATCTTGCAGGGATATACTACTCTTTCAGGGCATTCTGAAAATAGGCCGATTTTTGAGATATGACAAGATTGTATATGTAGTGAGTTATAAATGTATAATACTTAGAGGCAGCGAAAAACATTGTAACATAAATCAAAGTAACACTATTATATAAAAATGTCGTAATATGTCAAAATTACTAAAAACACACTCCCCCCTCCTGCAAAACCCCGCACCTCGCCACCGCCACCCCTCGGATCCCCCCCCCCCACACCTCCTTTGCCCCTACATTCATCTCCACCCCGCACCCAGTTTTGCATTGCTAGATTTCTAGTGGTCCATAGATAATGTGTATATACTCAGTAAGTATATAAATAAATTCCGTATAATTATTTATCGAATTTTTAAATCAATTAAATAAATAATAATTTTATTGAAGCAATTTTTTACATGAAATAGGCTTACTTCAACTCCACCATCGACTGTACGTGAACTTCTAGCTTGCGATAATATTTTTAGTACGTGTTTTTAATAAGAGGAATTTTAATCAATTAAATTGGCAAATTCTAATATATAACAATATTTGGTATAAAGTATTAGTGGGTTTTAAAATTAAAAACCAATTAATAAATAAAAGATAATTGAAAAAAATGTAAACAAACTTTTTTATTGAGATTTTCATCTATCAATAATTACTTTAATTAAGAGAAGATCAATTGAGATGAAATTTGTCGAGTGTCCAGACCTAGCCAGATTGTTTTCTCATCCTCAAAACTTGTTAATAGACAATTGGATGTTGATGATTGCTTTTTACTTTATGTCTATTCGAGATGAAAAATTTTTATAATGTTTTTTTGGCATTGTCAAAGGAGACAGAAAGTAATTATGTTTTGAACTACTTTCATTGACTTTTTGTTACCCTGAAGAAGGAGAGAATAAATCTCTGAAACGTCGGTTTAACAAATAAATGTAAAATAATAAAACCTCTATAGTCTTATTTTTTTACAACCACCGTGGACTGCTTTCATCAACATCCAATTGGATATTTATACCAGTCCGTCTCCTAAAGAAAAACTCTACTTGTTAATAGAATTTGTTTCATCAAAATCGGTAGAGCCGTTTTCAAAATAAAACTAAGATACAAATATATATACAAACAAATAAATAAATATATAAACAAACAATTTTTGCTCGTTTAATAAGAGTAGATAGATATTTGTATCTTAGTTCTATTTTGAAAACGGCTCTACCGATTTTGATGAAACCAACTCTATTAACAAGTTGTGAGGATGAGAAATCGATCTGGACCTCGACAAATTTCATCTTAATTGATCTTTTCTAATTATTGATTAATGAAAATCTCAATAAAAAAGTTTGTTTACATTTTTTTCAATTATCTTTTATTTATTAATTGATTTTTTAATTTTAAAACCCACTAATATGTTATAGCAAATATTGTTATATATTGGAATTTTCCAATTTAATTGCTTAAAATTCCTCTTATTAAAAAACACGGACTAGAAATATTATCGCAAGCTAGAAGATCAAGTTCAGTCAATGGTGGGGAAGTAATCTCCGAAATCGAATCCTATTTCATGTAAAAATTGCTTCAATAAAATTATTATTTATTTAATTGATTAAAAAATTCGACAAATAATTATTTAATTAAAAAAATAATTATACGGAATTTATTTATATACCTATAAGTGTACACATAATCTGTGGACCACTAGAAAGCTAGAAATGCAAAAACTTGGTGCGGGGTGGGGATGGATGTGGGAGTGCAGGAGGGGGCGTTTGGTTACCGTGCATCGCTAGGTGGCTCCAGGTACTTGTAATTATGGTATCAAGTATTTAGGGTTAATACAAAATGAAAACAGAAGTTTATCTTAGCTATAGTGAAAAGTGTAGATTTTTACACACAACATTTTGATACAACAGCGACGAAATAACAATCAACCTTAAATATAAATTGAAGAAAATTAATTGGCGAATTATATTTTTCAGGAACGGACGGAGGACATCTTATTTTAGGCAGTCCAGTCAAAGCCCATTACGGCAACACTTGGCCTAAAGACGAAGACCAAATCCGACAGGATATAAAAATCAAAATACTTCTATCTAAAGTAAAAAAAAAAAAACAATATTAATTTACATTAAAATAAAAAAATAAAATACAAATTATTTTAAAATGAAATCCTAGCGATTTGGACAAAAAATTAAAAACAGAGTTTTATCATATAATGTCCCGAACGTTTCGTCAATTTATTTCTGACTTCTTCAACGCCTCATTACATAATTCAATTGTCTGATGCCCTGAAACTATGAGGAATAAACGTGAAAGTAAAAAACACATTAATCAATTCTTTCTTTTTAAAATATTATACATCTACAGTGGTACCTTGAGATACGAATTTAATTCGTTCTGTGATCATCGTCGTATGTCAAAAAAATCGTATCTCAAAGCAATTTTTCCCATTTAAAATAATGTAATATATATTAATGCGTTCTAGCGATATGAAACTAACCCAAAACACAGTTAAATTACACATAATATACACAATTTGTAAATAGATAAACGAGTAATAATACACATAATGTTTATTAATTTGTTTATTAATATATTAATAACACACAATGTTTATTAATAATCACTTTAACGTCAGGCCTTTTTGACCTCACTTTCCTGATTTTCACTGCGTGAGACCTTCATAAGGTAACGATCAAGAGAGGTCTGTTTCTGCCTTCTTTTTAAAATGTTTCGAAAGAATGTGAGACACCTATCATCAAATAAGGCTCATCGTAAATTCGTATCTCAAATTTTTCGTTGTATGTCGAGGTATAAATTTTAGAATATTTCATATTGTATCTCAAAACATTCTTACTCAAGTTTTATTATTATACCACTGTATATATATAAAATTAAGGTTTTGTCTGTACATTGCTCCAAATAACGCCAAATTTTGGTTGCACAATTTTCAAGCAAAGTTATGAACGAAAACACCCTCAACAAAATTCCTGTATGTCTGTATGTCTGTCTGTTTCCGTGGTTTCCGCGAAAATTTGCTCACGATTCACGTAAAAACGGCCAAAGGGATTATTATGAAATTTCATATTTGGGTCAGATGTCTTCTAACTTACGTTTTTAGCTATATAACGTTTTGATATTTTGACGCCCAAAAGAGGGGTTGGGGGGGGGGGGGCGCACTAATGAAAATTATCGAATAACTCCTAAACTATTAACTCTACGGCAAATTTTATTATGAGCAAACTTGTAGGGGATGTGATTTTTGACAACTTTTGTTTAAAAAATTGTGGGGAATGAAAATTCTTGCTCTTGGACCTTGCTGGGTGGATTTCGGGTTTGCGAGGTGAAGGTCCAGGGGGACGCCCCTGGCTAGCAAAAGGGCCACAGAAGGCGGGCCTTGCAGCTAGTACACTATAAAAGATAAAATTTAAAATCAAAAAATTAATTAAGACAACCCTAATTGCCTTGTTTAATTAAAATACATCATAAATTGATTTTTTGTCCAATTCGCTACGATTTCATTTAAAAAAATGTAATTATACGATTAGTGAGACAATAAAAATTATTAACGAAAATGAATTTAGGTCGAATCAAAGATTTTAATAGATATGTTTATATTGCCTAAATTCATTTTCGTTAAATATTGCGAGTTGATTTTGAGGAAAAAATTCGATCTTTCTCAAATAGACTCTCATTTCTTTGAATAAAAATCATAATATATTTTAATTTGTTTTTTTTTTTATTTTTCTCTCTTTAGGTTGATGCTAATAACATTACATCCGAGCAAAAGGATTTAATAAAATATCGTCAAACTTTGCTTCGATATTTAGATCGTTTATGCACTTATGAGGTAAAAAAAGAAACATAATATTGATAAATTTTCCTATATTTATAAGTATTTCTAAAGCTTTACTAATTTATTCTAATATAAAGAAAAATGTAAATTCAATTCCGACTAAAATTTCATTTTATATCCACAAGAAATAATCATATTAGACTTAAGATAACAATGACCTTGAAACTATAGCCTTAACTAAAGAAAAATCAACGAGGTTGTTCTCTGCTTGATGCAAATAAACATATACCTTCTACGATTTCTTTTGTTATATGACCAGGGGCAGTCATAGACTTTCATTTTTCTTTTTTTTGAAGGGGGGTTCATGTACCGGGGACGTTATGTTTGATATAACTATTTTACAAAATTAAGAGCTTTTTTTTTGTTTTGGAAACCATTTGAGGGTGTCATGAGCCCCATGACCCCTCTCCCTGGGACCGCCCTTGTATGTGACCAGCTCGTTTATTATAAGAAAACGAATTACTTCCATCCAATTGGGTAAGTGAACCCATGGGAAATAACAGAAAAAATATTTCTATTGAAAAAGACTGAAGAAATAATTTTTAAAAAGTTAGGTGTCGGTTCAAGTTGAAACATTTTAATAATAAAAAGTAACTAAAATTTCAAGGTAGATTTCACAAAAATAAAATATAATTTAATTTTGTATGTGCATTATAATATAACCAAAATTTCAATATTGTACCGAATTATTTACATTTTAAGATTTCTTAAGTAAAATAAAATGGTGGGGTGGCAACGTAAACTCTTTGACTAGGACCCAAAATTTCCTTAATCCGAAACTGATTATACCGGGTGTTCCACAGAACTCGTTCATTAAAAGTTTTCGTGGAAGGAGTGGAGATAAAATTTTGAACTTTGGCATATTTATGTCTTGGAATATATGGTCTTTTTAAATAAATTATTAACAACTTTTGGACACTTTCTATAATACTTTGCCGCTATCGCTATCAACTTTATTATTTTCTATGGAACCCCCCAAATATTTTTGCATCATTAAATTAAATAGCTCTCATCTGTGGAGGGGTGCTTCCAAGCATTCTCTTGCTACAATGGAAGCGAGCAATTAAACTAATAGAAGACTCGGCTCTAACCAACTCACTCGACTCCCTGGCTCACCGAAGAACCGTTTCTGCCCTTTCCCTGTACTACAGATACTATCACGGTGTCTGTTCAGTCAAGCTGAAATCAATTATCCCCCCTAAAGCCCTCTTTAAGAGAAACACGCGGTTTTCGAAAACTCAGAACCCCTTCGCTTTCAAATTGAAAAAAGTCGAACAAGCGCTTTCGCCAACTCTTTTATCCCTATGACCTCCAGAGACTGGAACTCGCTCCCTGCCACCATCTTTCCCGCGACTTATAACCTTCAGCTATTTAAGAGCCGTATCCACAGCCCTTAAAATTCTTTCTTCTTCTTTTCACGATGGAGGGGCCAACCCAGGTAGGCATTTAGGAATTGCACCTTTTTGGTGTAACTCCTTCTCATTTTCATTAAAAAAAAATGTTAAAAACTAAGATTTTGTATAATGCACTTGATGTCTAAAATTTATCATTTCAGATTTATTTTAAATAGTTTGTCAAATCTACCAATTTAACGTTCATCTTTAAAAATTAGTAATAATTAAACTATTGTTGTGTAGAATTAATTTGATCAATCAGAACTCTTAATTAGACATTAAAGAATCTTACTTAATCATAAAAATTTAAATTTTATATCCAGGATGACCATAATAATCGTTTATTTCTGAAAATCAAAAAGTTGTTAATACTCAATTTTTTCAAATAGAATATGGCATAAATTTTAGTATTTTTGAATTCTACATAAAAATTCAATAGAAGTTTATTAAATATTCCCTATACCTAAAATTAATAGTTTTTTAAACAAAAAATATTTTTAAATTTTACTGTCTAGATCTTAATGATTTATTATGCCTACTTATGTATAATTTTATTATTTTTAAATTCTACATAAAGATACTAAAATTTATGCCATGTTCCATTTTAAAAAATTGAGTATTAACAACTTTTTGATTTTCAGAAATAAACGATTATTATGGTCATCCTGGATATAAAATTTGAATTTTTATGATTAAATAAGATTCTTTCATGTCTAATTAAGAGTTCTGATTCATCAAATTAATTCTACAACCAATAGTTTAATTATTATTAATTTTAAAGTTGAATGCTAAATTGGTACACAAAGAGAAACAAAGAGGTTGTCCTCTGCTTGATGGAGGAGGACAACCTCTTTGTTTCTCTTTGTGAATCAACAACTCTGCTAATCTCGGCAAAACAAAAACTTTTCAGCTAAATTGGTAGTTTAACAAACTATCTAAAATAACTCAGTAATTATAAATTTTAGACATCAAGTGCATTATACAAAATCATCTTAGTTTTTAACACTTAATCTAATGATGCAAAAAATATTTTGGGGGTTCCAATGAAAATAAGAAACTTTTCTGTATTTCCTGAAGATGGGTTGATAGCCCGAAATATATATATTGAAAAAGAAAAAATTTTTTATATCTTTTAATTTTTTAATTTTAATGTGAAATAAGTGACCCAGTATCCTTAACTCATAGTAAATCCATATTAAATAAAATATTTATTTACTCTTATCTTCATTAAAGATGTTTCACCTTGCACCAACACCACAATCTCTACTGATTATTGAAAATAAAAAAGTTGATAGCGATTGCGACAAATCAAAAAGTGTCCAAAAGTTGTTAATAATTTATTTAAAAAGAGCACATTCCAAAACATTTTTATGTCAAAGTTCAAAATTTTCTCTCAACTCCTTCCATGAAAACTTTTAATGAACGAGTTCTGTGGAACACCCTGTATATATCTATATATGTTTATTTGCATCTAGTAGAGGAAAACCTCATTGATTTTTCTTTATGAATAGTTTTTCAGGAATTTAGTGTTGGTACTTGGTGAAACATTTTTTAAGTTAGTGGATAAAAAAATACTTGGTAGGTTTCACATGAAGATATAAAAACATTTTTACTTTACCATACAGGGTATGGTCAAGTATTGTAATCGTGCATGAAAAAAGTGGTTTTTTCCTTATTTTTTTCGAAATATCTCTTAAACGGCTGAAACTATTCCAATTTAAAAAATTGAGCGAAACCATGGCATTTCGCTCTACAAAAAAGCTCTAATAAGTGAACATCGAAAAAATTATATTTTTCGAGATAATAATTGTTTTGTCAAAATGTCTGTTAGTTAGTCTGTGCGTTAGCAAATTTTTGTGGACGAGCTAGCTCAAAAACAAGTTTGAATATCGAAACCAAATTTTACACGTAGTTTCGGTCCATTGAGATTAAGAGCTGATTAGATTTTGGTGCATATCGACCCAAAATTAAGGGGGGGGGGGTGGAGGGGAGTTAAAAATTAAAAATCTAGGCCATTTGAGCAAACTCAACCAAATTTTGTATACATAATGAGTGGGACCCCATAAGTCTAAAAATGCAAAAACTAACCTCCCAAAATGGGGGGGGGGGTCCAAAAATGAAAATCTAGGCTCTTGTACCAAACTCAACCAAATTTTGTATACAAGTTAACTTTCCCACGATTCACTGCCTGCCTCCGGCTTCCCTGGAGTCACCACCTTTTTGCTAGCTCAACGGAATCTCCAAGCAGAGCATATTCTCACGCTGATGGCTGATTCCATACCGCCTACACAATCACCCGCGCGCCTACTGAATAGTACGAATTCAGCATTTTCAATTTATATAAAAGAGCCGTTTTGCCAGGCTTAAAATCAGTCTTAACTCACCATTCGGCAACGGGTTCACCTGCCCTCTTTTCCAAGCAGTTCGCAGTACCAGGGTAACTACCACCAAGTTCCTAACATAAATTCGGTCACTCAAGACCAAGTGCCCTCCCTCTGTCTCGAGCTAGTAAAGGAACCAAGGACTCTCAAGGTAACCCATAATAAAAATTGACAATTGACCTTGGTCGCTGTATCATCGCGTAACCAAGGCGAACGGTAATAACCCGTGCGAAATTTCCATCTTATTATATCAATTGTTACACGAGTATAAAACTCCCGGGCAGATAAACATTTTTTGACTTTCGGACATAAGACCCCGGTTATCCAAATTCTCCCTTTGTGTGTGTTCTCATCATAATTCACGAATGTAATGTAAAATCATGAATGTAAATTTACGTATGTAACGAACATAAAACTTTGATTATAAAACTTTGAATATAACCTTTGATCGTAAACTTATGATTATAATAAATATTAAAACATAAATATAATAAATATTATATAATAAAAATAAATAAAAACTTATCAATCTGTAAAACAATATATAAATAAATAATAAACATTATACATTCATGTAACAAATAACTTTATAACATTGTAAAATCAATTTTTGAATTATAAATAAAATAAAAATAAAAAATATTAAAAAGATTGATTTCAATACTAAAACCGTTCTTTCCCAAAAATTACAAAATCATTAGATAAAAGTCAAAATTAAATAAATCACTTGCTATCCAGGAACATTAGTAAATTGAATATTAGTAAATTCAATATTAGTAAATTCACCCCAGCTCTACTCAAAAATAAATATAGTCCTCAAAGACCCAAAAGAAAAATCAATCTTTTTAAAAAGACATTTTTCGGGCTTAAGGCTATAACTGGCACCCACGAACAGAGACCTATGACTGTCGCTTATAATTGTCACTTATAACTACCACTTATAATTGTCACTTATAACTATCGCTTATAATTGTCACTTATAACTATCACTTATGACTGTCACTTATAACTGACGCTAGCTATAACTAACACCATAACTAGCACCCAACGAACAAAGACTTATAACTGTCACGTTCGTAAGCCTCATAACTGGCTTCCATAGGACTTGTGTTCACTAAAGTTATAACTGACTCTTGCGAACAGTCATATCGAAACTGCAAGCCTAAAGTAAATTGGGAAGGAAAAGAATCGGTTTTTGGCGCCCAAACAAATTTAACCTTACATTCGTGAATAATAAAAAACATTATTAAAAAACAACCTACCCCCAAGTGACCTACCCCTAAGTGATTCACCCCCAAGTGTTTAACCCCCAGTGAAAGTGAAAAAAATAAAAAGTGAATCAACAGCTCACCTGAAAAGAAATATGCACTTCTACGAGACACACCTGTGAGTAAACCAAAATTTAACTATAAACAGTAGTGAAAAGTGTTAAGAAATATTGAAGTTTATATTAATAAATAATAAAATAAAAATATAAAGTATAGTAAATGAATATAGAAAGGAAATACAGAGATATAAATAAATAAAGAAATATATAGGTTATATATAAAGAAATATTGAGGAAAATATTACGAGTAAATAAATATTGAGTCTAACACTATATTACTGATAGGAAATATAATGAAAAATAAATAACCAAATCAGGATATTAAAGTGTTTTTGTAATTATTTTGACTAAATCAAATGCAAAACGAATAAAGTCTTGTAATTGCGGGTTTCTTTTTTTTAAAAACAGAAATAGGGAGACTCAATTGTAGTTTAAAGAAAGAGAAGGAAATATATAAATAATAAATAGATAAACAGAGATAGATTCAAGTAAACAAAGAGATTACGTCAGAGGTAGAAATAAGTATAAAGAGATTCAAATATAGGTCAATAAAAAGACAGAGAGAAACATAAGATATCAGATAATAAGTAGGTCAGACAATAAAAACAAACAAAGAAGAAAAATAGGTCAAGCATTACGTAACAGAATTACGATAGGTTAAGAAATATTAAGTAGGTCAATAAAGAGCTTACTAGACAGAAATAGAGAATAGAACAAAGAATAAAATAAACAAATAAAGAAAGAAAATTACCCCTCTAATTAAAATAAATATAAAATAATATATCTTTTTAATAAAATCAAGTAATTAAAATAGCTAGAAAATATAAATAAAAGTTTAATCATTATAATAAATAATATTGTTATTTTTAATTAATTTTAAGAAATTTTTTTTTACTGACAATACGCTGAATAATAATAAATAATTTTAAGATTTTTGATAAAAGTTCAATATGTCTACCGCCACAAATACTACCCCTTCCGTTTCAGCCCCCATCTCTAGTATAGCTCCCACCCCCCAAGTCCACGACACTAATACACAAAATATATTCTCAATCCCTAATCAAAATCTCCCATCTGTACCAGCTCCTACTTACCCTAATAGTAGAATTCAGGAAATAAAAGAATATCTAGAAATTATACCAATCTTTAACGGTGAAATAGACAACCTCACCCAATTCATTGTACAGACGGAGAAAGTATTAAATATATTCTTTGAGGATAATAGGGATGGACTACAAGACTACATAATTGGAAGGGTTAGGAATAAAATTCAGGGAGAAGCCGCTTTATTCATAAACGCACAGAACTTTGATACATGGAGGGAATTAAAGGATTGTCTAATAAATAGCTACGCAGATAAGAGGGAAGATACCACACTCATTATCGATTTAACTCACTGTAAACAAGTAGGTACTTCACCATTAGAATTTTATAAAATTATCCAAACAAAATTAAATCTCTTATACAATTATTATACACTAAATTATAATTCAGAACCTGAGCTAATGGGGCTAGCTCACCGTTTAGCTTTAAAGTCATTCCTCGTAGGTCTAAATGACCCCTTAGGCTCACTTATTAGAACTAAAGACCCCAAAACTTTAGAGGAAGCCCTTTCAGTAATGAAAAATTCCTATAGTAAAGAACTAAAAATTGGTCCAATAAATATACATAAAAGCCCTGGTCCAAGTAGAAATAACTTCGCACCAAATTCTATACCAAGACAAAATTTTACCCCACACCAAAATTTTTACCCCCAACAAAATTTTACCCCCAGACAGCACTTTACACCTCGAAATAACCCTCCTACTATTACTACCCCTCGTCGACCAAATAATTTTAACAGAGGAGGCAGAAATTATAGAAACCCTCCCTCTGGACGAGGTTTTGCACAAAATTTTATAAACCAATCAAACAGACCCCAAAATTTAAATTATAATGAAGGAAATTTTTTAGACGAAAACGACGCAAATTTTTTAGAACAACCGGCCCCGGAACAACAAAATCTTTCCACCAAAAATTATTATCCACAAGACCAAGCTTAAGACAAACTAAACAAATCCTCCAAAATTTCTCCAAAATAGAAACACATTCCCCATTAGACAAAAAGACTCCTCCAGAACTACCCTTTATAATTCACCCCTCATTAAAAATTAAAATATTCATAGATACTGGAAGTACACATTCATATATTAATCCTAGATTAGCAAATAAAATTTTTAAAAATCAAATCACTTTTAACCCCATTATTGTAACATCTGCCCACGGTTCTAGTAAACAAAATTTTGCAATAAAACGACCATTTTTCGAAATTTTTAATAATAAAATTCCCCTTTGTATTTCACCTATATAATTTTTATTCCAAGTTCGAAATATTATTAGGCCTTGATAATATTCGGAAACTTCAGGCAAAATTCGACTTCGTAAATAACACATTAGACACAAAAAAAAAAAAAAAAAAACCAAACTTTTAAAAATTCATTATTTGAATATCAGATCGAGACTCTCGGTGATAAACAATCTTAATGTTGATCTTTCAACGTTTCGAGTTGACCATCTGAATGATGAAGAAAAAATTCGGACTCACGAAATTGTTTCAAAAAATTTTTAAATTACGACTAAAATTCACTACTCACTTTTACCAATCAAATTAAATATTTTATTCGAACCACCGATGATATACCGGTAAACACAACAAAATTCTCTATAAATATAGGCTAAAACAAATAACTTTTCGACTCTAGATTTGGCTAACGGTTCGCATCAAAATTAAGATGGAATCAGCCTATAAAGAAAAAAAAATAGCATTTAGTACTGAACATGATTACTACCAGTACTGTCGAATGTTTTTCGATTTAAAAGAATAACCCTAGTACATTTTAAAGTGCTATGAATAATATTCTTGGAGGCCTGTTGAACCAAATTTGTTTTGACTATTTAGACAAAATAATAATTTTTTCCAACGGTCTACAAGAACATATTGAAATTTAGTATCTGATAGGCTCAATAGAGCAAACTTTAAATTGGACAGTTGTGAATTCATAAAACGGGAAGTGTCTTTCCTCAGTCACCTAGCGAAACCAGAAGGCGTAAGACCAAACCCCGACTAAATTTTAGCTAATTATAAATTTTTTTCCCGACCACGGTCAAACAAATTAAATGAGTACGAATTCGGCATAAACTATAAAAAAAAAAAAAAAGGGCTCAACAAATTATGTAGCCGATTCTCTATCTCGAAACCCCGCAGAAATCAATGTAAACGTTCAGAACACCATTGACTTTTACGAGTAAATAAATAACCCTCAAAATTTAATAACTCCAATTAGACCCGAACAAAATACAAAACTTGGAACGAGAATTAAATGAAAGTTTCATACCAAACTCAAAACCCCAACGCTAAATTTAATTAAAATAGAAAAACCAATTAACCACCTTTTTAAATCAAATTGTTATTTAACCCTTTCAAGCCCCGGCCACGTCAATAAATTATGTTCGAAATTTTATAGTAAATTTTTCAATACAAAATTTCGGGAAAGACCTTATAAAACTTAAAGAATACATCGCACCCAGTCCTCATTCAGACCCACAACATTAGAACAAATACCTCCCCGGCACTCTCAACTTTAAACCCCATAGAAATTCTAAATGAAAATACCAAACCACCAGTATCTATCAACCCCGACATACTAAATGAATTAGACAGACAATTGAGGCAAACCCCTTCACCAAATTCACCCGAGACAGTAGACACTCACAGCTTTAAAATCATGGATAAATCGCTTAACCACTTTTCGAATCAAATTTACTTAAGAACCATTATAGATCCGGCTACTTCAATCCAAATAAAGAACATGATCCTTACTTTCGATTACTAAATTTCACATTAGAAACGCAAAATGAAAAAATAAATAATTTAGCTACCCATAAAAGAAATAAAAGAGGGTTAGTGAACGGTTTAGGCACAGTACTTAAATTTGTCACTGGGACAATGGACGCAGAAGATCGTAACAGATACGATCACCTTCTGAATCAATTATCCCAGAATCAAAGAAAATTACAAACTCAAAACAATATTATTTCCCGAACTCACGATGAACTTATAAACAAAATTAATACCCAATTAGACAAAATAAGAATTAACGAACAAAATTTGGCCAATACTTTTTCGGTTATGAAACATGAAATCGCGAGAAATTCAGAAAATTTACTTATTCAAAATTTGGCGCAATTAACTTTAATATCAAATTCATTTATAAACATTTTAGAAAATCTCGAAACATCACTCACCTTCTGTAACTTAAATACACTCCACGAAAGTATAATTTCAATGAAGGAGTTACTAAAATTATATAAAGCCAATGATTTGGAAATAAATTTTAATAATTATTGGGAAGCTACATCATTTATTAAACCAGTATGTAAACTTCATTTCGGATACATCGATATAGTTTTGGAAATTGCAAACTATAAACGAACTAACCTCTCCATAGTCCAATTTATCCCATTACCTGTTTCCATTATAACAAAGCAACCTATAATTATAGATGAACTATATCAGAATTTCATTATAACTAATAGCAATGTATTAAAAATTAATTACTGTATGAATATAAATTATAAATTCTTTTGTAAAACCAACAATGAAAAGGCATCACCCTGTATACAAAACTTAATTATCAAAAAGAATAACAGCTATTGTCAGTTCAATAAATTAATTCAATATCCAATAATAGTGAAAGTACCGAATACGGATACAGCTATAGTAAATGTAGAAAAAAACAATGTAATACTTTATCAATGCGAGAACACACATAAATATTTGAAAATGGGATTATATAAAATAAACAATATAAATAAATGTCTAATTAACAATAAACTAATGGTTTCAAACTCTAACTATACTAAACAAATTCCCTTATTAACCAATAAAAATTATAAATATGTTTCTATAAATAGAACCACCAAAGTTCATTCTTTATCAAGAATAGAAACGAACTATGTACAGGAAGACGAAATTGACGAAATAGATTGGTACCCTAACTATATTCAAAATTCCTTAAATACATTAATCATTATTATGTTAGTAACTATAACTTGTTTCGGGTCATTTTTTCTTTTTTCTAAATACAAAAATCATTTCGTATTTCGCTTTCCTACCAATAAGGACAAAACTGAAACCACTAGTTTGTCACAGATACCGGCCACAATTTTTGAGTCTCATCCCGAAAATCAAAATTTACCGGGCGATCCTCAAGCTTAAGGGGGAGGAGTTAACTTTCCCACGATTCACTGCCTGCCTCCGGCTTCCCTGGAGTCACCACCTTTTTGCTAGCTCAACGGAATCTCCAAGCAGAGCATATTCTCACGCTGATGGCTGATTCCATACCGCCTACACAATCACCCGCGCGCCTACTGAATAGTACGAATTCAGCATTTTCAATTTATATAAAAGAGCCGTTTTGCCAGGCTTAAAATCAGTCTTAACTCACCATTCGGCAACGGGTTCACCTGCCCTCTTTTCCAAGCAGTTCGCAGTACCAGGGTAACTACCACCAAGTTCCTAACATAAATTCGGTCACTCAAGACCAAGTGCCCTCCCTCTGTCTCGAGCTAGTAAAGGAACCAAGGACTCTCAAGGTAACCCATAATAAAAATTGACAATTGACCTTGGTCGCTGTATCATCGCGTAACCAAGGCGAACGGTAATAACCCGTGCGAAATTTCCATCTTATTATATCAATTGTTACACGAGTATAAAACTCCCGGGCAGATAAACATTTTTTGACTTTCGGACATAAGACCCCGGTTATCCAAATTCTCCCTTTGTGTGTGTTCTCATCATAATTCACGAATGTAATGTAAAATCATGAATGTAAATTTACGTATGTAACGAACATAAAACTTTGATTATAAAACTTTGAATATAACCTTTGATCGTAAACTTATGATTATAATAAATATTAAAACATAAATATAATAAATATTATATAATAAAAATAAATAAAAACTTATCAATCTGTAAAACAATATATAAATAAATAATAAACATTATACATTCATGTAACAAATAACTTTATAACATTGTAAAATCAATTTTTGAATTATAAATAAAATAAAAATAAAAAATATTAAAAAGATTGATTTCAATACTAAAACCGTTCTTTCCCAAAAATTACAAAATCATTAGATAAAAGTCAAAATTAAATAAATCACTTGCTATCCAGGAACATTAGTAAATTGAATATTAGTAAATTCAATATTAGTAAATTCACCCCAGCTCTACTCAAAAATAAATATAGTCCTCAAAGACCCAAAAGAAAAATCAATCTTTTTAAAAAGACATTTTTCGGGCTTAAGGCTATAACTTACATAATCAGTGGGCACCCAGGAGTCTAAAAATGCAAAAACTAACCCCCTCCCCCCTACATGATTATAAATAATTTTATTAAATATAAGTGAGGGGGCCAGGTTGTATGGTAAAGTCAAGTGGATGGTCACATCAGAACACGTCATCTTATTATATCTTAATGTGAAACCTACCAAGTATTTTTTCCCCAATAATTCTTTCTGAATCAACAACTCTGATACTCTCGGAAAAAAACAAAATCTTTTTCAATTAAAAATATATTTATAATACAGCAGGAAATACAATCTTTAATTTATTCTTTCTAGTTTATTTTTTATTCATTTTAATTTTTAAAATTATGAAAGTCATTTTGAATAGGTATATTTTAAAATGAAGTTGTTTTTGTTTTTTTCAGTTGATAGCCGGTGGCCGAGAGGCGATAGAATCCAATTACGATTGTGCTTTTTATGATACTTTTCGTACAACGCCTGCCCTTGCCTCCACAATCAGGTTTGCCCGCAATGCCGATATCCGAGCCCTTGAGCACATGTTTACCTACCACGGGCAAAATACTCTTGAATATTGGCTACCCATTCTGGCCAATATTCCTGAGTCAATAAACCCGAATTTGTTTGCTAATTTATTGCCTGATTGTCGACCATCCTCTTCATCGGTTGTGCCGTGGGCGCAAAAATCTCTTCGAGAGTCTGATTGGTCGGAATCATCCCTAATACAGTGAGTTACTTATTAATCTTAGAAGATAATAAAAATTATTTTATTTTATATTTATTAAATTATAATACACGGACCAAGGAGTCTAACATTGGGTTTTAAAACCTAAAGGCATAATGAAAGTAAAGAATTGTTTTTAACAATTTGTGGGATGATAGATTATCTTTACATTTTATGTTAGATAATCTCGCAATCCTGGGGCGTCTCATTCTTATTGCAAGAAGAGGCGCACCTTGAGCGTATACGTTGGGACCCGAAAGATGGTGAACTATGCCTGGCGAGGACAAAGTCAGCGGAAACCCTGATGGAGGTCCGTAGCGAATCTGACGTGCAAATCGATCGTCGGAGCTGGGTATAGGGGCGAAAGACTAATCGAACCATCTAGTAGCTGGTTCCCTCCGAAGTTTCCCTCAGGATAGCTGGCATTCATTGAAAAATTATTAAGAGTCTCATGCGGTAAAGCGAATGATTAGAGGCCTTGGGGCCGAAACGACCTCAACCTATTCTCAAACTTTAAATGGGTGAGATCTCAAGCTTGCTTAAATGAAGCTGTGAGATAAATATATATTATTTAATTTTCATTCATTAAAAAAGAAGAAGAAATTATAATATTTTTTTTATTAGTTGAAATCAGGGGTGAACCTCGACCTAAATTGTGTACACCTACTTCCACTTCCACTTTTATTTCTAAGTAGAAGACAATAGATGAAGGGCCATTATCTAATGAATTCCAAAATAATTCCACATAATTCCAAAGACGTATAAACCTAATTCCAATCGCGGTTCACCCCTCTGTTAAAATGAAACAATAATCTCATGACTCGCTGACCAAGCTTGACTCTCATATTTTATAGATATTATTACGGGGCATCTGTTCCCATGAGATAAATTAATAATTCCTCCAAAAGCCTGATTTGCACGTAATACGCGATCCTCTTAATCTCAAAACCCCTTCTTAGTCAAATTGGAGAAGTGTCGAACCACTTCATTCACCAATGACTTCTATGTAGTGGAATTCTCTTCTTGTCCCACTGTTTACCGACTATTAAGGCTAGTACACATCTGGGGACTTTTGTCTCGGGACATTTTTCTCATCTTCTGGGACTGTCGCGATACAAACGTTTTAAGGGCCGGTTGTATATATGTCGCAAAGTAAATTCTTTTACCACTAACCAAGGGTAGATGGTAAATGAAGGGGCTGGGATGGCCAATCAGATGACAGGAACTTTTAGTGCCTGTCATCTGATTGGCCATCCCAGCCTCTCCATATACCAACTACCCTTGGTTAGTGGTAAAAGAATTTACTTTGCGACATACAACCGGCTCTAAGTCATAGACAAGGCAACTAATATCTTTGAGGACTTTCAAAATTCAAAAAAAAACTCTGAACAAGATTATAAAAACAATTTTATTTTATATTTATTAAATTATAACATTTATTTTTTCCCCAGAAACTTTGTGCGCTTCAACATTAACAAATTCAGTTATTATGAGGGGCCCCTAAAATGGTGAGGTGGAGAGGACTCTGAAAATAATAGAAGATGTTCAAGCCCTCCTGTCTCTTGATTACATCGGGGAATTATAAAAACAGAAATAAAATTAAGGATGCAATGGAGCGTTTTGCTTTAAATATAGTGCCCTCTTTCGAAATGGGTGTTTCAACAATTTGCAAAATGGTTTGGATAAGGGTCATTCTAAAATGAAACCCATGTCATCTTCTAGTTTTAATTTTTCGTCAAGATTCTTAGCAACACTCAGGGGCGGAATCTAGATTCCTGGGGGCTCTAAGCTGGAGGATATTAAAGCCCACAAAATTAACTTAAGTACAGTAAAAATAAAAAAGAAAAAAAAACATGGACTTAATTTTTTTAATCATTTTATAATCACATACTACTAAAGGGCATTTGTGCTTGCCTCTGTAACTACCTACCTACCTATGTCCGTCCGCCCAGAGGGTGGGGGTGGGAGTCCGGGGGAAAGCTGGGTCCAAGGGTTGAGGTTGGGAGGTGGGGTCTAGGGGAAAGGTGGGGTCCAGGAGACTACTAAAGGCCATTTATGCCTGTGTCTGTACCTAGGGGCTAGGTTTACTGGGGTGGAGGGTGATCAGAGGCGGGGGAGAAAGGTCGATTTATAAAACATAAAGTTCTTAATAAACGATTAAAAGCTGTTGCGACAATGGCTGAAGCGAAAAAACGTCAAAAAAAAGTATTAAAGTTAATCCACTTTTTAGGTTAAATAAATGCGTTGTTGCCAGCTTGTTTTTACTGTAAATTTTTCATTATTTATTAATTATTATCTGAGAAACTGTGTTCTAACTATGAATTAAAATGTTCTTAAAAAATATATTAGTTATTGTTTAATTTTTTTTGTTAAATGAAGGGTTGTTTTTGTCACAAATATAATAAACCAATAATTTCACTAATTATTTGAATTATTTAATTGATAAACTATACAGTTTCGGTCACCACTGGTTGGCCATCCTCAGTAGTTCTAAAATTAAAATGAAACATTTTATTGTTTAATGTTGGTTTAGTTTTTTATTACAATGGTAAGAAGAGTTTCTTAATTATAATTAAATATGTATGTAAACTTTCCGATATCCCGTATAGTGCAATGTATAAGAGTCTGAAAAACTCTATCTTTGGAATTTATTATCTCCGGAACTATATTGTTCATAAATTTCGTTTTGCCACCAATCGATGCACAAGTATTTAAGTAATAATCTGTCTAAATTTCAAAAAAATCTTAAGAAAACCCATATGGTGAAACAACTATATTATCTTAATCACTCTCCCCTCTTCTTTTCTGTAATAGAAGGATCTATCATTTGATTGCATTAAAATAAATTAAATAAATAAAAAATGTATTTCTCATATTATATGGAAAACACCGTTTATCATTTTAATTTTGGTCATTACTAATATTACTCGTATAATGTTAATTTCTAGGCAAGTATCCGGAGCCCCGGCTGATCATGATATTTCACCGGAATCGTTCATTGATACTGTGACGGATCTAACGTTAATTAGCAAATACAATATGAACACATTACGTGATGGCTACGGTCTCTTTGATGAAGATCCAATATTACGGGAATTTGCAAACTGTGAATCTCTCACTAACGAGATCGTCACCAAATGGTACAGTATGCGAACGAGACAAATAGAAAACCGAAGTTGTCGAGCCGATTTTGCTCTCTCGCTTGTTCAATTGGCCAAAGATAGAGGAGTTGAGGATGAAGTAAGCTTGCTTGATATCATAACTATAACACTGATCAACAAAAAATTTTCCCCTTAAACCTAACAATGGATTCAAGTAGAGTTTCCTACGCTGATTTTCATGCAATTTCCCGATTTTTTACAACACGTCAGAGTTTTGAGATATTATAGGTCAAAATGACGAAAAAGGCCATTTTGATCAATTTTCGAGTCCCATTAAATATTAAACAGCAATATTTGAAATCAAAATATTTTATTGACGTAACAGAAAACAGCTTCTTCTTTGATTTTCAAATTACCACTTGTTTGTAGCTCAATTAGAACTCGAGTTATAACTAAAAAACTGAAACTATGTGATTATAAACGATAATAAACTGCAACGGATCGTTGCTAAACTTTATCCAATGAACTATCGTAGTCTAGGGTAAAGTACTTTAAAATATAATTTTACAAAAAATTTTATATGACCATTTTTGTGGTCCTCAAGGTACTCAATTACAATATTAAATTTCATCAAAATTGGTTAAGTCATTTTCAAGATATTTAGAACAAACTAAAAAAGTACTGAAATAAAGTACTAATGTTTGTGGGCCGATATGTACCAAAAACTAATCAGCGCTTCATTTTGTTAAAATAATGTTAGGTTTTCATTTCAATTGGTGCAGCGGTGTGGAAAAAATCGTGGACGAAAAAAAACGATAACATCCATCCATCCATCCGCACGCACTTCCAAAAAAATGGCACTTTTTGGCCTCTCGACGAGATCCCAGGTAATTTTTGTCAAAATCGTCACTTGCTAAAATTCAATCTAATTGAATACTACAATTTGTGACCTTAATTGAGTCCATGGGTTCCGTAGTCTTTACCTGAGGACCCTTTGAAGTCGCGCTTGCCGCCAGACCGATTATTGGCACTACCTGTACTAGAGTTAACTCTATTAAAGATCTTGGAGTTATTTTCGACTCCAAACTCACCTTTAAAGAACACATCACGTATGTGGTGGGTAGAGCTAATCAGAGTTGGGGTTTTATTTCTCGTAGCACTAAGTCATTCAAAAGTCCTGATGTGATTAAATATTTATATTCAACTCTAACTAAATCCATACTTATGTATGCATCTGCTATTTGGAGACCGAATTTGAGGGGTGACATTGATAGGATTGAGAGAGTTCAGCACAAAGTTCTAAGAAAATTAGCATCACTTACTGATAATCCAATGTCAAGATTTAATCATAACTACACTCTTGCTGCTGAGTCCTTCTGCCTAGCTTCTGTAAATTCCTGTATGATAGCCTCTGATTGCATATTTATATATAAAATTATGTCAGGTCAGGTAAAATGTACAGAGCTCTCTGCTCTATTTCCCCTACATAGCCCCAATTATGCATTAAGAAGAACAATGCCATTCTATCCAGAGATGCCTACTGGTAGACATCCTGAAAGAAATCCAGTCTTCAGACTCTGTCATTGTTACAATGAGCTGGCACCAAAATTGGTTAACCCTCAGGAATTTTCCTTGGAAATCAATAAGGTAGCGGCTTTGTTCAAGAAGCTCACGCTTGTTTATGAATAATGAATGAAATGTTAATATATAATTATGTAATGTATTGATGTATGTAATTAATATTATTGATGTATGTAATGAGTATTGTTATTTCTTATAATTTTGTAAATTGAGGCTTTTTAGCCGTTGAAATAAATAAATAAATAAATAAATAATACTTTACCCATGCTTCGCATTGGATAAAGTAAAAAACATAGATAAAATCATATGGTCTTAGTTTTTTAGTTATAACTCGAGTTCTAATTGAGCTAAAAGCAAGTGGTAATTTGAAAATCAAAGAGGAAACTGGTTTCTATTACGTCAACAAAATATTTTGATTTCAAATATTGCTGTTTAATATTTAATGGGACTCGAAAATAGGTCAAAATGGCCTTTTCCGTGATTTTGACCGATAATATCTCAAAACTCTGACGTATTGTAAAAAATCGGGAAATTGCATGATAATCAGCGTAACTCAACTAGAATCCTTTGTCCGGTTTACGTGGAGAAATTTTTGTTTAATTTTTGTCGAGCAGTGTAATCAGAGCCGTAGCGTGATATTACGGCGCCCGGTGCGAAAGGATAAAATTCCTCCCCCCCCCCCCCGTCTTATATTTTTAAATAAATATTTCTATAATATAAAAAAAACAAAATTAAAATTTCACTCATCTGCGTGGTTTACACTCCAAAAATTATCTTACTACTGTAGTGTAATCTAGTGAAGTGGCTACGTTGTTTTCAATAGATATAATAGCTAAATTTGTACATCTCTCATTTGCCATCGATGATCTTAAATAAGATTTAATTACACAGGAATTATTTAACGGATTATAGTTGTGTTTCACAAAGTGGAAATAAAATTACAAAAATTAAAAAATCTTTTAAATTATATTTTGGAGATTTTTTATTTATCTCTATACATATTTCGGGCTATAAACCCTTCATCAGGAGGCTTAACAAAAAACTGAATATAAATTTTACATTGTATTGATGTTATAATCTAGTGGTTAATATTTTGGTACAGGGCGAAGGGGGGAGCCGCTCAAACCACCCACGCTACGGCTCTCACTATAATTAATAATATTTAGAATATTGAAACTAATATTGAATTTTATTTTCTATTTTTATTTGCAGAACATTAATAAACTTCATGATCATCTTTTAACGTTAGACACTCTGGTTTATCAAGTGAACCTGGAGGAAATTCGATTGACGGATTTGGAAAAGATGTCGGAACTAGAAATTGCCAAATTGTTAATGTCTAGGGTAAGGAGAATTAAAGCATGTTCAAAAGTGTCTTAAAGGAATCATACCATTTATACAATAAAGACATTTCAAATTAAACAATTGAGAACATAGCTTATATGTATTTGTTACATTATATACAGTTAAAATATTTAAAAAAATTTAGGTATTAAGGCTTTTGAAGGTTTTAGTGAATCTTTGTTTAATTAATACTTAGTACCTGGCCACCGAGCATGAGCGATGCTCGGTAACTTTTTGCTTCAGTCAAAAGCTATATTATATTAATCCACGAACCCTCCTCTCGCCCCCGGACCACCACAACTTCACCCCTCCCTGCATCCCCCCACTTATACCCCCCCGAAACCACTCCCCCCACCACCGCACCCCCACATCTCCCCCCAGTTTTTGCATTTCAAGTCTTGTAGTGGCCCACAGATTATATGTATGTATATATGTATACATCTATTTGTATATAAATAAATACCTTATAATATTTTTTTTTAATTAAATAACAATTTTTGAGTTCATCATTTAAATTGCTAAATTCTAATATAGAAAAATACGCTTGTGGGATTTAAAATTCTATTTTTAATCAATTATTTTTTTTTTTTTTTTTTTTATAAATTTTATTAAACCAATTATTTTACATTAATTAATGTATACATTGTATTTTTGCTTCGATTCCGGAGATTACTTCTCCACCATCGAGTGTCCTTATTCATCTTTAGTCCTTGTTTTTAATAAGGGGAAAAATCTAATTAGATAAAAAAACCTCTTTTCCGATAATTATTTCAATTCCATTATTCCCCAATCAAGTCGATTGGTTCTTTATCAATCATTCATCATTCAATCAATTAAATTTTTCAACTTTTAATATATATAATTGTCGAATTACTTATTCAATATTAGATTAAGGTATGGGGATTCGAATTTGAATCCTGAACGAATGTTAACAAAGGAAATAAATGGGTTAATAAATTCGTTTTAACAATTTATATTTAATAACAACTTGAAGATTATATATATATAACAAAACTTTTCCAAATACAAACAATAACTCAGCAATAACTTGACTATACTCTATAACAATTATTTGACCACTTTCATCTATAAACTTAAAACACACTTCTTTGTTCCAAAAACATGTCATCTCATCACTTCGAATTTCAGAGGTGCCAACACACAGATTGGCTCATTCAAAAACCCTACACCAAACTCATGGCGCGAATTTGAAGCCATTCTACTTGACACACTCCCACCTTAAAAGGTAAACCTTTTAACACTCACTTTCCGACACTTCCCGATATCTTGCCGGATCCCTAATTTTTCTTCTCTTCCATCTTCTCTTCTGTCTTCTTCTCTTCCAAATTCTCTTCTGTCTTCTTCTCTTCCAACTTCTCTTCCGTTTTCTCTCCTCTCGCAACAAAACGTTGTTAGTAGGCCAGTCTTTTCGAGGTATCATCACACAAGACATCCCCTCCCACCATCGAGATTCTATTAAATGGCGCGGAGAACAACCTCTGCTGCCCAAATCAGCTGGATTCAGAGCTCCTTTTGTCGCTGCAAGGAGTTTCATTCTTGTAATCTCTCGTGTGCCCCTGGATTGAACACTCGTCAATTCAGCCTCGCACTTCACGTCGTCATCGGGCTCAAGGTTCTCCATTATGGAAAGGTCTCGTGGAGTGCCACTGGATTGAACACTTGCCAATCCAGCCGCGCACTTCACGTCGTCATCGGGTTTAAGGTTTTCCATTATGGGAAGGTCTCGTGGAGTGCCACTGGATTGAACACCCGCCAATCCAGCCGAGCACTTCACGTCGTCATCCGATTTAAGCCTCTCCATTCTGGGAAGCTCTCGTGAAGTACCACCGGACTGAACACTTGCCAATCCAGCCGTGCACTTCACGTTTGTCCTCCTCTCATAAAAATAGACCAATTCGGTCCATTTCTCTCTATATTCTTCACAGAGGTCAAATTCGGTAGC
Organism: Forficula auricularia; assembly: GCA_024734495.1. Taxonomy (NCBI): domain Eukaryota; kingdom Metazoa; phylum Arthropoda; class Insecta; order Dermaptera; family Forficulidae; genus Forficula; species Forficula auricularia. The sequence goes on along the minus strand of JALMQS010000852.1, from coordinate 1,430,004 downwards.
CAGTTCTGCCTCGTCTTTTATTAATTTGTATATTAGCTCGCTAACCTGATTTTCCAGCGCTATTAATCGTTGAGACTTTTCTTCAGCCAATCGAAATTCCAAAATGAGTTGATCTCGAGGCGTGTTCTCATTTCCCAACGATGTCTTCATTTTGATGTATATATTTGTGAATGCTCTTCTTGAATTCACTCTCTGTTTCTTCAAGCTTCTCAACTCGGTTTCCATTCGTTGCCTTTCGACAGGATCCATTTTCAATAAAAATAATCTTAATATTTAAAATATCGAAATAAGATTATTTTCCCCACAAGGGATGCCACTAATGTCGAATTACTTATTCAATATTAGATTAAGGTATGGGGATTCGAATTTGAATCCTGAACGAATGTTAACAAAGGAAATAAATGGGTTAATAAATTCGTTTTAACAATTTATATTTAATAACAACTTGAAGATTATATATATATAACAAAACTTTTCCAAATACAAACAATAACTCAGCAATAACTTGACTATACTCTATAACAATTATTTGACCACTTTCATCTATAAACTTAAAACACACTTCTTTGTTCCAAAAACATGTCATCTCATCACTTCGAATTTCAGAGGTGCCAACACACAGATTGGCTCATTCAAAAACCCTACACCAAACTCATGGCGCGAATTTGAAGCCATTCTACTTGACAATAATAATATTTGTAATGATCTATTAGTTGAATTTAAAATTAAAAAACCAATTAAAAATTAAAAGGAAATTGAGAATAAAAATGTAAATATACATTTCAATAGGATGTGGGATGAGGGTTCTCAGGGGGGGGGGGGGGAGGAAAGGAAGTTGGGATCTTATTGAGGGATGATTCTGATCGTGAAAATACTAACCTGTTTTTCGTATGTCTCGGGTTGTGTGAACTCAATGGAATCTCGTTGTACTAAATTTCTAATCTACTGAAGTTACTCTTATGTGTTTAAATTTTCTCTACTGATGCAATGATTTTCAAAAAAAATAAAAAAAAAAAATTTAAAATTTGCAAAATAAAATAATAAAAAATTTAATCTAGCTGAAAAATGAAATGGGGGATTTTACAACAAAATAATATTCAAAAATAAAATTAACAGTATAAATAATTTATTAACGTCACTTTTGAATTTAACAGCTTTAATGAGAGTTTATTTGTATTGCAAGGTGAACAATGAAATTTATATTTGACGGATGGGTTTGTATAGCAGAGAATATTCAAGCGAAAATGGTAGAAGGAAGATTTACGTTTAATTCTTGATGTGCGTTGAATGGCTCCCGATGACCCAGCGTGGCGGCGGAGGTTCCGTGGAGTTTCTCGACGAAGGTGTACCACAGCGTGCTTGAGGCTTTTTTAACGTGTGGACAGCAGAGAGGCTGTTTTGAACTGAACCTGCTGATCACACGGGCCTATATAAAGAATAGAGCCTTTGAGCTGCAGTGGATCTTTCAGCTGTATCGTGGTTCGATCAGCCTGACGTCACCAGTGCAGGCAGGAGTGGAGATCTTTCTATTAGCTCTTGCCCGTAACTTTGGTAGTTCAGCGGCAATCGCTTTTGAAAATAAATCGATCTCCTCGTTTTGTCTTCTGCTCGGCTTTTTATACGATTTTCGGTGTTTCCCCTGGTCCTCCTTCTACGGCGTTCTGCCATCCTCCATGTGGTTAAAATTCTCTGAATTCTACCCTTTCCTGGGGGGACTGCCAATCAGGGCCTTATTTTATCATTGACGTCGATCTTAAATGACCTCCCTGCTATCTCTCTGCTCTTGTTCAAAAATGAACATTGAATATTATATACTGTGAATTTGACTCAAATAATCACGATTTTCAATTATTTCTTGTTAAATAAAAAAAAAATAAACTAATTTTTAACCGACTTCAAAAAAGGAGGAGGTTCTCTATTCGACTGAATTTTTTTTTTTTTTTTTTTTGTTCCTATGTTACCTCATATCTCCGCCAATTGTCAACCGATTTTGAAATTTTTTTTGCATTGAGTCCAGTCTAGCTTCCGATTGGTCCCATTTTTTTTTCATAGCTATTAGACCCTTTTTATTAGGTTTGTTTAGACCTAACTTCTTTGTTTATAAACCTATTTCGATGATTCTTTTTTTATCCGATAGGGGGTGTGTTAGGGATGGTGTCATATTAATTTGGTCAAGTTCTGATGATATGATCACTATTAATAACATCACTAAAAAGAGAAAAATAAAAATAATTTTTATAAAAAAAATAAAACCGACTTCAAAAAAATTAAATGCAACAAATAAAATACACTAAAAGGTATAAAATAATGATTAACTTATTTAGTTACAACTACCCTACGAAATATTAACATGAAATTACTTTTTGAAGTCCGTGCCAAACATATACCTTTTATGAATCGCACTCGACGGATCTTACTTAGTACGTTTAGCGGGTACGCTCGCTTATAGGTATAATTTGTTTGGTACCGACTTCAAAAAGTAATTTCATGTTAATACTTCGTCGTTTAGTTGTAACTAAATAAGATAATAATTATTTTATACTTAATTGAAAGTAATGGAAGGCAGCCCAGAGGTAGTGAGGAAAGAAAAGAAGGAAAAAAATATTTGTCTTTCTATGCCTTTTGTTAAAAATGAAGAAAGTTTTTGAACACTACTGTGGAGAGAAGAAGGAAACATTTTATTTGTTTCATTCATTGACCCTTTGAAACCCTGAAGAAGGAGGGAAAAATCCTCAGAAACGTCGGTTTGAAAGGAAAGGAGGAAGGATTCCAATAAATTACACCTTATTTGATATGTGTTAATTTTTTCTTTCCTCACTACCTCTGGGCTGCCTTCCATTACTTTCAATTAAAATTTCTACCAGTCCGTCTCTCTCCAGAGAAAATTTCGTTGCAAAAAAATTATTTTATACCTTTTAGTGTATTTTATTTGTTGCATTTAATTTTTTGAAGTCGGTTTTTATTTTTTTCTTAAAAATTATTTTATGAATTCAATGCTATATTTGACTCGTCTAATTGATTTCTTTCTTATTTAAATATATTAAAATAATAAAAAAAATGAAAATTTGAAATTTGTACTTTACTGAGTGTACTACTATATATGAAAAAAAACATGCTTCTAAATTTGACTCTTTGCTCAACAATGTGTAAAATGGACCGATACCATTTTAACATTTTAACAAAAAACCCATCAAAAACAACTTAGCCGAAGATGAGACCGTGACAGATCGAATCGCCAACACAAAACCCTCCTAACCCGTGAATTTCATCCAAATACCATATATATATATACAAGATTTACTCGTTTAATATAATAAGATTTAATTAGAATGAAGCAAGTAATTTAAAAATTAAATTAAATGATTATAATTTCAATAGAATTACTCTTAAGAAGTAACTTGCATATTTAATAATATAAGATTTCTTTATCGGGTGTTTTGTTTTTAGACTTCCACCGAGAAATTCGTCGATGCTTTAAATGTTTTTCTCGTTCCTTATCTGGATCGATGTGAAGTGCGTCGCCCCGGCGCTCGAAATCGACTTCTTTACGATTTCCTGGTTGATCTCAGTTCAAGAGATCTGTTGAAACCTCTGGCTCTTTTCACTCGTGACAACTCGGAGATCAAAACGTTAATCCCTGACGAAGACGTATATATTCATCTACTGATAGGTTGCTTCTATGCTTATCCCAATTGTGATCAAATTGAACAAACGTTAGCTGTTCTTTCTTCATTACCTGAATTGGATGCCGAAAGGTTAGCTTTTTTAATTATTATTATTATTATTTTTTTTTTTAAATGAGAAATTGTATAAGGATAATTTTATCAAAGATCTTAGTAGATTATTTTGTATTGTATATATTATATGTCAGAAGGTGATTTCCGAAGGGGGCGAAACCTTCTGATATGCCGGGTGAGTTTTTTATCTTGAGACAGTCTTATAACTCAAAAACAGTGCATTATGTGAAAAAAAGTTTCAAATAAAAGTTTATTTATATCAGGGGGGAAACTAAACTACGCTATTGTTTGTTGACGTAGAACAAGCTTTCAAGGGTATTTTGAGATCAACTTCTGTTTTTTAAATAGAAACCTATATTTTTCTATACGTCTACTTAATCTACAAAATAAAAAACTGAACAACTTTTATTAGAACTATTTTTTTATACGACATCAAATAATAAAAAAAAATATTAAATCAATTAGATCTAAAAAAAAATCTTAATAATTATTTTTAACAATTCTTAATTATCAAATAATAATGATTAAATAAATAAATATTAAATCGAAAAGTCACAACAATGAAAATAATTGTTTATAATGATCTTAAAACTTCATTATACTCAGATTTATGAGAATATTTTCTACTTAATAGAACTATTTAAAAGTTGAGTTTAAAAAAGTTTATTTCTCGAGTCCATCCACTAGATAGTTATATTGTATTACCATAATAAAAATGGAGCATTTTGTGTTGAAGACAGAATTGAAATGGTCTTAATTTATGGTGAATGTGGAAAAAGTGTTAGGGGATGCCATTGAAATAGATGTCGAGCGTTTTCCTAATAGGAATACACCCTCACAAGCTTCATTTTATCATGTTTTAAATCTGTTTAAAATAAAAAAAAAAACAGGAAATGTAAAGTCTACAAAGAAACTGAAACAGGCCAAAATAAGGAAATTAGAACTGGAATTCATCTAGAAGACTTGCGATACACTCTGGAATGTCTCAGAACAGTGTCGAAAAATTATCTAATTATTAATTATTTAATAATTATTATTTGATAATAAAATTAAATAATTGTTAAAAATAATTTTTTTTTTTTTTGCAACGAAATTTTCTCTGGAGAGAGACGGACTGGTAGAAATTTTAATTGAAAGTAATGGAAGGCAGCCCAGAGGTAGTGAGGAAAGAAAAAATTAACACATATAAAATAAGGTGTAATTTATTGGAATCCTTCCTCCTTTCCTTTCAAACCGACGTTTCTGAGGATTTTTCCCTCCTTCTTCAGGGTTTCAAAGGGTCAATGAATGAAACAAATAAAATGTTTCCTTCTCTCTCCACAGTTCAAAAAATTAAGAAAAGGAGGAAAAAAAAATTTGTTAAAAATGAAGAAAGTTTTTGAACACTACTGTGGAGAGAAGAAGGAAACATTTTATTTGTTTCATTCATTGACCCTTTGAAACCCTGAAGAAGGAGGGAAAAATCCTCAGAAACGTCGGTTTGAAAGGAAGGGAGGAAGGATTCCAATAAATTACACCTTGTTTTATATGTGTTAATTTTTTCTTTCCTCACTACCTCTCGGCTACCTTCCATTACATTCAGTTAAAAATAATTTTTAACATTTTTTTTGAGATCTAATTGATTCATGTATTTTGTTTATTTGATGTCGTATAAAAAAATAGTTCTAAAGAAAGTTTTTCAGTATTTTTTGTAGATTAAGTAGACGTAACGAAAAATATAGGGTTCCATTTAAAAAACAGAAGTTGACCTTAAAATACCCATGAAAGCTTGTTCTGCATCAACAAAAATTATTGATTATTATTAAATTATTTATTTAATAATTAATCATTTGATCATTATTATTTGATAATTAAGTTGAATGATTGTTAAAAATAATTATTAGAATTTTTTTTGAGATCTAATTGATTTAATATTTGTTTTTATATGATGTCGTATAAAAATAGTTCTAATAAAAGTTGTTCAGTTTTTTTTTTTTGTAGATTCAGAATATGTACAGAAACATATAGGTTTTTATTTAAAAAACAGAACATGTGACCTCGAAATACCCTTGAAAGCTTGTTCTAGGTCGACAAACAATAGGGTAGTTTAGTTTCCCCCTTGATACAAATAAACTTTTATATGAAACTTTTTTCCATATAATGCATAGTTTTTGAAATTAAATTAGGTTGGAGTTGGTGGTGTTTCACTAGGATTGTTTTTGAGTTATAAGACTGTCTCAAGATAAAAATCTCACCACCAGGTATACATAATCTAATCTTTGATCAAATTTTCCTTATTCAATTTCTAATTTAATTACAATACATCTATGAAGCCCGAAGTTGTTCTTTTTGAAAAAAATTCCATCCATTTTTTCAAAAATAAGAAACTCAAATTTTCATATTAAATTATTATTTATTTTATTCTAATATTATTTTGTTTCTCTAGCTCTTATAGCGAACTTTCACCTGATTCGCCATATAGACATTTAGAGACTGTGGAAAATGAATTATTTGCAATAGAAATATTAGAAAAATATGGTTTGCCTAAACCACTTGCCTTTGTTCGTGATTTACGGAAACAATATCAGCCTGTATTCAATTTGTTAACAAAATTAGCCCGCTCTCTTATCAAAAGGTATAAAATAAATTAAAAATATTATATACATCTAAAATAATCAATGTATTTTTATTTATTTATTTATTTTTTTAACAGACTACCCAAGTCTACCGAAGAACAATGGAATAATCTTCTTGGCGATATTTTAGAATTACAGACCAGGGTATTTGGATGTATTTCACTTGAAACATGCTATGAGGTATTATTTTCATTTATTCATTCATTATCTCTTTAAATTTAAATTTCCAACTGTTGTAATGTAATTAAGGAAATTACTAATATTTACATTTAAATTACATCCTCATATTACATAGATAAATATATACACCATAAAAAAGATAAATAATCTGATGTGTTCTGATGTGGCCATCCACTTGACTTTACCTTACAACCTGGCCCCTCCCTTATATATTTAATATTTAATAAAATTATTTATATTCATGTAGGGGAGGGGGGTTAGTTTTTGCATTTTTAGACTCCTGGGGGCCCACTATTATGTATACTTTTTGCTAGTATTGTCGCCAAACAACTACCTTAAAATAAAACGATCAACATCTCTGCTACTAATATACAAGAAAATATTTTCAAAAACTCTTTATTTTTTTTCAGATTTACGCTTCTGCATTACTGGCTTCAGGAAGTAAAACAACAATTCGCAATGCAAGTGCAATCCTTACCTGCAGTCAATTAGACCCGGATCCTGGTTCTTCGTCGAATTCTTCGGTCCAAGCGAATGCTCCCTACCAACTAAGAAACCGTCACTCATCAACCTCATCGTCCACCTCGTCCACAAGGGGAACCGTTCGAGTCCCATTTGATACCAGTGTTAAATTAATTCTACTTGCCGCCGATGAATATTTCGATTCGGCTAATGATGTTTCAGATCCGAATATGGAATTAGCTAAGTATGTAAAAACAATCTACTAGAAATTATAAATAATTCATGAAAATATATTGAAGAAATTTTATTGATTGTTTTATACCAGGTGAGTTTTTTATCTTGAGACAGTCTTATAACTCAAAGACACTGCATTGTATGAAAAAAGTTTCAAATAAAAGTTTATTATATGGTGGGAAAAACTAAACTACACTATTGTTTGTCGATCTAGAACAAGCTTTCAAGGTTATTTTAAGGTCAAGTTCTGTTTTTTAAATAGAAACCTATATATTTCTTTTCATATTCATAATCTACAAATGAAACTGAACAACTTTTATTATAACTATTTTTTTATCCGACATCAAATAAACAAAATATTAAATCAATTATTAGATCTCAAAAAAATCCTATTAATAATTTTTAACAATTATTCAACATAATTATCAAATAATAATGATTAAATAATTAATTATTAAATAAATAATCATTAAATCGAAAAGTCACAACAATGAAAATAAGTGTTTATAATGATCTTAAAACTTCATTATACACAGATTTAAGAGATTATTTTCTACTTATTGAACTACTTAAACTTTTTGAGTTTAAAAAAGTTTATTTCTCGTGTCAATTCAGTAGATAGTTATATTGTATTACCATAATAAAAATGGAGCATTTTATGTGGAAGACAGAATTGAAATGGTCTTAATTTATGCGGTGAATGTGGAAGAAGTGTTATATGGGGCTGCCATTGAAATGGATGCCGAGCGTTTTCCTGATAGGAATATACTCTTACAAGCTTCATTTTATCGTGTTGTAAATCTGTTTAAAAAAAACATACACGAAATATAAAGAAAAACAGGCCAAAAATCGAAATTGGAACTGGAATTCATCCAGATAACACTTTGGAATGTCAGATAATAGTGTTGAAAAATTATTAAATTATTAATTATTATTAAATTATTTATTTAATAATTAATTATTTGATCATTATTATTTGATAATTAAGTTAAATAATTGTTAAAAATAATTATTAGGATTTTTTTGAGATCTAATAATTGATTTAATATTTTGTTTATTTGATGTCGGATATAAAAATAGTTCTTATAAAAGTTGCTCAGTTTTTTTTTTGTAGATTATGAATATGAAAAGAAATAAATAGGTTTCCATTTAAAAAACAGAACTTGACCTTAAAATACCCTTGAAAGCTTGTTCTAGATCGATAAACAATAGCGTACTTTGGTTTCCCCCTCGATATAAATAAACTTTTATTTGAAACTTTTTTCATACAATGCTCTGCTTTTGAGTTATAAGACTGTCTCAAGATAAAAAACTCGCCCGGTATATAAAAGGTGAGTCGGGGGGAAAGGACCAAACTCCAGGAGTTTATTGTATACGTGAAAATAAAGTAAAAAAACTATAATGTTGTTATCCGATTTTTATTTGCTTTATAGTTATAGCGTAATTTAAAATAAACAAAATTTAATACATCAACATTTTGCTAATCATAGCATTCTTATAATAAATGTTCAAAAATACAAACATTCACCTTTAAACCAGGAGTGACAGTGATTTGACGTTCATTTGAAAGTTTGTACCATTAAGGTAGTTGTTTCGCTACAATACTAGCAAAAAGTTAATACTAGAGTATATAGTAGAACAGACAATATGGATTCAATAATTTCATAATTCATAAGCCCAAAAATTTTTGCTGTTTATGTACCACTACTAGCCAATCCCGTGCTCGTTTGACAAATCTGGCAACACTGTTCGAACTTGTATATATTTTATCATAGAAATGTCAGATAAAGTACATTATAAAGGATGATTTATAAAACAAAAAGTTCTTAATAAGCGATTGAAACCTCTGTTGCGACAATGGCTGAAGCGAAACAAGTTCTAAAGTTAACCCACTTTTTAGTTTAAATAAATGCGTTGTTGCCAGCTTGTTTTTAGAGTAAATTTTTCAATAAACATTTTTTTTGTTCATTATTATCTCAGAAACTGTGTTGTAACTATGAATTAAAATTTTCTTAAAAAATGTGTTAATTATTGTTTAATGTTGGTTTATTTTTTATAACAACGGTAAAAAGATTTTCTTAATTATAATTAAATATAAGCAATGTATAAGAGTCTGAAAAACTCTATCTTTGGAATTTAATATTTCTGGAACTATATAGTTCATAAATTTCATTTTGCCACCAATCGATGCAGAAGTATTTAAATAATAATCTGTCTAAATTTCAAAAAAATCCTAAGAAAACCCATAAGGTGAAACAACTACCTTAAAGAATAGATTTTTTTCCCTTAATTTTTCGTTTGCATTCCATCACTTCTCAATTAAAAGAGAAAATTTCTTCTAATATAAGGTCAGGTGGGGTAACTGGGCCAGCTTCTTTTGTTTTCCTCCATATTTTTGGCTATAACTAAGCTTCCTCACAATTTATAGATCTCGTGACTATATTAATTGAAAGATGAAATTTTCTTCAAATAATCATGATACTTTCAACTTTTGATTATTCAAAATTTTGGAATTATCTTAAGTTGAATGTAAAGTTTTGCGGTTGGCCCCGTTTAAACGCGTTGTGGTGTAATTGGACCAGCCCAGCCTATTTGCTGTTTTTTAATTTTTAACATCTTTTGAGCAGTTGGACATGTTCCCCTATCCCTCAAGGCCCTGGCCGTAGGTAGAATTAGTCTCATTTGTATATGGATTAAAAATAATCAAAGATGTAAGCGATTCGGGGTAATTGGGCCCTGACTAGGCTGGCCCAGTTGCACCAAGACCTCTATTTTTTTATTCTATTGAATTTTTTAAGGTAGATAAGTTTAAACGCCAAGTATAATTTTTAAAATCGATTTTTATTACAAAAAAAGTATCATAAATCAAACAACTAAACAAAATAATTTCATTTTACCCATTGAAATAAAGTTAAATAAGTTCCTTATGCTTAAGAAAGCCTTAATTAAGTACTTACTCAAGTCTCAATATTTTCAAGGAACTGGGTAAGGCAACTAGGTAAGAAGTAAGCATATAACTAGGTAAATAAGTAAATAAGTAATTAACTTAACTAAGTACTTAAGTATAAAATAAACTTAAAGAAATTTCTCTAATTCAGGAACACTGAAAATTTCCCACCAATATGAAAAAGTGAATTGCGCTAAAAAATGCGGTAAAATCAAAAAGCTCTGGGGTTACAGGACCCCTGGCCCAGTTGCCCCCGGCCCCAGTTACCCCACCTGACCTTAATTAATGTTTTTTTTATCTTCAATTTATACAATATTGATACAACTAATTAACTAGTCATAATATTATATTTTCTATTAAATTGTCTTTCAGAACGTGTCTCCATTTAATAACTGAACCGCATCGTGCAATTCAAGAGCGACTCGATTTGATCTCATCGCTTAATCTTCTCTCTGCTTTTAATATTACAATGTTGCCACTTCAAGTTCGTATGTGCGACGATCGTATGAAATTAATTCGCAAATGTATTGAAAAATCGCCTGAAGCGTACCAATGTCAAGAGCGGCTTATTCGGCTGGCTGATTATTTGCGCGTAGCTGAAGAGGATGGCCGCCTTCGGCAGGGGCTTGTGCTCACGCTCATTGCCGAGAAGGCTTTCCAGCTGGAGGACTACGCCGTCTGCGCCAACGCCTGTCGGCAAATCATGGAACGGGGCTACACGCAGGGCTGGGCAATCGCCAGGCAATTGGCTCAATGCGACGCCTTCGACGACATTTCGCTGAAGAAACAACTGTTGGCTTTTTCTATGATACATTGCACACCAGACGTCCTCCAAGAACTCATTCGTTCTTCGTAAGTCAGAGCTTAAAACATGTTACTCATATTTACAACAGAAAAGTCTAATATTTGAAAGGAGATATTATTAATTAATAAAGTAAAGGGAGTGTAGTTTCACAATGAATGAAATAAAACTCAAAGAGGTTTATACAGACTCAATATATTTCGGGTTATTAGTCCTTGATCAGGAGTTTACAGAGTTTTTAATCTGCATTTTTAGTGTTCTGAGGGTCCACTGATTATGTCTACAAAATATGGTTGAGTTTGCTCAAATGGCCTAGATTTTTATTTTTTGACCCCCCCCCCCCCCAATTTTAGCGCCAGAAAAAAATATTTTCGTTATTATAGGTTCATTTTAAAGTACATTTCATTTTTCTTGTTTTTTACTTTACCATACAGGGTATGGTCAAGTATTGTATCGTTCATGAAAAAGTGGGTTTTTTCTTCTTTTTTTCGAAATATCTCAAAAACGGCTAAAACTATTTTGATTAAAAAAATTGAGCGAAACCATGGCATTTCGTTCTACAAAAAAGCTCTAATAAGTGAACATCGAAAAAATTATATTTTTCGAGATAATAATTGTTTTGTCAAAATGTCTGTTAGTCTGTCTGGTTGTCTGTCCGTTAGTCTGTGCGTTACCAAATTTTTGTGGACGAGCTAGCTCAAAAACTAGTGTGAATATCGAAACCAAATTTCACACATAGTTTTGGCCCATTGAGATTAAGAGCTGATAAGATTTTGGTGTATATCGACCCAAAATTAACTACTACTCTCGTCGAAAAATACATTTTAAACTGTGCTCTTGAAAACTCGAAATAATGATTGAAAGGTTCTTCTAAACTCAAATGAAAATTGTATTTCTTTTTAGAGATGTTTTGAATTAACGAAAATTTAATTTCAATTCTCCTTTGCTCTTGCCTAATTCGTTACTTTTTCTTTTTTTTCTAGTTGTGCAGTTGAGGCGTTTGAATTACATCAAAAAATTGATACTTCTTTGTTTCGTGGTACTCCGATGTCTGATGATGACGAATTGGATATTTACGATGATGCACTTACATCTGTAAGAATCCTTGTTTTGGACTTGTCATTTTTTTTGTTTGTTTGTAATTGATTGATTTATTAATGAATTTTGCAGCCATTGTATTCGCCTCAAAGAGAACTTCCACCGCCAATGAGAAATCTTGTGAATGTTGTCGGTGATACAACCCAAGCAGCCATTAAAAAAACTACCTATCATTTGTTAAAGCTTGTAGGACATAAAGATTTTTGGAAAGGAACGTTAAGGTTGGTTGGTTGTTTTTTTCAATTTTTCCTAACTACATGTATTATAATTTTTAATTCACACGAATTAGTTACTATTTTTTGCTCCTGAAGATTCCTAAATTTCCCTTTAATCAGGGATGGAATCCTAAAATGTTATCAAACGGTTCGCAGTGAAATTATTTTCTGTCTGGAATTTATAAATAGAATTCAATCAATTATATTCATCCACATTTATTTTTCCCCTTCAAAGTAATCTCCATTAAATGCTAATGGCATCTTTGCGTTGGTTACAAGAACAAATTTAAAAAAATTTCAATTAAATCAATCATTGGAATCACACCGGAATATTTAAGGGAAAAATTAAAATATTCGAACGAAGGTGGTTATTATGATTTGAGAGGTGGGGAGAATTTCAGGATTGATATTTGTAGGACAAATAAAAAATTTAGGACTTTATTTTATAGGGGTTTGTCCGATTACAATAAAGTGCCGAGTGAGATAAGAAATGTCACAAAAATCCAGGAATTTAAGGAGCGATTGTTGGAATTCGGAATTTCGAAAAGATAATCTTTTTGTGGAATCTCCACCAAAATTATAATGTTATATTGTGATTGCTTCATTATTGTATTGTATTGTTTTCTTTTGTTTTTGTGATATTATCATTGTATGTTCTTGCATATAATTATTGTATATGTTATAGCTGAAAATAGCTAATAAAGATTATTATATAAATTGCAATATAATTTCTATAAGTAACTCCATTCCTATATATAAATGTTTGTGAATGATACAACAATTTATTCATAAAATTCTACAAAAAATACATTGGTAAAGAAAACTAGATCAAATTTGCATAAAAAACATTACAAAAGTAAATTTATTTTGATTAAAAATTGGTGAAAATCCGTTTCAGGATTTATCTGGAATGAGTATATCGAAAGTTGTTGTTGTCGGTGAGAAAATAAAAGAAAAAATCACACAACGTGCAGGAAAATTCTTTTTCTTTTATTATTTATTTATTTATAGAAAACAGATTGATGTTTCGACAAGAAACCCTTTGTCATCATCAGACTCCGTCTATAAAAAGCAAGTAATCATAACCAAAGGTACAGGACGACTTAAATACATAATGCGTTGCCCAGTCATGTCCTCAGAAAAACAGAAACATCGCAAAATCAGGTCACACAAATCACATGCTCTGCACACACATTACAATAACAATTGCATTCAACAAATTAAATTATTCTTTATATTTTATTTTTTTGATGAATGCAATTGTTATTGTAATGTGTGAGCCGGAGCATTGTTGATTTGTGTGACTTGATTTTGCGATGTTTCTGTTTTTCTGAGGACATGACTGGGCAACGCATTATGTATTTAAGGTAGTTGTTTCGCGACAATTCTAGCAAAAAGTAAATGCTAAAGTATATAACAACAGACAGTATTTATAATTCATAAGTCCAAAGCTTTTTGCTGTTTATGTACCACTTCTAGCCAATCCCGTGCTCGTTTGACAAATCTGGCACCATTGTAAGAGATTGAATATTTTAATATTAAAATGACAGATAAAATACATTTTAAATTTCTATAAAAATTGTTTTGTTATTTTTTAACAAATGTAATCAACGCCTACGTTACACCTTATGAAAATTATAATTTTGAAAAAATCTAGCGCATGCGCGCTTTATACATCTTTCGCTGGTTAAATAAATGCGATGTTGCCAAATTGTTTTTAGTGTAAATTTTTTTTATACATTTTTCTATATTTATCTTATTATTATCTCAGAAATTGTGTTGTAACTATGAATCAAAATTTTCTTAAAATATCTATTGGTTATTGTTTAATGTGGGTTTAGTTTTTTATAACACTGTTGTAAGAAGGGTTTCTTAATTATAATTAAATATGTATGTAAACATTCCGATATCCAGTATAGTCCAATGTATAAGAGTCTGAAAAACTCTATCTTTGGAATTTAATATCTCCGGAACTATATTGTTCATAAATTTTATTTTGCCGCCAATCGATTAAGAAGTATTTAAATAATAATCTGACTAAATTTCGAAAAAATCCTAAGAAAACCCATATAGTGAAACAGCTACCTTAATTAATTATCTCTACTTATTATTTGCGATATATTTTATTTTTTAAGATGGATGCCCTCGAGACAGAGTAGCGAATGGGAGGACACTTGGTCGGATGTGGATGGCTCGTCGAGCAATTACAACAACGCGATGAGCTCGTTTGATGACCCGAACGGACCCCCCCCTGCCATCTTCGAAAAGCCTTCTGTCTCGGCCTTTGTGGCCTCCATGTACCCCGACGACTGGCATGTCAGTCGTTTGGACTCCTCCACACTCTCCAATGTGGAGACTCCTTTGGGCTTGTGCTCCACGCTCTTCCGGCTGAGCATGCTCGAGAACAGACTCAAGCCTGACTTGGGACAAGATAATTCGGCAGGTAATTCTAAAACAATTTTTAATCATTCTTTTTTTTTCTTTTAAGCTTAAATGATCTGATGTCTGATCACTCTAAGGGCCAGTTTAATAAAAAAATAAAATAATCCTCGGCTTACTCAACTCTAGGTTGAGAGTTACCCTGGAGTTCCAAACAATATGAATTTCATAAAACAAAATAGGGTCGAGTTAGCTCACCCTGAATTAAGGGTGGGAAAATAGGTTGGCAACGGCCAAATTCCCTGCATTTTAGTTATTTTTAGAAAACAAAAACAATGGTTGAGTTTGGTACAAGGGCCTTTCATTTTTTGACCCTATACCCCCTCCCCCCATTTTGGGTGGTTAGTTTTTGCATTTTTAGCCTTCTGGGGTTCCACTGATTATGCATACAAAATTTGGTTGAGTTTGCTCAAATAGCCTAGATTTTTAATTTTTAACCCCCCCCCTCCACCCCCCCTTAATTTTAGGTCTATATGCACCAAAATCTAATCAGCTTTTAATCTCAATGGACCGAAACTACGTGTGAAATTTTGTTTTGATATTCACACTAGTTTTTGAGCTAGCTCGTCCACAAAAATTTGGTAACGTACAGACAACTAACAGACATTTTGACAAAACACTTATTATCTCGAAAAATATAATTTTTTCGATGTTCACTTATAAGGCCTTTTTTGTAGACCGAAATGCCATGGTTTCTCTCAATTTTTTTAATCAAAATAGTTTCAGCCGTTTTTGAGATATTTCGAAAAAAAGAAGCAAAAAAACCACTTTTTTCATGCAAGATTACAATACTTGACCATACCCTGTATGGTAAAGTTAAAAAGCAGACATTAAAATAGTTGCTACCAAAAATCTGTAATATTTAATTTTATAGATTTTCTTAAAGCCTCTTATCTTAGGTTTTCAGTTTTGTGTCTTATCATGTTATCACAATAAGCCCTTGAATTGTTTTACAGTTTTAATTATAATATTTAGCCAAATGTGTTGTTGTTAGAAATAAATTTAAATTTTCTGAAAATATTTGGTCGGTAAACTTAGTGCAAATATAAGTACATTCGATTGGCGAGCTCATTTTTGACTTCTTCTGGAAATTCCCTCTAAAGGAATTCAATAATATTGTCGATAGTATTCTAAATGCTCCTTGAAGTTGTATGTCGGTTGGTAAACTCTTTTTAAACGTTGACAAAGGGTAAAACCTTAAAATTCAACTTGTGCCCGGCGGGATGGCCAATCAGATGACAGGCACTTTCATCTGATTGGCCATCCCGTCAGGCACAAGCTGAATTTTAAGGTTTTACCCTTTGTCAACGTTTAAAAAGAGTTTACCAACCGACATACAACTGGCCCTAAGTAATTTTTACTTTACCATACAGGGTATGGTCAAGTATTGTAATCGTGCATGAAAAAAGTGGTTTTTTTGCTTCTTTTTTTCGAAATATCTCAAAAGCGGCTGAAACTATTTTGATTAAAAAAATTGGGCGAAACCATGGCATTTCGGTCTACAAAAAAGCCCTTATAAGTGAACATCAAAAAAATTATATTTTTCGAGATAATAATTGTTTTGTCAAAATGTCTGTTAGTTAGTCTGTGCGTTACCAAATTTTTGTGGACGAGCTAGCTCAAGAACCAGTGTCAATATTGAAACCAAATTTCACACTTAGTTTTGTTCCATTGAGATTAAGAGCTGATTAGATTTTGGTGCATATCGACCCAAAATTAAGGGGGGTGGAAGGGGGTTAAAAATTAAAAATCTAGCCCATTTGAGCAAACTCAACCAATGTAAATTAAGATTTCTCAGTTGAAAAGTTTTTGTTTTGCCGAGAGTAGCAGAGTTGTTGATTCACAAAGAGAAACAAAGAGATTGTCCTCTGCTTGATGCAAATAAACATATACACATATATATCAAGATGATATATCTGTATATATATATTATTTATTTGTTTGAGACTATAGTTTCGAAGACTTGGTCTTCATCATCAGTCTTCAGTTCCTAGCCCTCCAGTGACGAAAGAACACCAAAATTTTTCAATATCCATATGATATTGACTCCATGAAAAACATTTATAATTGAAGAAAGACTGATGATGAAGACCAAGTCTTCGAAACTATAGTCTCAAACAAATAAATAATATATATATACAGATATATCATCTTGATATATATGTGTATATGTTTATTTGCATCAAGCAGAGGACAATCTCTTTGTTTCTCTTTGTAAGATTTCTCAGTTGAAATCGGGTTTTTTTTAAAAGAAGAAATGAAATTTCTTCTAGATTAATTTTATTTATTTCAATTACAATGTTTTATTTTATAAAGGCTGTTTTAATTTTTGTAACTAGAAGGAAACACTTTTATAAAAACCTTCCGGGACAATTTTGAGTGGGGCTCGAGCAAGTCTAGGGCTCGTACGAGCTGTCGGCAAAATGACAACGAGAGCGGCGCTCTCAGGTGTTTTATACAATATTTAGTGCTGGATCAGCAAGCCAAGTAGACATCCTACAGGGGGCTGACCCAGCAGTTCTTAACACTATAACTTGTATACATAATCAGTGGGCTCCCAGAAGTCTAAAAATACAAAAACTAACCGTCCAAAATGGGAGGGGGGCGTAGGTTCAAAAAATTAAAATATAGGCCCTTGTACCAAACTCAACCAAATTTTGTATACATAATCAGTGGACCCCCCAGGAGTCTAAAAATGGAAAAACTAACCCCCTCCCCTACATGATTATAAATAATTTTATTAAATATTAAATATAAGGGAGGGGCCAGGTTGTATGGTAAAGTCAAGTGGATGGCCACATCGGAACACGTCAACTTATTTATTTTTTTAGTTTTATAAGAAAAACTTAAAAAAATTACACTAAGAGTACATCTCCTTCCTCTAACTAATTTTTTTAATGAATAAAATCTATTTAATTTTTTTTTAAATATTGAAAAAAATCATGAATAAAACTAGCGTGTTTTCTTAAATGATTTTATTTTTCTCTTAACAACTTGCAATTCAATCGAAAGCAAATCGACTGCACAAATATATACGATATTAAAATAATTAA
This sequence comes from Forficula auricularia, assembly GCA_024734495.1. NCBI lineage: Eukaryota > Metazoa > Arthropoda > Insecta > Dermaptera > Forficulidae > Forficula > Forficula auricularia. The sequence continues at coordinate 1,412,222 of JALMQS010000852.1, read as the reverse complement.
TTATCCCATTTGAATCGTTAATTAATTATTATGTTCCTATATATTAATATAATAAATCTTGTTCTTATGTTCTAGTGTTAAGTCAGATTGCTCAGCATGTTCTCCCCGAGGACAACGCCCTTGGCCTGGCCCTGCTTTTCTCTCTTCACGATCCCACGGAGGCTGACGGCTGTTTCGAATCGTTACCGATCACAGATCTTGGCCTTCAATTGGCACAATATTTCTTTGCCATCAATTTATTTATGTTAGAAAATAAACAAGAATCATGGACATTCCAGCAAGTATTGGCTATCCCTATTGACGAGGTAATAGAAAATTTACAAGTTAATCATAAAATTGGTCCTATAATATTATAAGTACCTGGCCACCGAGCGATCGTCGGTAACTTTTTGCTTCAATTAAAAGCTATATATTAATTGATAGCGTTTTTCTTTAGGAGACGGACTGGTATAAATATGAAATTGAATGTTGATGAAGGCAGTCCACAGTGGTTGTAAAAAATAAGACTATAATGGTTTTATTATTTTACATTAAGCTATATACGAGGAGAAGTTGAAAAATAAGTTTCCCCTGTCGACTGTGGTCAGAGTTGTGTATGAAAGTCAAAAAATAGAATGAGACATTAAAGATATGACATACCTTTATTTTATTATTCTCCTACGAGTACGTTGAGACATTTGTCATATCGCTTGATAAGCTTCAAAAAGTCCTCCAAGAAAAATTCAGGGCTTTGCATATGGAAGAAGCGTTGAACGGCTATGGGCGAAAGGCGACACAGCAGGAAAACGCGCAAGTCACCGATACACCTACTGTGACACAAACATCCGTCATCACCTGTCCGAAAGAAGTTCAAGACAACTCCCTCCGCAGGTAAAGTGCTCCTCACAGTTTTCTGGGACGCCCAAGGAGTTTTGTTGCTGGACTTTTTGGAGGTTGGAACCATCAATGCTACGCGCTACTGTGACACCCTGTCGAAATTGAAAGAGGCGATTCGGAAAAAGCCGGCCTGGCCTTCTCACATCTGGCGTTCTGCTGTTGGATGACAATGCCAGACCACATTCGGCGAGGGCAACGCAAAACCATATTGCAACTCTTGGTTGGGAGCGCCTACACCATCCGCCATACAGTCCTGATCTCGCACCAAGCGACTTCCATCTGTTTCCGGCTTTGAAGACAAATCTCGGGGGAAGGCGCTTTGGAAGCAATACGGAAGTGAAACAAGCCGTTCAACGCTTCTTCCGTATGCAAAGCCCTGATTTTTTCCTGGAGGGCTTTTTGAAGCTTATTAAGCGATATGACAAATGTCTCAATGTACTTGGTACCTATGTGGAAAAATAAAGGTTTGTTATATCTTTAATGTCTCATTCTATTTTTTGACTTTCATACACAACTCTGACCACAGTCGACAGGGGAAACTTATTTTTCAACTCCTCCTCGTATTAATCCCCGCCCCCGGAACCCCATCACTTCACCCTTCACCTCGCATCCATCCCCACCTACACCCCCACCCCCTCCAATTTTGCCCCACCCCCTCCACCACTGCAACCACCACATCTCCCCCACCGTCACCCCCGCCCCTCACCCAGTTTTTGCATTTCAAGCCTTGTAGTGGCCACAGATTATTTTTTATAATGTTTATAAATACATATGAACGAATGTGGGCAAATTGTTGTACGAATAAACAAATAATATGTTGACCATTAGAAAACTAGAAATGCAAAAACTGGGAGCGGGGTGGGGTGGATGTAGGAGGTGAAGGTGGTGGGGTGCAGTTGTGTGGAATCCGGGGTGGGGGTGCAGTGGTGGGGCGTGTACTATATAATATATATTTGCATTTTTTTAATTTGGTTACCGTTCATCGCTCGATGTCTCCAGGTACTAATCATGCGCGGATCCAGGGGGGGTGATGGGGGCGACCGCCCCCCCCCCCCCAAGCATTGGAGATCAACATTTTTTATATGTTTATTTAATTGTTTTTTTATAACATTAAATTTTAAAATTGAAGAAAATAAAGTTCTATGTGGGGTGGCGGCGTCTCTGACCCCCCCCCCCCCGCGCGCTTGGACAATTCGATCACGACACACTTCTGAGATCAAAAGTATATCTTATATACCGGCGACCGCCCCCCCCCCCCAAATCAGAGGTCTGGATCCTCGCCTGGCACTAATAGATAGTTATATCAATGGAGCATTGGACTTGCATGCCTTTTGAAAGTTTGATTAAATCTGGCTCATCCATAGCAAGTGATAAAGCAGAAGACAGTTGAATGTCTTCCACTTGCATATGTGCTACATTTGAAGACATTTTAGCAGTTCTATCTTGTACTGCTTTAGCAGATAATTCAAAATCTTAGATTTTCTTCATGATTTCTGTTTTGTTTTTGAAATCACGAAACAGTTCTTCAGCTCCACGTATGAAACCATCTTTGACGTACTCACTATCTGTGACTGGTTTCCCTCTTTTTTTTCTGAGTTTTGAAAATAAAATAATATAATTATTAATATTTGAACATGGAACTGGAGAGCCGCATCTTGACATCGAAAGAGCCGCATACGGCTCGCGAGCCGCAGGTTGCCGACCCATGTCCTAGAGGCATATGATTCCGATAGATAATTGATCTCCTGGGTCGTATGTTGCGGCAAACAAAATATGCAATTGCACAGGAATCCGGTCTCTAGTTATGTATAATATATGTTTATTTGCATCAATCAGCGGACAACCTCATTGATTTCTATTTATGAATCATCAACTCTGATACTCTCGGTTAAATTTTTTTGATAATTTTTCTTTCAGATGCTGCGCCATATACCTGTCCTTCTAGAAAATACCTCATCTGAACATCCTTGGGCTAAACTACTAATAAAATATCAAACCCGCCATGCTGATTACCTCCAAGGCTATCAACTGCGATCTCTTGGATGCGGTGTGGATTTACAAAGATTTGCAAACGATGCCGATTACAGACGAGACACTATCCTTGGACTAGCTATGTATAATATTATATTAGCTATATTATTATTTTAATTATTGGAAAGAAGGATAACATTTAATGTCTATTTACACTCAACCCTGACGTGACCGGCCCGTGATTCTACTGCCCGTGATCTCACAGTGATTTCGATTCACACATAGCCGTGGCGTGACCGGCAGAATTTTCTCTCAGTGTTTATACTACATAGTTGGTTGCTAAATATGACGAAATTCTCAGAAAATGATTTGTTAATGATTGCTCTTTTTCTGGATAAAGAGAAGAACCAACAAGTTAAAAAACGGGAGTGGGTTCTGTTTGAAAGTATCGCGTCTTTTGGTTTATGAGGGGCGTAAATCCTCAAAGGCTGCTGTGTTAACTTTATAATTTTAAATGTTTTTTTCGATAGTAGGCTGGTTTGATTATCTAGCTATTAATGTTATACATATTTAATATCCTGTAAAGAAAATTGAGGGAAGGCATAGGTAGCTCTCTTCAAAAGCGTATGAAACAAAAAGTAAACAATATAACGTTTATATATAATTTATTTAAAAATCAACAAGGGGAAGTTAATAGAGTAAAGGGTGTGTAGTTTCACAGTGAATGAAATAAAAACTCAAAGAGGTTTATACAAACTCAATATATTTCGGATTATTAGTCCATCATCAGGAGTTTACAAGTTAATACTAATAATAATTGAACGAGTGGTCGCCATTCTTGACATTCAAATCATGGTTACCAATATAACAAAATATAACATTCAAATCTTACATACCAACCTAACACAAGAAAAACACCAATGAAAATTTAAAAAATTGTTTTACAAAGATTTTTCTTTTTTAATTATAAAATATATAAATTTAAATATAAGAAATCTAAGTAAATATGAATATTAATATAAATAAAAATTACAAGTATAAATATAAAGTCTTTTTAGAATTAAATTAGAAAATAAAATTACAAATTTAAGTCATAGACACAAAATTAATTATAAATATCAATTTACAAATAAGCCTAAATAAAAAAAAAAAAAAAAAAAAAAAAAAAAAAAAAAACAAGGGGGAAGGTTTAAAAAATGTGTAGTGTAAGATTGAGGTGATGAAAAGGATAGTATTTCGGATAGTGTAGGTTATAGGAGAATTGTCGCCGTTCCTATGTCCCTTGCGCAAAATTGAATGCGCTGTGTGCTCTGCTCACGGCATGTACTGAGCGCCAAGTGGCCGGAGTTGCTTTCTCTGAGCTATTCAGAAAAGAAAGGGTGGGTTTCTTGCCGCATGTTAAGGCAAAGTAAAGTGTTTGTTTGTGTGTCGCCAATGCATGGATTGGCGATTAAACAAGTTTTTTGCTAAGCGTGGCTTAGCAATTTGGTAGTGATAAAACCTTAGGATAAAAAGAGAAAATAATTAACGAAACGAACACATAGGATATGAATTTTAGTTATCTTAACTTAGACCCATACAAAATAGCGAATAACCCACCTTCAGAGAATAATTCTATTACATGTTTAAAGTGAGTGGCTATTTGTAAGCGCGTGCAATAAAACTTAGAGATATGTTTACGCACTGAAGGGCATTCGAATAAGAAAGGCTTTGAGCCATAAATAAAAGATATATATGCTTTGAGCAAGGACTGGCAGGGCCTTGACTAAAAGAGTGGTGGGGGGTGTGAACTTGTAAAAGTTACCCATAGGTGTCGAGTGCCACGGGTGGGAGTAGTCACGTGATTAGCGTGAAAAATTTGTGACAATTTTGAACAGGTTCATCAGGCGTGGAAAAAAAGAAAAACAGAAGGAGAATGAATTCTCTACTCTTTACAAGGAATTGATGGAATTGGGTTTGCCAGATCGTATAAGCACAGGATACAAGCGCACCAATGAGTTTTTCGTCATTCATTTTACACAGAAAAGAAAATACGGTAGGAACACGACCGTGAAACAATAAAAAATATCGGCGAGGACTAACCTGACTTTCACTGTGGGGCCACGGTACGGCGCCTGTAGAATGGAAACAGTCCCACCTAAAATGCCTGGAAGAATTTTTTTAATTCGCCTGTTGGAGCACGGGCCATTCTCGTCACACTTGAGTGTGAATAGACCTTTAAGATTTGCAGTAGAGATTTATTTTCTTTATTTCTCCATTTTACACAAAGAGCAATAAGCACATTTATTTGATAACAAAATAATAATGGCATGGAAAAAAAGGATTATAACTTAAATTATAAAAGTTCCATTGAACTTTCACTTTCTCCAGATGACTATATACCAGCAGAAAAGAAAGAAAAATTCTTTTTGTGAATGTGGCAAATATTTTTTGAAATTTGTGTTCTGATGGTCTTTAATGGTAACGAGGATAACAAGAAAATTTAGACGAATGTGTGACATGATTATTTGAAGCCCTGAAGAAGTCGGCAAAGTCGACGAAACGTTGGTTGATAAATAAAAAAGTCACACATAATAACTTGTCCTTATTTTCCTATTATTATTTTTTGCTTTTCGGCCTTTCTAGCCATTATTTTCCTATTATTAACTTTCAAATTAAAACAAATTAAATTATAGACGGAAATGTTAATAATATTAATATAAGTTTTTGGTTTGAAACTATTTACAAAACATTAATAAAATATATAAGTTTTTTGACTTGAGACTATCTACAAAATAATAATATTAGGTTGATGCATAATTATGGAACGTTTGTATTGGCGCGTTTTTCTTTAGCCAAAAATGGCGTTTTGTTTATTTTTTTATAAAAACAATCTTCTCTATTTATAGTTAATAAAAATGCGTGTCGAAAACCATATTCATATTCGTCATATTATGCTCTACCACTACGAGAAAGGATGGAAGGCAGCACAGTCATTTCGCGATCTCAACGAACTTTTTGGCGAAGGAACAATTACTGATAGTGCAGTACGGAAGTGGTTTGTCCGTTTCAAATCAGGTGACACTAGTTTGGAGGATAAAGAAGGAAGAGGTCGGCCATCGGATTTTGATGATCAGGCACTTCTGACAGCCGTGGAAGAGGATGAAAGCCTTACAACACGAATGCTGGCTGCAGACTTCAATGTCGACCAATCAACGATCGTTCGACGCCTCAAAAAGCTTGGCAAGGTATGGAAATTGGCTGGATGGGTCCCCCACGAACTCTCCGACAACAACAAGGCTGATCGCGTTCGAATTTTTACCGATTTGCTTCAACGAAACCATTCCATCACGATAACGCACGTCCACATGTTGAGCGCCGGATCGTAGAATTTATCGCCAATAAGGGTAAGGGGTGGGATCTACTCACACATCCGCCGTACTCACCGACCGAAGCACCGACGGACTATCACATCAACCGCTCTTTGAAAAACTGGCAAAAGACTAAGATCTACGACGATTTGGATGACTTGGTGGCCGATATCAAAGCGTGGATTGCATCCAAGAATCGTGACTTGTTCGCCCGTGGAATCGACCGACTGCCAAGCAAATGGGAAGCAGTTATTGAAGTAGATGGTGAATACGTTCTCGAATAATCATTTAAACATGTTTTTGTTAAATTTTATTATTGTTTTTGCTGAATAAACATATTTTTAAAAAACGTCCCATAATTATGCATCAACCTAATAATATAAGTCACACATGATTAATTATAATTTTTTTAGTATTTATATTGTATTTATTTGTTTCAATAAATAATTATAATTAATCATGTGTAATTTAAATAAAAATTCAAACTTTAATCAAATTAATCACAAAAATAAAATCTTCAACAGCTTCATTACTAATAATTTACAATATTTACAGAGGTATAAGGTCTGGTATGATCAAGTGAAGCGTCGAGGGAGGTCATTTGGTCTGTGTCTCTAAAGTCTTTTTGGAACTGTTATTGTCATTAGTTGTTTTGCGTAGTCGTTTGGGTGGTCATTTAATTTATTCAGTAGAGATTAATAAAAGGAAAAAATTATTACGTCAAAAATAATATTTTATAATATGAATTATGATAAAGGGTTTTTTCAATGCTTTTGAGTCTATTATCAAATAAAATCAGCTTATTGAGTAAATATTCTAATAAAATAGGAAAAGAGCTTGAAAAAGTCTTAAAATAAAAAGACAAAACGTCACTTTAAGGACGATTCCTAATATAGCTCAGATGCAGTTCGCTCTTTCCCCTACTCTCACATGTGCAGAAAGGCAAAAATATTTTCACTGCCTCGTTTCTCGGATCTGGCAACATTGCATTCTTACCGACGCTAAAAGAAAAATAATAAAAAAAAAACTTTATGAAGCAGCTCAATGCGAAATTCCAGATGAGAACAGTTATAGTTGAAAAGTTTTTGTTTTGCCGAGAGTAGCAGAGTTGTTGATTCACAAAGAGAAACAAAGAGATTGTCCTCTGCTTGATGCAAATAAACATATACACATATATATCAAGATGATATATCTGTATATATATATTATTTATTTGTTTGAGACTATAGTTTCGAAGACTTGGTCTTCATCATCAGTCTTTCTTCAATTATAAATGTTTTTCATGGAGTCAATATCATATGGATATTGAAAACTTGGTGTTCTTTCGTCACTGGAGGGCTAGGAACTAATAAAGACACTCTTTCCGGGCTCACACTCAAATATAACCATATGTTTCCCTTTCTCCTTAGAAAGGATGAATTTTTTTTCCCCTTTTATCTTTTGTTAGCAAACATCTTAAGTAGATTACTATTGGATAATTCAATTTGATTGTTTAAACAGAGATCTGAATTTCTATTGAATGACTTCAAAATTTCTAAAGATTCAATTGCGCTAATCAATTTTGGGTCCCTTTCTCCTTTTATTAATCTAATACCTTCTGGGAAGGAGTGATTGTTTGAATTTAAATGTTCTGAAAAAGAATTTTCGTACTTTTTATTTTTATAATCTCTTATGTGTTCATTTAGTCGAATTTTCAGATTTCTCTCGGTTTTTCCCACATATATTGCTTCGCAATCTTTGCATTTCAAACTATAAACCCTTCTTTTTCTATATTTTGGTAATTTGTCTTTTTTATTTGAACCTAAATCTTTTCCTAGAGTAATTGGAGTTTTTTGAATACTGTTTTTAACCCTAATTTTTCATTTTTTGTTTTAATTTTTCCGAAATTTGTCCATAATATGGAAGAACTATTCTAGGATTTTCTTTTCTTTTTCATTCTTTTGTGAATATACTGATTCCAGGGTTAATTTTTCTATTTTTTTATTTAACATTTGGTCTATAAGGCTTGCTTCGTACCCATTATTTACCGCGATTTCTTTAATTGTCTCTAATTCCTGTGAATATGCTTTTTCTGATAAAGGTATATTTATTAGTCTATGTATCATTGAATGGAAGGCTGCGTGTTTATAAACACGCAGCCTTCCATTCAATGATACATAGACTAATAAATATACCTTTATCAGAAAAAGCATATTCACAGGAATTAGAGACAATTAAAGAAATCGCGGTAAATAATGGGTACGAAGCAAGCCTTATAGACCAAATGTTAAATAAAAAAATAGAAAAATTAACCCTGGAATCAGTATATTCACAAAAGAATGAAAAAGAAAAAGAAAATCCTAGAATAGTTCTTCCATATTATGGACAAATTTCGGAAAAATTAAAACAAAAAATGAAAAAATTAGGGTTAAAAACAGTATTCAAAACTCCAATTACTCTAGGAAAAGATTTAGGTTCAAATAAAAAAGACAAATTACCAAATATAGAAAAAGAAGGGGTTTATAGTTTGAAATGCAAAGATTGCGAAGCAATATATGTGGGAAAAACCGAGAGAAATCTGAAAATTCGACTAAATGAACACATAAGAGATTATAAAAATAAAAAGTACGAAAATTCTTTTGCAGAACATTTAAATTCAAACAATCACTCCTTCCCAGAAGGTATTAGATTAATAAAAGGAGAAAGGGACCCAAAATTGATTAGCGCAATTGAATCTTTAGAAATTTTGAAGTCATTCAATAGAAATTCAGATCTCTGTTTAAACAATCAAATTGAATTATCCAATAGTAATCTACTTAAGATGTTTGCTAACAAAAGATAAAAGGGGAAAAAAAATTCATCCTTTCTAAGGAGAAAGGGAAACATATGGTTATATTTGAGTGTGAGCCCGGAAAGAGTGTCTTTATTAGTTCCTAGCCCTCCAGTGACGAAAGAACACCAAGTTTTCAATATCCATATGATATTGACTCCATGAAAAACATTTATAATTGAAGAAAGACTGATGATGAAGACCAAGTCTTCGAAACTATAGTCTCAAACAAATAAATAATATATATATACAGATATATCATCTTGATATATATGTGTATATGTTTATTTGCATCAAGCAGAGGACAATCTCTTTGTTTCTCTTTGAGAACAGTTATATTTAGATTGAGAGAATTAGCTAAAAATCTCAAATGCACCAGCTGCAGAAGTTTTTTAGATATGGAAAAATTGAGTGATTTTAGAGCGACGTTGTCAAGTCGCCATCTCTCACTTGCCATGCCATGAGAGAAAAAATGAAAACCATCAAAAGTACCTAACTTTTGACATTTTTCTTACAAAACGAATACCGCTTGATACAATTATTTTAACAGGAAAATATTTGTTATATCTTCAGTTAATGATTCTCAGTTTTTCAAAATAATTTCAAGAAAATTACGAAATGAAAAATTCACTTTTACATCAATCGAGATAGGGTTCACGTGTTAAATATTCAAATTTCAATGGTCAATATTTATAAATTTAGTCTCGTAAGGACTATTGAAAAAAAATGTCAAACTATAAAGGACACTTATTAATATGTGTATTCAAAGTTTTAAAAGGATTTCAAGAAAATCGATTTATTAGGGAACGTCCTCAACAAATAAAAAGCATTTCATTAAATTTGATCCATCTTCCCAATAATTAAAATCATTTAATCTAATTAAGGACATTAATTACGTATATATTGTTTGAAATTTTTCCCAGGACGGCGGATGAGAGTCGATTTCATCTAGCCGTGAGTCTCGGGACCCGTCACGGCCTGCCCGTCGGCGATATTGCCTGTGCCCATTTGCATTCGCTGCTGCTCAACAGCGAAGGTTTGCCCATTTCGGAGTTGACGCTCCGCGTGACAAGCACTCAGCTGGTCCAGATGCTCTCATCCGACCAGGACCACGTCTGCTCAAGGTGAACCAACTCCTCCTCTACTAACTAACAACATTAACAACTAGCTTGTTAAACTACGAAACTAGTGGGGGTTTTTATTCTGATTTATCCCACAAAATTGATATGAATATTTAAAAAATAATTTTTATAAAAAAAAAAACCAACTTCAAAAAAATTAAATGCAACAAAAAAATAGTAAAACTCAAAAATAAAATAATATACATTAAAAAGTATAAAATAATAATCTAATTTAGTTACAACTAAACGACGAAATATTAACATGAAATCACTTTTTGAAGTCGGTGCCAAACATATACATTTTATGAATCAAACTCGACGGATTTTACTCAGTACGATTGGCGGGTACGCTTGCTTATATAGTTTGTTTAGCACCGACTTCAAAAAATGATTTCATGTTAATATTTCGTCGTTTAGTTGTAACTAAATTAGATAATTATTTTATACCTTTTAGTCTATTTTATTTTATTTTTGAGTTTTACTATTTTATTTGTTGCATTTAATGTTTATGAAGTCGGTTTTATTTTTTTATAAAAATTATTTTTATTTTCTCTTTTTAGTGATGTTATTAATAGTGACTTAATAAATATAATGAATACCTTGCATGCATCTCGTAAGAGAAATGGTCGGGCGAATGAATCAGAAAATGATAATAAAATTAAATTCATAAATGTATAAATTCTCTAGAAACGTTTGCGGGTTTTAAATAAACGTTTTAAGATTGATTTTTTTTTATAAAAGATTTTATTTATTATTTCATTATTCGTGTCCATGATTAATAATTAAAGGAATCGTAGGGAGTTGGACAAGACTTTAAATTAAATTAAATACAAGTTCTGATTAAATATGCCATACGTTTCGTTGTTGTTTTTCAACTTCTTCAGTGGCTCATTTATTAAACTTATTTGTCAGGATTTTTTACTACGAGAAAAAATCCTGACAAATAAGTTTAATAAATGAGCCACTGAAGAAGTTGCAAAACAGCAACGAAACGTATGGCATATTTAATCAGAACTTGTATTTAATTTAATTTAAAGTCTTGTCCAACTCCCTACGATTCCTTTAATTAATTTTATTTATTATAATTTCGATTATTTATTCATAAGAATTGGATATTTACATTAATTCGTCGTTGATCATATCATCAGAACTTGACCAAATTAATATGGGACCACCCCTAAGGTACCCCTTTCCAATATAAAAAGAATCATCGAAATCGGTTCATAAACAAAGAAGTTATGCCTAAACAAACAGCAAAAAAGGTCCGATACCAATGAAAAAAAACGGGACCAATCGGAAACTAGTCTGAACCCAATGCAAAAAAAAATCATCAAAATCGGTTCACAATTTGCGAAGATATCAGGTAACATAGACATAAAAAAAAATTCAGTCGAATTGAGAACCTCCTCCTTTTTTGAAGTCGGTTAAAAAAATATTACTCAAATCAAGGTTTTATTAAACATTATTATAAAAAGAAAGAACGGTCGTGTTGGTTTTAGGTGAAACATGTTTAATTAAATAAAATATGAAAGAGTTCAAGCACTGAGGAAGAGATGCCACAGTGCTCTCGAAATATTTGGATTAACCACTTGAATTAATAAAAAAGTACTGGAAAGAAACAATTGAATTTCATTATTTATATCTTTCTAAGTATTTTATTTAATAACTGACTAAATTTTCTATATTTTTTAAATACATATATTACCATGATATATTATATGTGGATTTGTAAATGATTTATAACATTATTAATATAATATTTTTTTTTGTTTTAGTTTAATGAATGATGTTTACCCGCTGCTTGATGGCCTTAATCATCTGATACTTATAGTTTTTTTCACTGTGATCAATTTGATAAATGAAAATTTTATATTTATTTTATCACCCAAAGAACATATTAAATTAATTAAAAAAGTTAAAGCAACTTCACCAGGTAACTTTGATTTTGTATATTCCATATCGATTAGATTAATAACAATTAATTATGTCGCACGCTGAGGGGAATGTGGTAGTACTTAACCCTTGAAAAAAAATACTAAATTTATTTGATTTTTTTAACTTGTTTTTAATATATTTTTTATTTATAAAGTATAAAATAAATCATTTTCTTTGTAGCGGCCCGCTCTCGCTCATAGCGACGAGCCTTGAGACACGGCCGCTAGATGACTCAGTCGGATCGTTGAGTCGCTTTTGCATGAGTGAAATATATTCACCCATGCTATAATTAAAGCGACTCGATTCGACTGGAGTAGCGAATGGGATTCGAACATTCGAATCTGGGGGGGCCACCGCCATCCAGCAGCCCCTCCCCTGCACACACCCTATATGAACATGCAACCTACAACTCTGCATACGCAAGATTGTTAGGACCCCATCGACTTGATGGGGGGCGCGGCATCAAAGCGCCACACAGCACTCGGCACAAGAGAGCCCTAACAACATTCTTTTTGGAGCTTTGATGGCTAGACTGATGATCTGGGACATTAAATTAAAATTATAATCAAATTACACTGTTTGACAAAAAATTTCTCCCCATAAATCTAACAATGGATTCTGGTAGAGTTTTATACTCTGATTCTCATGCAATTTCCCGATTTTTTACAACACGTCAGAGTTTTGGGATATTATCGGTCAAAATGACGGAAAAGGCCATTTTGACCCATTTTCGAATCCCATTAGATATTAAACAGCAATATTTGAAATCAAAATATTTTGTTGACGTAATAGAAAACAGCTTCCTCTTTGATTTTCAAATTACCACTTGATTTTAGCTCAATTAGAACCAGGCGCGGATCCAGACCTCTGATTTGAGGGGGGGGGGGGCGGTCGCCGGTATATAAGATCTAGTTTTGATCTCGGAAGTGTCGCGATCGAATTGTCCAAGCGGGGGGGGGGGGGGGTCAGACACCCCCACATAGAACTTTATTTTCTTCAATTTTGAAATTTAATGTTATAAAAAAAAATAAACATAAAAAATGTTTGGGGGGGGGGTCGCCCCCATCGCCCCCCTGGATCTGCGCATGATTAGAACTCGAGTTATAAATAAAAAACTAAAATTACGTGATTATAAACAATAATCAACATAGATAAAAACATAAGGTCTTAGTGTTTTAGTTATAACTCGAGTTCTAATTGAGCTAAAAACAAGTAGTAATTTGAAAATCAAAGAGGAAGCTGTTTTCTATTACGTCAACAAAATATTTTGATTGCAAATATTACTGATTAATATCTGATGGTATTCGAATATGGGTCAAAATGGCCTTTTTCGTCATTTTGACCGATAATATCTCAAAACTCTGACGTGTTGTAAAAATACGGGAAATTGCATGAGAATCAGAGTATAAAACTCTACCAAAATACATTGTTAGGTTTATGGGGAAAAATTTTTGTTAAATTTTTGTCGAGCAGTGTTATTTTTCTTAGAATTTAAGATATAAAATTTTTCTTAAATACTAGGGTACAAATGGATAAAATCCTGTCTCTGGTTATAAATTAAGAATAAATTAGACAAAAGGGCTGACTCTAGAAAAGCGAGTCAAAGCTGTCAAGAGGGTCCTTTTAACATAAATTATTCGTGGTATCCAGGGGGCGGAGGCGGCGACCGCCCCCCCCCCATAGAGACCCGTGCCTGGCAAAAAACATTTGTAAAAAAAAAATTATTTTATTTAAAAATTTTAAAAATTGAAAATAAAATTCTATATATATATATGTGTGTGTGTGGGGGGCGTACCTGACCCCCCCCCCCCCCCCGCTTGGACAATTCGATCGCGATACACTTTCGAGATAAAAAGTATATCTTATATACATCGGGCACCTTATATACATTCTCCCCCCCCCCCCATAAAAAATTCCTGGATCCGCCCTTACGTGGTTTAGCCAATATATGACAACAAAGAAATTAATAATGTAGGTCAAGCTAGCATATGACGTGTAAGACAGGTGGTTTTCGTGGAAATGATGAATCTAATCTGATTGTAGATTTTAAACAAAAAAATAAATAAATAATAACTACCATGAGTGGGCAAATTATTAAAGATATTAGAAATTTTCAAGTTTAAATGAATTTAATGAGAAAATAAATGATTTTGGGTCTCGAAGTTATTTTTGTTCATTAGAATACTTTAATTAGAATATAAAACCACATAATTACTTATTCATATCTATTTATTAGACCTTGCTCAAAATATTACCCTTAAAATAATTATATTTATTATTAAGGAGGAAAAAAATACTTTCGCCACCTTAGCAACAATATATTGAAAATTTATATCGCGAATTTCCGATCCGTGGCAGCTGTGATGCCACACTCTCTGATAAGGGTTTCTATTTCTATCAATAGCCCCTTCCTTGGTGGTGATGATTTCTTTGGAGATCTCCCGTTTCGTGAACTCCCATAGGTTTTCTAAGGAGTTCATATCAGGCAAATAATAATGATACCACTAACAAATATAAAGAAAACAAATTATTTAAAAACAATTTATTTGCTCACAAAATTCATTTAAACTTGAAAATTAGAAGAAAAAAAAGGGTACTGTCACTAATATTGGATTGGAACTAAGTAATTGCGGATTTTTTTTTAGAAAATCAAAGACAATTTTTTCATGGAACTAAATAACTTTATTCTGTAATGTATTGCCCATTTTGATCAATGACCTTTTGCCATCTTTCAGGCAGCATCATAATCCCACGTTCATAAAACTTCTGGTTTTTATTAGCAAAAAACTGAATCAGGTACGATTTGACATCATCATCATTATTGAAATTTTTACTATCCAAGGAGTTTTGTAAAGATCGAAATAAAAAGTAATCAGATGGTGCAAGGTCAGGACTATATGGTGGATGTGGCAAAACATCCTAACCAAGCTCCAATAATTTTTGCCGAGTGACCAAAGATGTTTGTGGCCTTGCATTGTCATGATGGAATACAACACCTTTTCGATTTGTCAATTCGGCCCGCTTTTCTTCAACTGCATTGTTTAATTTCGTTAGTTGTTCAATGTAGACAACAGAATTGATCGTTCGGTTGGGTGGTAAGAGTTCAAAGTAGACAATTCCTTTGTAATCCCACCAAACTGATAACAAAACCTTCTTTTGATGAATACCAGCTTTTGATGTTGTTTGAGCTGGTTCACCTGGCCTGCTCCACGATCTTTTCCGCTTGATATTGTTGTAAACAACCCATTTTTCATCGCCAGTTATCAGTCGTTTTAAAAATGGATCATTTTCATTACGTTTCTTTAGCAAATCGCAGCTGTTAATGCGTTGCGTTAAATGCGTTTCTTTCAGTTCGTGAGGAACCCATGTATCGAGTTTTTGAACATAGCCAAGTTGTTTTAAGTGATTTTCAATGCATGTATGTGATACATGAAGCTTCTCTGCAATCTCACGTGTTGTACTGTGACGATCCGAATCGATTATTGCTTTAATTAGGTCGTCGTCAACTTCAACTGGACGACCAGAGCGTTTTTCATCTTTGAGTGAAAAATCACCCGAACGAAATTTGGCAAACCAATTTTGACACTGCCGTTCTTTTAAGGCTTCGTCGCCATAAACAGCACATAACTTTTTGTGAGCTTGCAAAATATGACGAAAATGTTCCTTTTGATTTTCCAATTTTCAACGAACGCCAAACGAAAACTACGCAACCGATCAAAAAACTTTTGGTCACCCACTGTAGTTAAATTAGCTAATAATGAAATAATAAATGAATTTCATAAAAATTGGCTCTTCCTGGCCCTAGAGAAATGTAGATTTGATGGAGAGGCAGTCCATGATAGAAAGTATCTCGCCTTTTGGTTTATGAGGGGCGTAAATCCTCAAAGGCTGCTGTGTTTAACTTTATGATTTTAAAAATGTTTTTCGAAAGTGCGCTGGCTATCAATGTTTTACATATTTTAATATCCAAAATTTTAAAAGCCAAAAACTTTTCGAAAACGTAATGAATAAGAAACTGGAAGAAAAAACACCCACAAATAACAAAGAAGAAGAAATCGAACAAGAATGGAATGCTATGAAATCAAGCCTGACTGAAACAGCCAACGAAGTCCTTAAATCAAAGAAAAACGAAATTAAAAAGCCATGGGTAACAGACGAAATACGGCAACTGATTGACGAACGAAGAAAATTTAAGAACAGAAAAGACGAAGAAGGGAAAGAAACATATAAAAAATTAAGATGGAAAGTTATAAGAGAATGTAGAAAAGCAAAAGAAAAAATGATTCAAGAAAAATGTAAAGAAGTCAACGAAAATCTAGTATTGGGAAAAGTTGATGTAGCCTATAGGGCAATAAAAAGAAATTTCCAAGAAGACAAGCCAAAAAGCAAGAACATAAGAGATAAAGGAGGCCACATTATTCTAAACGAAAACGAACAGGCAAATAGATGGAAGGAACACCTAGAAGAACTCTATGGAGAAGAAAAAACAATGAACCCAATAGAAGAAGAAGAATCTGTGGACGAAAACGAATTAGGAGACCCCATACTCAGGTCAGAATTCGAGACAGCTTTGAAGGAACTAAAAAATAATAGAGCACCCGGAATAGACAATATACAAGCTGAAATCCTAAAGAACTCTGGAGAAAAGGCACGTGACAAACTTTTTGAACTAATTAGCAAAATCTATAAATTGGGAATCATCCCAAAAGATTTCGAAAAAAACAAAATAGTCACACTTCCCAAAAAGACAGGCGCGGATAAATGTGAAAATTTCAGGACCATTAGCCTAACCTCACATGCCTCCAAAATCCTAACCAAAATAATCCAAAGAAGAATAGAACAAAGAGTTGAAGAAAATCTGGGGGAAGACCAGTTCGGCTTTAGAAGAAACAGAGGCACCCGAGAAGCAATTCTCTCTCTTAGACTAATAATAGAAAGGGCTTTTATCAGGGAAGAATCTGTCTACATCGGATTCATAGACCTAGAAAAAGCATTCGATAACGTCAATTGGGAAATTATGTTTAAAATATTAAAACAGGCGGGAATAAAATTCAGAGAGAGAAGACTAATCTACAATCTATATCAAAACCAGACGGCAATTATAAATATTGGTGATGAACAAAGAGAAGCCAAAATAAAAAAAGGTGTAAGACAAGGATGTGTGCTGTCACCCATGATTTTCAACTTATACATAGAAGAAGCGATTAAAGAATTCAAAGACAAAATTGATACAGGTATAGAAATCCAAGGTCAAAAGATCGCTATGTTAAGATTTGCCGATGACATTGCCCTTCTAGGAAGCAATAAAAAAGAATTAGAGGACGCCTTGAATGGAATTAACCAAATCCTAATAGAAGAAATCAAAATGAAAATAAACAAGAATAAAACCAAGTTCCTAGTATGTACAAAAAAAGAACAAACGAGACAGGAATGCATCAAAATTAACCAAGAAAACCTAGAAGGAGTTAAGGAATTCCGCTACCTAGGAAGTAAAATAACATGGGATGGGAGGAGCGAAAACGAAATTAAATCAAGAATTGCCCAAGCAAAAATGGGGTTTAATTCAAAACAAAAACTACTATGCTCCTCCTCAATCAGCTTAGCAAACAGGAAGTTGCTATTGAAGACATATGTATGGAGCATAGCCATGTACGGGTGTGAAACCTGGACAATTAGAGAAGCGGAGAGAAAGAGATTAGAGGCTTTCGAAATGTGGTGCTACAGAAGAATGACGAATATCAAATGGATGGATAAAATTACAAATGAAGAAGTTCTTGGAAGAATCGGAGAAAGAAGAACCTTGTGGAAGAGTCTGAAGAAGAGAAGAGGTCAGATGATGGGGCACACACTGAGACATGGGGGACTGCTTAGGGATATCTTGGAGGGGGAGGTGGGAAAGAAAAGGGGAAGGGGAAGAACCAGATTAGAATATTTCAACCAAATAATTGGGGATATGGGATGCCAGACATTTAGAGAGGTTAAACAGCTGGCGGGGGACAGAGTCGAGTGGAGACGGATTGTTGCATCAAACCAGTCTTAGGACTGTATACTCAATGATGATGATGAATATCCTGTAAAGAAAATTGAGGAGAGGCATTAGTACCGCTCTTCAAAAGAGTATGGAACAAAAAGACAACATTTAACGTTTATATAAAATTTATTAATTAATCAACAAGGGGAAGGTTTTGATAAAAGGTGTAGTGTAGTGTAGATTGATGTGATAAGAAGGATAATATTTGGGAAAAGTATAGTTATTGGAGCCTGTTTGCCGTTCCTGGATTCCCTGCGCAAATTGAATGCGCTGTGTGGACGTTGAGCTGCTCACTGCATGTATGCGGAGCTCAAGTGCCTGGAGTTGCTTTCTCTGAATTTAGCTATTCAGAAAAGAAAGGGTGGGTTTCTTGCCGCATGTTAGGGCAAAGTAAAATGTTTGTTTGTGTTTCGCCTATCGGTTGGGCGATTAAAACATATATTTTGCTAAAGCGTGGCTTAGCGATTTGTTATTGAAACAACCTTAGGATAAAAAGAGAAAACAATAAACGAAATGAACACATTTAGGATATGAATTTTAGCTATCAGAATATTCTTGTCTTAGGCTCACACAATATAGCGAATAACACACCTTCAGAGAATAATTTTATTACATGTTTAAAGATTGTGGCTATTTGAAGCACTTGTAATAAAATTTACTGATGTGTCTAAGCTCTGAAGAGTGGTCGAATAAGAATAGGCTTTGAGCAAGGGCTGGCAAGGCCCTGAGTGAAAGAGTGGTGTGGGGTGTGAACTTGTAAAAGAGGCCCATAGGTGGCCGAGTGCCAAGATTGGGTGTATAGTCACGTGGTTAGGGTGAAAAATTAATGCCAATTTTTTACACATTGTAAAAGGAAAAATTCTACCGTATTATCTGAATAATTGATTAAATGAGCCGTTTATTTTGAAAGTGGCCTAAGTCCATTATTTGTTATTTTGAGATATTTGTATTTATATTTTTATAAATACATATATTTGTAGGGATTATTCTAGGTGGCTTAAACCAGGTGAAGAAAGACACAAGTATTTTCAATAATAATGGTTTATTCAATGCTTTTCAATAATAATAATATAACAAAATGCTTTATAAATGTAGAAATAAAACTGGAGATGTTCGTGTATCTTGAGTAGAAAAATACTTCTTGAAACTTGCTGGTTAAATCTTCGGTAAACATATACTTGATGAACTGAACTAAACTGAACTGAACTGATGGATGAACTGCTGTCTTCAACTTGGAAGACGATCTTTATAGAGGCCGCGTTGATATCTGGGGCTCCTGATGATAGGTCCTTATTTCGGCCAATCAGCGCATTTGTTATTATGGCCAATCAGGGACTAGCTGGTCGTCGCCGCTCTCGAGTGGTAACAGATTTCCACGGTGGCGCTGCGGGCGGTAGTGGCGCGCTAAGCTTGAGCGGTGGTGGGGGAGCAGCAATAGGGGAATGGACTCATGCAGCTGAGGAGGGGTTGGAATGGGGAGTGAAATCTTCGCTTGAAGAGTGCGTGTAAAACTTAACAAATCTTGACGGTGCGTTGCCTGGTAAAATCTGCCAGGCTGCTGCTCAGATTGACGGAGGCGCGAGGTGGCTGGAATCAGGGCGGTGTCATGGTGTGTAGGACCAGGGCAAGTTGGCTTGGCTGGATCCCACATATTTATATTTATTTTGACGAATTCGTGATGATATTGTACTCCTTTGGCTATGATATTATAAATTTGAAAAGAAGACATCTATGTCTAACTAAATCTGTCATTAACTCATTTTTTTTCAAAATTGGAGTTAGGCCACTTTCAAAATAAACGACTCAAATATTTCACTTTTTGTTAGGCTTTTTCATAGAGAAGAGTTTTATATATCACAAAGAGAAACAAAGAGGTTGTCCTCTGCTTGATGCATCAAGCAGAGGACAACCTCTTTGTTTCTCTTTGTGAACCAACAACTCTGCTACTCTCGGCAAAACAAAAACTTTTCAATTAGTTTTATATATATATATATAAATGTGTCTTTAAACTAAAAGACCTTATTTTTAATATAATTTAAAATAATTATTAATTTTTTTTTATTCCGTTTAACCATTTTTTTACTTCTCATTTTTAGATATTAATTATAAGAAATTTATTGACCAAGAGACGAAACTTGCTGATTTAATTGAACCCATTCTAACGAAAGATAATCTTGGATTATTTGTGAAACTATTTAAAAGTCTACCACTGCATTTAAATAATTTTTCTATTAGTATGCTTTATAGTTTATGGGCGCAAAAAGAATTCTATCTATTTCCAGTGAGTTTTTTAACATTATCTTATTATATATTTTTATTTCTTTATTATTTATCTATTGTCCCTTATTATGGCAAATACAAAAAATACTTATACACCTAAGAAATAAGGTAAATGCTTCAGTAGTGGGCCATAAGCAAGAAAAGTTCAAAAATTAGCTTATCCAATTTTGAAAAATTGCGCTATATATAGCCCACTACTAGAGCGTTTACCTTAATTATATAAATTTATATTTTTCACGACACAGAAATAAAAAATAAATACACCGGTCAAAAAAAATACAGATATATATTTATTTATTAATATATTTATTAAATAAATAGATAATACTACTATATATCGTCAGTGTCTAGTGCAAACCTCTTTAGCCCCTTTCATTTTCAGTGTGTTTGAAAAACCGTTTCATATCAATCAGGAATCAAATGAGATTTAAATTTCCAATTCAGCCAAAAAAAATGAAGTAGATATATTTTTATTTCAACTATATCTTCCTAATAGAAGGTTTTGATAAAGACCTTCATTATGCAATGTTAAATAAATGCGTAATGTGATTCTTATCAAAACTTGCGGGTCTGAATTATCGACATATAATTATATATTTTCATAAAGAATTTTTTCTCAAAATCAACTTGCGATATGAAATCAATTAATTTTACGAACATTAATTTAGGTCATTTTCGACTCCCGAGGGGACAAGACCCTCTTACATGAAATATAAACATATCTTTGATAAATGACCTAAATTCATGTTCGTATATAAATATTTTTATTTATATGAGACTAAGCGAGCGCCATCTTCAGTTTAATAATAGTAATATAATAATAAACTCCTGGAAGTTTTTTATTTTTGTTGAAAAAAGTAGCTGAAAACAACCCTCCAGTCTTAGCACCCAAATTACTGAAATTGTTATTAGGCTATAAATAAAAAAATATACTATTCAAAAATTACAAGCCTAATAAATAATGTGGTTTATTTGTTACCTCTTGAACAAATACTAGAAGAAAATTCTTAATATGGTTCGGAATTTAAAATATATACATCATGAACTCGATACAGTTACTCAAAACTAAAGACTTTAGCAAATAAAAAAATGTATATTAAGCAGAATTTAAAAAAATTAAGCTACTTGCTACTACTCGGTGAAATAATTAGGTTAAGGTTCGATTCCCGAGGGGGTAAAAACAACCCTTCTGACATATAATTTAAAATAATCCATATCTAATAGCTGACATTCTCTTGTGATTTTCTTAGAAAATGTCCCTTTAATATTGTTCAATTTTTGTTTAGATTGATGACGCTCGTGAACTTAATGATTGCCCGTTGGATGACGAAGAAGAGAATGACTTTTTAAGGCAATATGGAAACACCAATAAGAAGAAATTAATCTCTGACGCTGACTGGATTGATCGATTCCATCAGAGCTGTAATAATCTTAATAAAATGATGGCGCATGATTTCTTAAATTTTGTAAAAAATATTTGCTTCACTGAAAAATCGCTTCATTTTATTAGTTTAATTTGTCGTAAAAAAATTTTAGAAGAAGCCTTAAAATTATGTAAAAAGAAATCGAATCAAACGGAACAACAAGTCAAGTAAGTAGTTTGAAATGGATTAGAAATTAAAAAGCGTTTCTTTAGAGGCGACGGTAAAAAGCACAATGTCAAAGAAAAATCTAATTCATTTCTTAGCCTCTAGGCGGCAGCACCGTCACATCGAATTTCGGTTTTTCGCTCATAAATTCTTGAAAAATGGTCCGAATTGAAATTTTTTACTTTACCATACAGTGTATGGTCAAGTATTGTAATCGTGCTTGAAAAAAGTGTTTTTTTTCCTTCTTTTTTTTCGAAATATCTCAAAAACGGCTGAAACTATTTTGATTAAAAAAAAATTGTGCGAAACCATGGCATTTTGTTCTACAAAAAAAAGCCCTAATAAGTGAACATAGAAAAAATTATATTTTTCGAGATAATAATTGTTGTGTCAAAAAGTCTGTTAGTCTGTCAGTTAGTTAGTCTGTGCGTTACCAAATTTTTGTGGACGAGCTAGCTCAAAAACTAGAGTGAACATCGAATCCAAATTTCTCACGTAGTTTTGGTCCATTGAGATTAAGAGCTGATTAGATTTTGGTGCATATCGACACAAAATTAAGAAGGGTGGAGGGGGTTAAAAATTAAAAATATAGGCTATTTGAGCAAATTCAAACAAATTTTATATACATAATCACTGGGACCCTAGAAGTCTAAAAATGCAAAAACTAACCGCCCAAAATGAGGGGAGGGGGGGGGTTTGTATGGTCAAAAAATGAAAATATAGGCTCTTGTACCAAACTTAACCAAATTATGTTTGCATAATCAGTGGGCCCAGAGTAATCTAAAAATGGAAAAACTAACCCCTTCCCCTACATGATTATAAATAATTTTCTTAAATATAAGTGAGGGGTTAGGTTGTATGGTAAAGTCAAGTGGATGGCCACATCAGAACACGTCAGCATATTTTAATCAAAATTGTTTCAGCCGTTTTTGAGATATTTCGAAAAAAGAAGCAAAAAAAAACACTTTTTTTCATGCACGATTACAAAACTTTACCATAAAGTAAAAATAATAAGTTCTTTTTTGGACAGCATTGTTGAAAAATCCCCGCCCTCCACTGTTTTAGAGGTGTTTTGTTGCTTGAAAAACTATGTATTTATCTCACAATAAATTGAAGTTTCTTTTTAGATATTTTCTATTTTTCAGAAAATTTACATTGTTTTCTTTTAATTTATGACTAAAAAATCTTTTTTTTTTTTTTTAGGGACTCCTGGAGCGAAAATGTTAGTACCTTACAATTTTGGCTGGATCACCTTGATAGGGTGGACGATTTATGCCAATTACAAAATTGGAGCCTGACACCCGAGCATCGCAATCTGATTCGTAAATTTGATTTGTCCAGAGGCGAGCATGGCCCTCTGCGTCAAGTTCTCTCCCTGGCGATTAAAAGCTCCCTTGAGCTTCAAGCCATTTGCGATTTGATTAAATTCTACCCGAAGCCGGTCCAAGAGCTTCATGAGATTTTCATTAATTTCTTGGGCACATCTATTCAAGAAATCAAGTAAGAATACAAAATAAAAATGTACTTATTAAATGGATATTGATGAGGCAGTCCAAAAAAAGAAGATAATTTACACTATCTTTTTATTCATAAAACCGACGTTTCGGAGGCTATTCCCTCCTTCTTCAGGGTTTTGAAAGTCAGTGAAGGAAATCAATGCGGCATTCTCCCTGTCTCCTCTTTCAGTGGCAGTAATAATAATAATATCTTGTATTTCATTCTCAGCAGAATTATAATGTAATATCTGCTGATAATGAAATACAAGATATTATTATTGTTACTGCCACTGAAAGAGGAGACAGAGGGGAATGCCGCATTGATTTCCTTCACTGACTTTTCAAAACCCTGAAGAAGGAGGGAATAGCCTCCGAAACGTCGGTTTTATGAATAAAAAGATAGTGTAAATTATCTTCTTCTTTTTGGACTGCCTCATCAATATCCACTTAATTCACTTATCAGCCCGTCTCCGAAAATTACTCCAATCTTACTATATATTAATTGATAGGGTTTTTCTTTAGGAGACGGACTGGTATTAATATGAAATTGGATGTTGATGAAGGCAGTCCACAGTGGTTGTAAAAAATAAGACTATAATGGTTTTATTATTTTACATTTATTCATTAAGCTATATATTAATCCCCGACCCCCTCCCCCGGACCCCCATCACTTCACCCCACCCCCTGAACCCCTTCACCTCGCAACCATCCCCACCTACACCCCCACCCCCTCCAATTCTGCCCCACCCCCTCCACCACTTTCCTCGCCTCCCGTACTCCTCCACCACTGCAACCCCAACATCTCGTCCACTGTCACCTCCGCTGGATTTCCTTCACTGACTTTTCAAAACCCTGAAGAAGGAGGGACAACCACCTGTGAAGAATTGTTTCAATTAACAAAAAACCCATCAAAAACAACTTAGCCGTGACAGATCGAATGTCCAACACAAAACCCTCCTAACCAGTGAATTTCATCCAAATCGTTAGAGCCGTTTTCGAGAACCCGACCGGATATATATAGGGTGTTTTTTTTAGAGGTATAGAACTTCGAATTGAAATAAAACACAAGAAAATCGTTTTAATGTCCATCAATTTGGCTTTATTGGAAGGATAATTTTATGCCATTAATGTTTAAATATGATTTCGGGCATGTGGCCGCCGCGGCTGGCTCGAATAAATCCAATTCTACAGGTCCAATTTTCAACCACTTTTTCGAGCATATGGGGCCGTATGTTGGCAATAACGCCACGAATGTTGGCTTCCAAGTCCCCTAACGTTTCTGGTTTGTTGGCGTAGACGAGCGACTTCACATATCCCCAAAGAAAATAATCCAATGGTGTCAAATCACACGATCTTGGTGGCCAATTGACAGGTCCATTCCGCGAAATTATGCGCTCATCGAATGTTTCCTTCAATAAATCGATTGTGACGTGCGCTGTGTGGCATGTAGCGCCGTCTTGTTGGAACCACAACTCATCCACATTCATGCCATCCAATTCGGGAACAAAATAGTCGGTTATCATGGCTCTATACCGGTCTCCATTAACGGTAACTGACTCTCCAGCATTATTTCGGAAGAAGTATGGCCCAATGACTCCACCAGCCCATAGAGCACACCAAACAGTCAGTTTTTGTGGATGTAATGGCGTCTCAAGGGTCTCATGTGGATTCTCTTCACTCCAAATGCGGCAATTTTGCTTGTAACATACGGCCCCATATGCTCGAAAAAGTGGTTGAAAATTGGACCTGTAGAATTGGATTTATTCGAGCCAGCCGCGGCGGCCACATGCCCGAAATCATATTTAAACATTAATGGCATAAAATTGTCCTTCCAATAAGGCCAAATTGATGGACATTAAAACGATTTTCTTGTGTTTTATTTCAATTCGAAGTTCTATACCTCTAAAAAAAGCACCCTATATATATAAACTTTGCTCTTTTAATATAATAAGATAAGATATACTGGGTGAGTTTTTTTGTTGAGTCAGTCTTATAACTCAAAAACAGTGCATTATATGAAAAAAAGTTTCAAATGAAAGTTTGTTTATATCGAGGCGGAAACTAAACTATGCTATTGTTTGTCTAGGTAGAACAAGCTTTCGAGGGTAATTCAATGTCAAGTTCTGTTTTATTAAATGGAACCCTATATTTTTCTATACGTCTACTTAATCTACAAAAAAAACTTAACAACTTTCATAAGAACTATTTTTTATATGACTTCAAATAAACAAAATACATGAATCAATTAGATCTCAAAAAAATCTTAATAATTATTTTTAACAATCATTCAACTTAATTATCAAATAAAAATGATCAAATATTTAATTATTAAATAAATATTTATTAAATCGAAAAGTTATATCAATGAAAATAAGTATTTATAATGATATTAAAACTTCGTTATACTCAGATTTAAGAGATTATAGAACTAGTTGAAATTCTTGAGTTTAAAAAAGTTTATTTCTCGTGTCCATCCACTAGATAGTTATTGAAGGAGACAATAAAAAAAAGAGCGTGTCTTCTGCCGGAATTCTGGGGTCCACTGATTATGTTTACAAAATTTGGTTGAGTTTTCTCAAATGGCCTAGATTCTTAAAGGCTACGAAGAAACTGGAACAGGCCAAAATAAGGGAATTGGAACTGGAACTGGAATTCATCCAGAAGACTTGCAATACACTCTGGAATGTCTCAGAACAGTATCACAAAATTATTAAATTATTAATTATTATTAAATTATTTATTTAATAATTAATTATTTAATCATTTTTATTTGATAATTAAGTAAAATAATTTTTAAGATTTTTTTTTAGATCTAATTGATACATATATTTTGTTTATTTGATGTCGTATAAAAAATAGTTCTTATGAAAGTTGTTCAGTTTTTTTTGTAGATTAAGTAGACGTAACGAAAAATATAGGGTTCCAATTAAAAAACAGAAGTTGACCTTAAAATACCCATTAAAGCTTGTTCTGCATCAATAAATAATAGCGTAGTTTAGTTTCCCCTTTGTTATAAATAAACTTTTATTTGAAACTTTGATCCATACAAGCACTATTTTTGAATTATAAGACTGTCTCAAGATAAAAAAACTCAACTGGTATATATATATACAGGAATTGCCCGTTTAACATAATAAGATTATTAGCATTCATTTCATTTCAATTTTATTTATTATGTGTACCTAACCTACCTATGAATCAATTTTCAGCTAGAAGTGGTAAGTAGGGTGATGATGTTTCTAATGTTAAATTTTAGTTACAATTTTAAAAGAGGGCGTAAAACTAAAGTTTGCACACGGGCGGCCGAATAGCTTGGCGCGGCCCTGTAACCAGAAGATATAAATCTTTAATTGATTTCTTATAAATTAAACCACTCTACGATACACTTTTAATTGATTTCCCTTTCTTTTTATTGATATAGATCTGCTGAGACTGATGTCTATGAAAGTTCCTGTGAATTATTAGAAGCCATTCTGAAGCGAATTCAAGAGCTTGTCGAGGATGATGAAATTTTAATCGATGGCAACCAAAGGGAGGAGATTTGGAAAGAACTCGAGCCATTATGCGCGGACAACGATATGCCACCAAATATTCGACTCCAAGCCCTTCAATTATTACAGGTTTATTATTCATTTCAATTCAATTCAAATTATTTTATTTCTGTATATACACAATGGAGTCGAAAATAGACCAAAATGATGATTATTTTTTCGGAAATTTTGAAATTTAGTTCCAGATTTAAAATTTAAAATTATTACTTTAATTTTTCGAAAACTTCACAGTAGATTTTCACATTTCTTATTTTAGAGAAAAAAAATTCAAGGCCAAATTGTTGTGTGTTTTCCAGTATCTAGATATAAATCTGAATGTTTTAAGGTATTTTATGACTTTATATTGGGCCATGGATTGGACAGCCCTGGTTTAAATCGAATAGAATTTTTTTTTTTTTTTTTTTTTTTATTAGATTCTTTAGTATACATCTGCAATCTGCCCTTGCGGGCAATAAGTTTATTTATAGACAATGAATGAAAAAATGACATGCTTAGTATTTACAATATTTGAGATAGAATAATGAGAAGAGCTCCATTGAGCTTTACATTAAGGTGCGAATTTTGTATTTAAACTATGATTAAAAATAAATTAAAAGATAAAAAGAAAGAAAAGGTTTGGCGTCATCACGTGAAGCGCTGTGGTATGTCGATTGGTCTGTGTTTTTTTAATCTTGTTGATATTATGTCTTGAGCATACTCATTGGGGTGGTGAGTCAGTTTGTTTAGGTACGTGTGGCTGTGATGTCTTATTTCGTCTTTGACTGAGGGGATTTCTATGTCTTTTAGTATTGTGCAGTTTGGTACCCAGCTCGGGGCATCAGCGATTGCTCTCAGCACTTTGTTTTGAAATCTTTGAATAATTTCTATGTTGGATTCGGCTGCTGAGCCCCAGAGTTGTATACCATATGTCCATATTGGTCTTAATATTGTTTTGTAGATAAGTATTTTGTTGCTCTTAGTCATTTGTGAGCGCCTTCCAATTAGCCAGTATGATTTTTGGAGTTTAACTTCCAGTTGTTTACGTTTCGTCTTGATGTGCTTTTGCAAGGTCAGTCTTCTGTCCAGATGCATTCCTAGGTACTTTGCCTCGCTAGCCTGGGGGATAGGTTTAAAGAAGATTTTGATCATGGGGCAAGAGCCTTTTTTTAGGGTGAAAGTTACATGAACTGATTTAGTCTCATTGACGTTGATTCTCCAAGTGTTGAGCCACTTTTCGATATCATTGAGGGTCGAATGGGATTAAAGAAGGACATGAGGAATGATAATTTATTTTTTAAAAGGGTCACGGATATAATAATTCCTGACTATTGACATGTAAGTACATGCAAAGATCTAGAGAGAAATGATCAATTAATTGAGATTGTTCTAGAAAACCCCAATCCCTTGTCTCCTTGTACTAGAATGATAACTATAGACTTGGTTAGTGTCGTAGCATATTAATTACTGAATTAATAAATATTTTTAGAAAATGAAAATATGAGAAGAAGAATTTTTAAATATACGAAACTTCATTATTTTTTTTTATCTTATATAGTAGAGCTTTTAGTGAATTTTCTTCTTGAAAAAGCTTCACGTACAAATGTACATTCATATTTCGTAAAAGGGAATAAATATATCTCTACATATAAATCTCAATGTTTTAAGGAAGTTTATGATTTTATGTTGGGCCACACTCATTGCAGTCCTGGGCCGCATGCGTGACACAGACAGGCGCGGATCCAGACCTCTGATTGGGGGGGGTCGCCGGTATATAAGATCTATTTTTGATCTCGGAAGTGTGTCACGATCGAATTGTCCATGGAAATAATGCCCCCCCCCCCCCACACACAGAACTTTATTTTCCTCAATTTTTAAAATTTAATGTTATAAAAAATAATCATAAAAAATGTTGATCTCCAATGCTTTGGGGGGGGCGGCCGCCCCCCCCCGGATCCGCGCATGGTGACAGATCGAATGTCCAAACACAAAACCCCCTAACCCGTGAATTTATATATATATACAAGATTTGCTCGTTTAATATAATGAGATATTACAAGTTTATTCTGCTCTTAATTCTTGTTTCAAATTCATTGGATCTTCCTTTTTACTTTATCCAATGCAAAGCATGGGTAAAGTATTGCAATCGCTCTCGGGGCAAGCGTGGCTTCAAAGGGTCCTCAGGTAAAGACTACGGAACCCATGGACTCAATTAAAGTCACAAATTGTAGTATTCAATTAGGTTGAATTTTAGCACGTGACGGTTTTGCCAAAAATTACATGGGGTCTCGTCGAGAGGCCAAAAAGTGCCATTTTTTCATTTAGTGCGTGCGGATGGTATGGATGGATGTATGTTATCGCTTTTTTGGCCCACGATTTTTTCCACACCGTTGCACCGATTGAAATGAAATTGAAAACCTACGATTAGTTTAACAAAATGAAGCGCTGATTAGTTTTTGGTACATATCGACCCACAAACATTAGTACTTTATTTCAGTACTTTTTTAGTTTTTTCTAAATATCTTGAAAATGACTTAACCAATTTTGATGAAATTTAATATCCTAATTAAGTACCTTGGGGACCACAAAAAAGGATAAATAAAGTTTTTAGTAAAATTATATTTTAAAGTACTTTACTCTAGAGTAAGAGAGTACTTTTTTAATTTTTTAAATTCTTTAAAATTTATTCATTTGAACCTTTTAATATAGCTCATTTAGCCTTGCTTAAATAAGAATGGATAGGCTTCTCTCTGTGAAATGCTAAAAATTTGGGAGGAAATTTTGTAAGTAACCATAGCAACTGCGTTGTTTTCTTATCCCTTACCTTTGCAGAAGACATAGAGGAATCGACTTTAAACCAAAAATAGCGATTGATTCTCATCAAATACTTGAGGAATAACCATTCTATATTGGATTTTTGACGTTTCGGTTTTTATTGGTAACCATTGCTGAAGACATAGAGGAATTGACTTTAAACCAAAAATAGCGATTGATTCTCATCAAATACTTGAGTAATAACCATTCTATATTGGATTTTTGACGTTTCGGTTTTTATTGGTAAGCATTGCTGAAGACATAGAGGAATTGACTTTAAACCAAAAATAGCGATTGATTCTCATCAAATACTTGAGGAATAACCATTCTATATTGGATTTTTGACGTTTCGGTTTTTATTGGTAACCATTGCTGAAGACATAGAGGAATTGACTTTAAACCAAAAATAGCGATTGATTCTCATCAAATACTTGAGGAATAACCATTCTATATTGGATTTTTGACGTTTCGGTTTTTATTGGTAACCATTGCTGAAGACATAGAGGAATCGACTTTAAACCAAAAATAGCGATTGATTCTCATCAAATACTTGAGGAATAACCATTCTATATTGGATTTTTGACGTTTCGGTTTTTATTGGTAACCATTGCTGAAGACATAGAGGAATTGACTTTAAACCAAAAATAGCGATTGATTCTCATCAAATACTTGAGGAATAACCATTCTATATTGGATTTTTGACGTTTCGGTTTTTATTGGTAACCATTGCTGAAGACATAGAGGAATCGACTTTAAACCAAAAATAGCGATTGATTCTCATCAAATACTTGAGGAATAACCATTCTATATTGGATTTTTGACGTTTCGGTTTTTATTGGTAACCATTGCTGAAGACATAGAGGAATTGACTTTAAACCAAAAATAGCGATTGATTCTCATCTAGTACTTGAGGAATAACCATTCTATATTGGATTTTTGACGTTTCGGTTTTTATTGGTCACCATTTCTGAAGACATAGAGGAATCGACTTTAAACCAAAAATAGCGATTGAGTCTCATCAAATACTTGAGGAATAACCATTCTATATTGGATTTTTGACGTTTCGGTTTTTATTGGTAACCATTGCTGAAGACATAGAGGTATCGTGAGTTGTTTGCCATAAAAGATTTTAGTCTTTTTGATTTTAAGTCTATTCTTCCACGTTTTCAGTAGATGTTGCCATTAATAGTCAAAACATCAAAAATGGAATGCAAAAAGGTTATTCCTCTAGTATTAGATAAGAATCGATCGTTATTTTTGATTTTAAGTCGATTCCTCCATGTCTTCAGCAATGGTTACCAATAATAATCGAAACGTCAAAAACCTAATGTAGAATTGTTATTCCTCAAGTATTAGATGAGAATCGATGGCTATTTTTGATTTTAAGTCGATTCCTCCATGTCTTCAGCAATGGTTACCAATAATAACCGAAACGTCAAAAATCCAATGTAGAATGGTTATTCCTCGACTATTAAATGAGAATTATTTTTGAATTAATGTCAATATGAACTACAAATTGCAAGTGATATCTGATTAATAATAAAGTAACAAACATATTAATATTTCAAATGAATTTAGATAAAGTTTAGCAACGATCCGTTGCAGTTTATTTTTTTTTTAATCTTTTGTTTTGTCTCTTCTAGAATTGTCCATCTTCGGATTCTTCGACCTCTCCGACTGGATCCGAGATCCGTGTCGCGTCTCTCCTCTTCCACCATACTCAGGCGATTATTGCTTCCGTCTGGCCTAATTCGAAAATCCAAGTTCAAGAGGCGGACGTGGCCAATGAGGATGCCCGAGTCGAGCTCTTTCAACGATTAGTCACTATGGCCAACGAATGGGAGCAAATTGTTACGCTCAAAGCCTTGCTTGATCACTGGCCGGAAATGAAATCGTCCAAATATTTGTAAGTCTCAAAATAGAACAATATAATATTAAAAATAAATACATATCTTTTATGTAAACGTTTATTTGAAATCTAAACGTTTCGGGAGAAATTCTCCATTTATTTGAAAAAATAGTTGCTCTAAAGGGGCCTACAGACTTGAAACTTGGCTGCAAACATGACATGTTGCAAAGAATGTTGAAGGTCTGTGGGATGGTTGAAGTTGCAATTTCAGGTTGCACCAACGGTTGGTGACTTGATTGGAAACATTAGCATAGTTGCCAGATCTCACGATTTTGGTCACAATTTCACGATCTCACCAATTAGGTAGACATTTTCACGAATTTTGCCTCTACGAAACCGAATTAAATAGACAAATTTTGCTTAATTATTCTGTTATGGGCCTTGTGGTTGCAAGGTTAGGTTGCATAGTCTGTGGCAACCTAGTTGGCAACCAAGTTGCAAGTCTGTAGGCCCCTTAAGAAAGGGAATATAAAGAAACTAGTGCCTGGAGCAGACACAGATCGACAAAAAAAAAATTTCCTTGTCCTAAGATTTATTTCATGATTTTTCTATTCAGAATGGAAAAATACCTATATTCCATATAACGTTTGCTTTTCTAGTGGTTATAATAATAATAAACGACGAAAAAGGCCCTTTTTGGCCTATTTTTGAGTCCCATTAGATATTAAACAACAATATTTGAAATCAAAATATTTTGTTGATGTAATAGAAAATAGCTTCCTCTTTGATTTTCAAATTACCACTTGTTTTTAGCTCAATTAGAACTAGAGTTATAACTAAAAAACTAAAACTACGTCATTATAAAGGACAATAAACATAGATAAATACATATGGTCTTAGTTTTTTACTGATAACTCGGATTCCAATTGAGCTACAAACAAGTGGTAATTTGAAAATCAAAGAGAAGCTGTTTTCTATTACGTCGACAAAATATTTTGATTGCAAATATTGCTGTTTAATATCTAATAACGGTCATTTTTTGGGCGAAGAACGAATATTGTACAAAATTTCCAAAATATTTGAATAAATTAAAAAAAAAAACACCATTTAAAATTAGAAAACTGCTGAAAAATAAGCCTTTCATTTCTTCTTCTTCTTCTTATTGTTAGGCTAAAAGCCTGTTTACTCCAGAGCGTCTTTCCATTGTTTTCTTGGACGGCCCCCTCTTCTTTTCCCGGTAGGGTTGTTGTCATGTACCTAAGGTACCTTCCTCACCAGCCGGTCTTCATTCATTCGCAATACGTGTGCCCTCCATTCTGCTCTTCTCCTTTGGACCCATACGCTGACATTTTTTTCATTTAATACCTATAAAAGAATCCGCACAGCATCATCGTGAATCGAAATAAATAATATATAATGTTGATTATTTTATTTTTTTTATTTAAGAATTGTGTAATTATTGATTATATTAATCAAATCATAGAAATATTTAATTATAAATAAACAGTTGCAAATCTGTGCCAAAAATGTTGTCGACAACCTGTTTGTAACAGTCGCATTATAATCTTTGCGACAATAATTTAACGATAATACAACAGTTGCAAAACGGAAAAAACGAGACATAACTACCGTTTAGAAACCTTAATTCAATCTAATTAAAACCATAAAAAGACTATAATTCAACCAATCAAAAAAGTTGCTTTTGGGTTTTATTTTGGTCTTTGTGCTATACGGGAATGTAACTCAAAAATAGGTCGAAATGGCCCTTTTTGTCATTTTAACCGATAATATCTCAAAACTCTGACCTGTTATAAAAAATCGGGAAATTGTATGATAATCAGCGTAGAAAACTACTGGAATTCATTGTTAGGTTTACGGGGAGAAATGTTGTCTGTACTATGTATTTCTAGTGTGATATTGATAATTATATTTAAACACCTCACCATTCATCAAGTTACTCAAAGCTTGCTTTGTAGCCTTAGATTTGAATCCCGGTTGATCCTTTTGTCTATAATACACTCAAATAATACATGTCAAATAAAAAAATTTCAATTATTTAAAAGGATCGTAGAGAGTTGGACAAGAATTTAAATCAAACTCAAAGTTTTTTAATTAAATTCTTGTCCAACTCCTAAGTACTTTTGAAGATTTGATTATGGATGCGAACAATAAAATATTTCCAATTATTTAATCGAACTCTGTACTATGTATTTCTAGTGTGACGCCCTTTGGTGCCACACAGCATTTAAAAAATTAAAATTAATTAAACATTCAGCATCAAGTAGATGAAAGAGATCGGGAAAGAATGGAAGAGCGCCCAGATAAAAATCCGAAATATCGGGTTTGACTCTAAAGATTCATCAAAAAAAGGAATTCTTAATAAAATAGAATTTAAAACTTGAGCTTGAGATATTATTTTGTTTAAATTAACCCAGCGAAAGTGCCCCTTTACTTTAAGTTTTTCTAAAAAAATGGCCTCAATGATTTTTGTCTATTCTCAGAGTTTATCAAAATTACTTGTTCTTTTTTTCTCAATTCGACTGAATTGTTTTTTTTGACCTTTTTGCTATGTTTGTTCAAGCATAACTTCTTTGTTTATGAACCGATTTCGATGATTCTTTTTATATTGGAAAGAGGGTACCTTAGGGGTGTTCCCATATTAATTTGGTCAATGTCAAAATATGATAAATGACGAAATAACGTAAATCTCCTTAGGGGTGTTCCCATATTAATTTGGTCAAATTCAATGACGAATTAACGTAAATTTCCAATTCTTATGAGCAAATAATCGAAATTATAATAAATAAAATCTTTTATAAAAAAATCAATCGTAAAACGTTCATTTAAAACCCTCAAACGTTTCCAGAGAACTTCTATATTTATGAATTGAATTTTATTAACATTTTCTGATTCATTTGCCCGACGCTTTTCTTACGAGATGCATGCAAGGTATTATATTAAGTCATTATTAATAGCATCACTAAAAAGAGAAAAAAAATAATTTTTATAAAAAAAAATAAAACTTCAAAAAAATTAAATGCAACAAATAAAATAATAATAACTTAAAAATAAAATATAATCCACTAAAAGGTATAAAATAATTATTTAATTTACTTACAACTAACTAAACAATGAAATATTAACATGAAATTACTTTTTGAAGTCGGTGCTAAACAAACTATATAAACGAGCGTACACGCCAATCGTACTAAGAAAAATCCGTCGAGTTTGATTTATAACATGTATATGTTTGGCACCGACTTCAAAAAGTGATTACATCGTTTGATGA
Source organism: Forficula auricularia (assembly GCA_024734495.1). Taxonomy (NCBI): domain Eukaryota; kingdom Metazoa; phylum Arthropoda; class Insecta; order Dermaptera; family Forficulidae; genus Forficula; species Forficula auricularia. The sequence continues at coordinate 1,377,285 of JALMQS010000852.1, read as the reverse complement.
AGAGAAAGAATTTTAATTTTTTGACCCCCCACCCCCCATTTTGGGTGGTTAGTTTTTGCATTTCTAGCTCTCTAGAGGCCCAGAGATTATGTATACAAAATTTGGTTGAGTTTGTTCCAAGGACAAGAATTTACATTTTTTCACCCTCCTCCCCTTTTTGGAAGGTTTTTTGGGGAAATTTTCTTAAATAAAAGCTGTCAGAAATCACATCCCCTATAACTTTGTTTATCATAAAATTTGCTGTAGGGTTAATAGTTTAGGAGTTATTTGATAATTTTCATTCGTGCGCCCCCTCCAAACCCCCTTCAGGGGTCAAAATATCAAAACGTTATATAGCTAAAAGACATCTGATGTAAATATGAATTTTCATAATAATCCCTTCAGCCGTTTTTACGTGAATCGTGAGCAACTTTTCGGAAACCACTGAAACAGACAGACATACATACAGACAGACAGACAGGAATTTTGTTGGGGGTGTTTTCGTTCATAACTTTCCTTGAAACGCGTGCAACCAAAATTTGGCGTGATTTGGAGCAAAATACAGACAAAACCTTAATTTTATATATATAGATATAACTAATATTTTTTTATAATATTTTTTTTTACAGAAATACTCTTTTAGATCCTTGGATGCAATTGTTACGCAAGATTTTACATTTAGAAAATCCTCAATTAACAAAATTGATACCCGTTGTCGAAGAAATCTTTCAATCAACTAAAAACAATATATCTATAGAGGTAAGAATATGCATAATAATTTATAAAACTTTATAATATAGAATCGTCTAGTATTTAGTTTTAGACTGTATTTTAAAATACAGAGATTTCTGAAAATATTTACTCTTTTCAATTAAATATACGAGTATATATACCGGGTGAGTTTTTTATCTTGAGACAGTCTTATAACTCAAAAACAGTGCATTATATGAAAAAAGTTTCAAATAAAAATTTATTAATATGGAGGGGGAAACTAAACTATACTATTGTTAAATTGAAAGTTTTTGCCGAGAGTAGCAGAATTTTTATATATTGAAGGAGACAATAAAAGAGTGTGTCTTCTGCTGGAATTATAAATTTTATTTATTTATAACGAGACTATAGTTTCGTTATAAATAAATAAAATTTATAGTTCCAGCAGAAGACACACTCTTTATTGTCTCCTTCAATATACTATTGTTTGTCAACGTACAAGCTTTCAAGGGTATTTCGAGGTCAAGTTCTGTTTTTTAAATGGAAACCTATATGTTTCTGTACATATTCTGAATCTAAAAAACTGAACTTTCATTAGAACTATTTTTTATTCGATATCAAATAATAAAAAATATTAAATCAATTAGATCTCAGAAAAAAACTCATAATAATTATTTTTAACAATTATTCAACTTAATTTTTAAATAATAATGATTAAATAATTAATTATTAAATCGAAAAGTTATAACAATGAAAATAAGTGTTTATAAATGATCTTAAAATTTCATTATACACAGATTTAAGAGGTTATTTTCTACTTAATTGAAATACTTGAAATTCTTGAGTTGAAAAAAGTTTATTTCTCGTGTAAATCGAGTAGATAGTTATATTGTATTTCCATAATAAAAATGGATCATTTTTTGTTGAAGACAATTAAAATGGTCTTAATTCATGGTGAATGTGGAAGAAGCGTTGTTGGGCTGCAATTGAAATGGATGCCAAGCATTTTTCTGACAGGGATACTCCCTCAAAAGCTTCATTTTATTGTGTTGTAAATCTATTTAAAAAAAAATCAGGAAATGTAAAGGCTACGAAGAAACTTAAAAAGCCAAAATAACGAAATTGGAACTGGAATTCATCCAGAAAACTTGCGATAACACTCTGGAATATCACAGAACAGTGTCGGAAAATTATTAAATTATTGATTATTATTAAATTATTTATTTAATAATTAAATATTTGATCATTATTATTTGATAATTAAGTTGAATAATTGTTAAAAATAATTATTAGGGTTTTTTTCTGAGATCTAATTGATTTAATATTTTGTTTATTTGATATCGAATAAAAAAATAGTTCTTATGAAAGTTGCTCAGTTTTTTTTGTAGATTCAGAATATGTACAGAAACATATAGGTTTCCAATTTAAAAAACAGAACTTGACCTTGAAATACCCTTGAAATCTTGTTCTAATGTAGATAAACAAACAATAGCGTAGTTTAGTTTCCCCCTCCATATAAATAAACTTTTATTTGAAACTTTTTTCCATATAATGCACTTTTTTTGAGTTATAAGACTCTCTCAAGATAAAAAAAACTCACCCGGTATATTGAAAAGAATAAATATTTTCAGAAATCTCTGTATTTATAAATACAGTCAAAAACTAAATACTAGACGATATATTTGTATATCAGTGGCGGGCGATGGTTTTTGTTAAAATAATTATAATTTTTTTTTTTGCTTTTTTTACTAATTTAAATATTCGATTCTATTTATTTATTATTCTATTGTTTTATTTATTTATTTATTATTTTTATTTTCATTATCTGTGATACTATTTAATTGTTTATAATTATTTCTTGTATTTATTGTTTATTTGTTGATTATTGTATATATGATTGTACACAGTTTTGTAATTGTTATGCATAATTTATATCTGGCTGTGATAATTTTAGACTCATGGTAGACTGGCTACAATGGAATTCATTCCGAGGCCATTAAGAGGAGAGAAAATAAAAAAATAAAATATTCGATTCGAATCTAAAATTTAATTTTTCACTTTAGGCTAATTTTTTGTTTTTGTTTGTTTTATGTACCTATAGAGTTCCTAGAAGAAATGATTTTGGAAGCTGAACAAACGGAAGATTTCTCCGTGCTATTGTTGGTGTGCCTTTTGTCCAAAAAAGAAAATCTTTATCAAGTTGCAATAGAAATGATAAAAAGGAAACAAATGGTAAGCATAATAATACATAAAGATTGATCATATCCTCTGCTTGATGCGAATAAACATAGAAACATGAAATTTGAAGAGGATATTACATCTATGACATAGGGGCTCACTAAGAAAGGATTTTCGAAATTCGACCCCTAAGGGGGTCAAAGGAGGCAAAGTGTGTTTTCACTGATTATGCGATATCTCTTAAGAACGATAAAATATCTACTTGCTTTTTACTTATAAAAATACTAAATTAAAATATCTAAAAACAAATTTCAGGATTTTTTGAAATTCGACCCCTAAAGGGGTCAAAAGGGGCAAAATATCTTTGTGTTTACACTAATTATGCATTGTCAATTAAGAACGATAAGCTATTTATTTGATTTTTACTTAATAAAATTCTAAATACAAATATCTAAAAAGTCATTTCAGGATTTTTTGAAATTCGACTCCCAACTATCCAAAATGTGAGTGGGGGCAAAAATTAAAACTCTCTCCGATCTTGATCAAATTTTGTAGAGTTATACTTTATTACTTCAAGAAACTATTCCTGTAAAAATCAACTATCAAAAATGACTGTATGGGGCGAAGGGGGGGGGGGGGGGGGGAAATTATAGAAATTTTTAGCTTTTTTGTACATTCAGTCTTTAGAAAACTCAAAGTTATTTATTTGCAAATATCTAAAAAATAATTTCAACCTCCCGAAATGTGAGTGGGTGCAAAAAATTCCTACTCTCTTCGATATAGATCAAATTTTGTAATGTTAGTTTTTAAGACTATATAAAATGTATGCTGTAAAAATCAATAGCCAAAATGAGTGCGCCGTGGCGAAAGAGGGGGAAAAATATTACAAATATATATTACAGACCTAATAATCACATGCCGAGACGCGGCCCGCCGGGGCCAACTGCTCGGAGGGCCGAGCTGTAGAGGGCGTGCCGAAGGCACCCCTGGAGCAGCTCTTATTATATATATAACGAATATAATTATGTATCTATAATTGTAAATAATTTATTTGTTTGAGACTATAATAGTTTGATCTTCATCATCGTTTGTTATGTGGCCAGCACGAATTTATTTAGGTATATACAATTGGTTATTTGAACCCGTGAGAAATAATAGATAAAATATTTCTTATTTAAAGAGCTGATAATGAATGTCAAACCTTCAAAACTATATTCTCTTTCTTAAAATATGTATTAGTTATTGTTTAATGTTGGTTTAGTTTTTTATACCAATGGTAAGAAGGGTTTCTTAATTATAATTAAATAATATGTATGTAAATTTTCCGATATCCCGTATAGTGGAATGTATAAGAGTCTGAAAAACTCTATCTTTGGAATTGAATATCTCCGGAACTATGTTGTTCATAAATTTCGTTTTGCCGCCAATCGATGCAGAAGTATTTAAATAATAATCTCTCTAAATTTCAAAAAAATCCTAAGAAAACCCATATGGTGAAACAACTAAAGCAAAAAATGACCGACCAACGCTCAGTCCGTCAGGTTCTAAGTATAAATGTAGCGCAAAATATAATCACAATATTCTAATTTGAATTAGTATAAATCAGTGGTTCCCAACCTGGGGGCGATCGCCCCCCAAGTGGGCGATTTGGCTTAGCAGGGGGGTGATAAATAAGTGCGGGCGATTGGGGGACGATGAGTATTCAAAGGGGGAAAATTAAAATACACCCACGTGCAAAGAAACTTCCCTTCCGAGTTGTTAAATGTAATTTTAATTCTCAAATATAAATAATGTTATATTAATATTTTTTAGAAAAAATATTTAAATATCTAATAAATTACAAAGAAACATACTGTTGTGAACGCGGCATTTAGAGTATTTTTTTCTTGATAATAATATACTTATTTTTAATGATAATATTTTGGAGTAGCAGGCGGCATGTTCTTTGATGCTGGAACATGCCTTATTTGACAATAGGATGATGGGACTTTACAATTCCCACTTTTTGAACCTCAATAAATTTAATTTAGGTTTGTCATATTTTGGGTTAAGTGATTCTAAAGGAAACATCAGATGTCAATAATAAATTCATTGATTGGGGTTTTTCTAAATTTCGACTTTGCGTGGGAATTTTCCAAGAGAGTAATTTCTAGAAAATAGGCAGGCTTCAATATTTTGAACGCCCTGGTGATTAAGGATCCAACCAATAAGAAGGTTTTGGGGAATTTCCACTCAAAAAGTCTATCAATTTTCAAGACACAAGCAAGTCAGTTTTTAAGTCAGTAGAAGTTCATGCACTATGGATTCAAAGAAGTGTCGTCAATACTCAGCTAAAATAATACAACTGCTTTATTATTTACACTTTACTTCAAATTAAAATTAGCCATACAATGAAAATGAAAAGGGGGCGATAGGTGTTAGTCAACCTTCAGAAACGGGCGATGGGCCCCAAAAGATTGGGAACCACTGGTATAAATGAATGATTAAATATTAATCCTAAAAAAGGTAGTAGATTAATAATTGTTTATTTTTCCAGGACCTAGCCCCCCTAAATGAGCAGATTATTAAATTGTTCATTGGCAATGGATTGACGCCTCGGGTGATTTCCACTCCGATCTATAAGCAAATTGTTCAGCTTCTGATCAACTGGCCGTCTACGGATGACGACCAGTCGAACTATAAAGGCCATCAGCAGCAGCCGAGGGAGTCCCCGATCAAAATGGTGATGAAGCAATTGAGCGAGGCGGGGTTCCGGGCAGAGGCCGGCACCCTGGAACTCCTACTCAGGGGAACCCCGGCCAGTCTACGCGTCTTCAGCTCAGCGCTAAACATTCATAAATGCCAGCAGAAATAATAATAATCAATTAAATCGCAATTGTTAATTTTTTTTATAAAATGTTAAATTTTCTTATTGAAGAACTGTTCTTTTAAAAATTGAAGAATTGATGCTTGGTAGGGTTGAGTTGTTTATCAGGAAAGATGTTTTTGCTGAAACCACTTATGTTACACATCAGATTGAACCTGATTAGTTTATCTAATTAAAATCTATAATCTAAGTGGGTTTCACTCGAAACATCATCCTGGTTCTTTTAAGAAAATTAAAATAAAATCTCTTATGGGTAAATTTTTTTTTTTTCCCTCTTATCGAAACTTATTCCTTCCATCATTTATTTCTCTATCATTAATTTTATTTCCATTACACAAAATATGTATAGAATAAAACAAGATGTACAAGATTGGTCAAAGTTGGACTGGTGCTCATATTTTTCTTCTACTCGGTACGCTCGGCAGACAGGCGAAGCCTAGATATGAATTCATGCAAAAAAGTTGTTTTTTGTCTTATTATTTAGAAAAATGGATGAAACGTGAGGAAAAATCATTTTCAACGATTATTTTTACTTTATAATACAGGATATGGTCAAGTATTGTAATCGTGCATGAAAAAAGTTCTTTTTTTCGAAATATCTAAAAAAACGGCTAAAACTATTTTGATTAAAAAAATTGAGCTAAACCATGGCATTTCGCTCTACAAAAAAGCTCTAATAAGTGAACATCGAAAAAATTATATTTTCCGAGATAATAATTGTTTTGTCAAAATGTCTGTAAGGGCTGGTTGTATGACGCAAAGTAAATGCTTTTTACCACTAGTGTTACTTGTTAGTGGTAAAAAGCATTTTACTTTGCGATATTCGGCCCTTTAGTCTGTCTGGTTGTCTGGTTGTTCGTTAGTCTGTGCGTTACCAAATTTTTGTGGACGAGCTAGCTCAAAAACTAGTGTGAATATCGAAACCAAATTTCACATGTAGTTTTGGTCCATTGAGATTAAGAGCTGATTAGATTTTGGTGCATATCGACCCAAAATTAAGGGGGTGGAAGGGGAGTTAAAATCTAGTCCATTTGAGCAAACTTAATCAAATTTTGTATACACAATCAGTGGACCCACAGAAGTCTAAAAATGCAAAAACTAACCGCCCAAAACTGGGGGTGGAGGGGGGTGTCAAAAAATGAAAATCTCGGCCATTTACCAAATTCAACCAAATTTTGTATACATAATCAGTGGGACCCCAGAAGTATAAAAATGCAAAAACGGGGTGGAGGGGGTGGGAGTAAAAATGAAAATCTTGGCCATTTACCAAATTCAACCAAATTTTGTATACATAATCAGTGGGACCCCAGAAGTATAAAAATGCCGAAGGCCCGGGCGTCAGCTAGTTCAAATATTTTAATAAAGAATCATGCCAATAAGTATAATTTTGTTTACTTCCGTGACCCCATAGCATAAAAAGTGTTGGGATATTTCTAATTAACGTTTCTTAGACCAAAATTTGTATATATATTTTTTACTTTTATTTTCAAGTGCCTCTTTCTTCTTAAAATTCCCTTTTAAGTGCCTATTTTATTAAAATTCCTTTTCAAGCGCATATTTTTACTTAAAATTCCTTTTTAAGTGCCTATTTTTACTTAAAATTCCTTTTAAGTGCCTATTTTTTTACTTAAAATTCCTTTTTAAGCGCATATTTTTACTTAAAATTTCTTTTTAAGTGCCTATTTTCGCTTAAAATTTCCCTTTAAGCGCATATTTTTACTTGAAATTCCTTTTAAATGTCTGTTTTTACTTAAAATGCCTTTTTAAGTGCCTATTTTTACTTAAAATTCCTTTTAAGTGTCTATTTTTACTTAAAATTCCTTTTTAAGCGCATATTTTTACTTAAAATTTCCCTTTAAGTGCCTATTTCGCTTAAAATTTCCCTTTAAGCGCACATTTTTACTTAAAATTCCTTTTAAATGCCTGTTTTTACTTAAAATGTCTTTAATGTGCCTATTTTTACTTAAATGCCTTTTAAGTGCCTATTTTATTTAAAAATTTCCTTTTAAGTGCCTATTTTTACTTAAAATGCCTTTTTAAGTGCTTATTTTAGTTATTTTTAGTGCTTAGTTGCCTGCCTATTTTAAAAAATTTTAGCCCTACTAATTCTATTCGAAGAGAAATCGTCATGATGCATATTCTCGGGATTTGTGATGTGGTGGTTTCCAGTTGCCTTCCACATGGTGAAGAGAAGAAAAATGAAAAAAGAAATCAACTCCTAGCCCTCGAAAACCTAATAGCGTCGGGGTCGGTAAAAAAACAAGAGTTGGCCAAGGGAGGCCGTATAGGAAAGAGAAAAGAGAAGCCTGACACAAGTAAGTGGAAGCAATGTCAGAATTAGCTCGGATAACCCCGTGGTCGCAATCCACGTACTCATCAGAAATGTGTTCCTAATTGGGGATATGGGATGCCAGACATTTAGAGAGGTCAAACAGCTGGCGGGGGACAGAGTCGAGTGGAGACGGATTGTTGCATCAAACCAGTCTTAGGACTGTATACTCAATGATGATGATGATGACTAATTCTATGAAGAAAAGAAAGCAAGAAAGTTCCAGAGAAAGAGAGAAATAGAAATGCTGTCAAATTTCCATTTAATCGATATAGGCTGTCATCTTTCAATTTCGGATTTATTATTAATATTATGTCAATGGATATTCTAGATTAAGTTTGCTTTTCTCCGCTTTCTTCTCTTTTCCTTTGATAATATTCAATTGGAGTTTTTTTTCTTAATTAATAAATGAAGGACTTGATCTAGACAATTATTCAATAATTTCGACCAGAGTTAAAATGAGTCTTTTGTTTGCTTATTGGAAATAAATCCTACTCCCATACCGTACTTGGTATTTTCTAACATACCTGAGATATCAAATTAATTCTAGGACAAATCATCCCCTAACATAATGAATGAAACCAAAGAGATTTTGCTGAATCAAAATTAAATGTTTCCCTTTCACTTAATAAATAGATTGAAATGGGTTTGTGAATGTTTTGAGGGAGACGGGGATGTAATTAGGGATATTCTTATACCGGGTGAGTTTTTTTTTATCTTGGGACAGTCTTATAACTCAAAAGCAGTTCATTATATAAAAAAAAAGTTTCAAATAAAAGTTTATTTATAAGGAGGGGGAAACTAAACTACGCTATTGTTTGTCGATCTAGAACAAGCTTTCAAGGGTATTTTAAGGTCAAGTTCTGTTTTTAAATTGAAACCTATATATTTCTTTTCATATTCATAATTTACAAAAAAAGGTGAACAACTTTCATAAGAACTATTTTTTATACGACATCGAATAAAAAAAAATTAAATCAATTAGATCTCAAAAAATCCTAATACTAATTATTTTTAACAATTATTAATTATTCAACTTGATTATCAAATAATGATGATTAAATAATTAATTATTAAATAAATATTTATTAAATTGAAATGTCACAACAATAAAATATATAACTAGTATCGTAATTAGGCTTATGGCTAGAAAGGCCGAAAAGCCAAAAAAAAAAAAAAAAACTTCATTATACGTAGGTACACAGATTTAAGAGATTATTTTCTACTTAATAGAACTATTTAAAATAATTGAGTTTAAATGGAGCATTTTTTGTTGAAGATATAATTGAAATGGTCTTAATTGATGCGGTGAAAGTGGAAGAAGTGCTGCCATTGAAATGGATGCCGAGCGTTTTCCTGATAGAATACACCCTCCCAACCTTCATTTTATCGTGTTGTAAACTGTTAAAAAAAAAAAAAAAAAAAAACACGGTAAATGTAAAGGCTAGGAAGAAACTGGAATAGGCCAAAATAAGGGAATTGGAATTTGAATTCATCCAGAAAAATTGCGATACACTCTGGAATGTCTCAGAACAGTGTCGAAAAATTATTAAATTATTTACTTAATAATTAATTATTTACTTAATAATTAATTATTTAATCATTATTATTTGATAATTAAGTTGAATAATTGTTAAGATCTAATTGATTCATATATTTTGCTTATTTGATGTCGTATAAAAAAATAATTCTTATAAAAGTTGTTCAGTTTGTTTTTGTAGATTATGTAGACGTATAGAAAAATATAGGGTTCCATTTATAAACAGAACTTGACATTGAAATACCCTTGAAAGCCTGTTCTAGATCGACAAACAATAGCGTAGTTTAGTTCCCCCCCCTGATATAAAACAAACTTTTTTCCATATAATGCACTGTTTTTGAGTTATAAGACTGTCTCAAGATAAAAAATACACCCGGTATACAAATTTATAAATAAAACAACTTAGGTTTCTACGGAGGGCCAAAAAGTTTTGGATTTTATCTTGTTAAGTTCTAAGTTGATAGCCTATTAATTTAATAAATAGCAGTTGTTAAAATTAAATTCCAAACTGTATCGATATAAATATGGATTGCCATAAATCTAGAGAAGTATGAGTAATGATCAGAAATTCCAATTACTAAAATTACCCATTTTCCATTAGAGTTAATTTGCTCGAATTACCCCAAGAAACTATCAATAAAGAAATATTTCACTATTATTTAGTTATAATCCAAAGATTGGTTTGATAAAACTGCTAGCCTTCCTATGATTTTAACCCAAGGCTAATGGGCCCCGAAAGGGGGTCCAAGTGACATTTTTTAGGGGGTATATTAGAAAATAAGCTGACGTGTTCTGATGTGGCCATCCACTTGAGTTTACCATACAACCGGGCCCCCTCACTTATATTTAAATAAAATTATTTATAATCATGTAGGGGAGGGGGGTTATATTTTCCATTTTTTGACTTCTGGGGGCCCACTGATTATGTATACAAAATTGGGTTGAATTTGGAACAAGAGCCTAGATTTTCATTTTTGACCCCCTCCCCCCATTTTAGGCGGTTAGTTTTTGCATTTCTAGTCTTCTAGTGACCCACATATTATGTATTCAAAATTTGGGTTTGGTCCAAGATCAAGAATTTTCATATTTTGACCCCCCCCCCCTTTTTTTGGGGGTGTTTTTTGGGAAATTTTTTTTTAAACAAAACATGTCAGAAATCACATCCCCTACAACTTTGCTCATAATTACATTTGCCGCAGAGTTAATAGTTTAGGAGTTATTTGATAATTTTCATTCGTGCGCCCCCCTCCCCCAAACCCCTTTTTGGGGTCAGAATATCAAAACGTTATATAGCTAAAAACGTAAGTTATAAGACATCTGATACAAATATGAAATTTCATAATAATACCTTCAGCCGTTTTGGCGTGAATCGTGAGCAGATTTTCGCAGAAACCACGGAAACATACAGACAGACAGACATGAATTTTGTTGAGGGTGTTTTCGTTTATTACTTTGCTTGAAACGTGTGCAACCAAAATTTGGCGTGATTTGCAATTCAGTCAAAATCTTAATTTTATATATATAGATTACTTCTAAGGGTGTCTAGCGTCAAATACAAGTCCAGGCCTGTTTCACATTACTAGACATTAATTTCTTAGAAAACGGCTTTTGATGAAACAAAATCTATTAACTGAAGTTTTGAGGATGAGAAGACTGATCTGGCTAGGTTTCTGGACCTCGACCGATTTCATCGTAATTGATCTTTTTCTTAATTCAAGGTAATTATTGATAGATTGAAAATCTCAATAAAAAAGTTTGTTTCACATTTTTTTCAATTATCTTTTATTTACTAAATTAGTTTTGCTTTGTCAATGCGAAGCATGGGTAAAGTGTTGTAATCGCTCTCGGGGCAAGCGTGGCTTCGGGGGGTCCTCAGGTGGAGACTGCGGAACCCATGGACTCAATTAAGGTCACAAATTGTAGTATTCAATTAGGTTGAATTTTGGCACGTGACGGTTTTGCCAAGAATTACATGGGGTCTCGTCGAGAGGCCAAAAAGTGCGATTTTTTCATTTAGTGCGTGCGGATGTATGTATGTATGTATGTAAGTTATAACGCTAAGAACTGCTTGGTCAGCCCCCTGTAGGATCTCTACTTGGCTTGCTGATCCAGCAGTAAATACTGTATAAAAACCCCTGAGAGCGCCGCTCTCGTTGTCATTTTGCCGACAGCTCGCACGAGCCCTAGACTTGCCCGAGCCTCACTCAAAATTGTCCCGGAAGGTTTTTATTAAAGTGTTTCCTTCAAGTTACAAAAAATAAAAACGACCTTTGTAAACTTAAAATATTGTAATTAAAACAAATAAAATATATTTAAAAAGACTTTCAAATCTTTTTAAAAACCCCGATTTCAAACCCGAAATCATATTTGGCGCAGTCGGTAGGATCTGGTAAACGAAATTTGACAACAAAACCAAATTTCGGTGATTTTTTAATCTTTATTACCCGAGTCCCCATTCAACGAGTCTACCAGTTGACATCCTTGACCTTCACCCACGCACCCAGCTGCAAGCAAACAGTGAGCCGCGAGTGAGTCATCGAGTCCATTGCCCTGGTAACCTGAAGCAATTTTATCAGCGAGACGTCCGCCAAGAAAGAAGACACCTTTCGTCGCCGAAGATATGTGAGTCATATCAATTTAAAAAAAAAATATATACATAAACATTTAAAAACATTCTATAAATAATATAAAGAATATAATACATAAATTCTTTATGCCTAATAAATAAACGTATTAATAAATTATTCAATAAAATTTTTTGAAAACATAGAATTTCACCTGGAAATAAAAAATTTTTCAGAACAAAAAATTAATCGCAAATTAACCTCAGCCCAGGAAACTAAATTAAAAATAAAATTTAAAAAACTATTTGGTGAGGAATTTCCAGAGTATTTTGTGAAATAAATAATAAATAAATAATAACTATAGAACTCTTAAGCTATAATTTAAGAAATTAATTTAAGTAAAAACTTGTAAAATTAAAATTAATTAAAATGGCAGAATTTCAAGACAAATTTTTAAATATGGTACCAGACTTTACTGGGCAACCAGAAACCTTAACGAGATTTTTAACAGTATCAGACCAACTAATAAATAAATTTTATAATCGAGACGAACCAGACCATTTTGAAAATACCTATTTAATCCATTCGATAGTTTCGAAAATTAAGGGGGATGCTTCTGCTAAATTAGCAAACCATCCGTTGGATAATTGGGAAGAAGTTAAAGAGGCCCTAAAAAATTTATACCAAGATAAAAGAGACCTATTTACATTAAATATGGAACTCACAAAATTAACGCAGAAAAATGATTCACCATTTGATTATTTTGAAAAAATAACTGCAATACTAAACCTAACTCAAAATTACTTCACTCTAAATTACGCGGGACCGGCGATCGAAACTTTAAAAAAGTACCATCAAGATTTAAGTTTGAGGGTATTTTTAAAGGGATTAAACGAGCCCCTCAGTTCCCTATTGGTAACTAAGGGACCGGAAACTCTTAGTGATGCCTATTCGATGCTCACCAACGAGTATCAATATATTAAAAATAAACCGTATAATCAACCTCAAAGACCTAATTTCACACAACCCCAAACACAGTTTAAATATGCCTTACCATCCCCATCCCCAATACAAAATTCATCACACTCTAATAGATTTCGCACCCCCACTAATATGAGACAATCTACCCCCTTCTCACCTAGACAGCCAAATTCCTTTACACCCAGACAACCACATACTTTTTCACCCAGACCACTCTTCACACATAGTAGAAATTTACAACCACAAACAACACCTTCGACCTCACGGTCCATACCCCACAATTATAACGCTCATGAAACCACACCCCAGCTTGATTCAGGCAATGACGATATATTAGTAAATGACGTAATTACATATGAGAATACGATATATAAACTTAAATATCATATTAATATTAGCGAGACAGATAAAAAAGGTTCACTCGGCAAAAGTGATGATGCAAGCCGTGATTCAACTAGTAATCTAGTTAAAGAGAAATATGAACCCTTAGATAAGCCAGTTGTAGAACAAATAAAGCTTAATGAGAATAAAACTGATATGGTTATTATAAAGAATCCATGGGAACAAGTAAATAAAAAGGTAAGGGATAAAAGGGATAATACTAATAAGGTCAATGAACCTGTGATAAATGTTAAAATTAGCCAGTTATTGAAAACAAGAGGTCAGATGTTAGGTGATAGAAAACAAATTCATCAACCCACGCACAAAAGATTAAAAATTAAAAACAGGAAGGAAATTAAAAACCCCATAGAGATAGATAATAAATATTCACGTGATAGAGAGATGGAAAAAATTACAAAGGTAAAGTTTCGCTAAATAAGCATTTAATAAATAATTTGACATCGGATTAAAAAAAAAAAAAAAAAAAAAAAAAACGAAGTATATAGAAAGAATATTCAGCAGACTTCCGCTACCCCAAAAATTAATTACAGACGCCGGAAATGAACTTAATAACGAGTTACTTAAAAGCTTTTTAAAAACAAAATTTTGTAATTAAAAGATCATTTTTTGAAATTTTTCACACCAATGTTCCCCTTGTATTTCATTTGTATAATTTTTATTCCAAGTTCGAAATATTATTATATTATTATATTATTTGATAATATTCGGAAACTTCAGGCAAAATTCGACTTGTAAATGACACATTAGACACAAAAATCCAAACTTTTAAAAATTCATTATCTGAATATCAGATCGAGACTGTCAGCGATAAACAATCTTAATGTTGATCTTTCGACGTTTCGAGTTGACCATCTGAATGATGAAGAAAAATTCGGACTCACGAAATTGTTTCAAAATTTTTATTATGACTAAAATTCACTACTCACTTCTACCAATCAAATTAAATATTTTATTCGAACCACCGATGATATACCGGTAAACACAACAAAATTCTCTATAAATATAGGCTAAAGCAAATAACTTTTCGACTCTAGATTTGGCTAACGGTTCGCATCAAAATTAAGATGGAATCAGCCTATAAAGAAACAAAAATAGCATTTAGTACTGAACATGATTACTACCAGTACTGTCGAATGCTTTTCGATTTAAAAGAATAGCCCTAGTACATTTTAAAATACTATGAATAATATTCTTGACGGCCTGTTGAACCAAATTTGTTTTGACTATTTAGACAAAATAATAATTTTTCCAACGGTCTACAAGAACATATTGAAATTTAGTATCTGACAGGCTCAATAGAGCAAACTTTAAATTGGACAGTTGTGAATTTATAAAATGGGAAGTGTTTTTCCTCGGTCACCTAGTGCTACCAGAAAGCATAAGACCAAACCCCGACTAAATTTTAGCTATACAAAATTTTTATCCCGACCACGGTCAAACAAATTAAATGAGTACGAATTCGACATAAACTATAGAAAAAGGCTCAACAAATTATGTAGCCGATTCTCTATCTCGAAACCCCGCAGAAATCAATGTAAACGTTCAGAACACCATTGACTTTTACGAGTAAATAAATAACCCTCAAAATTTAATAACTCCAATTAGACCCGAACAAAATACAAAACTTGGAACGAGAATTAAATGAAAGTTTCATACCAAACTCAAAAACCCCACCGCTAAATTTAATTAAAATAGAAAAACCGATTAACCACCTTTTTAAATCAAATTGTTATTTAACCCTTTCAAGCCCCGGCCACGTCAATAAATTATGTTCGAAAAAATTTTAATAGTAAATTTTCCAATACAAAATTTCGGGAAAGACCTTATAAAACTTAAAGAATACATCGCACCCAGTTCCAACTACTATATTCATTCAGACCCACAAAATTAGAACAAATACCTCCCCGGCACTCTCAACTTTAAACCCCGTAGAAATTCTAAATGAAAATACCAAACCACCAGTATCTATCAATCCCGCCATACTAAATAAATTAGATAGACAATTAAGGCAAACCCCTTCACCAAATTCACCCGAGACAGTAGACACTCACAGCATTAAAATCATAGATAAATCGCTTAACCACTTTTCGAATCAAATTTACTTAAGATCCGGTTACTTCCATCCAAATAAAGAAATTATTCGCAGACAAGTTTTGGAGATTCATGGTCAACATATCAGAAGAAAAGTTCGAGCCCGACATTATAAACTTTCAAAAAAAATTTTTTTTAGTTACTTCTATTCGAGCCATATAATTCACTGAAACAAGACTATTCGACGAATATAACTAGTACATTTTTATTATAACTGAAATCAAATTCTCCGATAGAGGAGGTTCCACTACACAATTATTGAACATATTAGAATCCTAAACAATAAAGAAAATTTCAAAACGGACCCCATAACTACAAAATTTGAATATGCCGTTATCGCATACAATTACTCGATTCACTCCACCACAAAATTAACCCCTTTCAGTATAATAAACGTAGAAGCTAACCACCCACTAGACTTAAATTTAGAAGCACAAATCCTATCAAAATATAACCAATCTAGTTACCTTAAGTTAAAATAAGTATCCACTCAATTTGACAAAAATCATATCTCCTTCCTTAACCTTTTGGAAATAAATTTAAAATCCTTAAATATTAAATTAATAACAAATACTATTATAAATTGTAATAATAATAATAATGTAATCATGATTGTATTTGCATCTAAATTTGTAAAGAAAATTGTAATTAGACGTAAAATAGTTGGAAACACTGTAAGTAATAACCAAGCCTCAGTTGCCCTAAACTTCGGCCAACCCTCGGCTTGATTTTTAAAGGGTGGAGGAGTTATAACGCTAAGAACTGCTTGGTCAGCCCCCTGTAGGATCTCTACTTGGCTTGCTGATCCAGCAGTAAATACTGTATAAAAACCCCTGAGAGCGCCGCTCTCATTGTCATTTTGCCGACAGCTCGCACGAGCCCTAAACTTGCCCGAGCCTCACTCAAAATTGTCCCGGAAGGTTTTTACTAAAGTGTTTCCTTCAAGTTACAAAAAATAAAAACACCTTTCCTAAAATTGTAAACTATCTGTAATTAAAACAAATAAAATATATTTAAAAAGACTTTCAAATCTTTTTAAAAACCCCGATTTCAAACCCGAAATCATATTTTGTATGTATGTTATCGTTTTTTTGGCCCACGATTTTTTCCACATCGTTGCACCGATTGAAATGAAATTGAAAACCTAGCATTCTTTTAACAAAATGAAGCGCTGATTAGTTTTTGGTACATATCGGCCCACAAATATTAGTACTTTATTTCAGTACTTTTTTAGTTTTTTCTAAATATCTTGAAAATGACTTAACCAATTTTGATGAAATTTAATATCCTAATTAAGTACCTCGGAGACCACAAAAAAGGTTAAATAAAGTTTTTAGTAAAATTATATTTTAAAGTACTTTACTCTAAGAATAAAATAGTACATTTTTAATTTTTTATTTTAAATCCTTTAAAATTTATTCAGTTGATCGTTTTAATATAGCTCATTTAACCTAACTTAAGTAAGAATGGTTAGGCTTCTCGCTGTGAAATGGTAAAAATTTGGGAGGAAATTTTATAAGTAACCATAGCAACTGCGTTGTTTTCTTATCCGTTACCTTTGCTGAAGACATAGAGAAATCGATTTTTAAACCAAAAATAGCGATTGATTCTCATCTAGTACTTGAGGAATAACCATTCTATATTGGATTTTTGACGTTTCGGTTTTTATTGGTAACCATTGCTGAAGACATAGAGAAATCGACTTTAAACCAAAAATAGCGATTGATTCTCATCTAATACTTGAGGAATAACCATTCTATATTGGATTTTTGACGTTTCGGTTTTTATTGGTAACCTTTGCTGAAGACATAGAGGAGTCGAGTTAAAATCAAAAATAGCGATTGATTCTCATCTAGTACTTGAGGAATAACCATTCTATATTGGATTTTTGACGTTTCGGTTTTTATTGGTAACCAGTGCTGAAGACATAGAAAAATCGACTTTAAACCAAAAATAGCGATTGATTCTCATCTAATACTTGAGAAATAACCATTCTATATTGGATTTTTGACGTTTCGGTTTTTATTGGTAACCATTGCTGAAGACACAGAGAAATCGACTTTAAACCAAAAATAGCGATTGATTCTCATCTAATACTTGAGGAATAACCATTCTATATTGGATTTTTGACGTTTCGGTTTTTATTGGTAACCATTGCTGAAGACATAGAGGAATCGAGTTAAAATCAAAAATAGCGATTGATTCTCATTTAGTACTTGAGGAATAACCATTCTATATTGGATTTTTGACGTTTCGGTTTTTATTGGTAACCAGTGCTGAAGACATAGAAAAATCGACTTTAAACCAAAAATAGCGATTGATTCTCATCTAATACTTGAGAAATAACCATTCTATATTGGATTTTTGACGTTTCGGTTTTTATTGGTAACCATTGCTGAAGACATAGAAAAATCGACTTTAAACCTAAAATAGCGATTGATTCTCATCTAATACTTGAGGAAAAACCATTCTATATTGGATTTTTGACATTTCGGTTTTTATTGGTAACCATTGCTGAAGACATGGAGGAATCGACTTTAAACCAAAAATAGCGATTGATTCTCATCTAATACTTGAGAAATAACCATTCTATATTGGATTTTTGACATTTCGGTTTTTATTGGTAACCATTGCTGAAGACATGGAGGAATCGACTTAAAATCAAAAATAGCCATCGATTCTCATCTAATACTTGAGGAATAACAATTCTACATTAGGTTTTTGACGTTTCGATTATTATTGGTAACCATTGCTGAAGACATGGAGGAATCGACTTAAAATCAAAAATAACGATCGATTCTTATCTAATACTAGAGGAATAACCTTATTGCATTCCATTTTTGATGTTTTGACTATTAATGGTAACCTCTACTGAAAACGTGGAAGAATCGACTTAAAATCAAAAAGACTAAATTCTTTTTTGGTAAACAACTCAAGCTTGAAACGTCCAAAACCTAATGTAGAATTGTTATTCCTTAAGTATTAGATGAGAATCGATGGCTATTTTTGATTTTAAGTCGATTCCTCCATGTCTTCAGGAATGGTTACAATAATAACCGAAATGTCAAAAATCCAATGTAGAATGGTTGTTCCTCGACTATTAAATCAGAATTATTTTTAATTAATGTCAACATGAACTACAAATTGAAAGTGATATCTGATTAATAATAAAGGAACAAACATATTAATATTTCAAATGAATTTGGATAAAGTTTAGCAACGATCCGTTGCAGTTTATTTATTAATTGGTTCTTCAATTTTAAAACCCACTAATAGGTTTATAGCAAATATTAATATATATATATTAAAATTAAACAATTTAATTGATGGGAGGGATTGAGAGGTCTGGGATGGGATTGGAGAAAACCAATCGACTTGATTGGGGAATAATGGAATTGAAATAATTATCGGAAAAGAG
Source organism: Forficula auricularia (assembly GCA_024734495.1). NCBI lineage: Eukaryota > Metazoa > Arthropoda > Insecta > Dermaptera > Forficulidae > Forficula > Forficula auricularia. Next base: position 1,358,226 of record JALMQS010000852.1, on the reverse strand, counting down.
GTTTTTTATCTAATTAGATTTTTCCTCTTATTAAAAACAAGGACTAAAAATGAATAAGGACACTCGATGGTGGAGAAGTAATCTCCGGAATCGAAGCAAAAAATACAATGTATACATTAATTATTGTAAAATAATTGGTTTAATAAAATTTATAAAAAAAAATTTAATTGATGGGTTAAGGAGAAATATGGAATTGGAATAATTATCGGAAAAGAGGTATTTTTTCCTCTTATTAAAAACATCAAGGACTAAAAAGATGATCAAAGACACTCGATGGTGGAGAAGTAATCTCCGGAGTCGACGCTAAAATACAATGTATACATTAATTCATGTAAAATAATTGGTTTAATAAATTTATTAAAAAAAAAATTTAATCGATTATAAATTCGAATATTAAATCCCACAAAGAGTTAATAAGAAATATGATTATATATTAGAATTTGCCAATTTAATTGATTATTATAAAACTTGATAAATTGTTATTTAATTAAAAAAAAAAAATTATACGGAATTTATTTATATACCTACATATACATAATCTGTGGGCCACTAGAAAGCTAGAAATGCAATAACTGGGTGTGGGGTGGGGATGGATGTGGGGTGAAGGGTTGGTGGAGTGGCGGGTTCGGAATCCAGGGGACATAGCGGGGGTTCGGTGCGCGGGGGCGGTATGAGGGTGATTGTCCAGGGGGCGTGGTGTGCGGGGTCCATGGGCGTAGCGGGGATGGTATGGGGGTGGGGTACCGGGGTGGTGTGCAGTGACGGGGTGGTTTTTATCAGAATTTTAAATTAAAAATAATATTAATATATATGACCCCATCTGATCAGAAAAATCTAATGTCCTTCGAAAACAAGATCTTGAAGAGAATAAGTGGAATGATTAGAGATAGTGTTACCGTCGAATGGAGGTTTAGAAGTTCAAGGGAAGTGAGAGAATTGACAGGGCAGCCTTACATCACGAGCTGTATAAGATCACGAAGGCTGGCTTGGGTGGGACATGTGGTGCGTGCTGATGAAGATCGAGCTATCAGTAGGATCTACGAAGCAAAACCGATAGGAAGAAGACCACCAGGTAGACCACGGCAAACATGGATGGACAATATAACCAGAGATCTTGAAGAGTTGGGTGCTCAAGGAAATTGGAACTCTATAGCACGGGATAGGACAAAATGGCGAGGCATTATAGAGGAGGCTAAAACATTGGAAATGTTGTTCGGACACAGGAAGGAAGTAAGTATTAATATATAACTTTTAACTGAAGCAAAAAGTTGCCGAGCATCGCTCTGTGGCTCCAGGTCCTTTCCATTATTCTAAGAACGGCCTTTTTTTTGACTCTAGGTAAGAATGCTATGTTAATTTTATAGAGAAAAGGGAAGTATTCTTCCAGTGTTGTTTCTTTGATGAATAAATAATTCTCATTTGTGGTTTGATTTCTTTTGCTGGCGGGTGTAATAAATAATTCCCAAATCTTGTATTGTATTTGAGTTATTGACTTTGGATGGGAAAACTTTGGTAATTAATATTGAAATGCTCATTGCGATCAACCCACCCCCCCCCCCCCCCCCCACCACCATCTATTAATATCAAGAAATGATAATGATGATGATAGACGGGTGTTATCCCCGTCTATAAAAGGCTCAGCCCTCTGCCTAAGACCACCCTCTCTCTACCATGGCTTTTGCTCTCTTTTTCTGTCTCCTTTTAGGAATGCATCAGTCCATCGTTTGTGAAGGAAACCACAAAATGTCCAGAGATTTGATTAAAACATTTTTATTGCAACATTATATTCCCTCGGCGGTTCTTATCACTTGCTGGCCCCCTTCCGGTAAGAAATTCAGATGTTTGCATGATTTACCTTTACGATGGGTATGTTCAAGTATTGTAATCCTACATGAAAAAAGTGATTTTGTTGCTTCTTTTTTTGCAAAATCTTGCTTGACGTGCTGATACTTATGTGACAACCCAGATAACATGCTCGATCTAGAAGAGCGATTTTTAACAGGGGGCTCGAAAATATTAGTATTGTTTAAATTTTTATATCTTTACAAATAAAAAAAATATGTTACTAGTTACTTTACCATACATATGGTCAACTTTTGTAATCGTGCATGAAAAAAGTGGTTTTTTCCTTCTTTTTTTCAAAATATCTATAAAACGGCTGAAACTATTTTGATTAAAAAAATTGAGCCAAACCATGGAATTTCGGTCTACAAAAAAGCCCTAATAAGTGAACATAGAAAAAATTATATTTTTCGACATAATAATTGTTTTGTCAAAATGTCAGTTAGTCTGTCTGTTAATCTGTGCGTTACCAAATTTTTGTGGCTCATAAACTAGTCTGAATATCAAAACCAAATTTCACACGTAGTTTTGGTCCATTGAGATTAAGAGCTAATTAGATTTTGATGCATATCGACCCAGATTTAAGGGGGTGGAGGGGGGTGATTCAAAAATTAAAAATCTAGGCCGTTTGAGCAAACTCAACCAAATTTTGTATACATAATCAGTGTGACCCCAGGAGTCTAAAAAAGCAAAAACTAACAGACCAAAATGGGGAGGGGGTATAGGCTCAAAAAATGATAATCTTGGCCATTTACCAAACTCAACCAAATTTTATATACATAATCAGTGGGACCCCAGAAATATAAAAATGCAAAAACAAACCTCCCGAAAATGGGGGGCTAAAATAGAAAATATTACCCATTTACCAAACTCAACCAAATTTTGTATACATAATCAGTGGGACCCCAGAAGCCTAAAAAAGCAAAAACTAACCGCCCAAAATGGGGAGGGGGGGGGGTATAGGCTCAAAAAATGATAATCTTGGCCATTTACCAAACTCAACCAAATTTTATATACATAATCAGTGGGACACCAGAAGTCTAAAAATGCAAAAACAAACCTCCCGAAATGGGGGGCAAAATGAAAATCTTACCCATTTACCAAACTCAACCAAATTTTGTATACATAATCAGTGGGACCCCAGAAGCCTAAAAATGCAAAAACTAACCGCCCAAAATGGGGAGGGGGGGGGTATAGGCTCAAAAATTATAATCTTGGCCATTTACCAAACTCAACCAAATTTTATATACATCTTCTGGTGTCCCAAAGTCTAAAAATGCAAAAACAAACCTCCCGAAATGGTGGGGGGGGGGGGGCAAAATGAAAAACAAACTCAACCAAATTTTGTATACATAATCAGTGGGACCCCAGAAGTATAAAAGTGCAAAAACTAGCCGCCCAAAATTGGGGGGAAGGGGGGGTAATAGGGTCAAAAAATGAAAATCTTGCCCGTTTACCAAACTCAACCAAATTACGAATACATAATCAATGGGACCTCAGAAGTATAAAAAAGCAAAAACTACCCCCATACTACATAATTGTAAATAATTTTAGGTGCCATATGTTGTATGGTAAAGTCAAGTGTATGGCCACATCAGAACACGTCAGCTTATTTTTATAAGTGATACATTTGGGGCATTCGCCGATTGCAAGATGTATCTTGACGGCTAATAATAATGACCACCTTATTGATTTCTTCTGGAGAGATGGCCCAGCCCAACCCTTTTTTCAGCATTGATCTATTTATTTAATATTTTACCCAGTAGCCTATATTCCCAGTCAAATATTTATTTATTTTTCTTGACCATGGCGGTTTCCTGCCTATTTATTTATTTATTTTTTATTCCTTGACTACGGCAACTTCCTTTCTACTTATTTATTTATCTGTTTTTTAAATTATTTATTTTTAAATAATTTAACAACAATTTCTTCAAACCCAGTGACATATTCTAACTATTTATTTTTTGTTTTATTTATTTGATTATTTATTTATTCTTCCCAGTGTATTTATTTATTTATTTTTATTGTTTGGACGACATGCGGTATTCCCTTTTTTTTGTTATTATTATTATTTTATTCTTGGTCGCAGCATACTAAGGTTTCACACCGTTCTGCTGTGGCCACACCCTGAATGAGCCACTCAACCGGATCCTGAGTGGGAGGATCGGAGGGCTATAAGGAGAGACGATATTTATATGTCGAAATTATTTAAAAAATTTTGATGACATTGCCAATATCGAATGCTTCAGGGAAGCGTTCTTTTTCTGCTTCTTTCTTCTGCTTTAAAAAGATTAAAAAACTACGTTAGAAACAAAATTTCTGAAAATAGTTAAATTATTTATTTACTATTCATATTTACTATTAAATAGTTTGAATTGCGAGCTTATTAGTGAGAAATTCACTAAAGAAAAATCTAGAAAAACACTTATAATGTTAATAATTATTATATTGAAGGAGACAATAAAAGAGTGTGTCTTCTGCTGGAATTATAAATTTTATTTATTTATAACGAAACTATAGTGTCGAGGGCTTTGTTCTCTTCATCAGTCTATTACAATTGATTCACAGGAATTGAAGTTATATATATATATAGTTATAAATTTAAAGTTGAGAAATTTAATTGATTAAAAATCGAATTTTAATTCCCACAAATATTAATTTGGCAATTTAATTGATGAACTCAAAAATTGTTATATAATTAAAAAAAAATTATACCGTATTTATTTATATACCTATATACATATAAACTGTGGGCCACTGAAGGCTAGAAAATGCAAAAACTTGGTGCGTGGGCGGGGATGGGAGTAGATGTGTGGGTCCGGGGGAGGTGTGGGGTTTCGGGGCGAGGTGGGGGTATGGGGGTGCAGGAGGGGGTGAAGTGATGTAGGGCCCGGGGGCGAGGTGGGGAATTTCGGGTATTAATATAGCTATTAACTGAAGCAAAAAGTTACCGAGCATCGCTCAGTGGCCAGGAAAAAAGTGGGTTTTTCCTTCCTTTTTTCGAAATATCTAAAAAACGGCTGAAACTATTTTGATTAAAAAAATTGAACGAAACTATGGCATTTCGGTCTCTATAAAAAAGCTCTAATAAGTGAACATCGAAAAATTATATTTTTCGTGATAATAATTGTTTTGTAAAAATGTCTGTTATTCTGTCAGATAGTCTGTGCGTTACCAAATCTTTGAGGACGAGCTAGCTCAAAAACAAGTGTGAATATCGAAACCAAATTTCACACGTAGTTTTGGTCCTGAGATTAGAGCTGATTAGATTTGGCATATCGACCCGAAATTAAGGAGGGGGTGGAGAGGGGGTTAAAAATTAAAAATCTAGACCATATGAGCAAATTCAACCAAATTTTGTATATATAATCAGTGGACCCCCAGAAGTCAAAAAAGCAAAACCAATCGCCTAAAAATGGGGGACAGGGGGGGGGGGCGGTCAAGGAAAATCTTGATCATTTATCAAACCTCAGCCAAATTTTGTATACATAATCAGTGGGCCCCCAGAAGTATAAAAATGGAAAAACTAACCCACCCTTCTTCTTCTTCGAGTGCCATACCCGAAACGGGTGTCGGCCTTCCACATATATACCTGTGCTGAGTGTGTTTAGTTGTTTTACACAGATATACGGGACCTACTTTTTAACGCCGGTTCCGAACGGCTAATTTGTAGAGGTTACTAGGCAATTATACTCTTAGTAGGTTGCCATTACTTTCCAAGAGGAGGCGACTGCGACATTCTATCTGCCGAGACTCGGTCTCGAACCAGCGATCTTCGAGTCAGCGAGCCAGCACTTCACCCACTGACCCACCCACCCTTACATTATTAAAAATAATTTTAGGGGCCATGTTGTATGGTAAAATCAACTGGATGGCCACATCAGAACACATCATCGTTTCGCTACTAATATAGATATTAACTGAAGCTAAAAGTTACCGAGCATCGCTCGGTGGCTGGTACTGGTCCCTAACTGCGCTGGCATGACTTTTTTCTTGTAAATCTAACTTGCTAGTAAATTTCACTGAAATGAAAATTTTGTTTCTTCTTGAATTTTTTAGACCAGGTGATGGTCATGAAGGAATTGTCGTCGGTCGGAATTCGTGTCCAGGCCTCCCCTCTTCTCCAGAATCGTCATTCCCTCATGTCTGACATTGATATTCAATTAAGAACTCACCACGAGCGATTGGGCCTCATTCTAGACTACACTTGCCCATATGCCGAGGAGTTCATCCAACAGGTGGGCTGCACCTTTAACATTCTAATACAGCTTTTCATAAACTTTTTCATTCGCGACCCCATTTTAATTGATAAATTTTTTTGAGACTCCAGATTACACAGGGTGGGGCATAAAGATATACCACATTTTGAAGAGGTATAAAAAAATGAAAAAATTTAACTAGAAAAAAAACAGAATATATTTTTGAAAAGAACATAAAATACATTTTTTTTAAAATTGTTTTAAACATTAAAAATCAGAGAGAAAAAAGGGGAGGGGGTCGAAAATGAAAATTATATCCCTTTCGACCAAACTCAATCAAATTTTGTATACATTGCAATGGGGTTATGGAGGGTAGGTGGTTGGAGGGGTAAGGAAATTAGTTCTGTAAGGGGACGTTTAAGGGGAATATTCCTGAGTGTGAGAATACTAACCTTTATAGACGTGGAGGTGGTGGTGTAACTCAGTGTATCTCGTTGTACTAGTTTGATAAACTACTGAATTTACTCTTATGTTCAAATTCTACGTTACTGAAGTTAATCTGATACAATGAATTTACAAAAAAAAATAAAAAAAATAATTCTAAATAGGCAAAAATAAAATAAAAATACTTAAATGAATTCTAGCTGCAAAGGAGAATGGGGAAATTTTCTTAACAGTGAAAGATAATCAAGAATTCAATTTATAATATATGATTTATTGAGGTCCTTGGTGAATTTAACAGTCAGAAAGAATTAAATGATTTGATGGCTTTAAGGGGTGAACGGAGATCGTTCAAAGAAATTGTGGTTAATTACGTTTGCTCTTGAAGTGTGCTGACTGGTTCAAATAATTCGAACAGCGCTATCTGTCCCGTGTCCACCTCTCGCTCAGGTTCCGTAGACTGCCACGTCGAAGAGTATGTAATGTCCCAGGAGTCTCGCCTTTTGGATAAGCCTCTGTGATGCCTTCACGAGTGCTGGACAGATATTCTTGTCCGTGCTATTCAATTAGCTATCGTGCTAATGATATAAGTGCCAATGGAGGGGCTAGCAAGTGGATGAATATAAATGTCCGTTAAAACGGCTCCAGGACGAAGAGATATACTCGTGATATCGAGTTGATGTAGGCGTCGTGAATATTGGAAGAATAGCGATGTAGGGTAATAGAGAATGATATAGAGTGTAAGATGGAGCGAGTAATAGAGAGAGTGTATAATAGGGAGAGTGTAATGCAAGAGAGATGTAGCGTAAGAGAGCCGTAATGTAAGAGAATAATATAGGTAGAGGTATAATATAGAGGATAGAGTAATAGAGGTATAATGTAGAGAGGATAGAGTAATAGCGCTGGATAAAGTAATAGAGTGATGTAATGTAAGAGTGTAAAAGGAAGTCTCTCTATTTCTTCGTGTCAATCTTTTTATGCGTTTTCCTATCGTGTCTCCTTGGTGTGTGGAGGCTATGTTTTATATAATTCTTAGTTTTCTACCCCTTCTAAGGGACATCGCCAATCATAATGTTCTATTTTGTTAAATGAGGGTGTTTGACCCCTGTTCAATCTCACTCCCCTGACTGTATTCAGAACTGGGCCTTAAAGCTCATATACCACGAATGACTTTAGATAATCCCGGCTTAAGCCAGCTTCTCTTTAAATATGAAAAATAAACTAATTTTTACGAAATTTATTCTATATTTGGCTTGTCTGGTTAATCTCTTTCCTATTTTTAAGTTATTAAATTAATAAATTTTGAAAAAGTTCAGATTTAAGATTTTTTAACTCTACTATGCATAAAAAAAACATACTTCTAAATTCGATTCTTTGTTCAACAATGTGCGAAAATGGGTTGTTACCATTTTATGACACCGCTTCCCTTCAAAAAAAAATTTTTTAAACTAAAAATTTTTTTTTTTTAAATTATTAATAAACTGAAAAAATTTCTTTTCAAATTATTAGCCCAGGCTATTTACCCCGTGAGACCACAACTAATCCATCGAAACGCAGGGGTCACAAGCAATTTGTTATTATATCTCTCTTTTAAGTTCAATTATCCAATACTGATACATCGATTCCTGATTTCACATTTCCTTTTTCATGTCTATCCGCATATTGGGATCGTGTTCATCTCTTCTATATGGATGCACGAGTTCCCATCTCTGTGACGGACCATTCGACATACTATAAAAAATTTTTCAAGAATTTATGTTAATCGTAACAATAATTAATTCGCTCATGTGAGATACTGTTTGCAAATGTGCTTGTTGGTTACCGCTTTTAAATGTTTTAATTTTTAATTGCAAGGGGCTTATTCAGGGGCTAAAGGGAGAAAATTGTATTTTTAGTTTTGCATGTTCCAACATTGTTATGATATTGAGAAGGAAAGCTGAATCTAATAGAATGTTTATTATAAAATTAATAAGTGAAGCAATTGAAAAATTTACATTAATACTAGAAAATTTTATTTAAATGAACAGAAACATAGTGAGGGTGGAAAGAAATTAATATTGACTGACTCTATTGATACAAGCACGGGTTAGAATTTAATTTAAATTTGAATTTTAAAATTACAAAGAAAGTTGACTAAAGAGGATTGAATCGGGTTTATCTAGAATGAAAAATTATTTAAAAATGAATTCTGTCTATTGTGACAAATGAGGGTAAGATTGTATATAAGTCTCATCGTGATAAATGAGTTGTGTTGATACCAAATGATAAAATTATAAAAAAAATAAAATAAAAATGAATATTGTTAATGATTTTTCAAAAATCATTGAATCGATAAATCTACTGAGTTTACTGAAGTTAAATTACAAACGGGCCTGCTGGATTTATTTAAAAAATGGAAATACAAAATTATGATAGAAATGTGGATTAAAAATTTTAAATGGGGACCTATGTGAAATTGTTCTGCTAATATAAATAGTTATATTAGAATATTTATTTTAAATTAGACGAAAGAAATAATAGTGTGGTGATTCATGATTACAAGAAATTGAATTAAATAATTATCAAAAATTATTTAAATATGGATTTTAAAAGATAATGAAATGTACTATTTTTACTAAATTATTATTTAAATTTTGCAACAACAAACGACAAATGAGAAATATGAAGTGACTGGGTTATATGGGGATTTACTAAATAAAAAATAATGGTTTGCTTATAAGCATTTTCGTTTTTCGAAGAATTTCAATGTAAAGGCAATTTTCGAAGGTTTCTTATGGGTCAATCAAAAATGTTTTTCTTATCATTTTTATCGATTGATCCCCCGCGAGGCGTATAAAGTTCTTTCTAGTGCTCGCTGGCAATGATGCGATTCATTCTGAATCACATCACGGATAATGAAATTTATTGCTGATAATATGAAAATCGAAAATGTAAAATAATTTTTATACTTTATATGCAAACCAATTAAAATTTTTACTAGTGGAATGAATTTGTTTGGGGGACTTATATCAATTTTTATTAAAGGTGGTGGGGGCGGAATTTCAATTATTTGTTGGCAAATTATGGGTGTGTGAATTTCTATGGCGGGTATACAAGTTATTGTTTTTAATTCTATGGAGGGTTCTATAATGGGGTCTATATTAATTTTATTACAAGGGGCTGAAGTAAATTCAGGGGCAATTTCTAAAGGAAGAGGGTCAACAATGGTTTCAATTGTTGCTAACTTGATTTCTAAGGGTGGCGATTGTTGTATTGTTGCATCATGTGACTTTATTGTTTGCTTGCAAATTACTGGTTTATGAGTTTCTACTGTGGGTTGTGTGAAAATTACTGCTTCTAAATTTGCTATTGGTTCAATAATAGGATTTAAATTAATTTTATTACAAGGGACTAAAGTAAATTCTGGGACGGTTTCTAAAAGAGGGGGCTCAAAAATGGTTTCAATTGTTGCGAATTCAATTTTTAAGGGTGGGAGTGTTTGATTATCTGTTTCTATTTTATTTATATTTGACTGGGACCGCTTTGATGTTAAATCGTTCAAATTGTCGTTCACTTTATTACAACTTTCGTCAATTTCACTACCAATATTTTGGTTCGCTCTATCAAAAATTTTGTCAAATTGTTCCCTCCTTTTCCTAGAATCGTCTATTATTTCCTTCATTGTCAACATTATTTGTTGGAACATGCTACTAATATCGAGGGGCGGGGGTGGAGGGGGGGTATGTGTACTTGCGATTTGATGTTCACCGTCAAGCGCATTTGCAAACTCCCTGGTATCTCGTAGCATGGCTGGAAGTGTCGATTCTTCCATTTCCGCCGGTGTAGGGGTGGACATACAGGTCCCAGAGTCTAGTGCCATATCATCAGGATCGATCGGCGTGTTGGATAATTCAACTGTTGCCTGTTGGTTGCCTGCATAAATCGCCCTGCGTTCGTCAAGACTCTGCTGTGTGCCGTCCATTCTCGGTGTGTATTTGTAAAAGAAAGAATCAAATATTAGAAGTTGCTATTGTTTATTTATAAAATGTATTAATTTTATAGAAAAGAAAGTAAACAGTTCGCCAAATAAATTCTCAGAAAATTTCAAAAATAGAAGTGTTGAAGCCGGGATTATTCAATTAACCTTTGATATCCCACTGTTAAGAGAATTTAAATAAATAAAAAAATATGAAAAAAGATAAATTAACGGTACGGGGCAATATACTATATTTTTTGTTCAATTTTAGTACAACGAGACAGGTATCGCGTTCGGTTGCAGCCTTACTAAGCCTGGTATTCTCACTTCTCAGAATATTTTTAATATGGGATTTTGAATTTAGGGATATCTGTGGGATAGGATGGCTTAGATTTTCAAATCCCAGCAGCACCTTCACCATGCAATGGGGTTATGGAGGGTAGGTGGTTGGAGGGGTAAGGAAATTAGTTCTGGTAAGGGGACGTTTAAGGGGAATATTCCTGAGTGTGAGAATACTAACCTTTATAGACGTGGAGGTGGTGGTGTAACTCAGTGTATCTCGTTGTACTAGTTTGATAAACTACTGAATTTACTCTTATGTTCAAATTCTACGTTACTGAAGTTAATCTGATACAATGAATTTACAAAAAAAATAAAAAAAAATAATTCTAAATAGGCAAAAATAAAATAAAAATACTTAAATGAATTCTAGCTGCAAAGGAGAATGGGGAAATTTTCTTAACAGTGAAAGATAATCAAGAATTCAATTTATAATATATGATTTATTGAGGTCCTTGGTGAATTTAACAGTCAGAAAGAATTAAATGATTTGATGGCTTTAAGGGGTGAACGGAGATCGTTCAAAGAAATTGTGGTTAATTACGTTTGCTCTTGAAGTGTGCTGACTGGTTCAAATAATTCGAACAGCGCTATCTGTGCCGTATCCACCTCTCGCTCAGGTTCCGTAGACTGCCACGTCGAAGAGTATGTAATGTCCTAGGAGTCTCGCCTTTTTGGATAAGCCTCTGTGATGCCTTCACGAGTGCTGGACAGATATTCTTGTCCGTGCTATTCAATTAGCTATCGTGCTAATGATATAAGTGCCAATGGAGGGGCTAGCAAGTGGATGAATATAAATGTCCGTTAAAACGGCTCCAGGACGAAGAGATATACTCGTGATATCGAGTTGATGTAGGCGTCGTGAATATTGGAAGAATAGCGATGTAGGGTAATAGAGAATGATATAGAGTGTAAGATGGAGCGAGTAATAGAGAGAGTGTATAATAGGGAGAGTGTAATGCAAGAGAGATGTAGCGTAAGAGAGCCGTAATGTAAGAGAATAATATAGGTAGAGGTATAATATAGAGGATAGAGTAATAGAGGTATAATGTAGAGAGGATAGAGTAATAGCGCTGGATAAAGTAATAGAGTGATGTAATGTAAGAGTGTAAAAGGAAGTCTCTCTATTTCTTCGTGTCAATCTTTTTATGCATTTCCGATCGTGTCTCCTTGGTGTGTGGAGGCTATGTTTTATATAATTCTTAGTTTTCTACCCCTTCTAAGGGACATCGCCAATCATAATGTTCTATTTTGTTAAATGAGGGTGTTTGAACCCTGTTCAATCTCACTCCCCTGACTGTATTCAGAACTGGGCCTTAAAGCTCATATACCACGAATGACTTTAGATAATCCCGGCTTAAGCCAGCTTCTCTTTAAATATGAAAAATAAACTAATTTTTACGAAATTTATTCTATATTTGGCTTGTCTGGTTAATCTCTTTCCTATTTTTAAGTTATTAAATTAATAAATTTTGAAAAAGTTCAGATTTAAGATTTTTTAACTCTACTATGCATAAAAAAAACATACTTCTAAATTCGATTCTTTGTTCAACAATGTGCGAAAATGGGTTGTTACCATTTTAACATATTCTGTAGACCCCCCAGAAACCTAGAAATGCAAAAACTAACCAAATTTTGTATAAATAGTTTGGTCGAAAGGATAGTATTTTCATTTTTGACCCCCCCACTTTGGGTGGTTAGTTTTTGCATTTCTAGCCTTCTGGGGGGTCTACAGAATATGTATACAAAATTTGTTTGAGCTTGTTTGAAATGGCTAGAATTTTCATTTTTGACCCCCCCCCCTTTTTTTTTCTCTGATAATGTTTAAAACACATTAAAAAAATTATTTTGTTCTTTTCAAAAATATATTCAGTTTTTTTTTTCTAGTTAAATTTTTTCATTTTTTTTATACCTCTTCAAAATGTGGTAGATCTTTATGCTCCACCCTGTATAAGTAAATTAGCTGAAAAGTGCCGCCTTCGGCGGGCATCTTACGGTAGTCCCTGGATTCCGTAGTGGGTTTTAAAATAATTTGCTAATTAAAAAATAAAAAAATATTATTAAACAATATTTATGGTTAAATTGAAAGTTTTTGCAGAGAGTAGCAGAATTTTTATATATTGAAGGAGACAATAAAAGAGTGTGTCTTCTGCTGGAAATATAAATTTTATTTATTTATAACTATCGTATAGATAGATAGAGGCCCGTGCCTGGCAAAAAAATTTGTAAAAAAAACAAAACATTTTTTTTTTTTTTAATTTTAAAATTGAAAATAAAGTTCTATATATATGTATAGGGGGGGGGCGTCCATGACCCCCCTCCGCTTGGACAATTCGATCGCGACACACCTTTGAGATAAAAAGTATATCTTATATACATCGGGCACCTTATATACATTCTCCCCCCTCCCCATAAAAAACCGCCCTTAAGGTGTACACCTCTTTGGAAGTATTTTGGAAGTACTTGGAAATATTTAGAAATACTTGATAATATTTGGAAGTACTTGGAAATATTTGAAAGTGCTTGGGGATATTTGGAAGTACTTGGAAATATTTGAAAGTGCTTGGGGATATTTGGAAGTACTTGGAAATATTTGGAAGTACTTGGTAATATTTGGAAGTACTTGGAAATATTTGGAAGGACTTGGAAATATTTGGAAGTACTTGGAAATATTTGAAAGTGCTTGGGGATATTTGGAAGTACTTGGAAATATTTGGAAGTACTTGGAAATATTTGGAAGTACTTGGAAATATTTGAAAGTGCTTGGGATATTTGGAAGTACTTGGAATATTTGGAAGTACTTGGTAATATTTGGAAGTACTTGGAAATATTTGGAAGGACTTGGAAATATTTGCGAAGTATGTACTTGGAAATATTTGGAAGTATAAGTGGAAGTAGGTGTACATCATATTAGGTCGCGGTTCACCCCTCGGCTTTGACTAATCCCTCTTTGTCAATGAATTAATTTTCTAGTCAATGAATACTGGTTAAGATTTTGTGGTATCGAGATTTTTGCATTCGGAATTTTGGGGTGAACCTGTTTTCTTGTGACGTCACGGGCTTTATTCTCCATTTTTATCTGATTTTTTTCCCTCTCTCCGTGGACAGACTTCGCTTTCCGAGCATCGTCATTTCTCGTTCTTACATTTTTGGTTATTTTTTGGACCTGGAGATTTAAATTATCTAAATGTAACATTGGAAAGTAGAACTCTCTACGCGGAATACAATCAGGATTTAAAAGAATACGAGTAAGTAGACAAAACTAATTATTATATCAATAAAAACAGTGAGTTTTTTTGAGAATAGGTGATATTTTAACTTCCACGGGGATGAACGCCCTTATGGCGTTGAACATTTCACTTAAGGACGTTCCCTAATAAATCGATTTTCTTGCAACCCTTTTAAAACTTTGAATACACATATTTATAAGTGTCCTTTATAGGTAGACATTTTTTTAAATAGTCCTTGCGGCACTAAATTTATAAATATAGACTTATAGAAATTTGCATATTTAACACGCGAACCCTATCTTGATTGATGTTAAAGTGAATGTTTCATTTCGTAATTTTCTTAAAATTATTTTGAAAAACTCAGAATCATTCACTGAAGATATAACAAATAAATTTCTGTTAAAATAATTGTATTCGTTTTAAATAAATAAATAAATAAATAAATCTTTATTTCTCGACCTGCTTAGAGGCACAAGTGCTCGGTGGCTAGGTCCTCCAAACATCAATACAATCTAGCTACAATACATTAATAAACATCAATACAAATTAATGACAACAATTTAACAAATAATAAACAAGTAAAAAAATAGAAATGTATGCTCATTAACAAATAACATGACCATAGATTTCCATCAAAAGACAAAAAGTAATTTAAAAATTCCGCGCAAAAACCCGATACCAGGAGCAAGCGACGCATTAGCCATCCCGGCATTTGCCATAAGTTGTTAAGGAAACCTAGTCAAAACCTTAACAAGGATGGTATGACCTTTCTCTACCTCACCTAATCTCTGCTTGTGAGAACAAAATAAAATTTTGCACAACTCTAGGACATTAGGACTTGACAAAATTTATAATTGATTTAATCATAGGGGGCAGAGGACTATAATCCCAAGTAGTAACAGACAGACTGTTCCACAAATCAATGCCAGATCCTACAAATGAATGTAAACCGATATTTTCAAGAATCTTGGCTTACGAATCTTTTTTCTATGATCAGCTCTACCTAAATAACTTGGTTCCTGAAATCTATTCGTTATTTCCTCCCAACTCCTAAAACCCTTATAGGCTTTGAAAATCACTTTCAATTTAGCCCATTCCCTTCTCTCCAATAAGCTAAACCATCCTAATTCATTAATCATTCAAATGACCCCTCCTCTAAACCTATCAAATTTACCAAAAACAAATCTAGCCGCCCTCCTTTGTACCATATCAATTGTTCTCTCTAATCGTTGTGGATGTTTGTCCCAAACCACAGAACAATACTCTAAATTAGGTCTTACATAAGTTAAATAAACTTTTGACTTGACTTCTCTAGATGTACCCTTCAAAATTCTACCAAACATCCCCAATTTCCTATAAGACTTATTAGTTACTTTCTGTTTCTCCTGAAGATGGGTTAGTCACCCGAAATATATATATCGAGATTAAAGATTCTCCAAAAATAAATTCGTTTTATTTTTTTATATCTTAATGTGAAACCTACCAAGTATTTGTATCCAATAATTATAAGACTTATTGACTATATAACTAATATGCATGTCCCACTTTAAATTTGCCTGAATATGTATGCCTAAATATTTATAAAATTTAGATTCATTGATAATATTTCCACCAATGTAATAATTTTGAGGACTAACCAGATTTCTAGTACTAAATCTAACCAAATTTGACTTGGAATGGTTGGATTGGATCTACACCATCCTTCAATTTGATCCAGGTCATTCTGTAAAGTAAGGCTATCACAATCATTATCAATTACTCTATATACGACACAATCATCCGCGAAAAGCCTAATCGATGATTGCACGATAGAAGGCAAATCATTTACATATATAAGAAAAAGAAGAGGACCCAGAACACTACCTTGAATCACCCCAGACGTGACATCTACTCTATCAGACAGACCATTACCCACTTTTACAATTTGAGTTCTATCCCTAAGAAAACACCGAATAAATTTAAATAACTTAACAGACAACCCTGACGAGTTTAATTTTTCTAAAATAATTTTATGACTGACTTTATCGAAAGCCTTGGTAAAGTCCAAAAATACTGCATCTACACACTGACTTTTATCCAAAGCTTCCTGTAATTCCTAACTAATTGAGAATTACAGGAATAATTTTTTCTAAAACCATGCTGCCTATGATAGAACCATCCTTGCCCATCCAAATACGAGCGGATACGAGAGTCTACCAACCTCTCTAAAATTTTGCCCACCAGACTTGTTAAACTCACTGGCCTATAATTACAAGCTAAGCTCTTATCTCCCCCTTTATAAACAGGAATAACTAACGCTCTTTTCCAACCAATAGGCATAGTTCCCTCATCCAAACATCTATTAAAAAGTAAACATAAAAATTTTGAAATACTATCGACTACAAATTTCAAGAGATCACTATTAATTTCATCCTCCCCCGAGGCCTTTCCTGGTTTTAACCTCTCAATACCTAATGTTACATCATTTGTAAGAAAAATGTTAGAATTTAGGTACTTTTGATGGTTTTCATTTTTTCTCTCATGGCATGGCAAGTGAGAGATGGCGACTTGGCAACGTTGCACTAAAATCACTAAATTTTTCCATATATAAAAGACTTCTGCAGCTGGTGCATTTGAGATTTTTATATAATTCTCTCAACGTAGCTATACTGTTCTCATCTGGAATTTCGCATTGTCCTGTTTCATAAAGTGTTTTTATTTTACCACACAGGGTATGGTCAAGTATTCTAATCGTGCATGAAAAAAGTGTTTTTTTTCCTTGTTTTTTTCGAAATATCTCAAAACGGCTGAAACTATTTTGATTAAAAAAATTGAGCGAAACCAAGGCATTTCGGTCTACAAAAAAGCCCTAATAAGTGAACATCGACAAAATTATATTTTTCGAGATAATAATTGTTTTGTCAAAATGTCATCATCGTTGCTAACTTGTTGCAGGTAGATGCTCTCTTAAAGCTCTCTCTAATTTTTTGTAAATTTAATAATAATTAAGTGAGTTTTTATTGTGAAAATATACAAATTTCAATGCATAATTGTTTTCTGAGTATTTTGATATATAAATTGTTGGTTTCCATTGGAAATTAAATATTTTATTGAAGAAAAAAGAATTGCATCATATATCCTCAAATAACCTCAAAAATTTCTCTTAGCTCGCAGTAACATTTTATCATTTAAACATGTGGCGAATTGTTAATATTCATTTATCTATCTAATATATATATAAATAAATATTATATTATTTTAATATTACTTATTTATTATATTGTATTAATTGGATTAATTTGATCAAATTCCCACAAAATGGTGACTGGTGAAGAGGCTGTTTCTGAAGACGTTGAAAAAGTTTTTAAGTGTCATTCAAATCTTAAAGTGCCTAAAATTGTTATATGTGTAATATGTGAAAATGTGTATCATAAAGGTGATTTTAATAAAAATGGAAAGGGACAATACATTGGTAATATGCTGGTAATCTGTCCACAGCATCATGATCAAAAAAATTTTTAAGTATGTGTAATGTTCTCTCTGATGCCCAGTTTGGATTCGTGAAGGGTAGGGGTACTAATGATGCACTGGCTTTTGTGACAAACTTTATATATACTAATATTGATGTTGATAGTCCAACTGCAATTGCTTTCTTAGATCTCGCGAAAGCATTCGATACTGTGAACCATGATATACTATTGACTAAACTTGATTCATATGGTATAAGAGGTGTAACTAATGACCTACTAAAGAGTTATTTGACAAATAGAAGTCAAACAGTTAAATCTAATAATTGCTATAGTAGTGCTCATGTAATAAGAACTGGAGTTCCTCAGGGTACTACTCTTGGCCCCCTACTTTTCATTGTCTATATTAATGACATCTTTAATATTTTGCCCGAAAATTCTTTGGTGTCATATGCTGACGACACGGCTGTCTTGTGTTCGGGAAAAACTTGGGAAGAGGTAGCTACAGTGATGACAGGCTGGCTGAGCAGGCTTGATACTTGGATGAAAGTGAATCAACTGTCACTTAATACTGATAAAACGACTTTCATGACTTTTGGCTGTTATCAAGATAGTATACCTGTGGATATGAAATTGTATATTGATAAGAAAGAAATAAAAAGAGTTGACTATTGTAAATATTTGGGTATCTATATAGATTGTCATTTGAGATGGAACTATCACATAAAGCAAATTATCAAGAAAACCAGATATATAAATTTTGTTTTACATAAGTTAAGTGCAATATTGGATCTAAGGGCTATGAGGATGATTTATCAGGCTTTGTTTGAGAGTATAATTAACTACGGTATAATTGCGTGGGGTGGCGCATACGATAATGCAATGAAACCACTTATCACTATACTGACTAGACTTATTAAAAAAATTAAGGTACAACCTGTCCTGGCTATTGATGATTCTTTTATTGTTAACTCTGTTATTTATTATTATGATGAGTGTAAGATTATGTATAATCAACATAGTGGCAGAACTAGACATAGATCAATTGTCCTACCAAAGATTAATAAGTCAATTGCCCAAAAAAATGCCTATTTTGTGGCAATTAAATATTTTAACAAACTACCAAATGATCAAAAAAACCTGTCGTGTGACAAAAAAATATTGAGAAAAAAATTGGTTAAATGGATTGGATCATTGTGATTTCACCCTGTGATATGTATGTAAATATCTAATGAGAACTAATGTTTAACAATGTACTCCATATCTCAACTATAGTAATTCTTTGTAAAATTAAAATTAAATAATGATTAACTGTTATATATAAGATATATAATATAAGATAGATATAAGATATATAATATAAGATAGATATAAGATATATAATATAAGATAGATATAAGATATATAATATAAGATAGATATAAGATATATAATATAAGATAGATATAAGATATATAATATAAGATAGATATAAGATATATAATATAAGATAGATATAAGATTTTAATCCGGTCCTATGTACAGTTGACTTGTCAACTCTATAGGACATGACATATTTGTATGTTGTGTATTTTTCTGGATAAATAAAATAAAAATAAATAAAAATGTCTGTTAGTCTGTCTGGTTGTCTGTTAGTTAGTTAGTCTGTGTGTTACCAAATTTTTGCGGACGAGCTAGCTCAAAAACTATTGTGAATATCGAAACCAAATTTCATATGAAGTTTTGGTCCATTGAGATTAAGAGCTGATTAGATTTTGGTGCATCGACCCAAAATTAAGGGAGGTGGAGGGGCGGTTAAAAATTAAAAATCTTGGCCATTTGACCAAACTCAACCAAATTTTATATACATAATCAGTGGGCACCCAGGAGTCTAAAAATTCAAAAACTAACTAACCTCCCAAAATGGGGTTGGGGGAGGGGGTCAAAAAATGAAAATATAGGCTCTTGTACCAAAATCAACCAAATTTTGTATAAATAATCACCCCCCTCCTACATGATTATAAATAATTTTATTAAATATTAAATATAAGTGAGGAACCAGGTTGTATGGTAAAGTCAAGTGGATGGCCACATCAGAACACATCAACTTATTTTTTTATTTTTGTCTTTTAGCGTCGGTAAGAATGCAATGTTGCCAGATCCGAGAAACGACGCAGTTAAAATATTTTTGCCTTTCTGCGCATGTGAGAGTAGGGGAAAGAGCGAACTGCATCTGAGCTATATTAGGGAACGTCCTTAAAATACCTTTAAATTTTTTCTAAAAAATCATTTAATTATTTAAATAAAATGAACCATGCTAGGAAAACAGGATAGAATACATGCGGGAACTCTAATTTGTCTCCTATTAAATTAAAATGTAAATTGCCATTGTGTAGGATTTGTTGGCTGTTCCGTTACGGTTTCAATCTGCCCGATTTAATTTGGACAAATTGCATCGGCTGGCAACCGGGAATTCCAATTCCGAATCCGCCATTACATAAAGATTTCTCTGGAATGATAATCGAAACGGGAATCCCAGTCGTGGAAGATGATTGGGCCAACTTTAACGTCTACAGTCGTCGACATCTGAATGTAATCAGCAAAATGAGCTTCGATTGTATACTCCATCTCCAAGATACCTTAAACTTTACGTAAGAATTGATTTTTACTATTTATATATCTCATACTATTAAATTAACAAATCTTGTATTTATATCTTCTCTCTCTTCATCTATATAAATAAAAATGTACTGTTACGCTTAAGTGATACGTTGAAGGATCTCCGAAAGTTCTTCACCGATTTCTTTGAAATTTTCACACAATATTCCATTCAAATACACGAGTGTTTTTATAGATATCACACCTGTGGCATGTAAAAAATATTTTTTTCGAGGAAACAACTCCAGCGCCTCTCTGGGGGTAGAACAAGATGGCCGATAATAGCTTTTTGGAAATCTTTCAACTGTCAATATTATTTTTGTTTAAGGGAACAATAATTATAAACCTGGCCCGAAATTTAGATATACCAATCGGAGCACCAAACGGACATATGTTGCGAATATAGTTTCAAATTGAAAGTTTTTTGCAGAGAGTAGCAGAATTTTTATATATTGAAGGAGACAATAAAGAGAGTGTGTCTTCTATTTATTAATAACGAAACTATAGTTTCGTTATAAATAAATAAAATTTATAATTCCAGCAGAAGACACACTCTTTTATTGTCTCCTTCAAGAATATAGTTCGATACGTCCCGTGGCTTAAGCGTGAAGCATATGTGATCGTTCGGTTGGGTGGTAAGAGTTCAAAGTAGACAATTCCTTTGTAATCCCACCAAACTGATAACAAAACCTTCTTTTGATGAATACCAGCTTTTGATGTTGTTTGAGCTGGTTCACCTGGCCTGCTCCACGATCTTTTCCGCTTGATATTGTTGTAAACAACCCATTTTTCATCGCCAGTTATCAGTCGTTTTAAAAATGGATCATTTTCATTACGTTTCTTTTAAATAAATCGCAGCTGTTAATGCGTTGCGTTAAATGCGTTTCTTTCAGTTCGTGAGGAACCCATGTATCGAGTTTTTGAACATAGCCAAGTTGTTTTAAGTGATTTTCAATGCATGTATGTGATACATGAAGCTTCTCTGCAATCTCACGTGTTGTACTGTGACGATCCGAATCGATTATTGCTTTGATTAGGTCGTCATCAACTTCAACTGGACGACCAGAGCGTTTTTCATCTTTTGAGTGAAAAATCACCAGAACGAAATTTGGCAAACCAATTTTGACACTGCCGTTCTTTAAAGGCTTCGTCGCCATAAACAGCACATAACTTTTTGTGAGTTTGCGATGCGTTTTTCCCTTTGCGGAAATAAAAAAGCAAAATATGACGAAAATGTTCCTTTTGATTTTCCATTTTTCAACGAACGCCAAACGAAAACTACGCAACCGATCAAAAAACTTTTTTTACTGATTGACAGCTGAATTGCCAACTATCAAATAACAAAATGTGTTTTACATTTGGACTACGCCAGCAAACCTGAAAATTCAACTGAAGCCATCTATGAGTGAAATCCGTAATTACTTAGTTGCCAACCTAATATATGAAGAGAATTCACGCACAGCCCAAACCCCACGTCCTAGAAAGATGAAATTTCTAGTGTTTATTCTTTCAACAATTTATGTGAGGGCTAAGAAGGGATTTTTTGAAATTCGAACCCTAAAGGGGGGAAAGAAGCCCGAAATATGTTATCAGAACTTTTCAAAATCTCTCAAACTAGAAAAAGATGTCGATATGTGGTTATAGTTTAGAAAAGCGAAGTATTAAAATACATAAAAATTTTAAGAAAAAAAAAAAACCGATTTCAAAAAATTAATGCAACAAATAAAATATACTGTAGCGGTATAAAATAATTATTATCTTATTTAGTTACAACTAAACGACGAAATATTAACACGAAATTACTTTTTGAAGTCGGTGCCAAACATATACCTATATGAATCGCACTCGACGGATCTTACTTAGTACGTTTAGCGGGTACGCTCGCTTATAGGTATAGTTTGTTTGGTACCGAATTCAAAAAGTAATTTCGTGTTAATATTTCGTCGTTTAGTTGTAACTAAATAAGATAATAATTATTTTATACCTTTTAGTGGATTTTATTTGTTGCATTTAATTTTTTGAAGTCGGTTTTATTTTTTCTTAAAAATTATTTTTATTTTTCTCTTTTTAGTGATGTTATTAATAGTGATCATATCATCAGAACTTGATCAAATTAATATGACACCATCCCTAAGACACCCCCTTTCGGATAAAAAAAGAAACATCGAAATCGGTTCATAAACAAAGAGGTTAGGTCTAAACAAACCTAATAAAAAAGGTCTAATACCTATGAAAAAAAATCGAATACCAATCGGAAGCTAGACTGGACCCAATGCAAAAATTTTTCAAAATCGGTTGACAATTGGCGGAGATATGAGGTAACATAGGCACAAAAAAAAAAAAAAAAAAAATTCAATCGAATAGAGAACCTCCTCATTTTTTGAAGTCGGTTAAAAGAACAAACATATTTGAGTTCTTTGTTCTATTGTCCCTGAATGGGAGATATAGTCATTTCAGAGTATATTTTGAAATTTTTAAAATTCTCCATCTCCAGGTTTTTACTTTATCCAATGCAAAGCATGGGTAAAGTATTGCAATCGCTCTCGGGGCAAGCGTGGCTTCAAAGGGTCCTCAGGTAAAGACTACGGAACCTATGGACTCAATTAAAGTCACAAATTGTAGTATTCATATAGGTTGAATTTTAACACGTGACGGTTTTGTCAAAAATTACATGGGGTCTCGTCGAGAGGCCAAAAAGGGCGATTTTTTCATTTAGTGCGTGCGTATGGATGGTATGTATGGATGGATGTTATCGCTTTTTTGGCCCACGATTTTTTCCACACCGTTGCACCGATTGAAATGAAATTGAAAACCTACCATTAGTTTAACAAAATGAAGCGCTGATTAGTTTTTGGTACATATCGGCCCACAAACATTAGTACTTTATTTCGGTACTTTTTATTTTTTTCTAAATATTTTGAAAATGACTTAACCAATTTTGATGAAATTTAATATCCTAATTAAGTACCTTGGGGACCACAAAAAAGGTTAAATAAAGTTTTTAGTAAAATTATATTTTAAAGTACTTTACTCTAAAGTAAGATAGTACTTTTAAAAAAAATTTTAAATTTATTCATTTGATCGTTTTAATATAGCTCATTTAACCTAACTTAAGTAAGAATGGATAGGCTTCTCTCTGTGAAATGCTAAAAATTTGGGAGGAATTTTTATGAGTAACCATAGCAACTGCGTTGTTTTCTTATCCGTTACCTTTGCTGAAGACAGAGAAATCGATTTTAAACCAAAAATAGCGATTGATTCTCATCTAGTACTTGAGGAATAATCATTCTATATTGGATTTTTGACGTTTCGGTTTTTATTAGTAACCATTGTTGAAGACATAGAGAAATCGACTTTAAACCAAAAATAGCGATTGATTCTCATCTAGTACTTGAGGAATAATCATTCTATATTGGATTTTTGACGTTTCGGTTTTTATTAGTAACCATTGCTGAAGACATAGAGAAATCGACTTTAAACCAAAAATAGCGATTGATTCTCATCTAGTACTTGAGGAATAATCATTCTATATTGGATTTTTGACGTTTCGGTTTTTATTAGTAACCATTGCTGAAGACATGGAGGAATCGACTTAAAATAAAAATAGCGATTGATTCTCATCTAATACTTGAGAAATATCCATTCTATATTGGATTTTTGACGTTTCGGTTTTTATTAGTAACCATTCCTGAAGACATAGAGAAATCAACTTTAAACCAAAAATAGCGATTGATTCTCATCTAGTACTTGAGGAATAATCATTCTATATTGGATTTTTGACGTTTCGGTTTTTATTGGTAACCATTGCTGAAGACATAGAGGAATCGACTTAAAATCAAAAATAGTGATTGATTCTCATCTAATACTTGAGGAATAACAATTCTACATTAGGTTTTTGACGTTTCGATTATTATTGGTAACCATTGCTGAAGACATGGAGGAATCGACTTAAAATCAAAAATAACGATCGATTCTTATCTAATACTAGAGGAATAACCTTATTGAATTCCATTTTTGATGTTTTGACTATTAATGGAAACCTCTACTGAAAATGTAGAAGAATCGACTTAAAATCAAAAAGACTAAATTCTTTTTGGTAAACAACTCAAGCTTGAGTTGTTTGCCATAAAAGAATTTAGTCTTTTGATTTTAAGTCGATTCTTCTACATTTTCAGTAGAGGTTTCCATTAATAGTCAAAACATCAAAAATGGAATTCAATAAGGTTATTCCTCTAGTATTAGATAAGAATCGATCGTTATTTTTGATTTTTAAGTCGTTTCCTCCATGTCTTCAGCAATGGTTACCAATAATAATCGAAACGTCAAAAACCTAATGTAGAATTGTTATTCCTCAAGTATTAGATGAGAATCGATGGCTATTTTTGATTTTAAGTCGATTCCTCTATGTCTCCAGCAATGGTTACCAATAAAAACCGAAACGTCAAAAATCCAATGTAGAATGGTTATTCCTCGACTCTTAAATGAGAATTATTTTTGAATTAATTTCAATATGAACTACAAATTGCAAGTGATATCTGATTAATAATAAAGGAACAAACATATTAATATTTCAAATGAATTTGGATAAAGTTTAGCAACGATCCGTTGCAGTTTATTTAAGTTTTTGCATTCAATTTTTAACCGACTTCAAAAAAGGAAGAGCTTCTCAATTCTACTGAATTTTTTTGTGTCTATGTTATCTCATATCTTAGTCAATTGTGAACCGATTTTGATGATTTTTTTGCATTGGGTTCAGTCTAGTTTCCAATTGGTCCCATTTTTTCATTGGTATTTGACCTTTTTGCTATGTTTGTTCAGGCATAACTTCTTTGTTTAATAACCGATTTTAATGATTCTTTTTATTGGAAAGAGGGTACATTAGGGGTGGTCCCATATTAATTTGGTCAAGTTCTGAAGATATGATCAATGACGAATTAACGTAAATCTCCAATTCTATGACCAAATAATCGAAATTATAATAAATAAAATCATTTATAAAAAAAATCTTAAAACATCCATTTAAAACCCGCAAACGTTTCGAGAGGAATTTCTATATTTATGAATTGAATTTTATTATCATTTTCTGGTTCATTTCGCTCGACGCTTTCTCTTACGAGATGCATGCAAGGTATTATATTAAGTCACTATTAATAACATCACTAAAAGAGAAAAATAAAAATAATTTTTATAAAAAAATAAAACCGACTTCAAAAAAATTAAGTGCAATAAATAAAATAATAATAACTTAAAAATCAAATAAAATGCACTAAAAGGTATAAAATAATTATATAATTTAGTTACAACTAAATGATGAAATATTTACATGAAATCACTTTTTTGAAGTCGGTGCCAAACATATACATTTTATGAATCGAACTCGACGTATCTTACTTAGTACATTTGGCGGGTATTCTCGTTTATATAGTTTGTTTAGCACCGACTTCAAAAAGTGATTTCATGTTAATATTTCGTCGTTTAGTTGTAACAAAAATAAGATAATAATTATTTTATACTTTTAGTCCATTTTATTTGATTTTTGATTTCTTATTATTTTATTTGTTGCATTTAATTTTTTTGAAGTGGGTTTTACTTTTTTTATAAAAATTATTTTCAAGCTTAAAGAGGATATTTACATTAATCGTCATATGGTATAGCTGTTTTAGTGTTATCCTTTTTCCGATAGTCTTGACAGTTATACCATTCGATAGTAAATTAAACAGGTTACTAAACGTTACTCCTGAGAATTAATAAAAAAATTTTACCATTTTTGAATTATTTTCATTAAAAAATTTTAAATGGCCAGCTATTTCGAAATGAGTAATTGGATCAAATTAATATTTTTTTCTAAAAATAGTTCACAGGTGTTTTTTAACGGGTTATAGTGGTTTTTCACAAAGAGGAAACACCACTATAACCCGTTAAAAAACTCCTGTGCTTAATATGTTTCACTATAATCCAACTACTAAATGTTAAAAACAGTTCTTTACATTAATGAATTTCGTGCAGAATGTCATCTCAATCGGTCAAGACGTTTTAGAGATATAAATGATTTATAAACGAATTTATTTTATTAAGGGACGAATCTAAGATTTTATTAGAAATATTTTTCCATATTGCATATCAGAGGGCTTCGTCCCCTCAGGAATAGACCCAAGCGCTAACTTGCTTGCCGGGCAGTCAGCCAAACCCTTAAGACAATCCATCATCATTGAGTATACAGTCCTAAGACTGGTTTGATGCAACAATCCGTCTCCACTCGACTCTGTCCCCCGCCAGCTGTTTGACCTCTCTAAATGTCTGGCATCCCATATCCCCAATTATTTGGTTGAAATATTCTAATCTGGGTCTTCCCCTTCCCCTTTTCTTTCCCACCTCCCCCTCCAAGATATCCCTAAGCAGTCCCCCATGTCTCAGTGTGTGCCCCATCATCTGACCTCTTCTCTTCTTCAGACTCTTCCACAAGGTTCTTCTTTCTCCGATTCTTCCAAGAACTTCTTCATTTGTAATTTTATCCATCCATTTGTTATTCATCATTCTTCTGTATCACCACATTTCGAAAGCCTCCAATCTCTTTCTCTCCGCTTTTCCAATTGTCCAGGTTTCACACCCGTACATGTCTATGCTCCATACATTTGTCTTCAATAGCAACTTCCTGTTTTCTAAGCTGATTGAGGAGAGGCATAGTAGTTTTTGTTTTGAATTAAACCCCATTTTTGCTTGAGCAATTCTTAATTTAATTTCGTTTTCGCTCCTCCCATCCCATGTTATTTTACTTCCTAGGTAGCGGAATTCCTTAACTCCTTCTCAGGTTTTCTTGGTTAATTTTGATCGCATTCCTGTCTCGTTTGTTCTTTTTGTACATACTAGGACCTTGGTTTTATTCTTGTTTATTTTCATTTTGATTTCTTCTATTAGGATTTGGTTAATTCCATTCAAGGCGTCATTTTATTGCTTCCTGAAGGGCAATGTCATCGGCATATCTTAACATAGCGATCTTTTGACCTTGGATTAAGACAATCACTCTCCATATGTTTTAATTTTTAGATTAATTAATAAATTATTTAGTTAAAAAAAAATCAAAATGGTGTATAACTGGTAAAAAAAGCATTTTCGGGCGTATGTTTGTATAAACTTTTTCATTTTCCAACCCATATAGGCCCCTCCTGAATTATCTTCCCTCATTACAGTTACATCCTGTTTAGAAATATCGAAAAATACAATAAATTGTTATTTTCAGAATTTCTGAGCAGTATACCTCTGACTGGGGCTACCACTCCATCAACGGCTACTACAACGGTCTGATAGGAATGTTCCAGAACAAGTCGATCGACTTGGGCACAGCTCTACTCTTTGCCAAATATCGCTTCCAATACATTGATTTCACCCTGCCATTCGTCCGATTCTCGTAAGAAAAAGATTATGTGATTTATTTTAATACATTAAGACAGGGATCCCGAAACTACGACCCGCAAGCCAAATCCGTCTTTTGAAACTTTTCCATCCGGCCCGCGGCTACTAATACAGAATTAATTCACTATATTAAATATTAATGCCATATAAATATATAACAGCGTATTATTAATATAATTTCTGTATAATATGTTATATCCGGCCCGCCTAGAGTTTTCAATGTTGTGGTCAAATCTCTTAAAAAGTTTGGGGACCCCTGCCTTAAGACATGGTTTACTGCTTGAAATAAGCTTAGAGAAGTACTTATGGTAGATCAGACCTTATGGCACTTGAAATGAATTGAAAATTATCATTGGTTTTCTCAAATTGATTTCAAATTACCGATAGAAATAAGCTGACGTGTTCTGATGTGGCCATCCACTTGACTTTACCATACAACCTGGCCCCTCACTTATATTTAATATTTAATAAAATTATTTATAATCATGTAGGGGAGGGGGGGGTTAGTTTTTGCATTTTTAGACTCCTGGGACCCACTGATTATGTATACAAAATTTGGTTGAGTTTGGTAAATGGCCAATATTTTCATTTTTGACCCCCCCCCCCCCCCCCCCCATTTTGGGAGGTTAGATTTTGCATTTTTTGACTTCTGGGGTCCACTGATTATGTATACAAAATTTGGTTGAGTTTGTTCAAACAACCTAGATTTTTAATTTTTAACACCCCCCCTCCACCCCCCCTTAATTTTGGGTCGATATACACAAAATCTAATCAGCTCTTAATCTCAATGGACTAAAACTACGTGTGAATTTTGGTTTTGATATTCACACTAGTTTTTGACCTAGTTCGTCCACAAAAATTTGGTAACGCACAGACTAACTAACAGACGTTTTGACAAAACAATTATTATCTCGAAAAATATAATTTTTTCGATATTCACTTATTAGAGCTTTTTGTAGACCGAAATGCCATGGTGTCGCTCAATTTTTTTAATCTAAATAGTTTCAGCCGTTTTTGAGATATTTTGAAAAAAAGAAGGAAAAAAAACACTTTTTTCATGCACGATTACAATACTTGACCATGTATGGTAAAGTAAAAAATCAATCAAACGTCGATTTCTCTTTTTCAGGCCTCGGTTTATTTTTCGGCAACCTCCAATTTCAGCGACCAAGAATATTTATTTGCTAACATTTTCATTCGGGGTTTGGGTTTCGATAGTTTGCCTTTTATTTTTAACCGCTATCGGATTGAAAATCACCCAGAGAAGTTCAGAAGATAACAACACCTGGATGAATCATTTCTTCACAACTCTGGCCATTATCTGCCAACAAGGTCTCTAAAAGAACAACGTTTTACTTTTTTTATATTTAATGTTAATTTCATTTTTCCTAACAAAAAAACATTAAATAAAGTTTTAATAAAATATCAAATTCCATTTGAAATATCAATAAAACGAATAATTTTGTATTAAGCATCATTGATAGAAAGATAAAATATAATTAGTAGAGATTGTGGTGTTGGTGCAAGGTGAAACATTTTTAATAAAGATAAGAGTAAATAAATATTAAATTTAATATTGATTTACTATGAGTTAGGATACTAGGTCACTTATTTCACATTAAAATTAAAAAATTAAAAGATATAATTTTTTTCTTTTTCAATATATATATTTCGGGCTATCAACCCATCTTCAGGAAGTTCAGAAAGTAACTAATTCAACTTATTGGATAACGGAGTTATATATGTGTTTATTGAACAGATGGAAAGATATTTTATATTATTTCAAAAGGACACTTTCTCTTAAGCTATTGTTAAGTGAGAATATAAGGTTGGCGTTTGTTGACATAGGTATGTTTAGAAAAAAATTTTAAGAAAAAATAAAAACCGACTTCAAAAAATTAAATGCAACAAATATAAAAATACACTAAAAGGTATAAAATAATTATTATCTTATTTAGTTACAACTAAACGACGAAATATTAACACGAAATTACTTTTTAAAGTCGGTGCCAAACAAACTATACCTATAAGCGAGCGTACCCGCCAAACGTACTAAGTAAGATCCGTCGAGTGCGATTCATAAAAGGTATATGTT
This sequence comes from Forficula auricularia, assembly GCA_024734495.1. Lineage (NCBI taxonomy): Eukaryota > Metazoa > Arthropoda > Insecta > Dermaptera > Forficulidae > Forficula > Forficula auricularia. The sequence goes on along the minus strand of JALMQS010000852.1, from coordinate 1,328,632 downwards.
TGGCACCAACTTCAAAAGTAATTTCGTGTTAATATTTCGTCGTTTAGTTGTAACTAAATAAGATAATAATTATTTTATACCTTTTAGTGTATTTTTATATTTGTTGCACTTAATTTTTGAAGTCGGTTTTTATTTTTTCTTAAAAATTTTTATTTTTCTCTTTTTAGTGATGTTATTAATAGTGATTATATCATCAGAACTTGACCAAATTAATATGACACCATCCCTAAGACACCCCCTTTCGGATAAAAAAAGAACCATCGAAATCGGTTCATAAACAAAGAGGTTAGGTCTAAACAAACCTAATAAAAAGGTCTAATACCTAAACCTAATAAAAAGGTCTAATACCTATGTAAAATCGAAAAAAAAATGGGACCAATCGGAAGCTAGACTGGACCCAATGCAAAAAAAATTTTTCAAAATCGGTTGACAATTGGCGGAGATATGAGGTAACATAGGCACAAAAAAAAAAAAAAAAAAAAAAATTCAATCGAATAGAGAACCTCCTCCTTTTTTGAAGTCGGTTAATAAAAGAAAAGTTACTAAGTTCATTGACTTGTGTCTCTAGGTTGGGAATAAATTTTTGGCTTAGAAGGTCAATTATTATATTTTGTTTTACATCCAGTTGATTATTGATAATATTTTCATCGTTCGACAAGGCATATTTTATTTCCGTGGATTCAAGAAGATAACAATAGCTTAAGAGAAAGTGTCCTTTTAAAATAATTTAAAAATTCTTTCCCTCTGTTCAATAAACATATATATAACCTGTTATTCAATAAGTTGAATTAGTTACTTTCTGTACTTCCTGAAGATGGGTTGATAGCCCGAAATATATATATTGAAAAAGAAAAAAATTTATATCTTTTAATTTTTTAATTTTAATGTGAAATAAGTGACCTAGTATTCTTAACTCATAGTAAATCAATATTAAATATAATATTTATTTACTCTTATCTTTATTAGATAAAATATATAGAAAATGGATATTTCTGAAGTTCAAACAGTTCAAATCGTGTGCCTAATTAATCAAGGGCTAAGTCAACAACAAGTGGGAATTACACTTGCAATAAGCAATAATTTCAATAATGTATTGTTACTTCAAAAAAACATTAAAAATGACTTACTATTTAATAAAGGTTTTATTGCTTGCTCGATTTTTTTTGCATCGCAGAGTGTATATTAATTTACGAGCTTTTCGTGCATGCACTTCGCCACGCCATCGAAGCTCGGCCCTCCGGGCTGGTGACCTGGCGGGCGGCGTCTCGGTCCAAAAATTTCATTCCTCTTAAAAAACCACACTCCAAATGTATGCCTGTAAACTCCCGAAAATACATAGTCTCTTAAAAGTTTCGCCTCATTTTCGTCCTGACACAGGTACAGAAATGAGGCTCTAGAAAGTGTGTGACAGCCTATCCATGTTGGGCGTCTCTGTCGCATCTGACCTGTCTTGGAATGAACACATCTCCTCTGTGGCGAAATCTGCAGCAAGGAAGATTGGCTTCTTATTCAGGTCCAAGCAATTTTACAAGCCCCCACAACTTCTCACCATCTACAAGGCCCAAATCCGCCCCTGTCTCGAATACGGCTCTCATCTGTGGAGAGGAGCCTCAAAATATTCTCTTGCTACCCTTGATGCAATTCAGAAACGAGCCGTCAGGCTAATTGACGATTCTACCCTCACCGACTCCCTCGACTCGCTGGCTCATCGAAGAGATGTCTCTGCCCTTTCCCTTTTCTATAGATACTATCACAGCAGGTGCTCTCATGAGATAAAATCAATAATTCCCCCCAAAGCATGCTTTGCACGCAGCACACGTTTTGCCGACTCCCAACACTCTTTCACGGTCAAATTGGAAAAGTGCCGGACCACTTCATTCGCCAATACATATATCCCCATGACTTCAAGGAACTGGAACTCTCTCCCAGCCTCTATCTTTCCCAGCACCTATGATCTTCAAACCTTCAAAACCAGGATGCATAGACACCTACGTCTACACCCTCTCACTTAATCAACTTTCCCTACTCTTCGGTAATGCAAGGGTCTTTCGAGATCCATAGGGGCTACATCTTTGCTGGTGCACCCCTTCTTGCATTCGATTGAATTAAAAAAAAAAAAAAAAAATATGAATCTGGAAGTATTTTTTTCCTCTATAATCTACAGCATTGTGATAGTTTTTGTGTGGAAATAGATTTATTTAAATAAATGAGATCGTGTGAGGAGGAGAATTATATTATATCATTTTTTTAAAATTTGGGATCGATAATCGATATAAGGCTCCAAATATTTAAAAGAGATCAGGTGTTGTTTGTATGACAGGCTGCTCCCTCCAGTATTACCATGAGAAACTCATATGGGCATGCGTGTCTTAAGTCGTTCAATTTTGTAAAAATCAATAAATAAGAATAACAAAATTTAGATTTTAAAAAATTATAAAAAAGTGGCAAATTATTAAAAAATAAACAAATAATATATAAATCAAATAAGATGTGATTGATTTCTTCTTCTGTGCGCAAAGAAAAGCGAATTGAATATTTAATTTTTGAGTGGTGAAGGGAGGGGGAGGTAATAATTATCAATATATTTAATGTTTCTTAATTTAAAATCAATTGGAGTTTTCATTGCGAAATTTGAGTCAAAAATTAGTTCAATTTTTGTATTTTGTAAAAATCAAAAAATCAGAATAACAAATTTTAGATTTTTAAAAAATTATAAAAAAGTGGCAAATTATTAAAAAATAAACAAATAATATATAAAATATAAATTAAATAAGATGGGATTGATTCTTCTTCTGTGCGAATTGAATATTTAATTTTTGAGTGGTGAAGGGGGGGATAATTATCAACATATTTAATGTTTCTTAATTCAAAATCAATTGGAGTCTTTCATTTCGAAATTTGAGTTCAAATTACAATTATATTTCAAAGTTGCCGCAAATATACCGACGGGATCAGCGCTCCCTGTCGGCAGCATTCTCTGAGCGTTGCTGCAAATAATCAGGTTATTATATAGTATATGAAAATTTAAATAATAAATTAATTATGTGTGATTTAAACAAAATGTCAACTCTTCATAAATTGAATCACAAGAATACAAGCTAAGATATCTAATAAATAAATAAATGTCTGTTTGTTTTTCAGGATCGGAACAGCCCCCGAGGAAAGTCTCCCCCCGTATTGTCTTCTTCTCGTTATTATTACTTGCTGTAATTTTCGACAACTCGTACAGTGCCTCGATCGTTGTATTATTACAGAGCCCCAATACTTTCATTCGCACTCTCAAAGACCTTGTCGACAGTCCGTTCAAATTAGGAATGCAGAATCTCGAATACAACACTCGCTATATCAATGTAAGCAAAGATTGTTTCATTCTCTCAAATACTTTATTAGAAATAGAAACATTAACTATAAATTTTAGATGTTGAGTGGAGTTGTTGAATAAATAAATAAATAAATAAATAAATAAATAAATAGTTTTTAAGGAATTTGGTGTTGGTACTTGGTGAAACATTTTTTAAAATTATTTTAAAATTTTTAAATTTAATAATTTTAAAATAAATAAATAAATCTTTATTTCTCGACCTGCTTAGAGGCACAAGTCCTCGATGGCTAGTTCCTCCAAACATCAATACAATCTAGCTACAATACATTAACAAACATCAATACAAATTAATTACAACAATTTAACAAAAAAAAAAAAAAAATAGAAATGTATGCTCATTAACAAATAACATGACCATAGATTTCCATCAAAGGACAAAAAGTAATTTAAAAATTCCGCGCAAAAACCCGATACCAGGAGCAAGCGACGCATTAGCCATCCCGGCATTTGCCATAAGTTGTTAAGGAAACCTGGTCAAAACCTTAACAAGGATGGTATGACCTCTCTCTACCTCACCTAATCTCTGCTTGTGAGAACTAAATAAAATTTTGCACAACTCTAGGACATTAGGACTTGACAAAATTTATAATTGATTTAATCATAGGGGGCAGAGGACTATAATCCCAAGTAGTAACAGACAGACTGTTCCACAGATCCTACAATTGAATGTAAACCGATATTTTTCAAGAATCTTGGCTTAGGAATCTTTTTTCTATCATCAGCTCTACCTAAATAATTTGGTTCCTGAAATCTATTCGTTATTTCCTCCCAACTCCTAAAACCCTTATAGGCTTTGAAAATCACTTTCAATTTAGCCCATTCCCTTCTCTCCAATAAGCTAAACCATCCTAATTCATTAATCATTCAAGTGACCCCCCCCACTAAACCTATCAAATTTACCAAAAACAAATCTAGCCGCCCTCCTTTGTACCATATCAATTTTTCTCCCTAATCGTTGTGGATGTTTGTCCCAAACCACAGAACAATACTCTAAATTAGGTCTTACATAAGTTAAATAAACTTTTGACTTGACTGCTCTAGATGTACCCTTCAAAATTCTACCAAACATCCCCAATTTCCTATAAGCCTTAATACTGAAAATAGCTAACTATTCAACAACTCCAATTATCATTTAAGTTTTAAAATATACACCAAACCAAATAAATGAGTAGATGCATTGATTAACTATTAGAATTAGAGAGAATATGAAAAAAATGGTGTTTCCAATCGATATTCAATCCTTGGACCAGACCGGCGCTATATTTTGCGGGGCTATGAGCTAAATAATGAAAGGAACATACTTAGAAAAATTACACATTTAAATTTCTTTAATACTTTAATTTTACGACTACTTTATTAGAAATAGAAACATTAAAATGAAGTTGTTGAATAATTAGGCTTTTTCAGTATTATTATCATTTACCTATAGTGTTATGACAACATCTGGTTTGTGTGTAATCTTTCTTGACCAGATAAAGGTTGACGAATTGTTGGTTTTTACTTTACCATACAGGGTATGGTCAAGTATTGTAATCGTGCATGAAATAAGCTGACGTGTTCTGATGTGGCCATCCACTTGACTTTACCATACAACCTGGCCCCTCCCTTATATTTAATATTTAATAAAATTATTTATAATCATGTAGGGGAGGGGGTTGGTTTTATGCTTTTTAGACTTATGGGATCCCACTGATTATGTATACAAAATTTGATTGAGTTTGGTCGAATGGCCAAGTTTTTAATTTTTTGACCATGCACCCCCCCCTTTTGGATGGTTAGTTTTTGCATTTTTAGACTTTTGGAGGTCCACTGATAATGTATACAAAATTTGGTTGACTTTGCTCAAACGGCCTAGATTTTAATTTTTACTCCCTCGCCCCCATTTTGGGCGGTTAGTTTTTCCATTTTTAGTCTTCTGTGGTCCCACTTATTATGTATACAAAATTTGGTTGAGTTTGGTCAAATGGCCTAGAAATTAATTTTTTGACCCAGAACCCCCCCCCCCGATTTTGGGCGGTTAGTTTTTGTATTTTTAGACTTCTGGGGTCCCACTGATTATGTATACAAAATTTAATTGAGTTTGGTCAAATGGCCTAGATTTTTAATTTTTAACCCCCCCCTCCACCCCCTTAATTTTGGGTCGATATGTATCAAAATCTAATCAGCTCTTAATCTCAATGGACTAAAACTACGTGTGAAATTTGGTTTTGATATTCAAACTAGTTTTCGAGCTAGCTCGTCCACAAAATTTGGTAACGCACAGACTAACAGACGTTTTGACAAAACAATTATTATCTCGAAAAATATGATTTTTTCGATGTTCACTTATTAGGACTTTTTGTAGAGCGAAATGCCATAGTTTAGCTCAATTTTTTAATCAAAATAGTTTCATCCGTTTTTGAGATATTTCGAAAAAAAGAAGAAAAAACCACTTTTTTCATGCAAGATTACAATACTTGACCATACTTTCCCATCTATGCCATCTATCTTTGCCATCTATGGTAAAGTAAAAAGTGGGTTTTTTACTTCTTTTTTCAAAATATCTCAAAAACGGCTGAAACTATTCTGATTAAAAAAATTGAGCGAAAACAGGGCATTTCGGTCTACAAAAAAGCCCTAATAAGTGAACATCGAAAAAATTATATTTTTTGAGATAATAATTGTTTTGTCAAAATGTATGTTAGTTAGTTAGTCTGTCTGGTTATTAGTGTGCGTTATCAAATTTTTGTGGACGAGCTAGCTCAAAAACTATTGTGAATATCGAAACCAAATTTCACACGTAGTTTTGGTCCATTGAGATTAAGTGCTGATTAGATTTTGGTGCACACGACTCAAAATTAAGGCGGGGGGGGGGTGGAGGGGGGTTAAAATTTAAAAATCTAGGCCATTTGAGCAAACTCAACCAAATTCTGTATACACAAACAGTGGGACCTCCAGAAGTATAAAAATGCAAAAACTAACCGCCCAAAATGGGGGAGGGTCAAAAATGAAATTCTAGGCCCTTGTACCAAACTCAACCATATTTTGTATACATAATGAGTGGGACCCCAAACCATTGCCAACCTAATCGCCTAAAAACCAGCCCGAAATGAAGATATACGAGCCGAACCGAGCCGAACTGAATATCTTAACCGAACCGGCAACGACTTTTACATACTGAACACCCGTAATACTACGGTTTCCTTAGTTTCTATAAAAATATCAAGTGAAAAATAAAATAAAATAAATTCAAAAAACAGTATTTTTTAAACTCGATATCTTAAAAACTAAGCGAAATCTCAAAAAATGGTATTCTTCATTTTCGTCTTATTTCGGTGAGTACTATAAGAATCCATCGTCAGATAGCGGTGCCACAGTTATCGTAGAATTGTCGTGTTTTTTGTTATGAGGATGATTCAGATGGTTATTTAGATTATAAGGATTTAGGGAAGAATGGTATTAATTTAAATAGGTCTGGTTCCTACAAGTTAATTAATTCAAATATTAATATTTAGGTTTATATTCATTTGTAGGATCGGGCATTGATTTGTGGAATAGTCTATTTATTACTACTTTAATTAATTAAATCAATTATAAAGTTTGTCAAGTCCTAAAGTCGTACAAAATTTTATTTAGTTCCCACAAGCACAGATTAGCTGAGGTAGAGAGAGGTCATACCATCCTTGTTAAGGTTTTGACCAGGTTTCCATATGACAAATGCCGGGATGGCTAATGCACCGCTTGCTCCTGGTATCGGGTTTTTGCGCCGAATTTGTAAATTACTTTTTTTTTGATGTTATTTGTTAATGAGCATACATTTCTATTTTTTTTTTGTACTTGTATATTATTTGTTAAATTGTATTGATGTTTGGATAACCTAGTCACCGAGACACCGAGGACTTGTGCCTCTAAGCAGGTCGAAGAATAAAGATTTATTAATTTATTTTAATAAATACGAAATCCCGACCGCCCAGACAACTGGAAGCTCTCATTATATTAAACCCTTGAATATTAGTTGTTCTGTTTTTTTTTCAGTTGACCCAAAATCCGATTGTTCATCGGTTGTACCGGGAGAAAATTTTCAACCAGCCACCAGAATCCACTTATTTGGAACTTCCCGAAGGAATAGCAAGGATGAGAAAAGGACTGTTTGCCTTTCTTGTTGATCTCTCCTCAAATAAGGTCTTGTATTTAGAATAGAATGAACAAATACAATACTCTTTTTCTAGCAGATCGATTGTGAACGTTCGTAAAGCCGATATTGCTTTTATACAGCTGATGGATCTGCCTAGTTACGGTTCTGCCTGTTGGTTAAACCTGAAGAAACAATCAATCAATTAATTTTAAATATAATAGTACGAGTCCAGGCAAATTACGCGAAAAAATGGCATAAACAGGAAATAATTAAATTGCTGTAATACCTTTATTGGTACTCCAATATTACTACCCTAAGTTTTCTCCCAAATCTGCGTTGTGGAAATTTTCCTACGCCCCTCAAAAAGAGAAAATTTCAGAGTTTTTCTTGAATAAGTCTAAAGCGGCTTATCAAATCAAAAATATATTTTTAGATAAATTAAAGCTCTTTAAATTACGCGTAAATTTATAAAAATTTCATCTATTTACGTTAAGTAGAAGCGGTACTAGCGCCTGTCAAAATACGGCCCCAGGGATCACTTTTGAATATCCTTAAAACTCGTACTTTTTTCGATTTTCCCCCATTTTCGACCATGAAGGAGCACGTTTTCGACAAAGACGACTCTATACATTTTTAAACTAGATTAAATTTGCTACAATTGAAATAAAGTTTCATCCTAATTGGATAATGGTAACATGAGGATGAAGTTTTCAAAAAATGCAATTTTTTGAAAAATCGCAGTTTTTCCTTCATAAAATGAAATACACTCATCCTAGAAACTTGATTTCTAAGAATTTTTTTTTGATCTCTTGTTAGTGAAACCCCTAGTTAGTTTTTTTAACATTGACCTAAAAAGTGAGGTCTTAAATAGCGGGTGAATTATTTATCTTGAGACAGTCTTATAACTCAAAAACAGTGCATTATATGAAAAAAGTTTCAAATAAAAGTTTATTTATATCGAAGGGGAAACTAAACTTTGCTATTGTTTGTCGACATAGAACAAGCTTTCAATGGTATTTCGAGGTCAAGTTCTGTTTTTTAAATTGTAACCTATATGTTTCTGTAACATATTCTTAAACTAGAAAAAAAATTGAACAACTTTTATTAGAATTATTTTTTTATCCGACATTAAATAAAAAAATAAAAATAATTTTTAAGAAAAAAATAAAAACCGACTTCAAAAAATTGAATGCAACAAATAAAATACACTAAAGGGTATAAAATAATTATTATCTTATTTAGTTACAACTAAACGACGAAATATTAACATGAAATTACTTTTTGAAGTCGGTGCCAAACATATACCTTTTATGAATCGCACTCGACGGATCTTACTTAGTACGTTTGGCGGGTACGCTCGCTTATAGGTATAGTTTGTTTGGCACCGACTTCAAAAAGTAATTTCATGTTAATATTTCGTCGTTTAGTTGTAACTAAATAAGATAATAATTATTTTATACCTTTTAGTGTATTTTATTTGTTGCATTTAATTTTTTGAAGTCGGTTTTTATTTTTTCTTAAAAATTTTTATTTTTCTATTTAGTGATGTCATTAATAGTGATCATATCATCAGAACTTGACCAAATTAATATGACACCATCCCTAAGACACCCCTTTCGGATAAAAAAGAACCATCGAAATCGGTTCATAAACAAAGAGGTTAGGTCTAAACAAACCTAATAAAAAGGTCTAATACCTATGGAAAAAAATCGAAAAAAAAATGGGACCAATCGGAAGCTAGACTGGACCCAATGCAAAAAAAATTTTCAAAATCGGTTGACAATTGGCGGAGATATGAGGTAACATAGCCACAAAAAAAAAAAAAAAAAAAAAAAAATCAGTCGAATAGAGAACCTCCTCCTTTTTTGAAGTCGGTTAAAAAATATTAAATCAATTACATCTCAAAAAAATCTTTAATAATAATTATTTTTAACAATCATTCAACTTAATTATCAAATAATAATTATTAAATAATTAAAATTAAATAAATAATTTAATGATAATTAACAATTTAATCATTTTGCGACAATGATCTATATTCTATAACATTCCAGAGTGTATCGCAAGTCTTCTGGATTAAGTTTCTTCGTAGCCTTTACATTTCCTGTTTTTGTTTTTTTAAATATATAAAATGAAGCTCCTGAGGGGAAAATTATTAAATTATTAAATTATTTATTTAATAATTAAATATTTGATCATTATTATTTGATAATTAAGTTGTATGATTGTTAAAAATAATTATTAGGATTTTTTTGAGATCTAATTGATTAATATTTTTTTATTTGATATCGTATAAAAAATAGTTCTTATGAAAGTTGTTCAGTTTTTTTTCTAGATTAAGAATATGTACAGAAACATATAGGTTTCCATTTAAAAAACAGAACATGACCTCGAAATACCCTTGAAAGCTTATCCTAGGTTAAATAAAAACAATAGCGTAGTTTAGTTTCTCTCCTGATATAAATAAACTTTTATTTGAAACTTTTTTTCATATAATGCACTGTTTTTGAGTTATAAGACTGTCTCAAGTTAAAAAACTCACCCGGTATATGTTTGGCTCTTGGTATAAATGTATGTATTTTTCAGGTAATTTTAGACACTTTTGAAGAACATGAGAAATGTGGGCTTCAAGAAATTTATATGGCTGAGCCGCGACAAATTGCACTTACCCTAAGACGTAATAATACACTGCAAGAGATTTTCACCCAAAAGTAATTTAAAAATATTCAACAAATTAACAAAAAACTTTTTAATTAATATTTTTTCCTATTTTATTTTTAGAATGTTGGTATTATTAGAAGCTGGCTTCATTTCTCGAATCGTCCACTATTGGTATAAAATCCCGCTTGTCTGCTTTTCGGCTGAACAGTCTTTCGTCTCAGTCAGTCTACAGGTGTCAAGTTTTTATTTTTATCTTTAGAATTAATTACAAATACCTACCAATTGCTGTAGTTTTTGAAATTTTTTTATTTAAAAATTTTCAGTGACATTTCGGCTATTGATTAATTATAGCTATCTTCGGAGCTAATACAATAAATACAATGAGATTCGTTTAATTAATATTACATGAATAAGATTATAATCTCATTGTATTTATTGTATTAGCTCGAAGATAACTATAATTAATCTATAACCGAAACGTCAGAGAAAATTTCTAAATAAAAGAAATCTCCAAAGCTGCATTTCTTTTCATTACCTAACCCAGTGGTTCTCAAACTGGAGGCGATCGCCCCCAAGCGGGCGATTTGGGTTATCAGGGCAATAAATAAGTGTAGGGCGATTTGGGGGCGATGAGTATTCAAAGAGGGAAACCATTAAAATAGTACTGTACAGTACAACTTGTTGTTTTACCGGCTACCAAAAAAATTGTTGAAATCATGATAGGCGAGGGGCCTAGTAAAAAAAAAAAATTATAAAAAAAAATAAAACTGACTTCAAAAAAATTAAATGCAACAAATAAAATAATAATAACTTAAAAATAAAATAAAATAGACTAAAAGGTATAAAATAATTATCTTATTTAGTTAGAACTAAACGACGAAATATTAACATGAAATCACTTTTGAAGTCGGTGCTAAACAAACTATATAAGCGAGCGTACCCGCCAAACGTACCAAGTAAGGATCCGTTGAGTGGGATTCATAAAATGTATATGTTTGGCACCGACTTCAAAAGTAATTTCATGTTAATATTTCGTCGTTTAGTTGTAACTAAATAAGATAATTATTTTATACCTTTTAGTGGATTTTATTTGATTTTTAAGTTAATAATTATTTTATTTGTTGCATTTATTTTTTTTGAAGTCGGTTTTATAATTTTTTATAAACATTATTTTTATTTTTCTCTTTTTAGTGATGTTATTAATAGTGACTTAATATAATATCTTGCATGCATCTCGTAAGACAAAGCGTCGGAGCGAATGAATCAGAAAATGATAATAAAATAAAATTCATAAATATAGAAATTATCTCGAAACGTTTGCGGGTTTTAATTGAATGTTTTAAGATTGTTTTTATAAAAGATTTTATTTATTATAATTTCGATTATTTGTTCATAAGAATTGGAGATTTACGTTATTTCGTCATTGATCATATCTTCAGAACTTGACCAAATTAATATCGAACCACCCCTATGGTACCCTCTTTCCAATAAAAAAAGAATCATTAAAATCGGTTAATAAACAAAGAAGTTATGCCTGAACAAACATAGCAAAAAAGGTCCAATACCAATTAAAAAAAAAACGGGACCAATCGGAAACTAGACTGAACCCAATGCAAAAAAAATCATCAAAATCGGTTCATAATTGGCGGAGTTATGAGGTAACATAGACACAAAAAAAATTCAGTTGAATTGAGAACCTCCTCCTTTTTAACCGACTTCAAAAAGGAGGAGGTTCTCTATTCGATTGAATTTTTTTTTTTTTGTGCCTATGTTACCTCATATCTCCGCCAATTCTCAACCGATTTTGAAAATTTTTTTTGCATTGGGTCCAGTCTAGCTTCCGATTGGTCCCATTTTTTTTTCGTTTTTATCATAGGTATTAGACCTTTTTTATTAGGTTTGTTTAGACCTAACCTCTTTGTTTATGAACCGATTTCGATGGTTCTTTTTTTATCCCATAGGGGGTGTCTTAGGGAAGGTGTCATATTAATTTGATCAAGTTCTGATGATATGATCACTATTAATAACATCACTAAAAAAGAGAAAAATAAAATAATTTTTATAGAAAAAAATAAAAACCGACTTCAAAAAAATTAAATGCAACAAATAAAATACACTAAAAGGTATAAAATAATTATTATCTTATTTAGTTACAACTAAACGACGAAATATTAACATGAAATTACTTTTTGAAGTCGGTGCCAAACATATACCTTTTATGAATCGCACTCGACGGATCTTACTTAGTACGTTTGGAGGGTATGCTCGCTTATAGGTATAGTTTGTTTGGCACCGACTTCAAAAAGTAATTTCATGTTAATATTTCGTCGTTTAGTTGTAACTAAATAAGATAATAATTATTTTATACCTTTTAGTTGTATTTTATTTGTTGCATTTAATTTTTTGAAGTCGGTTTTTATTTTTCTTAATTTCAAGTCGGTTCAAAAGAAAGTCAATCGGTTCGTTTGTGTAACAATACTGTTTCCAGGCGAATTGACCAAATGGCCACGGACGTTGAATCCAAACTCACCAATTTGTTGAAAAAAGTGAAATTTGCATTGCAGATTGATGAATCATAATTGATTAATTAATCATGTGATCAAGGGCGGATTCAGGTATTTTTTATGAGGGGGGGGGGGATATATATAATATATAGGGAGTATATAAGGTGCCCGATCGATATATAAGATCTGTCTTATATAAGTGTGTCGCTATCGAATTGTCCAAGCGGGGGGGGATCGGAGACGCCCCCCCCCCTACAAACACGTAGAACAAAAATTTTTTTTAATTTTTTTTACAAATTTCATATCTCATATTTTAAGTTCATTAAAATAAAAAATAAAAATAAAAAATTGTTATAAATTCCTTGTCGGTTTGGCCGCCGTTTTTTGGCCTCTGCGTGCGACACACGTGTTGCACTCCGCGCCAGGCACGGGCCTGTATGGGGGGGGGGGGGCGGTCGCCCCCTCCGCCCTTGCATGTGATTGATAACAAAGCAATTTTATTAGCTTATTTGAGGTTTGTCAATTAACAAAAGGAAATTACTGAGGAAATGTTGTTTGCTAGAACTTTGATCACTGATACGAAGGGATCGTCGATTTTTAAAGTGGTGCAAGATTATTTTGAGGAAATAGAGATTCTCCTAACAAACGTTATTGTTTTTTAAATGTCCGTCAATGATCTTAGTTAATTATTTCACTTCTTTTTTCTTAAAAAAATCTGTAAAAAATGTATTATTTCAATTTTTTTACTTTTCCATACAAGTATTGTAATCGTGCATGAAAATAAGTGTTTTTTTTCCTTGTTTTTTTTTTTCGAAATATATCAAAAACGGCTGAAACTATTTTGATTAAAAAAAATTGAGCTAAACCATGGCATTTCGCTCTACAAAAAAGCTTTAAGAAGTGAACATCGAAAAAATTATATTTTTCGAGATAATAATTGTTTTGTCAAAATGTCTGTTAGTTAGTCTTTGTGTCTGGTTGTTAGTCTGTTACCAAATTTTTTGTGGACGAGCTAGCTCAAAAACTAGTGTGAATATCAAAACCAAATTTCACAGGTAGTTTTGAGTCCATTGTGATTTTTCGTTTATTGGGCCACGCAGGTGGGGGCCTCCACTAACAAGAAATATTTACATTATCGGGTGAATTTAATTACAGGATTATTTACATGATTATAGGAATATTAACATAATATATTTACAAAAAAAAAAAAAAAAAAAATTTCTTTTTTTCTTTTTTTCTTTTTTTCTTTTATATACAATTTCTATCGCAATTTGAGCGATTTCCCTATAAGTTCTCCTGTTGAAGCTGTAAAAATTCATTAATGAACCCCTCATCGCCCTGAAGGTCATATCGTATAAAGTTCTCTGAGAAATTCCCAGGGCGACAAGGGGAGGCACCGGCTTTATGCCACCACACTCTCTTCCACGGAGAGTGTGATGGCTTCAACTCTCACAGAACCCGAGCCCACCCCGAAACCTTGCCGCAATGTTGCTCACCAGACTGGAGTTGCCCTTATAATAATTGATTTTGTTTCTGTGATTAAGACCTGATTAGATTTTGGTGCATATCGACCCCCAAATTAAGTGGTGTGGAGGGGTGGTAAAAAATTAAAAATCATTTGAGCACACTCAACCAAATTTTGGATACATAATCAGTGAGACCCCAGAAGACTAAAATGCAAAACTAACGGCCAAAATAGGGGAGAGGGGTGTAGGGTCAAAAAATGAAAATCTAGGCCCTTGTACCAAACTCAACCAAATTTTGTATACATAATCAGTGGGCCCCCAGGAGTCTAAAAATGCAAAAACTAACCCCCTCTCCTACATGAATATAAATAATTTTATTAAATATTAAATATAAGTGAGGGGCCAGGTTGTATGTTAAAGTCAAGTGGATGGCCACATCAGAACACGTCAGATTATTTCTATTTTATTTAAGAGTGACCGGATAAAACGGCTTTTGGTTGTTTTTTATACGGAAATAAAATTGTTTAAAATAATAAAACTACTCTATTATTTACTCTTTACTTCAAATTAAAATTAGGCATACAATGAAAATGAAAAGGGGGCGATAGGTGTTAGTCAACCTCCAGAAACAGGAGAAGATAGGCCACAAAAGGTTGGGTATCACTGACCTAAACCATTGATAATCCACTTTTAACTTCAATTTGATTTTATATGGAAAAAAATATGAACTCCTCTATATTGTAAATTAAATTGAAAGTTTCTTTTTGCCGAGAGTAGCAGAATTTTTATAATTTAAAGGAGACAATAAAAGAGTGTGTCTTCTGCAGGAAAAATAATTTTTTTAATGTATTTATAACAAGACTATAGTTTCGAGAACTTTGCCCTCTTCATCAGTCTATTACAATTGAAAAAATTTCACATATCAATTCCTGTTAATCAATTATAATAGACTGATGAAGAGGGCAAAGCTCTCGAAACTATACTAAGTTTCAAATAAATTTAAAAATTTATTTTTTCAGCAGAAGACACACTCTTTTATTGTCTCCTTTTTTTTTTTTTATATATTATTTATTGGCATCGGGCACAAACCCATTTTGCCAGCCAATATATTCACATTAACTCTACAAAAAACAAAACAACTAACAAAAATAAATAAATAAAAATAAAAAACTAAATAGCAACCTAAAAACTCATCAAAAAATATCACAGCCCAGTGATATAAGGAATTGAAGAACCAGCTTCCCTAGTTCTCCTCCCTCGGATATGCAGGCAAGTAATATCTGCGTATTTGTAGGGAACTGGATCTTTCCCCGAACCCTGTCATAAAATCGGTCTATTTTTCGTCGAGACAACCCACACCCAAGAAGGGCATGGTTAATGTCCCCCCGGGAGCTCGAATCACATCTACAGAAAGGGTGGTCTCTGAGACCAACCCTATGCATGTACTCGGGAGTCGTCGCGTGCCCAAGTCTCAGCCTATTAATATGTACAGACATTTTTCTGAACAGGTGGTATCGTTCAAACCAGGGCTGAACCGGGATTCCCGGACACACTCCGAAGAAATGTCGCCCTTTGTCAGCACTGGATATTTTCCAGGAATTGTTCCATTCCTGATAGATTCTCTTCTTTATTAAAGGCCGAACTTCATCAGCCGACAATTCGAGGGGCCAGGATGATCCCTAATTATATTATATTATATTATATTAGTCTCCTTTAATATATAGGAAATGTAAAACATTTATCTTTGTCTAGACCTCTTTTGCTGAGAATTCACTCTCCCACAAATTTTTTTTACATATATTCAAAATGTAATATTTTTTAATTTTCTAATATTATAATTTTTTTACTTTTACAGGATTTCCATCCTGCTCTTGAGTTGGTGGCCTTTGGAATGTGCAGTTCATTCTTCATTTTGATCTGCGAAATTATATATTATCGTATAAGTCATTCAGAGGAAAGTGCAATTCCAATTGTTTTAGCTTTGGTAGAATGGCTAAAATTGGAAAATAATTATTGTTAGAATACTTAATATTTAACAATGTACCTATGTAGCGATGTAGAATTGTTAGAATAATATCACCAGAGTTATTATCTATCATAGTTCTACTACCATTTTAATGTATGGGAGACTGTAGTTGTTTAGAACAGCGCTTCTTAAGACCCACCCACACTGTACCAATATATGCCAAATGTCAAACCCAGCTGGCCTTGCCACACCCAATTCACTGCGTTCACATTGGAAAGGCCATTCAGTCCCAATGTGTATCGATAATACGAGGACTTGCTTGTTGCTGCTGCAACCGTAATATTAATTGATCAAGAGAGTCATAAACCACGATTTTGGGTACGTCCGAGCATTAGTATAGATAGAGCTCGATATGGAGTGAGTGAACTGATGAAGGATTTAATTTTGGACGACCTGGACGAGTTAAATCTCGAATACAGATGGTGGAGGTGGTTTCTGTAACTTTTTCCGGATGACGAGCTGTTCAAAATTGCCACAAATTTATCACTAGTCAAATGAGTGCCCTCACCATCGCACATGGCCCCCTATTGTAGGCATTTACAACTTCACTCCCCACCACCTTTTTACTCTTGATAGCCCAGCGATCGCACCAAACTACTTCTTATACTATTAACCTCCACATGGTCAACATGTCCAGAGAATTACATTAGGTGTGTTATTTGCTAGTTGTATCGGCCTGAAAGGTAAGAATATTCTGATAGCTAAAATTCATATCCTATACGTGTTCATTTCTTTAATGATTTTTCTCTTTTATCCTGAAAGGTTCTTCAATATATATATATGTTTTAATCCTCCGCTCGATTGGCGAAACACAAAACGTATACAATCCCTTGCCCAAAACCACTTGCGGCAATATCCTGAAAGGTTCATCAATAACATAACTAAGCCACGTTTAGCCAAATGAATGTTTTCTTCGCCCGAATCGCTTGGAAAACAACAACATATATATTCCCTTGCGCAGCCAGCCAAGAGTCAAGAAACCAACCCTTTTCTTTCTGAATAAATTCAGAAAGGGCATTTTGGCGCTCAATATCTTGAGCAGCGCACACAGCCCCCACACGGCGCATTCAATTTTGCGCATAGAATCTAGGAACGGGAGCCAGGCTCCAAATGGCCTGTACCTTTCCCAAACACTCTCCTTGATCAATCCACAAATCCACAAATATAAAACCTTCCCCTTTGTTGATTACTCAATAAATTTTATATAAACGTTAAATTGTTTACCATTTCTATTTCATACTCCTTTGAAGAGAACTACCCTTGTCTTCCCTCCATTTTTCTTTACAGGATATCATATATGTATAGCATTAATTAACTAGATAATCAGAACAGCCCCTATCGAAACATTTTTTTATAAAGTAAAAATACAGCTTCCTTGGGGACTTACAACCCTCATAACAAAAAGGAGCGATACTTTCAATCACGAGCAGTGATTTTGAGATTCTTCTTAATTTGACCGGGCCGGTAATCAGCAAGGGGGACACTAGATTCAGAAAAGCCATTCCAGCTCATGAAGGTCTTGGTGTAACACTGCGGTTCAAAATTTCGAAACAAACTATTTCGACCATCATTCTAAATGTTTCTGTTGCTTTGGTCAACGTTCTGTAATAATATATGCAGTGGCTAATATGATAATGGATGTTTGTTTTTGAAAATGGATATGAGGCTTGGATGTGAAGTGACGTGGGCTTGCTCTTATAGCAAGGGGTTTGCTTATATACTAATTTCCTTAAGGGTGGTGGGTGTACTCAGGGTAGTCGCTCCCTCAATGCTTATAATCTGAAATGATTGAATTTAAAACAAGCTACTTTACTGAATTTAAGTTATAAAATGAATTTAAATAAAAAAATGCAAATAAAACAAAAAGGATGGATGTGTGGGTTTTCAAAAATAATAAATTTTTTTAGAGAATTATTAAATTTAAATATGTGAATTTATTTTTTGCTTTATCAATAATTGAAGTGAACAGTTTAAAATGGGTTGTTTAAGAAATTTATATGTGGCAATATTATATTCCTCGTGGACCAAATGTATGGGATTATACTTCCTTCCGTCACGCTTGAGTTGTTTACCAAATAAGAATTTATTCTTTTTGATTTTAAGTCGATTCTTCCACGTTTTCAGTAGAGGTTGCCATTAATAGTCAAAACATAAAAAATGGAATGCAATATGGTTATTCATCTAGTATTAGACAAGAATCGATCGTTATTTTTGATTTTAAGCCGATTCCTCCATGTCTTCAGCAATGGTTACCAATAATAATCGAAGCGTCAAAAATCTAATGTTGAATTATTATTCCTCAAGTAATAGATGAAAATCAATCGTTATTTTTGATTTTAAGCCGATTCCTCCATGTCTTCAGCAATGGTTACCAATTAAAACCGAAACGTCAAAAATCCAATATAGAATGGTTATTCCTCAAGTACTAGATGAGAATCAATCGCTATTTTTGGTTTAAAGTCCATTTCTCTATGTCTTCAGCAAAGGTAACGGATAAGAAAACAACGCAGTTGCTATGGTTACTCATAAAAATTCCTCCCAAATTTTTAGCATTTCACAGAGAGAAGCCTATCCATTCTTACTTAAGCAAGGCTAAATGAGCTATATTAAAACTTTCAAATGAATAAATTTTAAAGAATTTAAAAAATTAAAAAAAAGTACTATCTTACTCTAGAGTAAAGTACTTTAAAATATAATTTTACTAAAAACTTTATTTAACCTTTTTTGTGGTCCCCAAGGTACTTAATTAGGATATTAAATTTCATCAAAATTGGTTAAGTCATTTTCAAGATATTTAGAAAAAACTAAAAAAGTACTGAAATAAAGTACTAATGTTTGTGGGCCGATATGTACCAAAAACTAATCAGCGCTTCATTTTGTTAAACTAATGGTAGGTTTTCAATTTCATTTCAATCGGTGCAACGGTGTGGAAAAAATCGTGGGCCAAAAAAGCGATAACATACATCCATCCATACATACATACATCCATCCGCACGCACTAAATGAAAAAATCGCACTTTTTTGGCCTCTCGAACGAGACCCGCATGTAATTTTTGGCAAAACCGTCACGTGCTAAAATTCAACCTAATTGAATACTACAATTTGTGACTTTAATTGAGTCCATGGGTTCCGTAGTCTTTACCTGAGGACCCTTTGAAGCCACGCTTGCCCCGAGAGCGATTACAATACTTTACCCATGCTTTGCATTGGATAAAGTAAAAATGGCACTTTTTGGCCTCTCGACGAGACCCCATGTAATTTTTGGCAAAACCGTCACGTGCTAAAATTCAACCTAATTGAATACTACAATTTGTGACTTTAATTGAGTTCATGGGTTCCGTAGTCTTTACCTGAGGACACTTTGAAGTTGCGCTTGCCGCCAGACCGATTATAATACTTTCCCCATGCTTCGCATTGGATAAAGTAATAAAATTAATATTATTAAAAAAGTTTATTTCTCTTGTCAATCCAGTAGATAGTTATAATGTATTACCATAATAAAAATGAATCATTTTTTGTTGAAGACAGAATTAACCATTTTCCTGACAGGGATACTCCCTCAAGAGCTTCGTTTTATTGTTTTAAATCTATTAAAAAAAATCAGGAAATGTAAAGGCTACGAAGAAACTTAAATAGCCAAAATAATGAAATTGGAACTGGAATTGATCCAGAAAACTTGCGATAACACTCTGGAATATCACAGAACAGTGTCGGAAAATTATTAAATTATTGATTATTATTAAATTATTTATTTAATAATTAAATATTTAATCATTATTATTTG
This sequence comes from Forficula auricularia, assembly GCA_024734495.1. Lineage (NCBI taxonomy): Eukaryota > Metazoa > Arthropoda > Insecta > Dermaptera > Forficulidae > Forficula > Forficula auricularia. The sequence goes on along the minus strand of JALMQS010000852.1, from coordinate 1,308,695 downwards.
ATAATTAAGTTGAATAATTGTTAAAAATAATTATTAGGGTTTTTTTCTGAGATCTAATTGATTTAATATTTTGTTTATTTGATGTCGAATAAAAAAATAGTTCTTATGAAAGTTGTTCAGTTTTTTTTGTAGATTCAGAATATGTAAACAAATATATAGGTTTCTATTTAAAAAACAGAAGTTGACCTTGAAATATCCATGAAAGCTTGTTCTAGGTAAACAAACAAAAGCGTAGTTTAGTTTCCTCCCTGATATAAATAAACTTTTATTTAAAACTTTTTTTCATATAATTCACTGTTTTTGAGTTATAAGACTGTCTCAAGATAAAAAACTCACCCGGTATATGGTATATAGTATATATTTTAAAGTAAAATTGAATCAAATTGAAAATTTTTGTGCCGGGGCTAGCAGAATTTTTTATATTGAAGGAGACAATAAAAGAGTGTAGTCTTCTGCTGGAATTATAAATTTTATTTATAACGATACTTTATTTATTTGTTTATTATTTATTTAATTATTTATTATTTATTATTTTTATTCTTTATTTTTTTTTTATTATCTGTGATACTATTTAATTGTTTATATATAAGAAAGATATTAATTTGCCGATGGTAATAGATTCAATTTTACAAGAAATCATAAGTTGGTGTCATATCCATTAAATCCGATGCAATGGAATATTTTTAATTATATCTCAGAGGGGTTGTTTTTCATCCCCTCGGGAATTGAACCCGAGTGCCAGTAACAGCAATCCGTGCCACCTGGCTTACTTGTAGGATGCGAACCTCTCTGACATTATGTAAACGTGTAAAAATATTCCATTCCATCGGATTTAATGGATATGACACCAACTTATGATTTCTTGTATTTATTGTTTATTTGTTGATTATTGTATATATGATTGTAAACAGTTTTGTAATTATTAAATGAATTTAACTTTAAAGGAAGCTCTGAAATTAATAGAAATACTCCTGATTTTCTTATCTGGAACAAAATCAAAATTTTCAATAACATCCATACCAACCCTCCAAATAACTCATCTATTACTTTTGAACCAATTTGCTGATATTATTACACCAGCCAATGTTGAAAGTGACCTAAGAGATTTTCCTTTAAATCACACTTCACATTTTATTTCAATAAGACGAGAATGTTAAAACTTGTGATTTATTTCATATTTATTTCTTATTGGCGGACTCTAATTTTATATATTATTTATTAGTAATTATTATATATAAATGTGTTAAAATTAGTTAAAAAAAACTATCTTATAAAATTTTTATATTACGTATCACTAATGTTCTGTACATCTAGTTTGTTACATTTCCTTTGATTTATTGAACTTTAAAAAAAAATCATTGTAATACTATTTTAATAATGTAATATATAGAATATATATATTTATGTAATTTTATGTAATTTATTTGGCCTAATGACCTAATGTTCTCTGTAACAAGATTATATTTTAATAAAAAAAAAAAAAAAACTTTAAAGGACATCATAGATATTAGTTGAAATATTTTTACATTGCATATAGTTTTGTAATTGTTATGCCTAATTTATATTCGGCTGTGAAAAATTTAGACTCATGGTAGACTGGCTACAAATGGAATTCATTCCGAGGCCATTAAGAGAAGAGAAAATAAAAAAAATTGTAACGAGAATATAGTTTCGAGGACTTTTCCTCTTCATCAGTCTATTACAATTGATTCACAGAATTAATGTATGAATAAAATAAACTGCAACGGATCGTTGCTAAACTTTATCCAAATTCATTTGAAATATTAATATAGTTCTTGAGTAAAGTACTTTAAAATATAATTTTATTTAAAAACTTTATTTAACCTTTTTTGTGGTCCCCAAGGTACTTAATTAGGATATTAAATTTCATCAAATTTGGTTAAGTCATTTTCAAGATATTTAGAAAAAAACTAAAAAAGTACTGAAATAAAGTACTAATGTTTGTGGACCGATATGTACCAAAAACTAATCAGCGCTTCATTTTGTTAAACTAATGGTAGGTTTTCAATTTCAATTCAATCAGTGCAACGGTGTGGAAAAATTCGTGGACGAAAAAACGATAACACACACACACACATCCATCATCCATCCATCCATCCATCCCCCACGCACTTCCAAAAAAAATGGCACTTTTTGGCCTCTCGACGAGATTCCAGGTAATTTTTGGCAAAACCGTCACGTGCTAAAAATTCAATCTCATTGAATACTTCAATTTGTGACCTTAATTGAGTCTATGGGTTCCGTAGTCTTTACCTGAGGACCTCTTTGAAGTCGCGCTTGCCGCGAGACCCATTACAATACTTTCTCCCATGCTTCGCATTGGATAAAGTAAAAAAAACTATAGTCTCTTTATAAATAAAAGTACCTGGAGCCACCAAGCGATGCACGGTAACCCCTGACTCCCGCCCCTCCCGAAACTACACACCTCACCCCCACCACTACACCCCCACACATATATAAACAGATATATATACAAACAATTTTTGATCGTTTAAAATGAGTAGATTTATAATTCCAGCAGGAAGACACACTCTTTTATTGTCTCCTTCAATAAAATTGAATTCTTTTAGTTAGATGTCTGTATGTCTGTCAAAAGATCAAAATTCACCCGCCCCCCCCCCCCCCCCCCAAAAAAAAAAATCAAAAATTAAAATTTAATTTATCCATTCAGAATGCCAAAAATGCAATCTGTGTTGGCGGACCAAATACCGGGATTGCGTTTTTCGCCATCAATCCTGGAACCTTTCTGACGTAATAAAAATAATTCATACCACTCGGATTTAATACTAGACGCTTTTTTATATTCTAATTTGCTTTTTGACCGACGGCGTCGACGGCGACGTCCAACTTTGGGTTGACATATCCGACAATTTAATATTCCCTTTTATATGAATGGACCATTTAGAATTGTATCCAGTAAAAAGGAAGAGGAATGTCATGGTGTCAACGCCCCTAAGCCAATTTTCAACTCCTCTATTAAAGTTGTCCAGACCAGTTGAGTTCAGCAAATCAGAATACGATTTTCGTTTATGCATAAAAAGAGATGCTGCGGAAGGGTTTTGGACCATTCGCCAAGCTACCTCCTCATTCGATTCAAATAGCACGCATCTCTCTCATCTGAGCCAGAAATAATACCAGGTCAGAAAATTATTACTACTATCATTAATATATTAATATAAATAATTATATTAATTCGAATTCATTATTAATGCAAGATCACTCACAACTTAATTAGACAAAATTGGAAATTTTATTTCTGGAATCCAGAGGTGACGGGCAAATTATGTGAAAAAATGGCATAATCAGGAAATAATTCCCGGTAAAGATTTTATTGCTGGAATACCGTTATTGGTACTCCAATATTTCCTACCCTAAGTTTTCCCGCAAATCTATCTTGTGGAAATGTTTCCACGCGTCTCAAAATGAGAAAATTTCTGAGTTTTTTCCAGTTTTTCTTGAATAACTCTAAAACGGCTTATCAAATCAAAAAGATATTTATTAGATAAATAAAAGGTCTATAAATTACGCGTAAAATGCTGAAAATTTCATTTATTTAGGTTAAGTAGAACCGGCACTAGCGTCTGTTATAAAAAATAATTTTTAAGAAAAAAATAAAAACCGACTTCAAAAAATTAAATGCAACAATATAAAAATACACTAAAAGGTATAAAATAATTATTATCTTATTTAGTTACAACTAAACGACGAAATATTAACACGAAATTACTTTTTGAAGTCGGTGCCAAACTAACTATACCTATAAGCGAGCATACCCTCCAAACGTACTAAGTAAGATCCGTCGAGTGCGATTCATAAAAGGTATAGTTAGTTTGGCACCGACTTCAAAAAGTAATTTCATGTTAATATTTTGTAGTTTAGTTGTAACTAAATAAGATAATAATTATTTTATACCTTTTAGTGTATTTTATTTGTTGCATTTAATTTTTGAAGTCGGTTTTTATTTTTTTCTTAAAAATTATTTTTATTTTCCTCTTTTAGTGATGTTATTAATAGTGATCATATCATCAGAACTTGACCAAATTAATATGACACCATCCCTAAGACACCCCTTTCGGATAAAAAAAGAACCATCGAAATCGGTTCATAAACAAAGAAGTTAGGTCTAAACAAACCTAATAAAAAAGGTCTAATACCTATGAAAAAAATACGAAAAAAAATGGGACCAATCGGAAGCTAGACTGGACCCAATGCAAAAAAAAATTTCAAAATCGGTTGAGAATTGGCGGAGATATAGAGGTAACTATAGGCACAAAAAAAAAAAAAAAAATTCAATCGAATAGAGAACCTCCTCCTTTTTTGAAGTCGGTTAAAAAATACAGCCCCTGCGATTTTCACTTTTGAATATCCCTAAAACATCGTATATTTTTCGATTTTTTTCCCTATTTTGGCCATGAGGGAGCAGGTTTTCGACAGAGACCACTCGATACATTTTTAAACTAGATTAAAACAAAGTTTCATCTTAATTGGATTATGCTAACACCTGCCGCAATGAAGTTGAAGTTTGCAGTTTTTTTAAAAAATCGCAGTATTTCCTTCATAAATAGAAAACCACTCATTCCAGAAACTTGATTCCTATCTCATTGTCTAGGATATTTTGTTGACTTGAACGTTTACTTGGACCACTTTTTGGTAAAATTCTTAGATATATAGATATCCAGCATTTTCCATGACAGAAAATGATCCATTGTTTCAAAAATTAGAGGTTTTCCTTCATAAAATGAAAACCACTTATTCTAGAAACTTGATTTCTATCTCATTCTCTAGGAAGTTTTATTTACTTGAGCGTTTACTTGAATCACTTTTTTCATAAAACTCTTAGATTTATAGATATCCAGGATATGATCCGAATCCTCAAAAGCGTCATATCTATAAATATAAGTTTGATCAAAAACATTGACCAAATAAACGTTTAAGTCAACAAAATTTACTAGAGAATGAGACAAAAATCAAGTTTCTAGGATGAGTGGTTTTCATTTTTATGAAGAAAAAACTGCGATTTTTTTTTGCAAAAAACTTGCAAAATTCAACCTTATTGCGGCATAAGTAACCATTATCCAATTAAGATGAAACTTTGTTTAAATTGTAGCAAATTTAATCTAGTTTAGAAATGTATAGAGTCATCTTTGTCAAAAACGTGCTCCTTCATGGTCAAAATGGGGAAAAATCGAAAAAAGTAAGAGTTTTAGGGATATTCAAAAGTGATCCCGGGGGCTGTTTTTGACAAGCACTAGTACCGGTCCTATTGAACCTAAATAGATGAAATTAATATCATTTTACGTTTAATTTAAACAGCTTTAATTTATCTAATAGATAACCTTTTGATTTGATAGGCCGTTTTTGAGTTATTCAAGAAAAACTGAAAAAACTCCGAAATTTTATCACTTTGGGGAAAAACTTAGGGTAGTATTATTTGAGTACCAAAAAGTTATTACAGCAATAAAATCTTTACCGGGAAATATTTCTTGTTAAAATCGTAATTTGCCTGGAATAATAGTGTTTAATCAGTTTAAAATTTTCATAAATATTAAATTATTTTTTAAAGTTTTTAACTTTAACTCGTATTGACATACACACCAAAAAGATTTCCGTGAAAAAACAGGCCAAAATTAGCTATTTTCTCAGATCCATATCTCAGAATCTATTTAAGCTATATTATTCAAATTTGGTACTCTCTTCAAGATGGATTACCTTATTATATGTGTATAATTTCAGCTCTGTAGCACAAACGGGTTCTGAGTTGCAGGGGGTCGAAATTAGCTTGAAATGGTTCTTGTATAAATAGAGTACAGTCAGAGGCGAATCCGCGGTTGGGGTTTTTGGGGGGTCAGAACCCCCTCCTCCCCTCATGGGCAGGGCTCATGGGATGAGTAACGGCAACGACTAACCGTTTCTTATTGCAAACTAGCCGCAATTAAATATATTTCATATGTTTAATCAAGAATTATTTTCTTTTTTTAACCGACTTCAAAAAAGGAGGAGGTTCTCTATTCGATTGAATTTTTTTTTTTTTTTTTTTTTTTTTTTTTGTTGCCTATGTTACCTCATATCTCCGCCAATTGTCAGCCGATTTTGAAAATTTTTTTTGCATTGGGTCCAGTCTAGCTTCCGATTGGTCCCATTTTTTTTCGATTTTTTTTCATAGGTATTAGACCTTTTTTATTAGGTTTGTTTAGGTTTGTTTAGACCTAACCTCTTTGTTTATGAACCGATTTCGATGGTTCTTTTTTTATCGAAAGGGGTGTCTTAGGGATGGTGTCATATTAATTTGGTCAAGTTCTGATGATATAATCACTATTAATAACATCACTAAAAAGAGAAAAATAAAAAATTTTAAGAAAAAAATAAAAACCGACTTCAAAAAATTAAATGCAACAAATATAAAAATACACTAAAAGGTATAAAATAATTATTATCTTATTTAGTTACAACTAAACGACGAAATATTAACACGAAATTACTTTTTGAAGTTGGTGCCAAACATATACCTTTTATGAATCGCACTCGACGGATCTTACTTAGTACGTTTGGCGGGTACGCTCGCTTATAGAGTATAGTTTGTTTGGCACCGACTTTAAGAAGTAATTTCGTGTTAATATTTCGTCGTTTAGTTGTAACTAAATAAGATAATAATTATTTTATACCTTTTAGTGTATTTTTATATTTGTTGCATAATTTTTGAAGTCAGTTTTTATTTTTTTCTTAAAATTTTGTAACAATTTCTTTAGGAAGATTACCAGTTAAATTATTCTCTAAAGGGAAGGGAAAATTTTGGGCTAGTTTTGAAATATCTCGTTTTTTTGTTTTTTTGGTTATATCTCAAAAACGGTGGGTCGTATGGAAAAAGTTACTCTAATCAAAATAAAATCTTATAATCACGGGAATTATTTAACGGGTTATAGTGGTGTTTCACAAAGAGGAAATAAAAATTAAAAAATTAAAAAATCTTTTAAATTATTTTGGAGATTTTTTTCTAATATAATTATAAACCTAAATCAACAATAATTGATCTATTGGAACCTTTTCAACACCGAACATACCAGACGCCGAGAATTCCTTTCGGGTGCACCTAAAAAATCCACTGATAGCAGCCTGAAGTACAAATCGGAGTCAAGGTGACGGAAGGAAGAGTTATCCTCTACATTTGGTCCATAAGGAATGTAATATCTTCACATACAATTTTCTTAAACAACCCATTTAATTCTGTTCATTTCAATACTGATAAACGAAAAATAAATTCACATAGTTAAAATTTAAACAATTCTCTCAAAAAACTTTATTATTGTTGAAAACCTCACCTCCCTCCTTTTAATATTATTATTTTTTTTTATTATTATTCTTAATCAATTTTTCATTAATTTTGACACTAAAATCAGTAAAGTAGCTTATCTTACTTGCATCAATTTCAGCAACAAGCATTGAGAGAGTGACTACTCTGAGTGACACCCACGCCGCCATTCAAAAGGCTTAGTATCTGAGCAAATCCTTGCTATAAAGAGCACACCACGTCACCTCACATCCAAGCCTCATATCCATAGACAAAATCAAACATCCATCATCACTCGACCCACTACAACTTTTTTATAAAATTCTTAGATTTTTATATATCCAGCATTTTCCATGACGCTTGTGAGGATTCAGATCATATCCTGTCTGGAAAATGTAGGATATCTTGTATATTTAATAGTTTTAACAAAAAGATGATCCAAGTAAACGCTCAAGTCAACAAAATTTCCTAGAGAATGAGATAGAAATCAAGTTTCTAGGGTGAATGGTTTTCATTTTATGAAGGGAAAACTGCGATATTTTGCAAAAAATTGCATTTTTTCAAAACTTCAACCTTATTGCGACACGGATTACCATTATCCAATTAAGATGAAACTTTGTTTAAATTGTAATTTTCATATAATGCACTGTTTTTGAGTTATAACAGTAAGACTGTCTCAAGATAAAAAAAACTCACCCAGTATATATATAGATTTAATACGAGAAATATCCTATAACTAGGATATCCAATGAATCAAGTTCAGTATTAATACAAGTATTTATACTAAAGAATTATGTACCTACTTACTCACTAGTTTATATTTTTCCAGAATGCTGCCTTTTTGGTCCCATCTCTTGCTGTTGGTAATAATATTCACCAAAGTCTTATCAATAAAACCGAGATCCAATTTTCGGCATGATATTAAATTACCGTCCATGGTATTGCGTTCTGCATATCCAAATTGGAAGCCGATAATCAACATTTCAAGTAAATTATCTTCGCCCCTGATACTTACCACGCTCTTGGACAAATCAAATGGTAATTTGTTTTCTTTATTTTTCCTATACACCTTGTATAATGTATATACAGTGAAACTTGCTTAACACTAAACTGAGTGTACCGAAATATTTCTTCGTGTTAAATTTATTGAGTTAGGGGGTTTTTGGGGTGACAATTGGATCTGTCACGGTCTTATCTTCGACAAAATTATTTTTGATGGGTTTTTTCGTAATCAAATTAATTATTCCCATGTGGACAAATTCCATTCTTATGGTTTTAAAAAAGGTTTTCCTTTTACTATTATACCCAGAGGGACAATGGTTTGGGTTAATCCTTTATTCTCAAAGGCCTTGAAGAAGTATTGTGATTGTGGATTTTAACATATTTTGTTCTCCCTAAACGTTAGAAATATTAGTAAACGTTTTATAATTGTTTTTATAAATAACTTTATTTATTTATTAGAATAAAAAATAATCAAGAATTTATTTAAAAATATATTTCGCATAAGCAGGTCTCAATTTTCTGAAAAAACAACACATTTTGATAGGTTTTAATTATTAACAATTGGATGAATAAAAATGAATCATATGGTTAAATCAAAACAGGTGCAGGAGGTGGGGCGCAGTGGTGGGGAATCCGGGGGTAGGGAGAGTTACTCCTAACATCACTTGTATTCAATTTCAAAATTCATATTTTTAATCCAAAAATTTATATTAAATTCCATTAAACCTACTTACAGTCCATTATTTTTATCGATAATTAATTTTTTATTTTCTTAATATTTAAATTAATATTCCACGCTGCTTTGAGCGGCACCATATATATGTCGTGGCAACATCGTTGAATTGACCATTTCATGAAATTTTCAAGCATTTCATAAAATGGTCACATTTCATGAAATGTTTCACTGTCTATTGGCCACATCATGATGTGCCTTGGCCAGATCAATGATAAGAAATTGTTTGTCGATATGGTCAACAAAACGCGCCGCTACTTCATGAAATGGTCAAGATTACTTGATCATATCGTAAAATGGTTACATTAATTATCGGTAGAGGCGCTGGAAGCGTTTTGTTTATGTGTCAACATGGTAGCCGCTGAAAACAATGTTGTTACTCTTAGTGAAAAATTGAATAATTTGTTAATAAATGAGGAAAAAAAGTGATAATAAAAGAGTTTACGATGGAAAGATACTTTAGTGCTATGAAAGTCACGCAAATACCAAGCACAAATACCAGGAACTCATTCAGGGACAATTAAAAATTGGTTTTCTCGGCAGGACCTACAGATGTCGTTTAAGGATTATTCCGAACTTATATCAGAATTGCCAATATCATTAAGAGAAGCTGTAAATTTCCAATCTTTATTTGAAGGTCAAGGCTTTCAAAAATGCTTATGCAAGCCATCAAAAAATCAATGCCGTACAAACAGATGCGCATGTATAAAAAACAAAAGACTTTGTACTTCGACGTGCCACCAAAGTTTGTCATGCGCCAACAAATGACTGAAATATTGTAAGACTGTCTTCTTTTATTTTCAATTCATATAAATTTTTGTGCATTCCACGTGAATTTTCGATTGCTTTTTGTACCAAAGTACCTACTTATATATAAATATTTGTTTGTTTTCTAAAAATAATTATGTAACTTGCGTGTTGATGTATAATTTTGTAAGGATAATATTAGGAACCTATATAAATGAATAAGTAACTTAAATTAAAATAATATTTTTTCTACATTGTGTCATTTTAGATTTGGTATGTTTTATTTTAAGATTCTTTTAATATTTCCTAAAGTTCCTAGTTAATTGTTTGTCTGACTTAAAGAACAATAAACAAGTTTGTAACATATTCTGGATTTTTATTTAAATATTATATGGACACCCTATTTTACGATACGGCCAATCGTGGATGACAAAATCAAGAAATGTTCACGATTTAATGATCTGGTCAAATTAAGTTGGCCACATCATGAAATGTGACCATTTCATGAAATTCCCGAGCATTTCATGAAATGGTCAATTCTACGATGTGGCCACGACATATATATATGTAAGAGTAAAAAATATTTATATAGATTTTAGAGATTGAAATGAATTTTTCGAAATATCTAGATAATAAAAAATAACTTGTTCTCATTATAGGAAGTGAAACAGCCCGGAAATTGGCCCGAGTGCAAGGGGGTCCTTTTCCTGAGGATATTATCAGCTATTCAGGATTCTTTACTGTCAACAAAACTTACAATAGTAATATGTATTTCTGGTTTTTTGAAGCTGAGGTAAGTTAAAACATAAGTCGGATAAAAATATTTTTTTCTCCAAAAGTATAGTTATTTTATAGCTTTATTTTGAATTCTGATCAATAGCAGGATTATTCAGGATTGCGTAACAAAAATTAGAATAATAAAATGCGTAAATTTCTATCCACGGCATCTCGATATTTAGGACAGGGTAGAGATTTTCACCATTTTCAAAAAAATGTCTAAGCTCGAAAACTAGGAGACTTTTATTTTAAAATAATTTTTATAAAAAAAAAAAAAAAAGCGACTTCAAAAAAATTAAATGCAACAAATAAAATAATAAGAACTTAAAATAAAATAAAATTCACTAAATAGTATAAAATAATTATCTAATTTAGTTACAACTAATGACGAAATATTTAAATGAAATCACTTTTTGAAGTCGGTGCCAAACATTAACATTTTATGAATCGATAATCAGTAGAGATTGTGGTGTTGGTGCAAGGTGAAACATCTTTAATAAAGATAAGAGTAAATAGATATTTTATTTAATATGGATTTACTATGAGTTAAGGATACTGGGTCACTTATTTCACATTAAAATTAAAAAATTAAAAGATATAAAAAAATTTTCTTTTTCAATATATGTATTTCGGGCTATCAACCCATCTTCAGGAAATACAGAAGGTAACTGAATTCGGCGGATCTTATTTAGTACGTTTGGCGGGTACGCTCGCTTATATAGTTTGTTTAGCACCGACTTCAAAAAGTGATTTCAAGTTAATATTTGGTCGTTTAGTTGTAACTAAATAAAATAATTATTTTATACATTTTAGTGTATTTTATTTGATTTTTGAGTTATTATTATTTTATTTGTTGCATTTAATTTTTTTGAAGTCGGTTTTATTTTATTTTTTATAAAAATTATTTTATTATTTTTCTCTTTTTAGTGATGTTATTAATAGTGAATTAATATAATACCTTGCATGCATCTCGTAAGAGAAAGTGTCGGGCGAATTAATCACAAGATGATAATAAAATTCAATTCATAAATATAGAAATTCTCTATTTATCGGGTTTTAAATTAATGTTTTTAAGATTTTTTTTAATAAAAGATTTTATTTATTATAATTTCGATTATTTGATCATAAGAATTGGAGATTTACGTTATTTCGTCATTGATTATATCTTCAGAAGTTGACAAAATTAATATAGGACCACCCCTAAGGTACTCTCTTTCCAATAAAAAAAGAATCAAATTGAAAGTTTTTTTGCCGAGAGTAGCAGAATTTTTACTTTATTGAAGAAGGCAATAAAAGAGTGTGTCTTCTGCTGGAATTATAAATTTTATTTATTTATAACGAGGCTATAGTTTCGAGGGCTTTGCTCTCTTCATCAGCCTATTACTTGGCCACCCTGAACAATTTCTTAACCTAACCACATGAAAGATTTTAACCTTTCATTCATAAATTAATTCCTGTGAATCCATTGTAATAGACTGATGAAGTGGGCAAAGCCCTCGAAACTATAGTCTCGTTATAAATAAATAAAATTTATAATTCCAGTAGAAGACACACTCTTTTATTGTCTCCTTCAATATATAAAAATTCTGCTACTCTCGGCAAAAACTTTCAATTTAGTTCAAATTACAATTATATTTCAAAGTTGCCGCAAATATACCGACGGGATCAGCGCTCCCTGTCGGCAGCATTCTCTGAGCGTTGCTGCAAATTAATCTAGGTTATTATATATAGTATATGAAAATTTAAATAATAAATAAATTATGTGTGATTTAAACAAAATTTCAACTCTTCATAAATTGAATCACAATAATACAAGCTAAGATATCTAATAAATAAATAAAAGTGTTACTGTTTGGTTTTCAGGATCGGAACAGCCCCCGAGGAAAGTCTCGAAATTTAGATTTTTAAAATTTTTTTAAAAAATTATAAAAAAGTGGCAAATTATTAAAAAATAAACAAATAATATATAAAATATAAATCAAATAAGAATGTGATTGATTCTTCTTCTGTGCGCAAAGAAAAGCGAATTGAATATTCAATTTTTGAGTGGTGAAGGGGGCGGGGAGGAGGAATAATTATCAATATATTTAATATTTCTTAATTTAAAATCAATTGGAGTGTTTCATTTCAAAATTCGAGTCCAAATTACGATTATATTTCAAATATACCTGACGGCGCTCTCTGTCGGCAGCATTACGTCAGCGTTGTTACAAATTAATCTGGCCTAATCTATATAGTTATTATTGTTCATGATGGATAAGGGGAATCTTTACATATACATAAATTCACTGATACCGAAATATACTTATTTTAATTTTGTACGTACCTAACCCTAAAAACGAGTTTCATTTTGGTAGGAAAATCCGGAAAACGCGCCTGTGATTCTTTGGCTCCAAGGCGGGCCTGGATCTTCATCTCTTTTTGGGCTTTTTGAAGAACTCGGTCCATTTCAACTGGAGCCGGATAAGAAAACATTGAAACGGAATCCATGGAGTTGGCATCGGAAGCATTCTCTTCTTTTTTTCGATAATCCAATCGGAACTGGATTTAGCTATACCGACGATGAGGCCGGGTATGCTCGGAATATGACACAGGTTATTAGTCAAGATTTAAATATTTTACCATAGGGAAGTAAGTAGCTATTGTAATTGCACGGAAATTTTTCTTACATTATTCTAAAAACAAATATTTTTTTTTCAAATTACTTTTTAAATTCTTCTATTGTGGATATATTAAATAAAAACATTTTTTTCCTACCTAAACTTGGAGGGGAAGAGGGTTTTGAAAAAAAGAATTATATGAAAGATCCCGCTTAATTTTTGCTGAAAAATCACCCTTTAAAATATTTCACATCTATTTAGACACACCCTGTATATTATTTAATAATAATTTTGTAACTTTTCATATTTATTTTCTTTATATTTTTAGGTTGCCGATGATTTATACGAGGCGCTTGTTCAATTTTTCAAAATGTTTAATCATCTACAGACAAATGATTTTTATATTACAGGCGAATCATTTGCAGGTAAGAATAATAATAATAATATTTTTCTATAAAACTGTATAAATTTTTATGTTTAACTTAACGTTGTTCTCTCTTTTTGGATTCAGGTAAACATGTGCCTGCAATTGCATATAAAATCGACCAAGCCAATCCAGCTGCCGAGGTGGCTATCAATCTAAAAGGTAAGTGGTTAAATATAAGTAATCTTATAGAAAATTCAAAATCCACGCCAATTCGGTTTCTCGGCGCTAGGGATTTTTGTGCCCTAGAAACACCCTAACATGCATCCTTTTCGAACCCAACCTCCTTTTGATATCGCATTTTGCCATCCTTCTTATTTCAAATTTCTTCGAGTCAACATCTCAATAAATATCGCACCACATTTTTACGCTGGTATATTCATTCGACTATATTTTTCGTCATAGTCAATAAATATTTAGTTTAATAACTAAATAAAAGTTAGTTTGTTGAAATAAGCAAGCATATCATTAAAAGTGGCCTTGAAGGTACAATCAATTCTCTGAAAGGTTCCTAAAATAAAATACTGCAGGTTTATACACTGCTGCAGTTTTGGTACACCTAAGGTACCATCAAAAAGCATTCATCATTGGTTCTGAGACAAAAAGAACACCTATTCATCTCTCCAAGATAATTCAGAGGCTGCCCTTTACCACCACTGAAACCATTCATTTGTAATTAGACATATAATAAAATATATTATATGTCTAAAAGTTTAAGTATTTAGTTATAAAGTGTATATATATCTACGTATATATACAATCTAAGTTAATTTTCTTTGTTTTCATTTTATCTTTTGGTTTTATCAACACATTCATTATTTTACATTAAAAAATATAGTTTTTGTTAAAGAGAAATTTATCTTTCATTTCTTTCCTATAGACATCCATCCTTAAAGATACTAATTTTGAGCTTAAGAGTTCGAACAGGTATATATATGTTAAAAAGAACTTAGCGTCCTTATCGAAGCTATAATTTGATATCGATTGTTTAGTGGAATAGATTTACAACCTATTCGCTGCGAGCCTTACAACCTCGTTGTTAAGCTAAACAATAGATATAAACCCGGTCCTTCGTTTTTCTCTATATCTTTCTCAAATTTGGAGAAAGCATATAAAAAATTAAAGTAAATTTAAATCCCGCATTATCCAGTAAGTAATAATTATATACCGGGTGAATTTTTTTATCTTGATTCAGTCTTATAACTCAAAAACAGTGCATTATATGGAAAAAAGTTTCAAATAAAAGTTTATTTATATCGAGGGGGAAACTAAACTGCACTATTGTTTGTGGACCTAGAAGAAGCTTTCAAGGGTATTTCGAGGTCAAGTTCTGTTTTTTAAATGGAAACCTATTTGTTTCTGTACAAATTCTAAATCTACAAAAAAAAACTGAACAACTTTTAGAACTATTTTTTTATACAATATCAAATAAACAAAATACATGAATCAATTAGATCTCAAGACATCAGGCAATAAGAGCCTTAAAAATATCGGGTTGCCTTAACAATGCAATCTGGTCAAATCAATATTTAAGAACGGAGGCCAAGGTACGAAGTCTACAAAACCGTAGTACGTCCAATATTAACTTACGCAGCAGAGACAAGACCCGACACTGCAAAAACTTCTCAATTATTGGAAACGATCTGAAATGAAGACATTACGAAGGATAATGGACGTGACCAGACTCGATAGGATGAAGAGTGAAGATATTAGAGAAAATGTGGAATACAAGAGGTGGGCGAATGGGTTAAAAGAAGAAGGGCGGAATGGTATGCGCATGTGAGAAGAATGCCAGAAGACCGACTGGTAAAGAAACTGATGACAAACAAGCCGGTTGGAATAAAGAAGAAGAGGTCGGTCCTAAGAGAGATGGTATGACCTTCTGGAAGAAACAAACCTATAGGTTTAAAAGTAAGAAGAAGAAGAAGAAGGTTCTATTTTGAAAACGGCCCTACCAATTTTGATGAAACAAAATCTATTAACAAGTTTTGAGGATGAAAAAACGATCTGGCTAGGTCTGGCCCTCATCAAAATTCATCTTAATTGATTTTTTCTTAATTAAAGTAATTATTGATAAATGAAAATCTCAATAAAAAAAATGACTCACCGGATGTCAGATTAGAACCTGAGACATCTTGCATCAGAGGCACGCACTTTACCACTGGACCAGAGAACCATTTTAAAAATCTTAAATTTTTACGTTTAATAAAATGAATATTTTTCAATTAGACTTTATTATAAGTGTGGAAATAATTGAATATATTATATATAGCTATCTATTTTATAAATAGAATTTATTGAATAATTGATAGAGTTTTTCTTTAGGAGGCGGACTGGTATAAATATGCAATTGGATGTTGATGAAAACAGTCCACAGTGGTTGTAAAAAATAAGACTATAGAGGTTTTATTATTTTACATTTATTTGTTAAACCGACGTTTCAGAGATTTATTCTCTCCTTCTTCAGGGTAACAAAAAGTCAATGAAAGTAGTTCAAAACATAATTACTTTCTGTCTCCTTTGACAATGCCAAAAAAACATTATAAAGATATATCATCTCAATTAACATAAGTGATCAAGCAATTGCTTATACAATATGTCTAATCGAGATGATATATCTTTATAATTTTTATAATGTTTTTTGGCATTGTCAAAGGAGACAGAAAGTAATTATGTTTTGAACTACTTTCATTGACTTTTTGTTACCCTGAAGAAGGAGAGAATAAATCTCCGAAACGTCAGTTTAACAAATAAATGTAAAATAATAAAACCTCTATAGTCTTATTTTTTACAACCACCGTGGACTGCTTTCATCAACATCCAATTGGCATATTGAATAAATTTGAAATATGTATAATTGAATTAACCTGAAAGAAAGACAACAATTAATATACTATACCTATATATTTGTATTTGTTTTAATTTTAAAAACGGTTCTCAAATAAAAATCGACATTTTTATCAGAATTTTAAATTAAAAATAATATTAAAATAAAGCTTTTAACTGAAGAAAAAAGTTTCTGAGCATCGCTCGGTGCCTCCAGGTACTATTTCTTTAAGATTAGATAATATTTTATTAACACGACTTCAAAAAAGGAGGAGGTTCTCTATTCGACTGAATTTTTTTTTGTGCCTATGTTACCTCATATCTCCGCCAATTGTTAACCGATTTTGAAATTTTTTTTGCATTGGGTCCAGTCTAGCTTCCGATTGGTCCCATTTTTTTTCGTTTTTTTTCATAGGTATTAGACCTTTTTATTAGGTTTGTTTAGACCTAACCTCTTTGTTTATGAACCGATTTCGATGGTTCATTTTTTATCCGAAAGGGGGTGTCTTAGGGATGGTGTCATATTAATTTGGTCAAGTTCTGATGATATGATCACTATTAATAACATCACTAAAAAGAAAAATAAAAATAATTTTTAAGAAAAAAATAAAAACCGACTTCAAAAAATTAAATGCAACAAATATAAATACACTAAAAGGTATAAAATAATTATTATCTTATTTAGTTACAACTAAACGACGAAATATTAACATGAAATTACTTTTTGAAGTCGGTGCCAAACATATACCTTTTATGAATCGCACTCGACGGATCTTACTTAGTACGTTTGGCGGGTACGACTCGCTTATAGGTATAGTTAGTTTTGGCACCGACTTCAAAAAGTAATTTCATGTTAATATTTCGTCGTTTAGTTGTAACTAAATAAGATAATAATTATTTTATACCTTTTAGTGTATTTTATTTGTTGCATTTAATTTTTGAAGTCGGTTTTTATTTTTTCTTAAAAATTATTTTTCATTAATATCACATTTCTTAAAAATATTATTTAAAATTAATAGAAAATAAACTCTAAATCGATATTATCTAATATTATCTGGCTCTAATTTGACCCTAATTTGATTTAATTAATTAATTAATTTCGCTAATTTTAACGTCTGTTTTTAGAGAATAGACCTGAATATGTGATCTGAATAGCGCTTTGACGCTTTTGTTTTCTTTTAGGTATCGCTGTTGGTAATGGATTCACTGACCCCTATACAATCTTCAATTATAGTGAATATTTATATCAACTTGGATTAATCGATTTATCTACAAAAGAGATTTTAAGTCACGATGAAAAAGCCGGAAGAGAATCCATTGAGAACCACGAATATCTGGACGCCTTTTTGGTAGGGAGACAAAAAATATATAATTAAATAATTTCGCTGAATATTCTATTTCTATTTATTAAATTAAAAATAAACAAATAAATAAGCTAATGTGGTACATGACTATACCTTATATCCATTTTAAATTAAAGTATTGTACCTACCTACCTGGCGGACCGAGGTTCATTCGGTAATTTTTTGTTTTTAATTATTTAACCAATTACTTTGTTTTGATTCAACCACATGATTAATTTTTATTCAACCCTCCTTTAATAATTAGTTTAATTAAAAAAACCTATCCTGGTTATTACATACTGCTATAAAGGGCATTGTGGCTGTGTCTCCACCTATAGTTAAGTCCGCCCCCCCCCCCAGAAATAATAAAAAATAATCAAATAACCTCTAAACTGTTTACTTTACGGTAATTTCCATCAGAAGCAAAGCTGTAGAGGATGTAATTTTGGACATTTTTGTTTAAAGAAACTTTGAAAATAACCACCCGAAATTGGAGAGGGGGTGTTCAAAGAATGAATATTCTAGGGTGAACCAAATTTTATATACATAATCTGAGGCTCCCCAGAAGGCTAGAAATCCAAAAAAAGGAGGGGGGGGGGCAAAAAATGAAATTCTAGTTAGACCAAACTCAACCAAATTTTGTATACAGGTAGTGATTCGAGGTAGAGGAGGGGAGATGGCTCGGGGGGCAGATGAGAGGGTCCAGGGGGCAGATCCTCTGGTTAGTACCCAAGGGGTGATCCGCGATTGGAAGTAGGTGTACACCTCTTTGGAAGTATTTTGGAAGTACTCGGAAATATTTGCAAGTACATCGGAAATATTTGAAAGTACTTGGGAATATTTGGAAATACTTGGGAATATTTGGAACTAGTTGGAAATATTTGGAATTACTTGGAAATATTTGGAATTACAAGTGGAAGTAAGTGTACAGCATATTAGGTCGCGGTTCACCCCTCGTTAGTATCTATAGGCCCTTCGAAGGCGGTCGTCTCAAATTAGTATGATAAATATTTTGAAATCAATTCTTTCTTTATTATCTATTATCTATATAAATAAAAATGTACTGTTAAGTGATACGTTGAAGAATCTCCGAAAGTTCTTGACCGATTTCTCTGAAATTTTCACACAACATTCCATTCAAATACACGAGTGTTTATATATATAGTGTTTTTATAGATATCACATATGTGGCATGCAAAAAATATTTTTGAGGAAACAACACCAGCGCCTCTCTGGGGGGGGGGGTTAAAGCAAACCAACAAAATGGCCGATAATACCTTTTTGGAAATCTTTCAACTGTCAATATTATTTTTGGCTAAGGGAACAATTTTGATAAGTAATATATAATTAATACCTATTCTATAATTATTTGCATTTTCGATTTATTTTCAAAACTAGTATTATTTTAAATTGAAAGTTTTTGTGCCGAGAGTAGCAGAATTTTTATATATTGAAGGAGACAATAAAAGAGTGTGCCTTCTGCTGGAATTATAAATTTTATTTATTTATAACGAAACTATAGTTTCGAGGGCTTTGCTCTCTTCATCAGTCTATTACAAAGAACTCACAGGAATTAATTTATGAATTGTAATAGATTGATGAAGAGGGCAAAGCTCTCGAAACTATAGTATCGTTATAGAATAAATAAAATTTATAATTCCAGCAGAAGGCACACTCTTTTATTGTCTCCTTCAATATTATTATTTTTTAAATATATTAAAATTTTTGATCAAATAATTTTGACAGATAAGCTATATATAAACATTTATCATTTTTTTCGGTCAGCTATTATCTAGAATATATAAATTTTAACCATAAAACGAAACGCTCCCCGTCAGGGAATAGGTGACGCAGGGCCGAAGGCCCGGACGTCAGCTAGTATCTAGTAAATGAATGAAGTTATTTATAAAAACATTAATTTTAAGTGTTTATGTTTATTTGCATCAAGCACAAGGACACTCTCATTGATTTCTCTTTATTAATTCTAGTGTTGGACTACAATTCTTGGGATTTTCCAATATGTCTCACGATATGAGAATTTATATAATTTTTTAAATGAGAAACGTTTTCTAACGGCGGAGTATGCATATTTTGTTCAATCGCCGGAAGTGCGCAACCTGTTGCATGTCGGCGATTTGGAATTTTCAAGTGATGGCAATGTGTACCACATGATGGTGCCCACGTTCATGACCTCCGTCAAACCCTGGCTGGAACATCTCCTCGAAAAATACCGGTGAGTCAATCGAAATATTTATATATATAGAAAATTAAGGTTTTGTCTGTACATTGATACAAATCACGCCAAATTTTGGTTGCACACGTTTCAAGCAAAGTTATGAACGAAAACACCCTCAACAAAATTCCTGTCTATCTGTCTGTCTGTTTCCGTGGTTTCCGCGAAAAGTTGCTCACGATTCACGTAAAAACGGCTGAAGGGATTATTATGAAATTTCATATTTACATCAGATGTCTTCTAACTTACGTTTTTAGCTATATAACGTTTTTGATATTTTGACCCAAGAAGGGGATTGGGGGGGGGGTACGAATGGAAATTATCAAATAACTCCTAAACTATCAACCCTACGGCAAATTTTATGATAAACAAAGTTGTAGGGGATGTGATTTCTGACAACTTTTGTTTAAAAAAATATCCCCAAAAACCCACCCAAAAAGGGGAGGGTGAAAAAATGTAAATTCTTGCCCTTGGAGCAAACTCAACCAAATTTTGTATACATAATCTCTGAGCCTCTAGAGAGCTAGAAATGCAAAAACTAACCACCCAAAATGGGGGGTCAAAAAATGAAAATTCTTTCTCTTGGACCAAACTCAACCAAATTTTGTATACATAATCTGTGGGTCACTAGAAGACTAGAAATGCAAAAACTGGCTGTTGAGGTTGGGTGCGGGGGTGGAATGGAGTGGGGATGGGTTAGGGTATGGGGTGCGCGAATTGGAATGGGGGTGGAGTGAGGGGAGTGAGGCGAAGTAGGGTGGGTGTGCAGGGGTTGGTGCGGGGTGGGGTGCACAGGGTTGGAGGTCATGGCGTGGGGTCCCGGGTCCAAGGTGGGTGGGGTGCGGCTGGTGGTACGGGGTGAGGGTGGAGTTTGTGGGTTGGGGGTCCAGAAGGTCTGCCCCTGGTTGAGAGGCCACTGAGGCGGGCCTTGCAGCTATTGTTCTATAATTCTATAATCCTTGGAAAGTGTCCAGCATAAATTTTTGAGGATGGTTAATTATAAACAAGGCATAAGTATAGATAACTTGAATGTTGACTACCTAATTTCACACCTGAAACTCAACACACTGGAACAACGACGTGATTACAATGACATTTCTTTCCTGCTTAAACTTATTTCTGGGAAAATCGTATGTCCAAAATTTCTATCTAGGCTAAATTTTAGAATCCCATCACATAGCAAGAGATCCCAACATATGTTTGTAGTTCAACATCACTCCACCAATCTTGACCTTTCCAGCACAACTCCTCACCAACTTAAAATAAGCTGACTTGTTCTGATGTGGCCATCCACTTGACTTTACCATACAACCTGGCCCCTCACTTTCATTAATATTTAACAAAATTATTTATAATCATGTAGGAGAGGGGGGTTAGTTTTTGCATTTTTAGACTCCTAGGGGCATACTGATTATGTATACAAAATTTGGTTGAGTTTGATAAATGACCAAGATTTTCATTTTTTGATCGTCCACCCCCCCCCCTCAAATAGCCTAGATTTTTAATTTTTAACCCCCCTCAACCCCCCTTAATTTGGGGTCAATATGCACAAAATCTAATCAGCTCTTAATCTCAATGGACCAAAACTACGTGTGAAATTTGGTTTCGATATTCACACTAGTTTTTGAGCTAGCTCGTCCACAAAAATTTGGTAACGCACAGACTAGCTA
The DNA here is from genome assembly GCA_024734495.1 of Forficula auricularia. Lineage (NCBI taxonomy): Eukaryota > Metazoa > Arthropoda > Insecta > Dermaptera > Forficulidae > Forficula > Forficula auricularia. Next base: position 1,287,034 of record JALMQS010000852.1, on the reverse strand, counting down.
ACAGACAACCAGACTAACAGACATTTTGACAAAACAATTAGGTATTATCTCGAAAAATATAATTTTTTCGATGTTCACTTATTTGGAGCTTTTTTGTAGACCGAAATGCCATGGTTTCGCTCAATTTTTTTAATCAAAATAGTTTCAGCCGTTTTTGAGATATTTCGAACAAAAAGAAGGAAAAAAACACTTTTTTCATGCACGATTACAATACTTGACCATACCCTGTATGGTCAAGTAAAATTCAATAAAATTTAGGGAACGCGGTGTTGGTTTATAGTGAAACATTGTTAAAATTAAATTAGGTTGGAGTTGGTGGTGTTTCACAAGGAGAGTAAAATTCATCTTAAAACCATCTTCCACATTGTAAAAACCATTTTCAATGTAATAAGTTTTTTCTCTCTGATACCGATCTGTTATTTTATTATATCCATATTGTTTTAATATTGTATCCTGTATATGTTTCTTTTTCTGTATTGGACATCTTGTCCGTAAAAGTAGCTAATCCAGCTAAATAAATAAATAAATAATTAACAGCTTACCAATGCACTTGGTAAGTTCGATGTTTTAACTCTAAAACGCATAAGTTAGGGCCTGTCAGCCCCGGACACATTTTGTCTTTTCAACAACTTTCAGAAAAGGGCTCTCATAAATTCCAAGTTTTTAATATTCCTTCATTAATACATAATAAAAGCATTTTTAAAAGGTTTTTTAAAAAAAAATGATATACCCCGCAGAGAGTGGGTGCTCTAACTAAAATGATTGAACCGAGGGGGGGGGGGGGGGGTCAAACACCCCAACTACTTAATTTGGAGTGTGAAGTCCCTATAAGTAATGCATCCTCCATGACAGATGATGGACCATTTTTTAATCGACTTCAAAAAAGGAGGAGGTTCTCTATTCTTTTATTTGATTTTTTTTTGTGTCTATGTTACCTCATATCTCCACCAATTGTGAACCGATTTTGAAAAAAAATTTGCATTGGGTTCAGTCTAGCTTCCGATTGTTCCCATTTTCATTAGTATTAGACCTTTTTTGTTAGGTTTGTTCATGCCTAACTTCTTTGTTTATGAACCGATTTCGATGATTCTTTTTTTATTAAAAGGAAGGTACCTTACGGGATGGTACCATATTAATTTGGTCAAGTTCTGATGATATGATCAACGACGAAATAACGTAAATCTCCAATTCCTATGAGCAAATAATCAAAATTATGATAAATAAAATCTTTTATAAAAAAAACTTATAACATTCATTTAAAACCCGCAAACGTTTAGAGATAATTTCTATATTTATGAATTGGATTTTATTATCATTTTCTGATTAATTCGCCTGACGCTTTCTCTTACGAAATGCATGCAAGGTATTATATATATTAAGTCACTATTAATAACATCACTAAAAAGAGAAAAATAAAAATAATTTTTATAAAAAAAAAAAATATAAAACCGACTTCAAAAAAATTAAATGCAACAAATAAAATAATAATAATTTAAAAATAAAATAAAATCCACTAAAAGGGATGAAATAATTATCTAATTTAGTTACAACTAAACGACGAAATATTTACATGAAATCACTTTTTGAAGTCGGTGCCAAACATATAAATTTCTATGAATCGCACTTGACGGATTTTTTTTCATGCACGATTACAAAACTTGACCATACCCTGTATGGTAAAGTAAAAAATTTGAAACATTTCAATAATTTTCTCTGTCCCCCTCCCCCCTCCTAAAAAATTCAAACTCCGGCGCCTAGAATAAGTCAGTCTACTATTAGCCAATAATTCTAATCATAAATGGAAGTGTTGCGATCTATATCTAAAATCGAAACACCTAGAAAATAAAGGAATAGGAATCGAGAACAAATTTTGTTTAGACACACTTTAAAACCATGCCTAGGTACCTAAACTATTACTTTAAAAATTAAAAGTCCAAAATGAGAAGGTGTGGGGGGGGATGCTAAAATTAAAATAAAAAGTGTTAAAATTCTAGAATCTTTCTTAGATTTGAACCAAATTGTACACATTAAGAAATAAGGTCTCTACCCACTACAACGTATAATACTATGACCGTACTAGGAACGTGTCGGGTAAAAATATATTCTTTGTATTGAAAAAGTATGAGACTATGCCCACTAGACCGTTCCGTCACCGTCCAGCACCGTCGCCTACTATGCACGGAGCGTTAATAAATTGTCGGTGAGAATATTTTGCCGGTGCCGATACGCTCCGCGCATGACACGCGACGTTGCCGAACCGATGCGCGCAAGCGGCGAAACGAGTGAGCTTCAATTAAAATTATTGGTATCCAATTATTTATTTAATTAATTTAAGATTTGTATTTAAATGAGCGTTGTAAACGCCTTTACTTAGTCGCATGCGAGAATGAAACGGTTTCCTATCGATTTTGGTGGATTTAGATCTGTATGATGATACAGATTACATACGGGCATCATACGGGATGTATACGGGCATAGAACGCCGTCGATCCGTTTCAGTGGGCATAGCAGGACGTCTCGTGTTGCTTTTCATGTCTGATACGTTCCTAGTACGGTCATAGTATGATACGTTGTAGTGGGTAAAGACCTATAGCATGATATTTGGGAGGCAAACTTTTGGGTACAGTGGCTCTATTCGGATCGTGCATGCTCCCTGGTGGAGATAAGAAAATAGATCGAAGCGCACAAGGTGGTGAAAAAAGGAAAGAATCCGGAAATATTCAAAAACATTAATAAAGAATTATTTTTAAAAATGGGTCATATTTCGTGTTGTGTAGTTAACTGCAAAAATAATGGTTTAAATAGCAAGTGTAAATTTTATATCTTTACAAAAGCAAAATATAAAAAAGCGATGGATTCCTGCTGTAATAAGAATAAAGTAACTTAACCTCACTTTTAACCCATTAACTGTCAACTTTTTATTTTTGGTATATTAGGGTTGAAAATGGAATTAGTTAATGAAATTTAGATTACTTTACTGGAATATTTAAAAAAAATGTTAATTTTTAACATTTTTTAAATATTCAGTAAATATGACCCCGATTGGAGCTCATAGAATTTCCAGGTTAAAAAATTTTTGAAAAAAAAGGAGTCGTAAATAATTTGACAGAACTTTGACACAGTTATTATTGTCATTCCAAATTAATGCATAAATTCATTACTTGCATCATAACAATAATCGTATGCTTCACGTTCTTCTTTTTCATTATCTTATCAGATTTCAAGTCGCATTTATTACGTTCTTTCAAGTTCACTAATAAATCAAAACTGGTTAAGTAGTTATTCGAAAAATATTTCATATTCTGATGGATAATGCAAAAAATAAGTCAATTTCCATTTGCTTTTGATAAATTAATTCATTTTGTTTTCCAAATTAGTATATCATTAATCAAGAAGAACTTGACAGGTCTAACCTCTAAATGGAAAACAAAATCATAAAAAATGTATATACACAGGACTATGCTTAGGTGTTTATTTGGTGTGAATAATACAGAGAACCAAGGGGGCGGATCCCGGAATTTTTTATAGGGGGGGGAGAATGTATACCCAGGTAACCACAATATCCTCAGAATATTCTAAGGATATTCTAAGGACATTAAATCTTCTTAGAATATTCTGAGGATATTGTGTGTTACCTGGGTATAAGGTGGCCGATGTATATAAGATCTACTTTTTATCTCGAAAGTGTGTCGCGATCGAATTGTCCAAACGGGGGAGGGGGGGGTCAGAGACGCCGCCCCCCCACACACACATAGAACTTTATTTTCAATTTTAAAATTTAAAAAAAAAATAAATGTTTTTTTTTTTACAAATTTCATATCTCATATTTTAAGTTCATTAAAATAAAAAAAAAAAAAAAAATTGTTATAAATTCTCTGTCGATTTGGCCGCCGTTTTTTGGCCTCTGCGTGCGACGCACGTGTTGCACTCCCGCCAGGCACGTGCCTGTAGTGGGGGGCGATCGCCCCACCCCCCCCCCCTGGATCCGCCCCTTGCAGAGAACTGAAGACATCAAACACACAAAGAACAATTGCAAAATTACCTGCTTTTTAATGTTTTCTCACTTTTTTTTGTAAATCCCTATAGCAATCAGTGCATTTTTTACAAGATTAGTGCCGGATTTACTACCAGATGTCTATACGATACGAGCAATGACTGGGCATATAGACGAGTCCCGCCTGTCCGCCATCGCCAGCACAAAGATTGAAGAATATTAGGAAATTTAAGAAAATTAGTATTTAAACACATTCTTTACACATATTAAAGATTATTTAATTAAAAATAAAAGGTAATACGTGTGACACGTGGCTCCATCCTGCTGAAACCATCTGTTTTGATTGTAACCTCGCGATTCTTGCAACTTTGAATGAGAGTATGCGCGTGATAAAGGATATGTTTCCTCAGAAACTGATTTCACTGAAGGGGGACTCCGGCCTCCGAGGAGTCCCGATTTAAATCGAGCAGACTTCTTTTTATGCGAACACCTTAAAAGCAAGGTATACGCTAATAATCCAACAACATTGCGGCAATTGAAGCTGAATGGAAGCCATTTCAAAAGACAATCCTACTAAAGTTTTTCAAAATTTTCGAAGAGTGTTACAACAGCAAAGGATGATGATTTAATTTTCAAAAACTAAAATTACATTTAGGTAATAAACTTTATATTGTATAAGATTAAACGCGTTTAATTATAATAGTTTTCTTGTGGTAGATGAGGCTTGTAAAACCTCGAAGCATGGTGGATTGTGTTCCTTAAGAAAAAAGAATTACTTCTTATTTCTATATTTTAACATTTAATTTTCAGAAAAAATTCAGACAAAATATAGAAATAAGAAGTAATTCTTTTCTTTCTTAACGAACACAATCCACCAGTCTACAAGGTTTTACAAGCCTCATCTACCACAAGAATTTTAATTGAAAAAAACATTATAGTAATCTGTTTTAAATATAATAGTTTTGTTTTCTTTCTATTTTCAAAAATGAATTTCTTTCTTGACCACCATATACCGGGTGAGTTTTTTTTATCTTGAGGCAGTCTTATAACTTAAAAATAGTGTATTATATGGAAAAAAATTTCAAATAATAGTTTATTTATATCAAGGGGAAACTAAACTACGCTATTGTTTGTCGTCCTAGAACAAGCTTTCAAGGGTATTTCAAGGTCAAGTTCTGTTTTTTAAATAGAATCCTATGTTTTTCTATATGACTAATTAATCTACAAAAAAAACTGAACAACTTTTATAAGAACTTTTTTTTATACTACATTAAATAAACAAAATTATGTATGTGATTTGAGAACTTTTGAAAAAATTATGATTTTAATACTTTGTAAAATGTTCTAATTTTGTTAAATCTAAATTTAATTGAATATTGGAATATAAAATTGTAGAAAATTATTATATAAAATTGAATTGAATATTTAAAATTACATGGATGATAAAGCTGTTGATAATTAAACTTTTGTAAATGCAAGGAGTTTTACTAAAACGAGTGCTATAAAACATTTCAAAACGTGCTTTTTATAAAACTTTTTCTTTTTCTACATTTTGTAATATATATATATGTTGTTTAAAAATATAAGACAAGTTTATTAATTAAGTTAAATAGTAAAACTTGCAAATTATGTATGTTACATGTATTAAATAAAATAATAATAATAATAATAATAATAAATAAACAAAATACATGAATCAATATGATCTCAAAAAAATCTTAATAATTATTTTTAACAATTATTCAATTTAATTATCAAATAATAATGATTAAACAATTAATTATTAAATAAATATTTATTAAATCGAAAAGTCACAACAATGAAAATAAGTGTTTATAATGATCTTAAAACTTCATGATACACAGATTTAAGAGATTATTTTCTACTTAATTGAACTATTTAAATTCAATCCAGTAGATAGTTTTATTGTATTACCATAATAAAAATGGAGCATTTTTTTGAAGACAGAATTGAAATGATCTTAATTTATGCGGTGAATGTGGAAGAAGTGTTAGGGACTGCCATTGAAATGGATGCCGAGCGTTTTCCTGATAGGAATACACCCTCACAAGCTTCATTTTATCGTGTTGTAAAGTAAATGTGTTAAAAAACACAAGAATGTAAAGGCTACGAAGAAACCTACATATAATGAAGTTTTAAAGTCATTATAAACACTACTATTTTCGTTGTTTTGACTTTTCGATTTAATAAATATTTATTTAATAATTAATTGTTTAATCATTATTATTTGATAATTAAATTGAATAATTGTTAAAAATAATTATTAAGATTTTTTTGAGATCTAATTGATTTAATATTTTTTTTATTTGATGTCGTATAAAAAAAATAGTTCTAATAAAAGTTGTTCAGTTTTTTTGTAGATTCAGAATATGTACACTGTACAGAAAATCACTATAGGTTGCTTTATTTAAAAAACAGAACTTGATCTCAGAAATACCCTTGAAAGCTTGTTCTACATCGACAAACAATAGCATAGTTTAGTTTCCCCCCTGATATAAATAAACTTTTATTTGAAATTTTTTCATATAATGCACTGTTTTTGAGTTATAACACTGTCTCAAGATAAAAAACTCACCCGGTTTAATCATTATTATGACTGATTTATACAAAATTTCCCATCTTAATAAATATGTATTAATTTTTTTGTTTTTAATTTGATTTAATAGCGTTGGCTAAATATTATTCTAATTATATGTATTTGTTGTTTGCAGTGTGCTCTACTATAGTGGTCAAATGGATATAATTATGGCCTATCCTTTAAGCGAACAGCTTTATCAAAGTCTCAATTGGACGGCAAAGGTAATCAGCACATTAAGGACCGTCTATAAATTACGTCACAGAGTAATGGGGGGAGGGGGCATCACTGATATGTGACAAAATGTGAAGGGGGATCCGAGGATCTTAAAAATTGTGAAGTCACGAAAATCAAAGTAAAAATAATTTTTATAAAAAAAAAAAAAAAAAATTAAAAAGCAACAATTAAATAAAAATAATAACTTAAAAAATAAAATAAAATCCACTAAAAGGTATAAAATAATTATCTAATTTAGGTAGTTACAACTAAACGACGAAATTGTTACAATGAAATCACTTTTTGAAGTCGGTGCCAAGCATATACATTTTATGAATTGAACTCGACGGATTTTACTTAGTACGATTGGCGGGTACGCTCGCTTATATAGTTTGTTTAGAACCGACTTCAAAAAGTGATTTCATGTAAATATTTCGTCGTTTAGTTGTAACTAAATTAGATAATTATTTTATACCTTTTAGTGTATTTTATTTGATTTTTGACTTCTTATTATTTTATTTGTTGCATTTAATTTTTTTGAAGTCCGTTTTAATTTTTTTTTTACTTTATCCAATGCAAATCATGGGTAAAGTATTGTAATCGCTCTCGGGGCAAGCGTGGCTTCAAAGGGTCCTCAGGTAAAAACTACGGAACCCATGGACTCAATTAAAGTCACAAATTGTAGTATTCAATTAGGTTGAATTTTAGCACGTGACGGTTTTGCCAAAAATTACAAGGGGTCTCGTCGAGAGGCCAAAAAGTGCGATTTTTTTCATTTAGTGCGTGCGGATGGATGGATGGATGGATGTATGTATGTTATCGTTTTTTTGGCCCACGATTTTTTCCACACCGTTGCACCGATTGAAATGAAATTAAAAACCTAGCATTCTTTTAACAAAATGAAGCGCTGATTAGTTTTTGGTACATATCGGTCCACAAACATTAGTACTTTATTTCAGTACTTTTTTAGTTTTCTAAATATCTTGAAAATGACTTAACCAATTTTGATGAAATTTAATATCCTAATTAAGTACCTTGGGGACCACAAAAAAGGTTAAATAAAGTTTTTAGTAAAATTATATTTTAAAGTACTTTACTCTAGAACATATTAATATTTCAAATGAATTTGGATAAAGTTTAGCAACGATCCGTTGCAGTTTATTTTTTATAAAAATTATTTTTATTTTTCTCTTTTTAGTGACTTAATATAATAATTTGAATGTATCTCGTAAGTGAAAGGCGTCGGGCCAATCAATCAGAAAATAATAATAAAATTCAATTCATAAATGTATAAATTCTCTCGAAACGTTAGCGGGTTTTAAATGAACGTTTCAAGATTGATTTTCTTATAAAATATTTTATTTATTATAATTTCGATTATTTGATTATAAGAATTGGAAATTTACGTTAATTCGTCATTGATCATATCATCAGAACTTGACTAAATTAATATGGGACCACCTCTAAGGTACCCTCTTTCCAATATAAAAATGAATCATCGAAATCTGTTCATAAACAAAGAAGTTATTCCAGAACAAACAACATAGCAAAAAAGGTCCAATACCAATGAAAAAAAACGGGACCAATCGGAAACTAGACTGAACCCAATGCAAAAAAAATCATCAAAATCGGTTCACAATTGGCGAAGATATCAGGTAACATAGACACACACAAAAATCAGTCGAATTGAGAACCTCCTCCTTTTTGGAAGTCGGTTAAAAAATATTTGAATATTCGATTATTATTATTCCAAACTGAAAATATTGGTAAAATAAATCTAGACAAAAAATTGTAAGCAACGACTGGCCTCGCCTAGCTCTTACGCAGCTTTCATTCTTCGGCGATCGAATGGTTGCCTAAATACAGGCGCGCCAACTTTATAAATCAAGTTCAAATTCAGACTACCCTTTTACGATTTTAATTCGTACAGTTATTTATTAATATTTTATTAACTGACGAAGAAGGACGTTATCAATTCAACGGAATGTCTGTTTTTTCGGGGGGGGGTTGAACATTTATTTCTCTTTACCATGTGGACCGATTTGCATGATTTTTTTGCATTGGGTTCAGTCTTGTACCCGATTGGTCCTGTTTTTTCATTGTTATTGGACCTTTTTTCTTATGTATGTTCACGCATAACTTCTTTGTTTATGGACCGATTTCGATGATTTTTTTTTATTGGAAAGGAGATACCTTAGGGGTGGTCACATATTAATTTGGTCAAGTTCTGATGATGTTTGTTTGTCAATTTCTTTTTATCATGTGGACCGATTTCGATAATAATTTTACCTTGGCCGATTGGCCCCGTATAAATTCCACTTGGTATTGGACCTTTTTTGATATGTTTTTTCAGGCATAACTTTTTTGTTTATGAACCGATTTCGATAATTCTTTTTTTATTGGAAAAGCGAAACCTTAGGGGTATTCCCATATTAATTTGGCCAAGTTCTGATGATATGATCAATCACAAAATAACGGAAATCTCCAATTCTTATGAGCAAATAATCGAAATTATAATAAATAAAATCTTTTATAAAAAAAAAACAATCTTAAAACGTTCATTTAAAACCCGCTAACGTTTCGAGATAATTCCTCTATTGATGAATTGAATTTTATTATCAATTTCTGATTCATTTGCTCGAATCTTTTTCTTACGAGATGCATTCAAGGTATTATCATAAGTTACTATTCTTAACATCACTAAAAAGAGAAAAATAAAATAGTTTTTAGAAAAAAAAACCGACTTCAAAAAAAATTAAATGCAACAAATAAAATAATAAGAAATTAAAAATAAAATAAAGTGAACTAAAAGGTATAAAATAATTATCTAATTTAGTTACAACTAAACGGCGAAATTGTTACAAGAAATCACTTTTTGAAGTCGGTTCTAAACAAACTATATAAGCAAGCTTACGTGATGTTGTCTTCATTACCCGCCAACCTTGCTCCTATACTATCCAAATTATATAATCTCTCCTACAACTCCGGAATATTTCCGGAAGCCTGGAAACTAGCCAGAATCCAACCAATTAAGAAGAAAGGCGATTCTTCCAACATAAAAAACTATCGACCCATAGCAATCACTTCTGTATTATCCAAAATCATGGAAAAGGCCATCAACGAGCAAGTTCTACGACACTTAGGCCCGGTTGTATGTCGCAAAGTAAATGCGTTTTACCACTAACCAAGGGTAGATGGTAAATGGAGGGGCTGGCATGGCCAATCAGATGACAGGAACTTTCAGTGCCTGTCATCTGATTAGGCATCCCAACCTCCATTTACCATCTACCCCTTGGTTAGTAGTAAAAAGCATTTACTTTGCGACGCTGCTCGGCCTATTAGAAGTCAAATAAATTTATCCACGATAGGCAATACGGCTTCAGGCAATCCCGGTCGACCGGTGACATCCTAGCATATGTAACTCATATCTGGAACAAAACCTTGGAGGCCGGGAATGAGACCCTCGCGGTAGCTTTAGACATTTCAAAAGCCTTCGATATGGTCTGGCACAAAAATCTTGCCAAATTGACCTCCGTCGGCCTTGCACCGAAACTCTGTAAGTTGCTCGAAAGTTTTCTTTCAGAGCGTAGTATTAAGGTTGTCATCGATGGAATATCATCTTCCTCCTTCCACACCAACGCTGGAGTTCCTCAAGGATCGGTTACCTCCCCTACGCTTTTTCTTATCTATATCAACGACCTTCTAAACTTGCCCTCCAATCCGGTACATTGTTACGCAGATGACAGCACCCTACATAACGCCCCTGCATCGCATAAAAACCGTGCAGACATTGCCTCTTCAATTAATTTAGACTTATGCAAACTTAAAAACTGGGGATCCCAAAACTTAGTTAACTTCAATGCAGGGAAAACTCAGTGTTGCCTTATTTCTAGGCGCGTCGACAGAAACCTCCCAAATATATCATTCGACTCAAACTCACTAGAATTCAGGGATAAAATTTCAATGCTAGGCGTAACTCTAGGGTCTGACCTTTCATGGAATGACCATATCTCAACCACTGCTAAAGCTGCAGCGCGCAAGCTTGGTCTCCTATTTAGTTCTAGACGCTGTTATACTCCCAGTCAACTTCTTATCTATCTATCTATCTATATATATAAAATAGAAAAGTATGTGGATATATATGTATGTGGAAACGATCTGATTGGCCAGTGCATAGCCAATGCCAAAGCGTTAAATTATTAGAACGATTCTGATTGGTCAGATAGTGATCGTGCTTAGGCAATGTGTTAAATAAATCTTTCCTTATTCTTCCTTATTTTTGAATCAATTTCATTCAGCACATTCTTTCGATACTTACAGTAAGATTTTAAATTTCAATTATTAAATTGGTATGAACGAGACGCTCCCGCCAGGGTGCCAGGTGACGCCGGGCCGAAGGCGGTACGTCAGCTAAGTACTGTATAAGGCTCAAATTCGTCCCTGTCTCGAATATGGCTCTCATCTGTGGAGCAGTGCCTCAAGCATTCTCTTGCTACACTGGATGCAATTCAGAAGCGAGCAATTAAACTAATAGGAGACCCGGCTCTAACCAGCTCACTCGTCTCCCTAGCTCACCGAAGAACCGTTTCTGCCCTTTCCCTGTACTACAGATACTATCACGGTGTCTGTTCAGTCGAGCTGAAATCAATTATCCCCCCTAATGCCCTCTTTACGAGAAACACGCGGTTTTCTAACGCTCAGCATCCCTTCGCTGTCAAATTGGTTAAAAGTCGAACAAGCGCTTTCGCCAACTCTTTTATCCCTATGACCTCCAGAGACTGGAACTCGCTCCCTGCCACCATCTTTCCCACGACTTATAACCTTCAGCTATTTAAGACCCGTATCCACAGATACCTTCGACCCCCGCACAACCCATAAAATTCTTTCTTCTTCTTTTCACGATGGAGGGGCCAATCCAGGCCTTTAGGGGTTGCACCTTTTTGGTGTAACTCCTTCTCTCATCATTATCATTAAAAAAACGAACTAAAAAAGATCGAGTGCCATTCATAAAATGTATATGTTTGGCACCGACTTCAAAAGGTGATTTCATGTAACAACTTCATCGTTTAGTTGTAACTAAATAAGATAATTATTTCATACCTTTTAGTGCATTTTATTTGATTTTTAAGTTCTTATTATTTTATTTGTTGGATTTAATTTTTTTGAAGTCTGTTTTTTTTCTAAAAATTATGATTCAATATTTTTCTTATAAGTGGAAAAAAAAGAGGGGGACAGGTGTATGGTAAAGTTATGTGGATGGCCACATCAGTTGATTTTGTTTTTACTTTATCCAATGCAAAGCATGGGTAAAGTATTGTAATCGGTCTCGGGGCAAGCGTGGCTTCAAAGGGTCCTCAGGTAAAGACTACGGAACCCATGGACTCAATTAAAGTCACAAATTGTAGTATTCAATTAGGTTGAATTTTAGCACGTGACGGTTTTGCCAAAAATTACAAGGGGTCTCGTCGAGAGGCCAAAAAGTGCGATTTTTTCATTTAGTGCGTGCGGATGTATGTATGTATGGATGGATGGATGGATGTATGTTATCGTTTTTTTGGCCCACGATTTTTCCACACCGTTGCACCGATTGAAATGAAATTGAAAACCTACCATTAGTTTAACAAAATGAAGCGCTGATTAGTTTTTGGTACATATCGGCCCACAAACATTAGTACTTTATTTCAGTACTTTTTTAGTTTTTCTAAATATCTTGAAAATGACTTAACCAATTTTGATGAAATTTAATATCCTAATTAAGTACCTTGGGGACCACAAAAAAGGATAAATAAAGTTTTTAGTAAAATTATATTTTAAAGTACTTTACTCTAGAGTAAGATGGTACTTTTTTAATTTTTTAAATTCTTTAAAATTTATTCATTTGAAAGTTTTAATATAGCTCAATTAGCCTTGCTTAAGTAAGAATGGATAGGCTTCTCTCTGTGAAATGCTAAAAATTTGGGAGGAAATTTTATGAGTAACCATAGCAACTGCGTTGTTTTCTTATCCGTTACCTTTGCTGAAGACATAGAGGAATCGATTTTAAACCAAAAATAGCGATTGATTCTCATCTAGTACTTGAGGAATAATCATTCTATATTGGATTTTTGACGTTTCGGTTTTTATTAGTAACCATTGCTGAAGACATAGAGAAATCGACTTTAAACCAAAAATAGCTATTGATTCTCATCTAGTACTTGAGGAATAACCATTCTATATTGGATTTTTGACGTTTCGGTTTTTATTGGTAACCATTGCTGAAGACATAGAGAGAATCGACTTTAAACCAAAAATAGCGATTGAGTCTCATCTAATACTTGAGGAATAATTAATTCTATATTGGATTTTTGACGTTTCGGTTTTTATTGGTAACCATTGCTGAAGACATAGAGGAATCGACTTAAAACCAAAAATAGCGATTGATTCTCATCTAATACTTGAGGAATAACCATTCTATATTGGATTTTTGACGTTTCGGTTTTTATTGGTAACCATTGCTGAAGACATGGAGAGAATCGACTTAAAATCAAAAATAGCCATCGATTCTCATCTAATACTTGAGGAATAACAATTCTACATTTGACTCAAGCTTGAGTTGTTTACCAAAAAAGAATTTAGTCTTTTTGATTTTAAGTCGATTCTTCCACGTTTTCAGTAGAGGTTGCCATTAATGGTCAAAACATCAAAAATGGAATTCAATAAGGTTATTCCTCTAGTATTAGATAAGAATCGATCGTTATTTTTGATTTTAAGTCGATTCCTCCATGCCTTCAGCAATGGTTACCAATAATAATCGAAACGTCAAAAACCTAATGTAGAATTGTTATTCCTCAAGTATTAGATGAGAATCGATGGCTATTTTTGATTTTAAGTCGATTCCTCCATGTCTTCAGCAATGGTTACCAATAATAACCGAAATGTCAAAAATCCAATGTAGAATGGTTATTCCTCGACTATTAAATGAGAATTATTTTTGAATTAATGTCAATATGAACTACAAATTGCAAGTGATATCTGATTAATAATAAAGGAACAAACATATTAATATTTCAAATGAATTTGGATAAAGTTTAGCAACGATCCGTTGCAGTTTATTTCATTTAGTGCGTGCGGATGTATGTATGTATGTATGTATGGATGGATGGATGTTATCGTTTTTTTGGCCCACGATTTTTTCCACACCGTTACACCGATTGAAATGAAATTGAAAAACTACAATTAGTTTAACAAAATGAAGCGCTGATTAGTTTTTGGTACATATCGGCCCATAAACATTAGTACTTTATTTCAGTACTTTTTTAGTTTTTTCTAAATATCTTGAAAATGACTTAACCAATTTTGATGAAATTTAATATCCTAATTAAGTACCTTGGGGACCACAAAAAAGGTTAAATAAAGTTTTTAGTAAAATTATATTTTAAAGTACTTTACTCTAGAGTAAGATGGTACTTTTTTAATTTTTTAAATTCTTTAAAATTTATTCATTTGAAAGTTTTAATATAGCTCATTTAGCCTTGCTTTAAGTAAGAATGGATAGGCTTCTCTGTGAAATGCTAAAAATTTGGGAGGAATTTTTATGAGTAACCATAGCAACTGCGTTGTTTTCTTATCCGTTACCTTTGCTGAAGACAGAGAAATCGATTTTAAACCAAAAATAGCGATTGATTCTCATCTAGTACTTGAGGAATAATCATTCTATATTGGATTTTTGACGTTTCGGTTTTTATTAGTAACCATTGCTGAAGACATGGAGAAATCGACTTAAAATCAAAAATAGCCATCGATTCTCATCTAATACTTGAGGAATAACCATTCTATATTGGATTTTTGGCGTTTCGGTTTTTATTGCTAACCATTGCTGAAGACATAGAGAAATCGACTTTAAACCAAAAATAGCGATTGATTCTCATCTAGTACTTGAGGAATAACCATTCTATATTGGATTTTTGACGTTTCGGTTTTTATTGGTAACCATTGCTGAAGACATGGAGGAATCGACTTAAAATCAAAAATAGCCATCGATTCTCATCTAATACTTGAGGAATAACAATTCTACATTAGGTTTTTGACGTTTCGATTATTATTGGTAACCATTGCTGAAGACATGGAGGAATCGACTTAAAATCAAAAATAACGATCGATTCTCATCTAATACTAGAGGAATAACCTTATTGCATTCAATTTTTGATGTTTTGACCATTAATGGCAACCTCTATCTGAAGACGTGGAAGAATCGACTTAAAATCAAAAAGACTAAATTCTTTTATGGCAAACACACTCAAACTTGAGAATTGAATGCAATAAGGTTATTCCTCTAGTATTAGATGAGAATCGATCGTTATTTTTGATTTTAAGTCGATTCCTCCATGTCTTCAGCAATGGTTACCAATAATAATCGAAACGTCAAAAACCTAATGTAGAATTGTTATTCCTCAAGTATTAGATGAGAATCGATGGCTATTTTTGATTTTAAGTCGATTCCTCTATGTCTTCAGCAATGGTTACAATAATAACCGAAATGTCAAAAATCCAATGTGGAATGGTTATTCCTCGACTCTTAAAATGAGAATTATTTTTGAATTAATGTCAATATGAACTACAAATTGCAAGTGATATCTGATTAATAATAAAGGAACAAACATATTAATATTTCAAATGAATTTGGATAAAGTTTAGCAACGATCCGTTGCAGTTTATTTCATTTAGTGCGTGCGGATGTATGGATGGATGGATGTATGGATGGATGTATGTTATCGTTTTTTTGGCCCACGATTTTTTCCACACCGTTGCACTGATTGAAATGAAATTGAAAACCTACCATTAGTTTAACAAACTGAAGCGCTGATTAGTTTTTGGTACATATCGGCCCACAAACATTAGTACTTTATTTCAGTACTTTTTTAGTTTTTTCTAAATATTTTGAAAATGACTTAACCAATTTTGATGAAATTTAATATCCTAATTAAGTAAGTACCTTGGGGACCACAAAAAAGCTTAAATAAAGTTTTTAGTAAAATTATATTTTAAAGTCAAGCTTGAGTTGTTTGCCATAAAAGAATTTAGTCTTTTTGATTTTAAGTCGATTCTTCCACGTTTTCAGTAGAGGTTGCCATTAATAGTCAAAACATCAAAAATGGAATGCAATAAGGTTATTCCACTAGTATTAGATAAGAATCGATCGTTATTTTTTATTTTAATCCGATTCCTCCATGTCTTCAGCAATGGTTACCAATAATAACCGAAATGTCAAAAATCCAATGTAGAATGGTTATTCCTCGACTGTTAAATGTGAATCGATCATTATTTTTGAATTAAAGTCAACATGAACTGCAAATTGCAAGTGATATCTGATTAATAATAAAGGAATAAACATATTAATATTTCAAATGAATTTGGATAAAGTTTAGCAACGATCCGTTGCAGTTTATTTTTATTTTTTGTTTTTTAGTCAGATTATGAGGAAGCGTTGCGCATACCATGGAAAGTGAATGGCCAATTGGCTGGTTATCGGAAGAAAGCCGGCAATTTCCAAGAGATTCTCGTCCGCAATGCTGGCCATATGGTTCCTACTGACCAACCCGAATGGGCCTTTCATTTAATTAATCAATTCACATCAGATTCTTTTGCTAATTCCTAATAATATACACTAAACGTGTGATGTGTGAGTTATACAGGGTGTCCCAATAAACCGTGAACATGAGATAGGGCAATTAGGTGTATTATCTTCACAACATTTCCACAATTTTCCTCGGCACACCAACTAATGACTACGGTACACGAGTGTGCCGCGGAACACACTTTGCGGAACACTGCTCTAGATAATCTAATATTTTCAAATGTATACCATATTTTCGGACAGAGGGAGTATTGTTTTTTTTTTGTTTTTTAATTCAATCACCTGTTTTGTTTATTGTATAATTAAATAAACCTATTAAAATAAGTTTGTTTTTTTAATTGAGACCTTTTTTGTCCTTTAAAGTGATTAATAAAATTTGTTTATCATCAAAGCTATTTTCGAGATAAAAAAAAATACAATCTTTTGATGTCCCTGGCAAATACCAATCCCAGAAAGGCACAAGCGCTCTTAAGGAGGTTCTTTCGCGGCAATCCACACAAAAAGTTTTAGCCTCGTAACCACTCTATATATAGGGTCCGCCATCTAACGTTTTTTTTCAACTAGTGCTTATTTCGTGAATGGTAACACTTAGCTCATGTTTGATTTGACAGATAATTAGTTTTATCCTTCCACTGAACGAATATGGTGACCATCTAATGCGTTTTTGCTTCGCTAATTGGGCCTGCGATTTACTTACAGAAGATGCCGATTTTGCCAAAAAAATCATCTTTTCAGATGAAGCTCATTTTGATCTTGGCGGGTATGTAAACAAGCAAAATTGTCGCATTTGGGGCACAGAAAACCCGCACGCATACATTGAAAAGCCGACGCACCCAAAACGAGTCACTGTTTGGTGCGGATTTTGGTCCAGAGGCATAATTGGGCCATTTTTCTTCGAAAATGAGCAAGGAGTGGCCGTTACAGTCAATGGCGATCGTTAACGGGCCATGATGAACGAATTTTTGTTCACAAAATTTGAAGAGGAGGATATTGGCAACATTTGGTTTCAACAGGACGGCGCTACGTGCCACGCAGCCGAAGCTACACTCGATGTTTTGCGCCCTGTTTTTGAAGATCGCATTTTCAACCGCAGAGCTGATGTCGTTTGGCCACCTCGGAGCTGCGATTTGACACCGTTGGACTATTATTTGTGGGGTGCCGTCAAAGATAAGTGTTACGCCGACAAGCCAGAGACAATTGACGCTTTAAAGGACAATATTCGTGAAGCCATTGGTGAAATACAGCTGCACACAATCGAAAATGTGCTTAAAAATTGGACCGATCGTGTAGGCTACTGCATGGCCAGCCGAGGCAGCCATTTGAATGAAATTATTTTCCATTATTAACCGGAAGGATTGTAATTTCAAATAAAAAAAGAAATTTGAGAAAATATTCAGTAGTTTTTTTTATAGCATTTAAAAAAAAAAGAAAGTTATTTGGCGGACCCTATATATATGAACGGTTTTAAAATTTTAGGTTATGTTTTTTATTTAACGTGACTGTAGCACTCACACTACGAAATCTCTATATGAACACACACATACTTACCGGATCGTTTCCAAGCCTTTGTGCTTATATCCCCTCCACTAAAAATAATCGCCCAAATATGTTTTTTTTTGTTTTTTATCAAAACTACCTGGTAAATAATCTCAATTTTTTTGTTAAGTTACTCCGAATATATTATTCTAACAAATATTAGATCAAAATGGTGAAAGTCCTTCAATGAAAATAATGATCATTTCCCCACCCTTTCCCAATCTACTCTATGTAAAAAATGTCATTTTTAATTGCAATTATTTAATGTTTGGTTGGTGTGGTAAATCGTCTTCAAATTTTAACAGTATGTGTATTATGCTTTTAATGACTTATAATCCAAGTTTCAAAGACTTCTTGACTTTTTGCATTTGTGAAAGAACTACCTTAAAGGAGACAGATTGGAATGAACACATCTCCTCTGTGGCGAAATCTGCAGCAAGGAAGATTGGCTTCTTATTCAGGTCCAAGCGATTTTACAAACCCCCACAACTTCTCACCATCTACAAGGCCCAAATCCGCCCCTGTCTCGAATACGGCTCTCATCTGTGGAGAGGAGCCTCAAAATATCTCTCTTGCTACCCTGGATGCAATTCAGAAACGAGCCGTCAGGCTAATTGACGATTCTACCCTCACCGACTCCCTCGACTCGCTGGCTCATCGAAGAGATGTCTCTGCCCTTTCCCTTTTCTATAGATACTATCACGGCAGGTGCTCTGATGAGATAAAATCAATAATTCCCCCCAAAGCATGCTTTGCACGTAGCACGCGTTTTGCCGACTCCCAACACTCTTTCGCGGTCAAACTAGAAAAGTGCCAGGACCACTTCATTCGCGAATACATATATCCCCATGACTTCAAGGAACTGGAACTCTCTCCCAGCCTCTATCTTTCCCAGCACCTATAATCTTCAAACCTTCAAAACCGGAGTGCATAGACACCTACGTCTACACCCTCTCACTTAAACAACTTTCCCTTCTCTTCGGTAATGCAAGGGTCTTTCGAGATCCATAGGGGCTACATCTTTACTGGTGCACCCCTTCTTGCATTCGATTGCATTAAAAAAAAAAAAAAAAGACAAGAATAAGCTGGTTACAAGCTTTCTTCGTTGATCCTTTTAAACCCTGAAGAAGGAGGAAAGATTTTCCGAAACGTTGATTTTTAAGAAAGTGAAATTCCAATAAAAAATCAAATTTGATATTTTTCATTATTTTTTGAGCTTCATTTCCATTTCTATTGAATTCTACCAGTCATTCTCCAAAAGAAAATACTTTTAATTTATTAGATATAAGAAAACAAGTAATCATTTAAAAACAAAATACCTTCTGTAATGGAAATTTGTTCCTTATTAGAGAGTGCATTATTTATTTTACCGTGTAAATAAATTATTTGACCTATCTATTTGATAAATTAAATAAAAAATATCAATAAAATAATATATATTAATGTGATATGGTCATTTATATTATTAAAATTAAGTAAGAATTTATTAAATTAACAAACAAATTTATATTTTGTTATAATTTATTTTATTTTTTTATTTTTTTTTTTTTAAGATTTAGAAATATAATAAATATATTTTTTTTTATTTATTTAATGTAGCCGGGAACAAATCCCATTTTGTGTTAGTAGGGTTAGTGTGGGAGCCGAGTTTTAGCCGGTAGAAATTTTTATATGCTAGCCAGGCTCGAACCCGGGTCTTCCGCTTGAACATCGTCATCAACGATGCTGAAGCGAGCGCCTTAGCCAGCCCGGACATACCCGACTCCCCAAATATAATATATATGTACATACAACTTTAAAAAACTATTAACAAATAGAAATAATAATTAAAATATAACTATATATATAAAATCATTATTATTATTATATATTTTTCATTAATTATTATTTTTTTTTATTTTATATTTATTTTATTTCATTTTTTTTTTTAAGATTTAGAAATATAATATATATACATACAACTTTAAAAACTATTAACAAATAGAAATATCAATTATAATATAACTATATATAATTATTATTATTATTATTATTATTATTATTATATATTTTTTATTTATTATTATTTTTATATATATATTTTTTTTTTTTTTTTTTTTTATTTTGTTCATCATATGTTCCTTGAGGGAGCACTTGATGAAAAATACGCACATATTTATATTATATATTTATTATATTATATGTAAAGAATATATACATGTCAATATAAAAAAAAGAAAAGAATTTGCAAGAGTTGAGTGTCAAATGAAATACAAAATAATTAATAAATAAATGAACAAATAAAATACAAATATTCAAAAACAAAGATCTGGTAGATCAGAGTAATCCCGGTCAGAATATATTAAAAATCAAGTCGATGATCGTCGTTTAAAAACTCGCCAATCAGATAGAATCCGTTTTTTAGAATTGTGCGCTTAATGGAGGTTTAACCCATGCATAATGAAGCGTTTACCTTTTGTGGGATGGGGAGTTTATTTTGGATTCTCGAATAGACCACCCCCGTCACTACTGGGAATCATAAAGAATTAATTCCGACCCTTTGATATATTCCGGGTGAGTTTTTTTATCTTGAGATCTTTTATCATTTTAACTCAAGAACAGTACATAATATGAAAAAAAGTTTCAAATAAAAGTTTATTTATATCGAGGGGGAAACTAAACTACGCTATTGTTTGTCAATCTAGAACCAGCTTTCAAGGGTATTTTAAGGTCAAGTTCTGTTTTTTAAATAGAAACCTATACATTTATTTTCATATTCATAATATACAAAACAAAACTGAGCAACTTTTATAAGAACTATTTTTTTATCCGACATCAAATAAACAAAATATTAAATCAATTACTAGATCTCAAAAAAATCCGAATTATTTTTAACAATTATTCAACTTAATTGTCAAATAATAATGATTAAATAAATAATTTAATAATTTTGCGACACTGTTCTGTGACATTCCAAAGTGTTATCGCAAGTTTTCTGTTTTTTTTTTTTTTTTTTTTTTTTTAAATAGATTTACAACACAATAAAATGAAGCTTGTGAGGGTGTATCAGGAAAACGCTCGGCATCCATTCAATGGGTGACTATGCCACACTTCTTCCAAATTCACCATAAATTAAGATCATTTCAATTCTGTCTTCAATAAAAAATGATCCATTTTTATTATAGTAATACAATATAAGTAACTATCTTCTGGGTTGACACGAGAAAGAAACTTTTTTAAACTCAAAAAGTTTAAATAGTTCAATAAGTAGAAAATAATCTCTTAAATCTGTGTATAATGCAGTACTAAAATCATTATAAACACTTATTTTCATTGTTGTGACTTTTCGATTTAATAAATAATTAATTAATTAATCATTATTATTTGATAATTAAGTTAAATAATTGTTAAAAATAATTATTAGGATTTTTGAGATCTAATAATTGATTTAATACTTTGTTTATTTGATGTCGAATAAAAAAATAGTTTTTATGAAAGTTGCTCAGTTTTCTTATAGATTATGAATATGAAAAGAAACTTTTTCATTTAATGCACTGTTTTTTGAGTTATAAGACTGTCTTAAGGGAAAAAAATAGGTATATATATAAATATATATTTTTCTAAAACTTAATTTTTCAAAATTTTATATTTTAAAAAAGGGACACATACATTTAAAGGAACCAGACAATTTTTACGAGGTACCTAAACGATTTATTCGTTTCATTTATTTATTTATTTTTTGATAAAATCGCTACCCCTATTTACATTTGAATTAATAACCAAACATTTTCATCACAATTGTTCCTAAGATAATACCACAAATCATTAGACAAAGAAATCTAGTATCGGGTACCATAGCACGTAGTAGCACTAGTATATCAGCTATGGTATAGTTGGCGTTCATCTCGGCAATCTAGAAATAAAAATTTAAAATGAATAAGATTTTAGATTGGTCATGCAGAAAAGAGAATAGTATGGTCAAAGACAGTGGCGTAACACTGTAGCTACGGGTCTTTGTTCCAGATACTAACATGGCCCTCACATGAAGAAAAAATCTAATTGAAAAACTATCTTATTTTATACTTAGGGCCAGTTGTATATCGGTTGGTGAACTCTTTTTAAACGTTGACAAAGGGTAAAACCTTAGAATTCACCTTGTGCCCGGTGGGATGGCCAATCAGGTGAAAGTGCCTGTCATCTGATTTGCCATCCCGCTTAGCCAATAGGTGAATTATAATGTTTTACCCTTTGTCAACATTTACCAACCGACATACAACTGGCCTTTAGTCATCACCGAGGGGTAAACCGCGACCTAAAATCGTGTACACCTACTTCCACTTCCACTTTCATTTCCAAGTAGAAGACAATAGATGATATCTAATGAATTTCAAAGTAATTCAAAAAACGGTGTACACTAATTCCAATCGCGGTTCACCCCTCGGTCATCACCATCGGTATTTTCATTAAGGCCCTCTTCACACTGACGGGCGACCAGCCTGGCAAGTTGCCTGAGACTGGTAGAATACGCGTCTCTTGGGTGTCTCCCCACTACTTAACATTGGAAGTGTATTCTAAAATACTCCCAGGATACTCGAGTTTCAGTTGCGTCGCCTGGGAATTGCTTAGTGTGAAGAGGGCCTAAGGGATAAAAATTTTTAAGAAAAAAATAAAAACCGACTTCAAAAAATTAAATGCAACAAATAAAATACACTAAAAGGTATAAAATAATTATTATCTTATTTAGTTACAACTAAACGACGAAATATTAACACGAAATTACTTTTTGAAGTCGGTGCCAAACATATATACCTTTTATGAATCGCACTCGACGGATCTTACTTAGTACGTTTGGAGGATATGCTCGCTTATAGGTATAGTTTGTTTGGTACCGAATTCAAAAGTAATTTCGTGTTAATATTTCGTCGTTTAGTTGTAACTAAATAAGATAATAATTATTTTATACCTTTTAGTGTATTTTATTTGTTGCATTTAATTTTTTGAAGTCGGTTTTTATTTTTTCTTAAAATTTTTTATTTTTCTCTTTTTAGTGATGTTATTAATAGTGATCATATCATCAGAACTTGACCAAATTAATATGACACCATCCCTAAGACACCCCCTTTCGGATAAAAAAAGAAACATCGAAATCGGTTCATAAACAAAGAGGTTAGGTCTAAACAAACCTAATAAAAAAGGTCTAATACCTATGAAAAAAAATCGAAAAAAAATGGGACCAATCGGAAGCTTGACTGGACCCAATGCAAAAAAATTTTCAAAATCGGTTGACAATTGGCGGAGATATGAGGTAACATAAGCACAAAAAAAAAAAAAAAAAAAAAAAATCAGTCGAATAGAGAACCTCCTCCTTTTTTGAAGTCGGTTAAAAACAGCCACTCACCAAACATCACCTGACCTAATTATTTAGCAGCTTCAAGTTACCTCCGGTGTTATCGTTTGAATAAAACCCATTTTTGTGGTTAGCTCTATCATTTTGTCTCGATTGAAATATAAGTTACTAGAAGGCTCTTCCCAATACCCTATTCTCACCATTCAACGTCATAAATAATTTATTTCGCCCCAATACAGGTTCAGAACATTCAACACTCATCTCACTCAGCGTTAAGTCGAAGTAGATAATTGTTATTAACTACTCTGCAGATATATCCCGTACACCCATCCATTAAAGCATCATTTCTAAATGTGCAATTTGTGTATCTTAAAAATGGCAGGTGGACAGACAGAGACATTGTATCGGTACTAATAGGGTTCCTAAGAAAATTACAAAGAGGTTGTCATCTATTAGATCCAAAATGGAATTTTTTTTTTAATTATATGTCCGAAGCTGGCGAGTTTCTACCATTAGGCAAGGAAATGGGACCCACGGCATTCAGCACGTTAATAAACATTTTAAAATGCATGGCAATAAGAAAATAAATATAGGGCGTGTCAAACTCTAATGGAAAGATAAATAAGATGACGTGTTCTGATGTGGCCATCCACTTGACTTTACCATACAACTTGGCCGCTCATTTACCATATATTTAATAAAATTATTTATAATCATGTAGGGGAGGGAGTTTTTGCATTTTTAGATTAAATTTTTTATAATTTTTTCTAACTGAT
Source organism: Forficula auricularia (assembly GCA_024734495.1). Taxonomy (NCBI): domain Eukaryota; kingdom Metazoa; phylum Arthropoda; class Insecta; order Dermaptera; family Forficulidae; genus Forficula; species Forficula auricularia. The sequence continues at coordinate 1,262,977 of JALMQS010000852.1, read as the reverse complement.
ATAACAAAGAATAATTGACCTATCAATGAGAAGTGTTTTGGCCGCGCTTTATTTGAAAAAGATATTTTATCACAAGACTATTGCGGATTATGCTATTAAAGTCTGTGGAGTCTTAAATCTGGACCAGGAGAGAAAAAAAGATGTGATCCACTTAGCTACAATCCAACGTCATTTTGCGTATAGCCCGCTAGACATTCGATGTCTAGACGAATGTCCAGACTAAGTGGATCACATCTTTTTCTCTCCTGGTCCAGATTTAAGACTCCACAGACTTAATAGCATAATCTTGTGATAAAATATCTTTTTCAAATAAAGCGCGGCTACATTCTCGTGATAGGTCAATTATTCTTCGTTATATCAGTTAGAAAAATTATAAAAAATTTATTTAAGATCATTATTTCAAGTTAGAAATATATAAGTTCAAATATTATTTTCACTCAATATTTGACAAAAATTCCTTACAGTTGATTCGTGATTGAATCAAATGTAGAAAACATTCGGTTATTTTTAGATTACTCTGGGCCCACTGATGATTATGTATAGAAAATTTGGTTGAGTTTGGTAAATGGCCAAGATTTTCATTTTTTGACCCCCCCCCATATTGGGCGGTTAGTTTTTGCATTTTTAGACTTCTGGGGGTCCAATGATTATGTATAAAAATTTGGTTGAGTTTGCTCAAACGGCCTAGATTTTTAATTTTTAACACCCCCCTTCCTCCACTCCCCTTAATTTTGGGTCGATATGCACCAAAATCTAATCAGATCTTAATCTCAATGGACCAAAACTACGTGTGAAATTTGGTTTCAATTTTCACACTAGTTTTTGAGCTAGCTCGTCCACAAAAATTTGGTAACGGACAGACTAACTAACTGACAGACTAACAGCCCTTTTGACAAAACAATTATTATCTCGAAAAATATAATTTTTTTCATCAAATTAGTTTCAGCCGTTTTTGAGATATTTCGAAAAAAGAAGTAAAAAAACCACTTTTTTCATGCACGATTACAATACTTGACCATACCCTGTATGGTAAAATAAAATGGAAATCAAAAGATCTTATTAATGATTTGGAAAATGCAAATCAAAGTAAAAAAGAATTCAAATTTTGAAATTTCATATAGTACGTATGTTATACTCCTATTAGTTTACTATACAGGGTATGGTCAAGTATTGTAATGGTGCAGTGCAAATGGTTTTTTTGGTTCTCTTTTTTTCAATACTACAAAAACAACTGAAATAATTTTCATAAAAAATTGAGCGAAACGTTTGGTCTACAAAAAATCCCTACTGAGTGAACCTCAAAAAAATGATATTTTACAAGATATTAATTATTTTGTCAAAATGTCTGTTAATTAGTTAGTATGTTACCAAATATTGTGTAGGCTATAGCTCAAAAACTAGTATGAATATGGAAACGAAATTTGACATGCAGTTTTGGTACATTGAGATTAAGAGCTGATTAGATTTTGGTTGAAATAGTATAAAAAATTATGGAGGGGTTAAAAAATTAAAATTTTTAAAATAAAAAACAAAAAACAAAATAAAAAACAAGAAAAATGAAATATACTAAAGAATGAACCTATAATAGTTATTATATTTTCGGAGGCGAAAATTAGGGGTTTAAAATAATATTAATATAAATCCCAGGCCCCTTTGTGAAAGTATAGTGAACAAAGGGGAGAGGAAGTGTTAAAAAACAAATAATAAAATTTTTCAAACTAAAATTGAAGAAAAGATGAAATTTCTAATATAATAGTATCATAATTAAAAGGAGATATTTGATTAATTGCTAATGGACCCCAAATTAAGAGAAATGGGGTTCTTTCGTAAATAATTGTAAATTATTTAATTAAATATTCAATAAAAGTGAGGGGCCAGGTGTAGGTATGGTTAAGAGATGGCTACATCAGATTTTTTCTGTACTTTTATATAAATATAGGTATTTCATAAAATGTCTTAATAATGAAAATAAAGTAAGTATCTTTTTATATCCTTTTTAAATTAATAATTAGTTTTATATTTTTTGACCGAGGGGAGATGACCATTAATTAACCACATCTGCTTAGGGGCTCGAAATTTCTAAGTTGTTTTTACCCCCCTCGGGAATCGAACCCGAGTGCCAAAATGACTAATTCGGCCAATAGCCTACCCTGTGAGATTCGATACACGAGATGTTGAAAAAACAACCTTCTCACATAGAATTAAAAATAATCCATTCCATCCCGGGCCTAAAAAATCTTTTCTATTGTGTTCAAATGAGTCGCGATCAATCCTTTTTGATCGTCGGTTTGTTTTTTCTGTTCATAATAAATTTAACCTTGTTAATTAATTATATATAAAATCGTAATGGAAAAGCTAAGGTTGCCTTAACAACTTTGATTTAACATATAGAAATGACAAATTGATATCAACTAATAAATCCCAGGGGATATAATTCAAATAATTAAAAAAAAACAATTATATTACCTTTTTTTGCAGTTCGAGCTCAATCTTTTCTATTGTGTTCAAATGAGTCGCGATCAATCCTTTTTGATCGTCGGTTTCTTTTTCTGTTCATAATAAATTTAATCTTGTTAATTAATTATATAAAATCGTAATGGAAAAGCTAAGGTTGCCATAACAACTTTGATTTAACATATAGAAATCACAAATTGATGTCAACTAATAAATCCCAGGGGATATAATTCAAATAATTTAAAAAAAAACAATTATATTACCTTTTTTTGCAGTTCGAGCTCAATCTTTTCTATTGTGTTCAAATGAGTCGCGATCAATCCTTTTTGATCGTCGGTTTCTTTTTTCTGTTCATAATAAATTTAATCTTGTTAATTAATTATATAAAATCGTAATGGAAAAGCTAAGGTTGCCATAACAACCTTGATTTAACATATAGAAATCACAAATTGATTTCAACTAATAAATCCCAGGGGATATAATTCAAATAATTTCAAAAAAAACAATTATATTACCTTTTTTTGCAGTTCGAGCTCAATCTTTTCTATTGTGTTCAAATGAGTCGCGATCAATCCTTTTTGATCGTCGGTTTCTTTTTTCTGTTCATAATAAATTTAATCTTGTTAATTAATTATATAAAATCGTAATGGAAAAGCTAAGGTTGCCATAACAACCTTGATTTAACATATAGAAATCACAAATTGATTTCAACTAATAAATCCCAGGGGATATAATTCAAATAATTTCAAAAAAAACAATTATATTACCTTTTTTTGCAGTTCGAGCTCAATCTTTTCTATTGTGTTCAAATGAGTCGCGATCAATCCTTTTTGATCGTCGGTTTCTTTTTCTGTTCATAATAAATTTAATCTTGTTAATTAATTATATAAAATCGTAATGGAAAAGCTAAGGTTGCCATAACAACCTTGATTTAACATATAGAAATCACAAATTGATTTCAACTAATAAATCCCAGGGGATATAATTCAAATAATTTCAAAAAAAACAATTATATTACCTTTTTTTGCAGTTCGAGCTCAATCTTTTCTATTGTGTTCAAATGAGTCGCGATCAATCCTTTTTGATCGTCGGTTTCTTTTTTCTGTTCATAATAAATTTAATCTTGTTAATTAATTATATAAAATCGTAATGGAAAAGCTAAGGTTGCCATAACAACCTTGATTTAACATATAGAAATCACAAATTGATTTCAACTAATAAATCCCAGGGGATATAATTCAAATAATTTCAAAAAAAACAATTATATTACCTTTTTTTGCAGTTCGAGCTCAATCTTTTCTATTGTGTTCAAATGAGTCGCGATCAATCCTTTTTGATCGTCGGTTTCTTTTTTCTGTTCATAATAAATTTAATCTTGTTAATTAATTATATAAAATCGTAATGGAAAAGCTAAGGTTGCCATAACAACCTTGATTTAACATATAGAAATCACAAATTGATTTCAACTAATAAATCCCAGGGGATATAATTCAAATAATTTCAAAAAAAACAATTATATTACCTTTTTTTGCAGTTCGAGCTCAATCTTTTCTATTGTGTTCAAATGAGTCGCGATCAATCCTTTTTGATCGTCGGTTTCTTTTTTCTGTTCATAATAAATTTAATCTTGTTAATTAATTATATAAAATCGTAATGGAAAAGCTAAGGTTGCCATAACAACCTTGATTTAACATATAGAAATCACAAATTGATTTCAACTAATAAATCCCAGGGGATATAATTCAAATAATTTCAAAAAAAACAATTATATTACCTTTTTTTGCAGTTCGAGCTCAATCTTTTCTATTGTGTTCAAATGAGTCGCGATCAATCCTTTTTGATCGTCGGTTTCTTTTTTCTGTTCATAATAAATTTAACCTTGTTAATTAATTATATAAAATCGTAATGGAAAAGCTAAGGTTGCCATAACAACCTTGATTTAACATATAGAAATCACAAATTGATTTCAACTAATAAATCCCAGGGGATATAATTCAAATAATTTCAAAAAAAACAATTATATTACCTTTTTTTGCAGTTCGAGCTCAATCTTTTCTATTGTGTTCAAATGAGTCGCGATCAATCCTTTTTGATCGTCGGTTTCTTTTTTCTGTTCATAATAAATTTAACCTTGTTAATTAATTATATAAAATCGTAATGGAAAAGCTAAGGTTGCCATAACAACCTTGATTTAACATATAGAAATCACAAATTGATTTCAACTAATAAATCCCAGGGGATATAATTCAAATAATTTCAAAAAAAACAATTATATTACCTTTTTTTGCAGTTCGAGCTCAATCTTTTCTATTGTGTTCAAATGAGTCGCGATCAATCCTTTTTGATCGTCGGTTTCTTTTTCTGTTCATAATAAATTTAATCTTGTTAATTAATTATATAAAATCGTAATGGAAAAGCTAAGGTTGCCATAACAACCTTGATTTAACATATAGAAATCACAAATTGATTTCAACTAATAAATCCCAGGGGATATAATTCAAGTAATTTCAAAAAAAACAATTATATTACCTTTTTTTGCAGTTCGAGCTCAATCTTTTCTATTGTGTTCAAATGAGTCGCGATCAATCCTTTTTGATGGTCGTTGTCTTTTTCCTGTTGATAATAAATTTAACCTTGTTAATTAATTATATAAAAACGTAATGGACAATCTAAGGTTGCCTTAACACAATTGATCCTAAACGAAATGAGAAAGAGAGAGATCCAAGAAAGCTTCATCAGTCTAATAGCTTCATATTTTTCAGAAAGACAAGTAATAGTGGAAGCGGAAGTAGAGTCCAAAATTTACAAGGTAAATAGCGGTGTTCCGCAGGGGTCAGTACTGGGACCGACGCTGTTGAACATTCTTTACGATGAGCTCTTCTACTTGGAGCTGCCAAAGGAGATAGAATTGGTCGGTTTCGCGGACGATGTAGCTATGGTTGTGGTGGCAGAAAGTGAGAGCCTTCTGATGAGTAAGGCTAACTTAGGTTTACTGCGTGTTGCAAACTGGATGGAGACGAGACACTTAAAGCTGACACCTGAAAAAACGGAAGCCATACTTCTGACCCCAAAAAGAAAAATCCTACCCATACAATTCGACGTGAAGGGAACTCTGATCGTCCCAACTAAGGCCCTAAAGTACTTGGGTGTATGGCTCGATACGAAATTAACTTTTAGTGAGCATGTCATTAGAATGGTGACAAAGGTAGAGAAAACCGTAACTGCCTTATTGTCACTCATGCCAAATATTGGAGGAGCTAGAGCATCGAAGCGGAGAGTCTTGTCGAGCGTAGCTCATTCCCAGATACTTTATGCAGCTGCTGTGTGGCACCCAGTATGCCAAAATAAAAAGCTCTTAAGTAAAGTAGCCAGGGTCCAAAGGCAAATGTGTATAAGGGTGTGCTGTGCATATAGGACAACATCATATGATGCAATAAAGTTTAGGGAAAGCGGTGTTGGTTTATAGTGAAACATATTATACAAAGGAATTATTATTTAACGGGTTATAGTGGTGTTTCACAAAGAGGAAATAAAATTTAAAAAAATTAAAAAAATCTTTTAAATTATTTTGGAGATTTTTTATTTATCTCTATACATATTTCGGGCTATGAACCCTTCATCAGGAGGTTAAACAGAACACTGAATATAAAAAATTTTATATTCAGTGTTCTGTTTAACCTCCTGATGAAGGGTTCATAGCCTGAAATATGTATAGAGATAAATAAAAAATCTCCAAAATAATTTAAAAGATTTTTTAATTTTTTTAAATTTTATTTCCTCTTTGTGAAACACCACTATAACCCGTTAAATAATAATTCCTTTATCATATGATGCAATTGGTGTTATCGCGGGAATCCCACCAATAGAACTACTGATTAAAGAAAGAAAAGAAACCTACTACGGGGACAGTAAAAAATTAGCAAGACAACGCTTAGAAGCAAGATGGCAGACCAAATGGAATAATGCAAAATATTGACGTTGGACCAGGCGCCTCATCCCCGACTTAAGTCCATGGATCAACAGAAAGCATGGGGAAGTCGACTATTTCTTGACCCAAGCTCTCTCTGGGCATGGTGGTTTTAATAAATATCTATATGATCGGGAGAGAGCGGATTCTCCTTATTGTTTCTATTGTGGCGAGGAGGATGACGCAGAACACACCCTGTTCGCATGCACGAGGTGGGAGCTGTTACGAAGAGACTATACGAATTCAACAGGGAAACCTTTTGATGCAGCAAACCTGATGATAGGCCTGCTGGAATCTGAAGCCCACTGGCAAATGACGTATACGCTGGTGCGGCTCATTTTAGAAAAAAGAGAAACGAAGTCCGATAAGAGCTAGGCAGCCATTGTACTGAAGTAATGCGAGAGCGGTTCCAGTACAATGGGCAAGAGAAAAGAGGAGAGTTTTTAGTCGGTAGGAATCCGAGACTACTCGGTTCGGATCCCGGGTGTCTATGTAAGATTTTCCATCCTCTATATATTTAACATATAGAAATCACAAATGGATCTCAACTAATAAATCCCAGGGGATATAATTCAATTAATTAAAAAAAAAAACAATTATATTACCTTGTTCTTGAGTTCGAGCTCAATCTTTTTCTATTGTGTTCAAATGAGTCGCGATCAATCCTTTTTGATGGTCATTGTCTTTTTTCTGTTAATAATAAATTTAACTTGTTAATTATATAAAAACGTAATGGACAATCTAAGGTTGCCTTAACAACTTTGATTTAACATATAGAAATCACAAATTGATGTCAACTAATAAATCTTCTCTAATAAACTTATTATAGTCGGTTTGCGTCGACGCCGACGTGATTTATTAATTTTAAAACCTACTAATTGTTCATAACAAATAATATTTATTAAAATTAGGAAATTTTAAATAATATATTTTAGAACCCACTTCCTGAAGTCAGGGGCAACCCTGGCCAGCCAGATGCCCGCCGAATGCGGGATTCGCAGTTGATTTGGAAAGTGTATTTTTACCGAATTTTTCATCAATCATTTTCAACTTTTGGAGAAAACGTTTAATTATTCCCCCCAATATAATGTATGATTAAATAAAATGTCTAAAATATTTTTACCTGAAGTGAAATTTGTTCTCGCAGCTTATCATTTTTCTGGGATTCCAATTTTAGTTTATTTTCAGATGTTTCACGAAGAGAATATAATTCTAGAAAAAAGTAATTTGTTTATTTAATTCTTATTCAAAGGGGAGATTATATTTTTAACGAAAGAGAGAGAATAATACCATTTTTGAATCCGTCCAGCTGCATTTCATTTTCTCCCGTAGCCTCAAATATACCAGATATATTTGACATGGAATTTGGGAAACGAGAAATTAGAGTGTGAGTTTCATATGCCATTTTATGCATTTTGCTATCCATCGTCTTTATTTCAGATTTCAAATATTTATATTGTTTAACATCAACGTTGTTTTTTCTTTGCATACTCTCGAAGCTCTCAGCTTCTTTCAAATCAATTTCGTCTGTCTGAAAATTATAATTAGTTTAAAATTAGAAACAAAAATTTGGTATTTATAAAAAGACAGTATTGATATAGCAAATAAGATAAATCAATCTTTATGTTGTTTGAATTACATAGTTGGATGATATACTCATGTATTTGTAATAAATAAGCCAAAAGTTACAATTTACAAAATTTCCCAGTTTTTAAAGAGCCACTAACATATTTAATTCAATATTATGGTATTTGATTAGGATTAGATATATATAAATTTGATTTTTGATTTAAAATAAAGCCGCATCTTCACATCAAAATAACCGCATGTGGCTCGCGAGCCGCAGGTTGCCGACCCCTGATCTAGGATACTGTGGGTTAAATTTTATACTGCATATTTTTGCATATTTGAATAATATTGCATAAAATTGCATATTTGAAGGATTTTTTTGTCAAATATTGCCTATTTCGAGCCAAATACGGATTTTTTAAAAAGTAAATTTTAGTAGAAAAAAAAATCAAGAAATATATATATTTCTTTAAATCTGCCCCCATTACATCTGATGATGTGGAGCCCTCCATTTCATCGTATAAATCAATTTTAAGTGACCGTAGACATAATAACCTGAAGATATTAAAGGAGACAATAAAAGAGTGTCTTCTGCTGGAATTATAAATTTTTACAGCAAAAGACACTCTTTTATTGTCTCCTTCAATATACATATAAAAATTCTGCTACCCTCGGCACAAAAACTTTCAATTTAATCTGAAGAAAATTTAGAAAAATACTTGTAAGCATAAATAATTCACGATTACAATCAAATTTTAATTACTTTGAGATCCTTTGTTACTTAATTATTTCTTTATTTTTTTTAATGGCCTTCGGTAACTAAAGCCCATTTTTGCCATTGAGTGTTCGTGTGTTTTGTAAAAGTCTGTGTAAATTAATCAGATTATAGCCGGACAAATATTTGAATTATTTTATTAGTTTATTATTTTTACGTCAATAAGAAAAGCTTGTTAATATAAAAAAATAAAAGCAATACAATACAATCGTGCCTGTGAAATAAAACTACCCCCCCCCCCCCTGTATTTTTTTCGATCACATTTTTTGAAACATTATTATATTTATTATGTTGATTTTATTCAAGAACACCTATTATTTCTTTGAGTTTAAAGATTTTTTAATATACTAAATATAATGAGAATTTTGTGAAATTTTTTATTCAATTAAAGTAGATATTTGACACTTGGTGTCATTTTATTTCTTTCATAGCACTTCTTCAAAAATATAGTCTTTTTGTCTTCAATTTTAATTTTTTGGTGGATAAAAAAATTATTTTGCCAATTTTTACTGCATATAATTGATAATTTCAACGTATTCAACATATTACTTGCATATTTCAGCCTTTTTAACTGCATATTTTGGCAGTTTTTGCTGCATAAAAATCCGGTCTCTAGTCATAATATAATGACATGTGACAATCCGAAAAATCCCTTAAGTCCTAATTTATTTAGTGTCAAAACTACGTATAATCAAAAGCAGACATTTTATTAAAAGAAATGATCTTGTAAGGCGCGGGCCCCCTGCTGGGTTTCAATCGTGCCTTGGTCCGACCTTGACTATATTGTAAGGGGCGGCCTTAGCCCTTTGTATTTAGCTAAATATAAGTAATTATTTAAATATAATTATTCGTTTTTGGACTGGATGTGACATTCAATAAAATAAAATGCTAACCCGTGTTCAGTAGCGTAAATCCAGCCACAGAGAAACGGTTAGCGCTGATAGGGGTCGGTTTGAGAATCGCGATTTGGGAGGAATTGGCCAATTTAACTTAATCCTATTCATGAATAGTCACTGAAATATAATTTAATGTAAAGTCTGAAATTTATTTGCTATTTAAGTATCACTTTAGGAAATAGTATCTAAAAAGTATTTGTAAATTATTTTATAAATCTGAAACTTGTGTTTAAAACAATCTCTTGATTAATTAATACTCTAAGGCAGTGTTCCGCAAAGTGGGTGCCGCGGCACACTGGTGTACAGTGGTCATTAGTTGGTGTATCGGCGGAAAATGTCAAGTTTTGTGAAAATAATACACATAGCTGAGAGTTATAAGACCAGCAAGAGATGAAAGTAGCCTTATCAACGATTGCTGCAAATTTTGATCACCTGGGATCAGCTTAAGCAGGCTCACATTTCTCATTAAACATATTTACACGTTATGTTGATTTTAAATATCTGTAACACCAAGCGATGCTCGATAATATTTTTGATTCAGTTAAAAGCGATATTTTAATATTATTTTTAATTTTTAATTCAGGTAAAAAGGTCGATTTTTAATCTCAGCCAAAATAAAATAAAATTGAAATAAAACTTAATTTATATTTTTACCAACGTTTACACCCGCTATGGCCATCATCAAGATATATCACTGGCCACAAAGTTTTGAATGGAATTGCAATTAAAAATAATAATCTTTACCAGAGGATCCTTCAAATTGTCGGATTTTTTAAGAGAATGAAATTGATATTCTAATAAATTATTTTATAGAAAAATACCTTTAATTAATTAAATTGGCAAATTCTAATGTATAACAATATTTGTAATGATCTATTAGTGGAATTTAAAATAAAAAAAAACGTGGAGGAATTGACTTAAAATCAAAAAGACCAAATTCTTTTTGATTTTAAGTCGATTCCTGCACGTTTTCAGTAGAGGTTGCCATTAATTGTCAAAACATCAAAAATGGAATGCAATAAGGTTATTCCTCCAGTATTAGATAAGAATCGATCGTTATATTTGATTTTAAGCCAATACCTCCATGCCTTCAGCAATGGTTACCAATAATAATCGAAGCGTCAAAAATCTAATGTAAAATTGTTATTCCTCAAGTATTAGATGAGAATAGATGACTATTTTTTATTTTAAATCGATTCCTCTGTGTCTTCATTAATGGTTACCAATAAAAACCGAAACGTCAAAAATCCAATATAGAAAGGTTATTCCTCAAGTACTAGAGAATCAATCGCTATTTTTGGTTTTAACTCGATTCCTCCATGTCTTCAGCAAAGGTAACGGATAAGAAAACAACGCAGTTGCTATAGTTACTTATAAAATTTCCTCCCAAATTTTTAGAACTTCACAGAGAGAAGCCTATCCATTCCTACTTAAGCAAGTTTAAATGAGCTATATTAAAAAGGTGAAATGAATAAATTTTAAAGAATTTAAAAAAGTACTATCTTACTCTAGAGTAAATTACTTTAAAATATAATTTTACTAAAAACTTTATTTAACTTTTTTTGTGGTCCGCAAGGTCCTGTAATTAGGATATTAAATTTCATCAAAATTGGTTAAGTCATTTTCAAGATATTTAGAAAAAACTAAAAAAGTAGTGAAATAAAGTACTAATATTTGTAAGCCGATATCTACCAAAAACTAATCAGCGCTTCATTTTGTTAAACAAATGGTACGTTTTCAATTTCATTTCAATCGGTGCAACGGTGTGGAAAAAATCGTGGGCCAAAAAAACGATAACATAGATACATCCATCCATCCACACGCACTAAATGAAATAAACTGCAACGGATCGTTGCTAAACTTTATCCAAATTCATTTGAAATATTAATATGTTTGTTCCTTTATTATTGATCAGATATCACTTGCAATTTGTAGTTCATATTGAAATTAATTCAAAAATAATTCTCATTTAAGAGTCGAGTAATAACCATTCTACATTGGATTTTTGACGTTTCGGTTTTTATTGGTAACCATTGCTGAAGACATAGAGGAATCGACTTAAAATCAAAAATAGCGATTGATTCTCATCTAATACTTGAGGAATAACAATTCTACATTACTCAAGCTTGAGTTGTTTACCAAAAAAGAATTTAGTCTTTTTGATTTTAAGTCGATTCTTCTACATTTTCAGTAGAGGTTTCCATTAATAGTCAAAACATCAAAAATGGAATTCAATAAGGTTATTCCTCTAGTATTAGATAAGAATCGATCGTTATTTTTGATTTTAAGTCGATTCCTCCATGTCTTCAGCAATGGTTACCAATAATAATCGAAACGTCAAAAACCTAATGTAGAATTGTTATTCCTCAAGTATTAGATGAGAATCAATCGCTATTTTTGATTTTAAGTCGATTCCTCTATGTCTTCAGCAATGGTTACCAATAAAAACCGAAACGTCAAAAATCCAATATAGAATGATTATTCCTCAAGTACTAGATGAGAATCAATCGCTATTTTTGGTTTAAAGTTGATTTCTCTATGTCTTCAGGAATGGTTACTAATAAAAACCGAAACGTCAAAAATCCAATATAGAATGGATATTTCTCAAGTATTAGATGAGAATCAATCGCTATTTTTTATTTTAAGTCGATTCCTCCATGTCTTCAGCAATGGTTACTAATAAAAACCGAAACGTCAAAAATCCAATATAGAATGATTATTCCTCAAGTACTAGATGAGAATCAATCGCTATTTTTGGTTTAAAGTCGATTTCTCTATGTCTTCCGCAATGGTTACTAATAAAAAACGAAACGTCAAAAATCCAATATAGAATGATTATTCCTCAAGTACTAGATGAGTATCAATCGCTATTTTTGGTTTAAAATCGATTTCTCTATGTCTTCAGCAATGGTTACTAATAAAAACCGAAACGTCAAAAATCCAATATAGAATGATTATTCCTCAAGAACTAGATGAGAATCAATCGCCATTTTTGGTTTAAAATCGATTTCTCTGTCTTCAGCAAAGGTAACGGATAAGAAAACAACGCAGTTGCTATGGTTACTCATAAAAATTCCTCCCAAATTTTTAGCATTTCACAGAGAGAAGCCTATCCATTCTTACTTAAGCAAGGCTAAATGAGCTATATTAAAACTTTCAAATGAATAAATTTTAAAGAATTTAAAAAATTAAAAAAGTACCATCTTACTCTAGAGTAAAGTACTTTAAAATATAATTTTACTAAAAACTTTATTTAACCTTTTTTGTGGTCCCCAAGGTACTTAATTAGGATATTAAATTTCATCAAAATTGGTTAAGTCATTTTCAAGATATTTAGAAAAAACTAAAAAAGTACTGAAATAAAGTACTAATGTTTGTGGGCCGATATGTACCAAAAACTAATCAGCGCTTCATTTTGTTCAAAGAATGCTAGGTTTTCAATTTCATTTCAATCGGTGCAACGGTGTGGAAAAAATCGTGGGCCAAAAGCGATAATATACATCCATCCATACATACATCCATACATCCATCCATCCATCCATCCGCACGCACTAAATGAAAAAATCGCACTTTTTGGCCTCCTCGACGAGACCCCATGTAATTTTTGGCAAAACCGTCACGTGCTAAAATTCAACCTAATTGAATACTACAATTTGTGACTTTAATTGAGTCCATGGGTTCCGTAGTCTTTACCTGAGGACCCGTTGAAGTCCAGCTTGGCGCGAGACCGATTACAATACTTTCTCCATGCTTCGTATTTGGATAAAGTAAAAATATTAATATCCCACTTTTAACTAACACGGAAAATTAGCGATAAAATCTGGATTTCTGGGTAGAGGTATGAAAGTTAAATAAGCTGACGTGTTCTGATGTGGCCATCCACTTGACTTTTACCATACAACCTGGCCCCTCACTTATATTTAATATTAAATAAAATTATTTATAATCATGTAGGGGAGGGGGTTAGTTTTTGCATTTTTAGACTTCTGGGGGTCCACTGATTATGTATACAAAATTTGGTTGAGTTTGATAAAACGGCCTAGATTTTTATTCCCCCCCCCCTCCTCTCCAGCTGTATACAAAATTTGGTTGAGTTTGGTCACATGGCCTAGATTTTTAATTATTAATCCCCCCTCCACCCCTTTAATTTTCGGTCGATATGAACCAAAATCTAATCAATGGACCAAAACTCCGTGTGAAATTTGGTTTCGATATTCACACTAGTTTTTGAGCTAGCTCGTCCACAATCTAACTAACTAACTAACTATTTAACTAACTACCCAACAGATAACCAGACTAACAGACATTTTGACAAAACAATTATTATCTCGGAAAAAAAAAATTTCGATGTTCACTTATTAGAGGTTTTTTGTAGAGCGAAATGACATGGTTTCGCTCAAGTTTTTTAATCAAAATAATTTCAGCCGTTTTTGAGATATTTCGAAAAAAAAGAAGGAAAAAAACCACTTTTTTCATGCACGATTATAATACTTGAACATACCCTGTATGGTAAAGTAAAAAGTGAGGTAGTTTTTCAGGTTGTTTAGACGCAGCACATAATCTTTGTGCCCATTGATATTGTAGTCAATGCTGTCTATTGGGTGAACCGTTGGATAAAAGCTAATTATTGGACTTGCAAAATGTGGACTCTAAAAAAAAATTAAAAAAATCATATTACCTCCAGGCCACCAAGCTGAAGTTGGTCTATTGATTCCATATTATCATGTTCTTTGGCTAACAAAACAAAATAAAAAGTGATTAATTTTCTAGTAATGTGGGATTATATATTTTAAACGAGAGTAAGAAAGAGTGAAAGATACCTGATTGAGATTGTTCATTTGCTTCAATTATTGTATTGAAATTAGATAGCAGTTCTTGTTCACCTAATGTTGTAAAAAGTTGTTGGCCCTAAAAATTATAATATTAAATTTGAAATTGTTATATGAATTTAGTAATAAAAAAGTTTGCATTAACAACTGTTAACAAAAAAAATTTAATTCTTAATTGCAATTTAGTAATAGAAGGGCAAGAGTGCCTTAACAAACAAATATAGAATTCGCGAATGAATGTGACTAAATAGGAAAAACTATAGCTAATATATGCATAGTTATATATATATATATATATATATATATATATATAACAGTCAAAAGTTTAAATAGTACGTTGAGAAATCCATTAGATGAAAGCAATTATTGAATTCGCTAAATGTGCAATCGGAAATATTAAAAAAATAATACTAACCATCTCCTTGAGGTTGTGCAGTTCTTTGGCTAAGAAAACAAAATAATAGGTAATTATTTTTCTTATTAATGCAAAATTATAAATGTATTTTAACAAAAAAAGGAGAGAAAAATACCTAGTTGAGGATCGTACAATCCTTTTTCGTGCTCACTCGCTAGTTGGTTTTGCTTCTCGATAGTAGATTCGAGTTCTACTATACGAGATTGTTGTTCCTTTTCTAGAATAGCTTTTCGGGAGATCTCATCCCTCTAAAAATAACAATAATAAATTTAACCTTGTTAATTATATAAAAGCGTAATGGAAAAGCTAAAGTTGCCTTAACAGCTTTGATTTAACATATAGAAATCACAAATTGATGTCAACTAATAAATCCCAGGGGATATAATTCAAATAAATTGAAAAAAAAATTATATTACCTCTTTTTTCAGTTCGAGCTCAATCTTTTCTATTGTGTTCAAATGAGTCGCGATCAATCCTTTTTGATCGTCGGTTTCTTTTTTCTGTTCATAATAAATTTAACCTTGTTAATTAATTATATAAAATCGTAATGGAAAAGCTAAGGTTGCCATAACAACCTTGATTTAACATATAGAAATCACAAATTGATTTCAACTAATAAATCCCAGGGGATATAATTCAAATAATTTCAAAAAAAACAATTATATTACCTTTTTTTGCAGTTCGAGCTCAATCTTTTCTATTGTGTTCAAATGAGTCGCGATCAATCCTTTTTGATCGTCGGTTTCTTTTTTCTGTTCATAATAAATTTAATCTTGTTAATTAATTATATAAAATCGTAATGGAAAAGCTAAGGTTGCCATAACAACCTTGATTTAACATATAGAAATCACAAATTGATTTCAACTAATAAATCCCAGGGGATATAATTCAAATAATTTCAAAAAAAACAATTATATTACCTTTTTTTGCAGTTCGAGCTCAATCTTTTCTATTGTGTTCAAATGAGTCGCGATCAATCCTTTTTGATCGTCGGTTTCTTTTTCTGTTCATAATAAATTTAATCTTGTTAATTAATTATATAAAATCGTAATGGAAAAGCTAAGGTTGCCATAACAACCTTGATTTAACATATAGAAATCACAAATTGATTTCAACTAATAAATCCCAGGGGATATAATTCAAATAATTTCAAAAAAAACAATTATATTACCTTTTTTTGCAGTTCGAGCTCAATCTTTTCTATTGTGTTCAAATGAGTCGCGATCAATCCTTTTTGATCGTCGGTTTCTTTTTTCTGTTCATAATAAATTTAATCTTGTTAATTAATTATATAAAATCGTAATGGAAAAGCTAAGGTTGCCATAACAACCTTGATTTAACATATAGAAATCACAAATTGATTTCAACTAATAAATCCCAGGGGATATAATTCAAATAATTTCAAAAAAAACAATTATATTACCTTTTTTTGCAGTTCGAGCTCAATCTTTTCTATTGTGTTCAAATGAGTCGCGATCAATCCTTTTTGATCGTCGGTTTCTTTTTTCTGTTCATAATAAATTTAATCTTGTTAATTAATTATATAAAATCGTAATGGAAAAGCTAAGGTTGCCATAACAACCTTGATTTAACATATAGAAATCACAAATTGATTTCAACTAATAAATCCCAGGGGATATAATTCAAATAATTTCAAAAAAAACAATTATATTACCTTTTTTTGCAGTTCGAGCTCAATCTTTTCTATTGTGTTCAAATGAGTCGCGATCAATCCTTTTTGATCGTCGGTTTCTTTTTTCTGTTCATAATAAATTTAATCTTGTTAATTAATTATATAAAATCGTAATGGAAAAGCTAAGGTTGCCATAACAACCTTGATTTAACATATAGAAATCACAAATTGATTTCAACTAATAAATCCCAGGGGATATAATTCAAATAATTTCAAAAAAAACAATTATATTACCTTTTTTTGCAGTTCGAGCTCAATCTTTTCTATTGTGTTCAAATGAGTCGCGATCAATCCTTTTTGATCGTCGGTTTCTTTTTTCTGTTCATAATAAATTTAATCTTGTTAATTAATTATATAAAATCGTAATGGAAAAGCTAAGGTTGCCATAACAACCTTGATTTAACATATAGAAATCACAAATTGATTTCAACTAATAAATCCCAGGGGATATAATTCAAATAATTTCAAAAAAAACAATTATATTACCTTTTTTTGCAGTTCGAGCTCAATCTTTTCTATTGTGTTCAAATGAGTCGCGATCAATCCTTTTTGATCGTCGGTTTCTTTTTTCTGTTCATAATAAATTTAATCTTGTTAATTAATTATATAAAATCGTAATGGAAAAGCTAAGGTTGCCATAACAACCTTGATTTAACATATAGAAATCACAAATTGATTTCAACTAATAAATCCCAGGGGATATAATTCAAATAATTTCAAAAAAAACAATTATATTACCTTTTTTTGCAGTTCGAGCTCAATCTTTTCTATTGTGTTCAAATGAGTCGCGATCAATCCTTTTTGATCGTCGGTTTCTTTTTTCTGTTCATAATAAATTTAATCTTGTTAATTAATTATATAAAATCGTAATGGAAAAGCTAAGGTTGCCATAACAACCTTGATTTAACATATAGAAATCACAAATTGATTTCAACTAATAAATCCCAGGGGATATAATTCAAATAATTTCAAAAAAAACAATTATATTACCTTTTTTTGCAGTTCGAGCTCAATCTTTTCTATTGTGTTCAAATGAGTCGCGATCAATCCTTTTTGATCGTCGGTTTCTTTTTTCTGTTCATAATAAATTTAATCTTGTTAATTAATTATATAAAATCGTAATGGAAAAGCTAAGGTTGCCATAACAACCTTGATTTAACATATAGAAATCACAAATTGATTTCAACTAATAAATCCCAGGGGATATAATTCAAATAATTTCAAAAAAAACAATTATATTACCTTTTTTTGCAGTTCGAGCTCAATCTTTTCTATTGTGTTCAAATGAGTCGCGATCAATCCTTTTTGATCGTCGGTTTCTTTTTTCTGTTCATAATAAATTTAATCTTGTTAATTAATTATATAAAATCGTAATGGAAAAGCTAAGGTTGCCATAACAACCTTGATTTAACATATAGAAATCACAAATTGATTTCAACTAATAAATCCCAGGGGATATAATTCAAATAATTTCAAAAAAAACAATTATATTACCTTTTTTTGCAGTTCGAGCTCAATCTTTTCTATTGTGTTCAAATGAGTCGCGATCAATCCTTTTTGATCGTCGGTTTCTTTTTTCTGTTCATAATAAATTTAATCTTGTTAATTAATTATATAAAATCGTAATGGAAAAGCTAAGGTTGCCATAACAACCTTGATTTAACATATAGAAATCACAAATTGATTTCAACTAATAAATCCCAGGGGATATAATTCAAATAATTTCAAAAAAAACAATTATATTACCTTTTTTTGCAGTTCGAGCTCAATCTTTTCTATTGTGTTCAAATGAGTCGCGATCAATCCTTTTTGATCGTCGGTTTCTTTTTCTGTTCATAATAAATTTAATCTTGTTAATTAATTATATAAAATCGTAATGGAAAAGCTAAGGTTGCCATAACAACCTTGATTTAACATATAGAAATCACAAATTGATTTCAACTAATAAATCCCAGGGGATATAATTCAAATAATTTCAAAAAAAACAATTATATTACCTTTTTTTGCAGTTCGAGCTCAATCTTTTCTATTGTGTTCAAATGAGTCGCGATCAATCCTTTTTGATCGTCGGTTTCTTTTTTCTGTTCATAATAAATTTAATCTTGTTAATTAATTATATAAAATCGTAATGGAAAAGCTAAGGTTGCCATAACAACCTTGATTTAACATATAGAAATCACAAATTGATTTCAACTAATAAATCCCAGGGGATATAATTCAAATAATTTCAAAAAAAACAATTATATTACCTTTTTTTGCAGTTCGAGCTCAATCTTTTCTATTGTGTTCAAATGAGTCGCGATCAATCCTTTTTGATCGTCGGTTTCTTTTTTCTGTTCATAATAAATTTAATCTTGTTAATTAATTATATAAAATCGTAATGGAAAAGCTAAGGTTGCCATAACAACCTTGATTTAACATATAGAAATCACAAATTGATTTCAACTAATAAATCCCAGGGGATATAATTCAAATAATTTCAAAAAAAACAATTATATTACCTTTTTTTGCAGTTCGAGCTCAATCTTTTCTATTGTGTTCAAATGAGTCGCGATCAATCCTTTTTGATCGTCGGTTTCTTTTTTCTGTTCATAATAAATTTAATCTTGTTAATTAATTATATAAAATCGTAATGGAAAAGCTAAGGTTGCCATAACAACCTTGATTTAACATATAGAAATCACAAATTGATTTCAACTAATAAATCCCAGGGGATATAATTCAAATAATTTCAAAAAAAACAATTATATTACCTTTTTTTGCAGTTCGAGCTCAATCTTTTCTATTGTGTTCAAATGAGTCGCGATCAATCCTTTTTGATCGTCGGTTTCTTTTTTCTGTTCATAATAAATTTAATCTTGTTAATTAATTATATAAAATCGTAATGGAAAAGCTAAGGTTGCCATAACAACCTTGATTTAACATATAGAAATCACAAATTGATTTCAACTAATAAATCCCAGGGGATATAATTCAAATAATTTCAAAAAAAACAATTATATTACCTTTTTTTGCAGTTCGAGCTCAATCTTTTCTATTGTGTTCAAATGAGTCGCGATCAATCCTTTTTGATCGTCGGTTTCTTTTTTCTGTTCATAATAAATTTAATCTTGTTAATTAATTATATAAAATCGTAATGGAAAAGCTAAGGTTGCCATAACAACCTTGATTTAACATATAGAAATCACAAATTGATTTCAACTAATAAATCCCAGGGGATATAATTCAAATAATTTCAAAAAAAACAATTATATTACCTTTTTTTGCAGTTCGAGCTCAATCTTTTCTATTGTGTTCAAATGAGTCGCGATCAATCCTTTTTGATCGTCGGTTTCTTTTTTCTGTTCATAATAAATTTAATCTTGTTAATTAATTATATAAAATCGTAATGGAAAAGCTAAGGTTGCCATAACAACCTTGATTTAACATATAGAAATCACAAATTGATTTCAACTAATAAATCCCAGGGGATATAATTCAAATAATTTCAAAAAAAACAATTATATTACCTTTTTTTGCAGTTCGAGCTCAATCTTTTCTATTGTGTTCAAATGAGTCGCGATCAATCCTTTTTGATCGTCGGTTTCTTTTTTCTGTTCATAATAAATTTAATCTTGTTAATTAATTATATAAAATCGTAATGGAAAAGCTAAGGTTGCCATAACAACCTTGATTTAACATATAGAAATCACAAATTGATTTCAACTAATAAATCCCAGGGGATATAATTCAAATAATTTCAAAAAAAACAATTATATTACCTTTTTTTGCAGTTCGAGCTCAATCTTTTCTATTGTGTTCAAATGAGTCGCGATCAATCCTTTTTGATCGTCGGTTTCTTTTTTCTGTTCATAATAAATTTAACCTTGTTAATTAATTATATAAAATCGTAATGGAAAAGCTAAGGTTGCCATAACAACCTTGATTTAACATATAGAAATCACAAATTGATTTCAACTAATAAATCCCAGGGGATATAATTCAAATAATTTCAAAAAAAACAATTATATTACCTTTTTTTGCAGTTCGAGCTCAATCTTTTCTATTGTGTTCAAATGAGTCGCGATCAATCCTTTTTGATCGTCGGTTTCTTTTTTCTGTTCATAATAAATTTAACCTTGTTAATTAATTATATAAAATCGTAATGGAAAAGCTAAGGTTGCCATAACAACCTTGATTTAACATATAGAAATCACAAATTGATTTCAACTAATAAATCCCAGGGGATATAATTCAAATAATTTCAAAAAAAACAATTATATTACCTTTTTTTGCAGTTCGAGCTCAATCTTTTCTATTGTGTTCAAATGAGTCGCGATCAATCCTTTTTGATCGTCGGTTTCTTTTTTCTGTTCATAATAAATTTAACCTTGTTAATTAATTATATAAAATCGTAATGGAAAAGCTAAGGTTGCCATAACAACCTTGATTTAACATATAGAAATCACAAATTGATTTCAACTAATAAATCCCAGGGGATATAATTCAAATAATTTCAAAAAAAACAATTATATTACCTTTTTTTGCAGTTCGAGCTCAATCTTTTCTATTGTGTTCAAATGAGTCGCGATCAATCCTTTTTGATCGTCGGTTTCTTTTTTCTGTTCATAATAAATTTAACCTTGTTAATTAATTATATAAAATCGTAATGGAAAAGCTAAGGTTGCCATAACAACCTTGATTTAACATATAGAAATCACAAATTGATTTCAACTAATAAATCCCAGGGGATATAATTCAAATAATTTCAAAAAAAACAATTATATTACCTTTTTTTGCAGTTCGAGCTCAATCTTTTCTATTGTGTTCAAATGAGTCGCGATCAATCCTTTTTGATCGTCGGTTTCTTTTTTCTGTTCATAATAAATTTAATCTTGTTAATTAATTATATAAAATCGTAATGGAAAAGCTAAGGTTGCCATAACAACCTTGATTTAACATATAGAAATCACAAATTGATTTCAACTAATAAATCCCAGGGGATATAATTCAAATAATTTCAAAAAAAACAATTATATTACCTTTTTTTGCAGTTCGAGCTCAATCTTTTCTATTGTGTACAAATGAGTCGCGATCAATCCTTTTTGATCGTCGGTTTCTTTTTTCTGTTCATAATAAATTTAATCTTGTTAATTAATTATATAAAATCGTAATGGAAAAGCTAAGGTTGCCATAACAACCTTGATTTAACATATAAAAATCACAAATTGATTTCAACTAATAAATCCCAGGGGATATAATTCAAATAATTTCAAAAAAAACAATTATATTACCTTTTTTTGCAGTTCGAGCTCAATCTTTTCTATTGTGTTCAAATGAGTCGCGATCAATCCTTTTTGATCGTCGGTTTCTTTTCTGTTCATAATAAATTTAATCTTGTTAATTAATTATATAAAATCGTAATGGAAAAGCTAAGGTTGCCATAACAACCTTGATTTAACATATAGAAATCACAAATTGATTTCAACTAATAAATCCCAGGGGATATAATTCAAATAATTTCAAAAAAAACAATTATATTACCTTTTTTTGCAGTTCGAGCTCAATCTTTTCTATTGTGTTCAAATGAGTCGCGATCAATCCTTTTTGATCGTCGGTTTCTTTTTTCTGTTCATAATAAATTTAACCTTGTTAATTAATTATATAAAAGCGTAATGGAAAAGCTAAGGTTGCCATAACAACCTTGATTTAACATATAGAAATCACAAATTGATTTCAACTAATAAATCCCAGGGGATATAATTCAAATAATTTCAAAAAAAACAATTATATTACCTTTTTTTGCAGTTCGAGCTCAATCTTTTCTATTGTGTTCAAATGAGTCGCGATCAATCCTTTTTGATCGTCGGTTTCTTTTTCTGTTCATAATAAATTTAACCTTGTTAATTAATTATATAAAATCGTAATGGAAAAGCTAAGGTTGCCATAACAACCTTGATTTAACATATAGAAATCACAAATTGATTTCAACTAATAAATCCCAGGGGATATAATTCAAATAATTTCAAAAAAAACAATTATATTACCTTTTTTTGCAGTTCGAGCTCAATCTTTTCTATTGTGTTCAAATGAGTCGCGATCAATCCTTTTTGATCGTCGGTTTCTTTTTTCTGTTCATAATAAATTTAACCTTGTTAATTAATTATATAAAATCGTAATGGAAAAGCTAAGGTTGCCATAACAACCTTGATTTAACATATAGAAATCACAAATTGATTTCAACTAATAAATCCCAGGGGATATAATTCAAATAATTTCAAAAAAAACAATTATATTACCTTTTTTTGCAGTTCGAGCTCAATCTTTTCTATTGTGTTCAAATGAGTCGCGATCAATCCTTTTTGATCGTCGGTTTCTTTTTTCTGTTCATAATAAATTTAATCTTGTTAATTAATTATATAAAATCGTAATGGAAAAGCTAAGGTTGCCATAACAACCTTGATTTAACATATAGAAATCACAAATTGATTTCAACTAATAAATCCCAGGGGATATAATTCAAATAATTTCAAAAAAAGCAATTATATTACCTTTTTTTGCAGTTCGAGCTCAATCTTTTCTATTGTGTTCAAATGAGTCGCGATCAATCCTTTTTGATCGTCGGTTTCTTTTTTCTGTTCATAATAAATTTAATCTTGTTAATTAATTATATAAAATCGTAATGGAAAAGCTAAGGTTGCCATAACAACCTTGATTTAACATATAGAAATCACAAATTGATTTCAACTAATAAATCCCAGGGGATATAATTCAAATAATTTCAAAAAAAACAATTATATTACCTTTTTTTGCAGTTCGAGCTCAATCTTTTCTATTGTGTTCAAATGAGTCGCGATCAATCCTTTTTGATCGTCGGTTTCTTTTTTCTGTTCATAATAAATTTAATCTTGTTAATTAATTATATAAAATCGTAATGGAAAAGCTAAGGTTGCCATAACAACCTTGATTTAACATATAGAAATCACAAATTGATTTCAACTAATAAATCCCAGGGGATATAATTCAAATAATTTCAAAAAAAACAATTATATTACCTTTTTTTGCAGTTCGAGCTCAATCTTTTCTATTGTGTTCAAATGAGTCGCGATCAATCCTTTTTGATCGTCGGTTTCTTTTTTCTGTTCATAATAAATTTAATCTTGTTAATTAATTATATAAAATCGTAATGGAAAAGCTAAGGTTGCCATAACAACCTTGATTTAACATATAGAAATCACAAATTGATTTCAACTAATAAATCCCAGGGGATATAATTCAAATAATTTCAAAAAAAACAATTATATTACCTTTTTTTGCAGTTCGAGCTCAATCTTTTCTATTGTGTTCAAATGAGTCGCGATCAATCCTTTTTGATCGTCGGTTTCTTTTTTCTGTTCATAATAAATTTAATCTTGTTAATTAATTATATAAAATCGTAATGGAAAAGCTAAGGTTGCCATAACAACCTTGATTTAACATATAGAAATCACAAATTGATTTCAACTAATAAATCCCAGGGGATATAATTCAAATAATTTCAAAAAAAACAATTATATTACCTTTTTTTGCAGTTCGAGCTCAATCTTTTCTATTGTGTTCAAATGAGTCGCGATCAATCCTTTTTGATCGTCGGTTTCTTTTTTCTGTTCATAATAAATTTAATCTTGTTAATTAATTATATAAAATCGTAATGGAAAAGCTAAGGTTGCCATAACAACCTTGATTTAACATATAGAAATCACAAATTGATTTCAACTAATAAATCCCAGGGGATATAATTCAAATAATTTCAAAAAAAACAATTATATTACCTTTTTTTGCAGTTCGAGCTCAATCTTTTCTATTGTGTTCAAATGAGTCGCGATCAATCCTTTTTGATCGTCGGTTTCTTTTTTCTGTTCATAATAAATTTAATCTTGTTAATTAATTATATAAAATCGTAATGGAAAAGCTAAGGTTGCCATAACAACCTTGATTTAACATATAGAAATCACAAATTGATTTCAACTAATAAATCCCAGGGGATATAATTCAAATAATTTCAAAAAAAACAATTATATTACCTTTTTTTGCAGTTCGAGCTCAATCTTTTCTATTGTGTTCAAATGAGTCGCGATCAATCCTTTTTGATCGTCTGTTTCTTTTTTCTGTTCATAATAAATTTAACCTTGTTAATTAATTATATAAAAGCGTAATGGAAAAGCTAAGGTTGCCATAACAACCTTGATTTAACATATAGAAATCACAAATTGATTTCAACTAATAAATCCCAGGGGATATAATTCAAATAATTTCAAAAAAAACAATTATATTACCTTTTTTTGCAGTTCGAGCTCAATCTTTTCTATTGTGTTCAAATGAGTCGCGATCAATCCTTTTTGATCGTCGGTTTCTTTTTTCTGTTCATAATAAATTTAATCTTGTTAATTAATTATATAAAATCGTAATGGAAAAGCTAAGGTTGCCATAACAACCTTGATTTAACATATAGAAATCACAAATTGATTTCAACTAATAAATCCCAGGGGATATAATTCAAATAATTTCAAAAAAAAACAATTATATTACCTTTTTTTGCAGTTCGAGCTCAATCTTTTCTATTGTGTTCAAATGAGTCGCGATCAATCCTTTTTGATCGTCGGTTTCTTTTTTCTGTTCATAATAAATTTAATCTTGTTAATTAATTATATAAAATCGTAATGGAAAAGCTAAGGTTGCCATAACAACCTTGATTTAACATATAGAAATCACAAATTGATTTCAACTAATAAATCCCAGGGGATATAATTCAAATAATTTCAAAAAAAACAATTATATTACCTTTTTTTGCAGTTCGAGCTCAATCTTTTCTATTGTGTTCAAATGAGTCGCGATCAATCCTTTTTGATCGTCGGTTTCTTTTTTCTGTTCATAATAAATTTAATCTTGTTAATTAATTATATAAAATCGTAATGGAAAAGCTAAGGTTGCCATAACAACCTTGATTTAACATATAGAAATCACAAATTGATTTCAACTAATAAATCCCAGGGGATATAATTCAAATAATTTCAAAAAAAACAATTATATTACCTTTTTTTGCAGTTCGAGCTCAATCTTTTCTATTGTGTTCAAATGAGTCGCGATCAATCCTTTTTGATCGTCGGTTTCTTTTTCTGTTCATAATAAATTTAATCTTGTTAATTAATTATATAAAATCGTAATGGAAAAGCTAAGGTTGCCATAACAACCTTGATTTAACATATAGAAATCACAAATTGATTTCAACTAATAAATCCCAGGGGATATAATTCAAATAATTTCAAAAAAAACAATTATATTACCTTTTTTTGCAGTTCGAGCTCAATCTTTTCTATTGTGTTCAAATGAGTCGCGTTCAATCCTTTTTGATCGTCGGTTTCTTTTTTCTGTTCATAATAAATTTAATCTTGTTAATTAATTATATAAAATCGTAATGGAAAAGCTAAGGTTGCCATAACAACCTTGATTTAACATATAGAAATCACAAATTGATTTCAACTAATAAATCCCAGTGGATATAATTCAAATAATTTCAAAAAAAACAATTATATTACCTTTTTTTGCAGTTCGAGCTCAATCTTTTCTATTGTGTTCAAATGAGTCGCGATCAATCCTTTTTGATCGTCTGTTTCTTTTTTCTGTTCATAATAAATTTAATCTTGTTAATTAATTATATAAAATCGTAATGGAAAAGCTAAGGTTGCCATAACAACCTTGATTTAACATATAGAAATCACAAATTGATTTCAACTAATAAATCCCAGGGGATATAATTCAAATAATTTCAAAAAAAACAATTATATTACCTTTTTTTGCAGTTCGAGCTCAATCTTTTCTATTGTGTTCAAATGAGTCGCGTTCAATCCTTTTTGATCGTCGGTTTCTTTTTTCTGTTCATAATAAATTTAATCTTGTTAATTAATTATATAAAATCGTAATGGAAAAGCTAAGGTTGCCATAACAACCTTGATTTAACATATAGAAATCACAAATTGATTTCAACTAATAAATCCCAGGGGATATAATTCAAATAATTTCAAAAAAAACAATTATATTACCTTTTTTTGCAGTTCGAGCTCAATCTTTTCTATTGTGTTCAAATGAGTCGCGATCAATCCTTTTTGATCGTCGGTTTCTTTTTCTGTTCATAATAAATTTAATCTTGTTAATTAATTATATAAAATCGTAATGGAAAAGCTAAGGTTGCCATAACAACCTTGATTTAACATATAGAAATCACAAATTGATTTCAACTAATAAATCCCAGGGGATATAATTCAAATAATTTCAAAAAAAACAATTATATTACCTTTTTTTGCAGTTCGAGCTCAATCTTTTCTATTGTGTTCAAATGAGTCGCGATCAATCCTTTTTGATCGTCGGTTTCTTTTTTCTGTTCATAATAAATTTAATCTTGTTAATTAATTATATAAAATCGTAATGGAAAAGCTAAGGTTGCCATAACAACCTTGATTTAACATATAGAAATCACAAATTGATTTCAACTAATAAATCCCAGTGGATATAATTCAAATAATTTCAAAAAAAACAATTATATTACCTTTTTTTGCAGTTCGAGCTCAATCTTTTCTATTGTGTTCAAATGAGTCGCGATCAATCCTTTTTGATCGTCTGTTTCTTTTTTCTGTTCATAATAAATTTAACCTTGTTAATTAATTATATAAAAGCGTAATGGAAAAGCTAAGGTTGCCTTAACAACATATAGAAATCACAAATTGAACCTTGACCCTTATTAAATTTAGTTCTTATTTAGTTATAAAAATGAATTTTCTCTGATTTAATTTTTTTTCTATCTTTTTCATTTTTTCATTCAAATGTTTTAATTATTCACGCTCGATAATACTGGGTGAAATAAAATGACTAAAATATTTTTACCTCATTTTTTAGACTGCTTGTGCATTCTGCTAGAAGTTCATGTTTCGATATTAAATCCGACTCTAATTGTAAACATCTTCTCTCCAGCCTATCTATTTCTGTTTCAAACATTTTTATTTTTTTGTCTTCGCTTTCATTTCTTCTTTCGACTTCTACGGACCACTCAGTCTCTTTCAAATTAATTTCTTCTGTCTGAAAATTATAAGAATACATTTTAAATTGGAAAAAAATTCGTATTACTAAAAAATTCATTTGAGAGAATTCATTGATTTTGATGATTGAACTAGTTGTAGATGTAATATAATTAATCCTTAAATGGTCGCAATTCAGAAGAATGCTATGATATAAAAGTAATACTAATAATCTAGCTCCTTCGAATCCTCGGATTCACGTTTAACCGTCTCTTTTTTTTGTACTATTATAATTTTTATAAAAAAAATAAAACCGACTTCAAAAAAATTAAATGCAACAATTAAAATAATAATAACTCAAAAATCAAATAAAATCCACTAAAAGGTATAAAATAATTGTATAATTTAGTTACAACTAAACGATGAAATTTTTACATTAAATTACTTTTTGAAGTCGGTGCCAAACATATACATGTTATGAATCGAACCCGGCGGATCTTACTTTGTACGTTTGGCGAGTAAGCTCGGTTATAGAGTTTGTTTGGCACCAACTTCAAAAAGTGATTTCATGTAAAAATGTCATCGTTTAGTATAGACAATTATTTTATACCTTTTAGTGCATTTTATTTGATTTTTGAGTTCTTATTATTTTATTTGTTGCATTTAATTTTTTTGAAGTCGGTTTTATTTTTTTTTATAAAAATTATTTTTTATTTTTCTCTTTTAGTGATGTTATTAATATACAGAGTATGGTCAAGTATTGTAATCATGCATGAAAAAAGTGTTTTTTTCCTTCTTTTTTCCGAAATATCTAAATAACGGCTGAAATTATTTTGATTAAAAAAAAATTGAGCGAAACCATGGTATTTCGTTATACAAAAAAATTTTTAAGAAAAAAATAAAAACCGACTTCAAAAAATTAAGTGCAACAAATATAAAAATACACTAAAAGGTATAAAATAATTATTATCTTATTTAGTTACAACTAAACGACGAAATATTAACACGAAATTACTTTTTAAAGTCGGTGCCAAACAAACTATACCTATAAGCGAGCGTACCCGCCAAACGTACTAAGTAAGATCTGTCGAGTGCGATTCATAAAAGGTATATGTTTGGCACCGACTTCAAAAATAATTTCGTGTTAATATTTCGTCGTTTAGTTGTAACTAAATAAGATAATAATTATTTTATACCTTTTAGTGTATTTTTATATTTGTTGCACTTAATTTTTTGAAGTCGGTTTTTATTTTTTCTTAAAAATTTTTATTTTTCTCTTTTTAGTGATGTTATTAATAGTGATTATATCATCAGAACTTGACCAAATTAATATGACACCATCCCTAAGACACCCCCTTTCGGATAAAAAAAGAACCATCGAAATCGGTTCATAAACAAAGAGGTTAGGTCTAAACAAACCTAAACAAACCTAATAAAAAAGGTCTAATACCTATGAAAAAAAATCGAAAAAAAAATGGGACCAATCGGAAGCTAGACTGGACCCAATGCAAAAAAAATTTTCAAAATCGGTTGACAATTGGCGGAGATATGAGGTAACATAGGCACAAAAAAAAAAAAATTCAATCGAATAGAGAACCTCCTCCTTTTTTGAAGTCGGTTAAAAAAGCCCTAAAAGTGAACATCGAATTTTTTTTTTTTTTGAGATAAATATTGTTTTGTCAAAATGTCTATTATTCTGTCTGGTTGCTTGGATGTCTGTTAGTTAGTTAGTTAGTCTGTGCGTTACCAAATTTTTGTGGACGAGCTAGCTCAAAAACTAGTGTGAATATCAAAACCAAATTTCCCACGTAGTTTTGCTCCATTGAGATTAAGAGCTGATTAGATTTTGGTGCATATCGACCCAAAATTAGGGGGGTGTAGGGGGGTCAAAAATTAAAAATCTATGCCGGTTGAGCAAACTCAACCAAATTTTGTATACATAATCAGTGGGCACACAGTAATTCAAAAATGCAAAAACTAACCACCCAAAATGGTTGGGGGGGGGGGGTAAAAAATGAAAATCTAGTCTCTTATATCAAACTCAACAAAATTTTGTATACATAATCAGTGTGTCTGTCTGTTACTCTATGCGTTACCAAATTATTGTGGACGAGCTAGCTCAAAAACTAGTGTGAATATCAAAACCAAATTTCACACGTAGTTTTGCTTCATTGAGATTAAGAGCTGATTAGATTTTGGTGCATATAGACCCAAAATTAAAGGGGGTAGAGGGGGGTTCAAAATTAAAAATCTAGCCCTTGTACTAAACTCAATTAAATTTTGAATACATAATCAGTGGACCCTCAGAGGTCTAAAAATGCAAAAACTAACCACCCAAAATGGGGGGGGGGGGTCAAAAATGGAAATCTAGGCTCTTGTATCAAACTCAATTAAATTTTGTATACTTAATCAGTGGACCCTCAGAAGTCTAAAAATGCAAAAACTAACCACCCAAAATGGTGGGTGGGGGGGGGGGGGGTAAAAAAATGGAAATCTAGGCTCTTGTATCAAACTCAACCAAATTTTGTATACATAATCAGTGGGACCCCAGAAGTCTAAAAATGCAAAAGAAGAATCATTGAAATCGGCCCATAAACAAAGAAGTTATGCCTGAACATACATTTCAAAAAAGGTACAATACCAATGAAAAAACGGGACCAATCGGGCAGTAGACTGAACCCAATGCAAAAAAATCATCCAAATCTGTTCATAACACTGGGCAACAAAAAAATAATTTTTAAATGCTTCGAGCACTTGATGCGTCAATTCCTACCGATTTTGGGTTGAGAAAAACGAATATGACAATGAAAATTTTTTCTTAGCTCTAGTTTCTGTGAAATACACTAGGTGGCGGATCAAGAGAAAAAGATACATTTTAATTACATATGCTAACAACATTGAAAGTGCATTTTATTTTTTTACAAATTGTAGTTACATTCTAAGAGTTCTACATTGCTAGAATAATACTTCACAGATGGTCGTGTCTGAAGAGATTTATTTGGTGCCTTCATCAGATGGTCGTTTTTTAGCTTGCCTCTTTTTTGTTGCCCAGTGTTATTAGTCCATCAGGAATTTACAGATTAGTTTTTAACCTGTAAACTCCTGATGATGGACTAATAATCCGAAATATATTGAGATTGTATACACCTCTTTGAGTTTTATTTCATTCACTCTGAAACTACACTCCCTTTACTTTATTAATGTTTATTATCCTTTATAATCACGTAGTTTTAGTTTTTTACTTATAACTCGAGTTCTAATTGAGCTACAAACAAGTGGTAATTTCGAAATCCAAGAAGAAGCTGTTTTCTATTAGTTCAACAAAATATTGTGATCTCAAATATTGTTGTTTAATATCTAACGGTACTCGAAAATAGTTGACCTATGGTCTTTTTCACCGTTTTGATCGATTATATCTCCAAAACAAGATCTAATCGGTAATCTTTATGGTCATTTTTGAATTCAGCAGGTGGAAATACATAAGAATCAGCTATTTTTGAGCCCGAAGCATTTTCATTGTTGGGCAGTGTAATTGGCGAAGATATCAGGTAATATAGACACAAAAAAATTCAGTCGAATTGAGAACCTCCTTCTTTTTTGAAGTCGGTTAATAAAATGGATTCCATTTTAATTTTTAGACTTTATCTGGAAATGTCAGTACGTTTGTCGCTGACTTTTCATTTTTTTCAATCTCCCAACCCCAATAACCTTTTATTCAATGCGCCAAAATGAGTAGATATTATTACAAAACAAAAACATTTTTACAGGCGCTTATAAACCTTTACCCAAATTTAATTGTTTTTTTGTGAAAAAATATGTGATTTAATGAGAAATATTAAATATTTTTCAAAAAATCTTTAAGAATCACATGAAATTATCCAAACAACTTTTTCATCGCACACATGTGTAATTTCATCATTTGTGATTGGTTAAATTTTGTAGGCGATTTATATTAAAAAATTATTAAAAAAAAAAAAATCGAAACCTAATTCAGAAAATTGGAGAAGAATCATATAATTATTTAGGGATGTCTAGAAATGATGTTGCTAATGAACTGTGGCTAAACATACAGAAATCACGAGAGGTTGTCAACTACTAAATCCACAATGCTATTATATTATGATTAAGTAGATGCCACTCAAATATTGTGGCAGAAATCTATATATCGCTTAACGCGTTTTTGATTAAACAAACTTTATTAACCATTTTTAGGAACTAACAATTAAACATGGTTGAATAAAAATGAAACAGGTGGTTTTCAAAATAAAAACATGAAAATGAATAAACAATAATTAAAATAATATTAACCTATATTTGGTGTCAATTAAAACCACTTTTAATATAAACTAAATAAGCTGACCTATTCTGATGTGCCCATACACTTGACTTTACCATACAACCTGGACCCTAAAATTATTTATAATCATGTCGGGGTGGGGGTTAGTTTTTGCATTTTTAAACTTCTGATGCCCTACTGATTATGTATACAAAATTTGGTTGAGTTTGGTAAATGGCCAAGATTTTCATTTTTTGACACTACACCCTCCCCCCCCCATTTTGGGCGGTTAGTTTTTGCATTTTTAGACTTCTGGGGTTCCACTGATTATGTATACAAAATTTGGTTCTTTGCTCAAACGGCCAATTTAATTTTTAACCTTCCTCCACCTCCCTTAATTTTGGGTCGATATGCACCAAAATCTAATCAGCTCTTAATCTCAATGGACCAAAACTACGTGTGAAATTTGGTTTCGATATTCACACTAGTTTTTGAGCTAGCACGTCCACAAAAATTTGGTAACGCACAGACTAACGGACAACCAAACAGACTAACTAACAGACATTTTGACAAAACAATTATTATCTCAAAAAATGTGATTTTTTCGATGTTCACTTATTATTTTTGTAGAGCGAAATGCCATGGTTTTGCTCAATTTTTTTTAATTAAAATAGTTTCAGCCGTTTTAGAGATATTTCGAAAAAAAGATCGACAAAAACCACTTTTTTCATGCCCTGTATGGTAAAGTAAAAAGTGAGGTATATTTTTCCCCCAGCACATAATTTTTCCCTTTGGTATTTTAGTCATCCGTTGATCCGTCCAATAAAAAAACCGTTGGATAAAACCTAATTGTTCGAGTCAGAAAAAAATCACTCTGAAATAATATAATAAAAATAATTTTACCTTTTCGATTAGCTCGAGCCGTTGACTTTTTATTGTGTCCATATAGTAATGATCTTTGGCTAACAAAACAAAATACGAAGTAATTAATTTTTATAGTGATGGGGGAATATATATTTTAAAGAAGAGAGAGTGAAACCTACCTAATAGATTTTGATGGTTTTCTTCTTTTTGTTGATTGATTTCGGTTTCCATTTGTGTGAGACGAGCTTGCAGCTCTTGTGCCTAAAAATTAGAACAATCAATTTAAAATTGTTAACTAAATTTGGAAATGAAAAAGCTGAATTTGCTAACAGTTTTGACTTAAAAATAATAAATTTAAAATTGTTAATTATAATATGGTAATGAAAAGGCGAAAAGGTGAATGTCAATTACTAATTCCAAGCTGTTATGATTACAATACTATCAAAAAAATAATAATACCTTTTTTTGGAGCTCGAGTCGTTCTTTTCTATCATTTGGGTATTATCACGTTCTTTGGCTAATAAAACAAAATAATTTTTTATAGTAATGGGGAATTATATATTTTGAACGAGAGAGAGAGAAAGTTAAATCGATGGCTCAGAACCAGAGGAACTTATCTCCTAAAATGCAAATTTTGTTTTTCCACAGAATCTATAAGCAACTTTTCTTTACTGACAAATGAGAAGTAGCTTCACTCTTTACAGATGACAGGCACTTTCATCTGATTGGCCATCCCGTCAGGCACAAGGTGAATTCTAAGGTTTTACCCTTTGTCAACGTTTAAACGAGTTTACCAACCGACATTCAACTGGCCCTAAGAGAGTTTTTGCAATTCTGCTTAATAAAATAGTTTTTATTTTTGATACAAAACCAGTAACATGCAAACTGAGTTTTGGTCTCCTGAACTGGAGTTAGGTTCCTTTAGTTTTGGGTCTTCGAAACATACCTATACGAGATTGATCCAATTTCTTTTGCTTCTCATTTCCATCTTTCTGTAGTTTTAGATCGGTTTCAATTTGTGTGAGACGAGCTTGCACCTCCTCTGTCTAAAAATTATAATAATAAATTTAAAATTGTTAATATACAATTTGGTAATGAAAATGATAAGTCTACCTCGGATCATACTGACTAAAAGTTTTTTCCATAGAAAACTCTGCTTAATTAAACCAATTCCTCCAGTTATAATTCTCCAAAGTTAATAATAACTTGAAGGAGACAATAAAAGAGTGTGTCTTCTGCTGGAATTATACATTTTTAATTTATTTATAACGAGACTATAGTTTCGAGAGCTTAGCCCTCTTCATCATTCTATTACAATTGATTCAGAGGAATTGATTTTTGTAACTTGCATATATTAATTCATGTGAATCAATTGTAAAAGACTGATGAAGAGGACTAAGCTCTCGAAACTATAGTCTCGTTATAAATAAATAAAAAATGTATAATTGCAGCAGAAGACACTCTTTTATTGTCTCCTTCAATTTATAAAAATTCTGCTACTGTCGACAAAAAGTAACTTTCAAGTTAATAATCACATTTAAATTTCAAATTCGAATTCTTCGCTATAATTTAATAGGCCAACGAATGAACCTCAGTGTATATTAATACATAAATTACTGCTATATATTCCTGGTCCTCCTCTATGAATGTGAGAGTTGGACAGTTAATCCAGCTATGGAAAGAAAAATCGAAGCATTTGAAATGTTCCTGTACCGTGGGATTCTAAGAATACCCTGGGTGCATAGAATCACCAATAACCAAGTTCTTATTCGCATGAAAAAGAAAAAAAGAACTGCTGATTGCCGTCAAGGAAAGAAAGATCCAGTACTTGGGCCCCATCGTGAGAGGAGAACGATATGAGGTTTTGTATCTTTGTTCTGTAGAAACCAACTCTATTAACAAGTTTTGAGGATGAGAAAACGATCTGGCTAGGTCTGGACCTCGACAAATTTCATCTTAATTGATCTTTTCTTAATTAAAGTAATTATTGATAGATGAAAATCTCAATAAAAAAGTTTGTTTACATTTTTTTCAATTATCTTTTATTTATTAATTGGTTTTTTAAATTTAAAACCCACGAATATTTATAGCAAATATTAATATATTATATTAAAAATAGGATTTTTTTTAATTAACAGTTGGATTCATAACAAAACAGGTGTGTTTACCAATAAAGTGGCTGAAATGGCTTTTTTTATATAACTTGGAAACAAATCTTATTTAATTTTATGGGGTTTTTTTTCGGATTCTATACGATTAATTTTTTTATTATTATAACTAGCTATAAATACAACAGCTCGACAACTTTTTGCTTCAGTTAAAAGTTATTTATTAATATTATTTTTAATTTAAAATTCTAATAAAAACCACTGTGCCTATGCAAAAACTGGGTGCGGGGCTGGAGCTGGGGGTGCAGGAGGTGTGGTGCAGTGGTGGAGGCCAGGCGGGGTGGATGGGCAGGAGGTGGGGAGCAGTGGGGGTCGGGGGGTTTCGGGGGTCCACATATGCTATATATATTTGTATTTATATCAGAATTTTAAATTAAAAATAATATTAATATATAGCTTTTAACTGAAGTAAAAAGTTACCGTGCATCGCTCGGTGGCTCCAGGTACTAATAATTATAGCTGGGTAAATGTGGTAGTGAATTAATTTTTTCTTTTCCCAAAACAATTTACGGCCATACCTATTTCTGATTTCCCTTCTTTATTACTAAATTGGACCTTCCCCCTTTCTTCTTTATGTTATTTCATTTTTACATTTATTATTTCAATCGTTTTGCTAAGATATGTTGTTGTTGTATTATATTTCTGTTATAAACAATTGATATAACTTAAATAAATAATTAAATAATCTTACTGCTTTATTGGCAATTTCCTCTGCTTCTCTCCGTATCCTATTGTCTCGTGCCTAAAACAAATACGTGATTAAAAAACATATTTTATTTTTAACATTTCATTAATAAGAATCAAATCAAATAGCTAATATAAATAGATAAAATTTAAAAAATTTATTCAATTTAA
Organism: Forficula auricularia; assembly: GCA_024734495.1. Lineage (NCBI taxonomy): Eukaryota > Metazoa > Arthropoda > Insecta > Dermaptera > Forficulidae > Forficula > Forficula auricularia. The sequence goes on along the minus strand of JALMQS010000852.1, from coordinate 1,227,189 downwards.
AGATTTTTAAGCTATGGCTTAGGGGTTAATGAATGAATAAATTGATAAACTTACATTCCTGACAAACAGATAATGATCCCTTCTCAGATTCCGACAGTCTCCTTTAAATTCGTTAAATTTTTTTTTAACCAATCGTATCTTCTCATCTTGTTCTTCGCCTTCCTCTGGTTCCTTTAATGATTAGAAAATACAAAATAAATAAAAATGTATCATTTCAAAATGGAGGAAAAATTTTAAACTTTTTCAAGACTCGGTACGCTCATCACCAGGAGCTGCCCTAATAATAAACTTAAATACAATAATTTTTTTTATTATTTTAATTGTCTTGAAAAAAAATGATATTTTCTGCATTTTTGAACAACCTGCCTCCCGGGCGTACCGAGTAAAAATTATAAGATGTAATAAGCATTTATGATTATTAGATTGCATCAATAAAAAAAAAATGGAATTGAAATAATAAATATTTAATATCGAAAAAATCTCTATTTTATTCACTCAATAATTAAATAATCATAATCATTTTTATTTTTTGCTTAATTTTGGTGAATACAAATTGGTTATACTCTCCCTTATCACAACGATAAACCATGAACAGGGAATAGGGCAATTTAAGTCGGTCCTGAACATAAAAAAATGTTTTAATAAAAGTCTCACAGTTTTCGAGTTATAGGCATATTTTTGAAAATTATGAAAATCGCTACCCTGCCCTAAATATCAAGATGCTGTGGCTACATATTTACATATTTTATTATTCTAATTTTTGTTGCGTAATCCTGAATAATTCTGTTAGTGAGCAGAATTCAAAATAAAACAATAAGTACCTACTATACTTTTGGAGATAAAAATTATTTTTGCTGGACTTGTTTTAAAAAATTTTCATCAGCTGAATTTGAATCCTCTTTAATGTAATAAAAAAATCTAAAAAACTACCATGGCAAATTATTTAAAAAATTGGCCCATTTAGTCAAAATTTCAAAATGGTACAGCACTTTGTGCACTTACTTCTTTAGAAAAAAAAAATTGTATTTTTTGAGCAAAATTAGCTAATTTAAAAACATTTTGATAGATTAATTTAACTAATCTTTGGCTATTATAGACATTAATACGTTTATTCCTATTAATTGCCAAAGATTAATTCAATTAAGATGCAACATAATTGATTAACATATTAAATAAAAGAACACTATTAAAATATGATATTAAATTAGCTAATTTTGCCAAAATATCAATATTTTTTTTTCTAAAGAAGGAAGTATTTTGAAATCTTGACTAAATGGGCCAATTTTTTAAAAACTTGTCATGCTTGTTTACTAGACTTTTTTTACATTAAAGATGAATCAAAGTTAGCTTATGACATTTTTTTAAAACTCTGACAGAAATATTTTTATCTCCAAAAAGTATGGTAGGTACTTAGTTTTATTTTGAATTCTGGTCGATAGCAGGATTATTCGCGCAACAAAATTAGAATAAGACTATCTATTGTAATTCAATAATTATGATCTGTAAAATAAGGAACAATTTAGCACCAAAATATTTACTAGAAAATTTAAAATACACAAATGTAGGGGGTTGGTATGATTTGAGAAGTGGGGAAATTTTCAAAATTGATGTTTGCAGGAGAAATAAAAAATTTAAAGCTTTATTCTACAGAGGTTTGTCGGAATACAATAAAGTGCCAATTGAGATAAAGAATGCCCCAAGGGAATTCAAGAATTCAAGAATCGATTGTTAAAATGTGTAATTTCGAAGAGATGATCTTCCCCACCAAAATAATAATGCCTTTAAGTTGTGGTATAGGTACTTTGTGTTGTTTATTTTTATTATATTGTATATTATTATAATATTATTGTTATAGTATTTGTATTGTATGTGTATTATTGCTATAATATTTGTATTCTATTGTATTATTGTTGTACATTATTATTGTAATGTTTTATATTGTATTATATTGTTAATTTTTATGATTGTATATTATTATTGTATATGTATAGCTGAAAAATAGCTAATAAAGAAATTATTATTATTATTATTATTATAAAATATGTAAATTTGTAGCCACAGCATCTTGATATTTAAGGGAGGGTAGCGATTTTCACCATTTGCAAAAAAATACCTATAAATCGAAACTGACTTTTATTAAGAAAAATTTTTATGTTAAGGACCGTCTTAAATTGCCATATCCCCTGTTCACCGTTTATCGTTGTGATACGTGACACCCTGTAGGTAGTACCTATAATAACGCATATAGTTTTGGTTCAAGTGCCCATTATAAATGGCCACCCTTTGAACATCAGAAATGAAGTAGATATTGATAATTTAGGGTCGGTTGTATGTCGTAAAGTAAATGCTTTTTACCACTAATGTTCCTGTCATCTGATTGGCCATCCCAGCCCCTCCATTTACCATCTACCCTTGGTTAGTGGTAAAAAGCATTTACTTTGCGACATACAACCGGCCCTTAATAGATTCAGGTCTGAATTTGAATTTGGCTTGCATTCAAATGTAAACAAAGGGAGATGCCTCTCTTTCTAGGTACGTCCTATTACCTACACTGGGGGTCAGTGCCCCAGTCAAATTCGATTCGAGTGAGGGGCGTGTACTGCCAGACTGCCTTTTACAGGAAGCAGAATTATATATAGTGAATTTAGAATTTTCTCATTAATATATTAAAGAATAATCAACATATTAACGAGAATTGTTTTTATCGCGCTTTTTAAACAAGATTATATATCGCGAGACTACTGCTGATTGACGCTATTGGAGTCTGCTGAGTCTTAAGTCTGGACCAAGACTTAGACTCCAATAGCTTCAACCAGCAGTAGTTTCGCGATATATACAGTGGTACCTTGAGATACGAATGTCCTAACATACGAATGTTTTGAGATACAATATGAAATATTCTAAAATTTATACCTCGACATACAACGAAAAATTTGAGATACGAATTTACGATGAGCCTTATTTGATGATAGGTGTCTCACATTCTTTCGTAACATTTTAAAAAGAAGGCAGAAACAGACCTCTCTTGATCGTTACCTTATGAAGGTCTCAGGCAGTGAAAATCAGGAAAGTGAGGTCAAAAAGGCCTGACGTTAAAGTGATTATTAATAAACATTGAGTGTTATTAATATATTAATAAACAAATTAATAAACATTATGTGTATTATTACTCGTTTATCTATATACAAATTGTGTATATTATGTGTAATTTAACTGTGTTTTGGGTTAGTTTCATATCGCTAGAACGCATTAATATATATTACATTATTTTAAATGGGAAAAATTGCTTTGAGATACGATTTTTTTGACATACGACGATGATCACAGAACGAATTAAATTCGTATCTCAAGGTACCACTGTATCTTGTTCAAAAAGCGCGATCAAAACAATTCTCGTTAATATGTTGATTATTCTTTAATATATTAATGAGAAAATTCTAAATTTATTTAACTTGATTATTTCAAGTTAGAAATATATAAGTTCAGATATTATTTTCACTTAATAAATAGTTGACAAAAATCCTCTGCATTTGATTCGCGATTGAATCAAATATAGGAAACATACGATTCATTATATATAGGGAGAGGCGTAGCCACGAGGAGTGTTTGGGGGGTCAGAACCCCCCCCCAAGGGGTAGGGCTCATGGGATGAGTAACGGCAACGACAAACCGTTTCGTTTGGCAAACTAACCGTAATTAAATATATTTAATATAAATTTTTATAATTAATATAACAAAGAATAATTGCTACATCAATGAGAATTGTTTTGACCGCGCTTATTTGAAAAAGATAGTTATCACGATACTACTGCGGATTATGCTATTGAAGTCTGTGGAGTCTGGACCAAGATAGAAAAAGATGTGATCCACTTAGCTATAAACCAACGTCATTTCGCGTATAGCCCGCTAGACATTCGGATGGATCACCAAGTGAATTTGAAATCTCAGATGTTATATATTCAATCTCCCAGTCCTGAGCGCTCGGTCTATTAGCATGTATGTTAGATGCTTGCCATTAATTAACCAAATGTTTTCTACATTTGATTCAATCGCGAATCAACTGTAGGGAATTTTTGTCAAATATTGAGTGAAAATAATATTTGAACTTATATATTTCAAGTTAGAAATATAAAAGTTCAAATATTATTTTCACTTAATATTTGACAAAAATTCTCTACAGTTGATTCGCGATTGAATCAAATGTAGAAAACATTCGGTTATATTTAATATGTTTAATCAAGAATTATGTTCTTTTTTAATTTCTTGAAGTACATGTACCATTTTAGTCCATTTAAATTGTTTTCTAAAGGGCCCATCGCGGAGAAGTTTTAGGGTAGTTTTGATTTCTTGTTCCTATATGTTTTTTGGTGTGCTGAATCCGAATCTGAGGTTTGCTAACAAAATTTCGTTACAGAACATTGTCAAAAATGCAAAAAAATGTATTATGGCAGTTTTTTGGTTATAACTCGAAAACTTTTCGTAAATAACCTTCCTATTCAAAATGAAAGGTCATAAAATATCCTACATATTTCATCATTTAGGTTTTTTTCTCCAATCACCTCGGGCTCAAGCGCTAGTTGAAAATTGGCGTATTTAAATCCCAAAAACTCGCATTTTTTCCCATTTTGACCATGAAAGAGCACGTTTTCGAAAAAGACCATTTAAAAAATTTAAACACAGTTTCATCTTAATTGGATAATGGTAACCCGTGCCGCAATGAGGTTGAAGTTTCGAAAAACTGCAATTTTTTTGCTAAAAATCGCAGTCTTTCCTTCATAAAGTGAAAACTACTCATCCTAAAAACTTGATTTTTATCTCATTCTTTAGGAAATTTTATTGACTTGAACGTTTACTTCGACCACTTTTTTGATAATCTTAGATTTATAAATAGATCTAGCATTTTTCATGACAGGATTTTCATAATCAGAATTCTCAAGTGTCATGGAAAATCCTGGATATCTATAAATCTCAAAATAGTGGTCCAAGTAAGCGTTCAAGTAAACAAAATTTCTTAGGGAATAAGATAGAAATCAAGTTTCTAAGATGAGTGGTTTTCATTTTATGAAGGAAAAACTGCAACAATTACAGTTTTCAAAGATTCAATCTCATTGCAGCACTGGTTATTATTATCAATTGAAATGAAACTTTGTTATAATTCTATCAATTTTAATCTAGTTTAAAAATGTGTAGAGTAGTCTTTGTAGAAAACGTGCTCTTTCATGGTCAAAATGGGAAAAAATCGAAAAAAGTGCGAGTTTTTGAGATTTGCGGAAACAGAAAAAATACGCCAATTTTTAACTAGCACTTGAGCCCGAACGGGTGGTCGGAGAAAAAAACCTAAATGATGAAATTTGTAAGAAATTTTATGACCTTTCATTGTGAATAATAAGGTTACCGTATTTACGAAAAGTTAATACTAGTTTTCGAGTTCTAAGCAAAAAATGAGATTTTTACCTTTTTTTTGCATTTTTGACAATGTTCCGTTACGAAATTTTGTTAGCAAACCTCAGATTCGGATTCAGCACACCAAAAAACATAAAGGGTCGAAGAAATTTACAACTACCCCAAAACTTTCCTGATAAAAACATAATTTAACTGGATTATTTGTTTTAATAAAAAAAATTCCCACTAAATATTTTGCTTTGTGAATTGACCCCCCCCCCCATGAAAATTTTCTGGCTACGCCACTGTATATAGGTATATACTTATGTTTAATAATTATATTGTATTTAACTAACCTTGTTTTCCAGTCTTTCATTTTGTATCGGATAGTCTTCACCTTTAATGAAAATCTTAAAATAAAAGAAAAAGAAAAGAAAATAAATAAAAATATTATTACATTTATTTAATTAACCTTAGAATTCACTTTTAATACATACATTTTTCATTAATTCCATTTCACTTTTTAATTTTTCTTTTTCCTTTTCAAGGGTCTTCTTCTCGTCAAGGATAATCTGCATTATGGAAGATTCATTTATCATTTGTTGGTCCATTTTAAAGGATTTTTTTTTCATGTAATGATATTTTTCTAAGAGAGTTTTTAGCACTTCTATCTATGAGAACAGAACTGTGAAAGATTCGAAAATGCGAAAACGCTTTAAATGTTGAAATCTTTGAACCAATCAGAGAACACCATTTCAGTCACGTGACTTTCTTTTGAAAAATTCTTAAGTGAATTCCACACAATGAAATCTCGGAACGAATCAGAGAGAGAAAAACATAGGCTGGGTTTCCTCTAGAGACCAAAAGACAAAGAAAGGTCCAGCTATTGAATACCCAGGGGCGTAAATAACACCCCAGCAGGGAGGGGTTCAGCGCCCACAAGCCAATCAAATATTTTAAAATATAGAGGGGTTGAGAGGGCTGGGGAGGGGATGGGCTCCTCTTGCAGCGCAGGTGCCCTTGCTTATCACACGGACAGTACCAATTTTTATTTTTTTTATTTTGCTTATTAGTAGAGACCGGATTCCTATGCAATTGCATATTTTGTTTGCAGCCACTTACGGACCCAGGGGATCAATTATCTATCCGAATCATGCATCTAGGTCTAGGATACTGTGGGTTAAATTTTATACTGCATATTTTTGCATATTTGAGTAATATTGCATAAAATTGCATATTTGAAGGATATTGTATAAAATTGCGTATTTCGCGACAAATACAGATGTTTTAAAAGTAACTTTTCGGAGAAAGAATTAAAATAAAAAAAGAAGAAAAAAATCAGGGGGACACTAATTTTAATTCGAAGAAAACAAAAATAGGGCTCAACGACAAGAGTGTAGTGTTGGACCAATTACAAAGGATGTAAACATAACTAAAAAAACAACAATCCACCTACTTTTCTTATTATTCAGTTGAGTCTACTTTATTGAAGATAAAAGTAAATAAATATTATATGCAATATTCATTTATTATGAGTTAAAGATTCTCGGTCACTTCTTTCACATTAAAACATTTAATACAAGTGACCGAGAATCCTTAACTCATAGTAAATGAATATTACATATTATATTTATTTACTCTTATCTTTATTAAAGATCTTTCACCTTGCACCAACACTACAATCTCTGCTGACTCTACTTTACTCGAAAATCCCGAAAAGTTTGCAATCTTTTTCTTTCAAAATACAAGTTACTTTAAATTCGCCCCCATTATTTCTGCGGATGTGGACTTGTCCTTTTCATTGAATAAATCAATTTTAAGTGACCGTAGAAATAATATCCTGAAGATAATTTAAAAAAATAGTTGTAAATATAAATTATTAATTTTTTTGCAACGAAATTTTCTCTGGAAAGAGACGGACTGGTAGAAATTTTAATTGAATGTAATGGAAGGCAGCCCAGAGGTAGTGAGGAAAGAAAAATTAACACATATCAAATAAGGTGTAATTGATTGGAATCCTTCCTCCTTTCCTTTCAAACCGACGCGACGTTTCGGAGGATTTTTCCCTCCTTCTTCAGGGGAAAAATCCTCCGAAACGTCGGTTTGAAAGGAAAGGAGGAAGGATTCCAATAAATTACACCTTATTTGATATGTGTTAATTTTTTCTTTCCTCACTACCTCTGGGCTGCCTTCCATTACATTCAATAAATTATTCACATTACAATCAAATTTTAATTATTTTTGAGATCCTTTGTTAATAATTTCTTTTTTTTTTTAATTGCCTTCGAACTATAGCCCATTCTGGCCATTGAGTGTTCGTTCGTGTGTGCCTATGTGTATGAAAGTGGGTGTAAATTTTGTATTATTTCTTTATTAGTTTATTATTTGTACGTCAATAGGAAGAGGGGTTAATATAAAAAATCAAATCAATACAATCCTGTCTGTTAAATAAAACTACCCCCCTTCCTCCCGTATTTTTTTCGTTAATAAATGTACATATTTGACACTTGATGTCTATAGCTTACTTTATCATTTTATTCCTTTCATAGCATTCCTTCAAATATTTAGTCTTTTTGTCTTCAATTTTAATTTTTTAGTGCATAAAAAAATTTATTTAACTATCTTTTTACTGAATATTTTTGCATATTTCAACGTATACTGCATATTAGTTGCATATATCAGCATTTTTAACTGCATATTTTGGCAGTTTTTACTGGATAAAAATCAGGTCTCTAGTTATTAGTTATTACGTTTTTAGAAATGCTTGAAACGTGAAACAAATCATTTTCAGGCATAATGTTTTGTTCTCTTTGATTCTTGCTTTATTAAGATAACCAAGATAATTTAAGAAGACAAAGCAAAATCGGACAAAGTCTATTCTGAATGTACTTCCAAAATAAACAATTGATTAGATTTCGAAATTTCATTGAAGAAGAAACATATTCGAATATTCATAATATGTATGTGGGATTCAATGGAAAGGCAGTCCAGGAATAGGGATGGGAAATTATTTTAATATATCGATATTAACTATAACTTATATATCGATACATAAATATATCGCAGAAAATATTTCGATATATTTTTATTAATTTGTTAATTAATTAATTTCGTTTGGATGTTTTAGTTAAAAACTTCCAAATTAATAATTTTCACGTATTTTTAACCTACGACTGCGAGAAACAATAAAGATCTATTATCTATTGGTTTAACTGGATACACCGAGCACAGAAACACAAATGGGACAGTGCTTAATTAAGGTTCTGTACAAACATAAAACGGGACCTTTTTATTGTCTCTCTGTCTGTCCGTCCGTCTGTTAAACCATTTTTAGTTCTTAGATTAAATAAGATACCCACTTGTCATTTTCAAAATATATATATATATATAGAGCTGCTTATTTGAAATCTAAAATAGTATTAAAATATTATCTTAAAAATTGAAGGAAAAAGTAAAAGCTTTTTAATCCAGCTATAGAATTAAAGGTGTCCTAGAAATAAACTTAAATATAATAAAATCTTAAAATTTATTTTTTGATTTAATTAAAAATCTAATTAATTAAATTTCCTAATGGAATCCTGACAACTGAGAAATTCCATTAGAATCCGTGTAAAAAGGTCTACAATACGAAAGAGTTTTCTTTTTTCTAAAAATAATTTCTGTTCAAAATTTGTGGAAGACTTTTTTTATATTGTCGTGAGTATCAGATTTTAATTAGGTACGGCAGCCATAGAGCACGAACCTAACTCGAATTCGGCCCCTTTGTTTTCTAAAAATTATCTCATAAAGGTACAAATTTTAGCTTTATTAAGACAAAAACTGAATAAATAAGTTCATTTTGCTGATAAAAGTAGAATTAAGATTTCTTTGGAAAATATAATGAATTCGAGTTGTAATAAATAATTTTTATTTTTTACCAGAAGGGTTGTTTGTATTCGCTCCCTTCGGAATCGAAATTATTTGCTAAAAAACAATCCAGCTATGTCAGATTGGCTCTACCTCGAAGGGCAGCTAGATTGCCTTTTGACACGGGTTCGAATCCCAAGGTGAGAATCCAGCCCTTCTGACATATTATAAACCAGCTGCAAGGCCCGCCTTCGGCGGCCCTCTTGCTAGCCAGGCGGCACCGCCCCCTGGACCCCCAACCCACGAATCCCACCCTCACACTACACTCCCCCCGACCCATCCAGCACCCCTACCCCCGCACCATGAACCCGTACCCAACCCCCGCCCCCATACCACAGAACCCAAACCTCACCCCCCACTCCAACCCACCACACTCCACGAAACCCACCCAGAACCCCAACCCCAACCCCCGCCCCCACACCACCACCAGACCTTTTTTATTAGATTTGTTTAGACCTAACCTCTTTGTTTATGAACCGATTTCGATGATTCTTTTTTTATCCGAAAGGGGGTGTCTTAGGGATGGTGTCATATTAATTTGGTCAAGTTCTGATGATATGATCACTATTAATGACATCACTAAAAAGAGAAAAATAAAAATAATTTTTAAGAAAAAAATAAAAACCGACTTCAAAAAATTAAATGCAACAAATAAAATACACTAAAAGGTATAAAATAATTATTATCTTATTTAGTTACAACTAAACGACGAAATATTAACATGAAATTACTTTTTGAAGTCGGTGCCAAACATATACCTTTTATGAATCGCACTCGACGGATCTTACTTAGTACGTTTGGCGGGTACGCTCGCTTATAGGTATAGTTTGTTTGGCACCGACTTCAAAAAGTAATTTCATGTTAATATTTCGTCGTTTAGTTGTAACTAAATAAGATAATAATTATTTTATACCTTTTAGTGTATTTTATTTGTTGCATTTAATTTTTTGAAGTCGGTTTTTATTTTTTCTTAAAAATTATTTTTATAATATTTGTTAATAATAAAGAAATGTTTTAAAACTATAATATTATTATCTTTATAATTATCACTTATAGTTGATATTTAGGTAGGTATATATGATATTTTTGGTGTATAATATTGCCGAAAAACCCTTAGGTTTCGTCTTGAATGTGAATAATAATCGTTGATAGCTAATCCTACCCAGGGCTGAGCAGTTCCATCTCTTTTGGAGAACTAGTTACTAGTTACTTTTATTTTCATGAGTACAAGGAGTAGTCGTAGTTTCTTTCATTTTTTTCTATCCTTCGCTTTCTTGAAGATTTATGGTATATCCGAATTCCTTGAATACTTTTACAAAATCAAATCCATTATTATTATTACTATTTTATCGAAGGTATGAGGTACACCAAACATAAAATTAAAGGAGCTCGTTAGTAACTTTATAGTTGAGAGTCCTTTAAACAAAAAGAAACCGAGTACAAGTACTAGTTCGTTTAATTTTGGGTACAGGTTAGTTAGGAACAGGGTAGTTACAGTGACAAGTAACAAAAGTTCTTGTATTAGTTCCTGCCCAGCCCTAATCCTGAGTACCTAACATTCACTCTCTTTAGGGAAATACGAGGGTGAACCACGATTGTAATTACGTGTATACATCTTTAGAATTATGTGAAATTATTTTGTAATTCATTAGATAATGCTCCTTCATCTATTGTCTTTTACTTGAAAATAAAAGTGGAAGTGGAAGTAGGCGTACACAATATTAGGTCGAGGTTCACCCTTCGGGGAAATATTTCCAAAATAAGATATGACAAATCAGAGGAAAAAAAAACAATTAAACACCGTGTTAAATCATGCGATCAATTGAAACGTTTTTCAACTAGACTAACTGTCGAAGGTTTAGTTAGTCTGGTTGAATCCATTCCTACTCTAAATAAAATCAATGGTGTTGTATAAATAAGTTTCCATATTGATATATATATATGTATTCTAATTAGTATGAAAAAGAAATGACGAGGTGTTTTATAAATTTGATCAAGAATCTGATGAAGCCACAATAAATTGGCGAAACGTTGCAATTGATCGCATGTTTTAACACGGTGTTTAATTGTTCCTTTTTTCCTCTGATTTGTCACATCTTATTCGGGTAATGGAACTGAATAACAATAATAATTTCCAAAATATTTCGAGAATTGCAAAAACATTATTCAAACAAAGAAATTGCTGGCCGGTTTGCAAAGCAAGGGCAAACCTTTCCACCCCTTACGGTGTCCGACAGTGGCCGCTACCCCTTGGCGCAGACCTTGGGGGTGGAATGGAAAATTTTCTGCAGTGCTTTGTCAGCAACATATTTGTTCCATATGTCGTCTTTGTTATTTTGACACAATGTTGCCAATTCTACTAAAATTCGTACAATTTAATAAAAAAATAAATAAATAATATTGAAGTAATTTTTGGAGAAGGACTGATTTGAATGGATATTGATGAGGCAGTCCAAAAAAAAACTACTGCTGAGAATGAAATACGATATATTATTATTATTGCCACTGAAAGAGGAGACAGAGGGGAATGTCGCATTGAATCTCCTTTACTGACTTTTCAAACCCCTGAAGAAGGAGTGAATAGCCTCCGAAACGTCGGTTTATGAATAAAAATATAGTTTAAATTATCTTTTTTTTTTGGACTGCTTCATCAATATCCACTCAATAAATAAATAATTAAAATAAAATAACAAAAAAATCAAGCTTAGGAAGATTAAATCTTTAATTTGGAGAAAAAATAAGCTGACGTGTTCTGATGTGGCCATCCACTTGACTTTAACATACAACCTGGCTCCTAAAATTATTTATAATGTAGGGGGGGTTAGTTTTTGCATTTTTATACTTCTGGGGTCCCACTGATTATGTATACAAAATTTGGTTGAGTTTGGTAATTGGCCAGGATTTTCATTTTTTGACCCTACACTACACTCCCCCATTTTGGGCTGTTAATTTTTGCATTTTTAGACTTCTGGGAGTCCACTCATTATGTATACAAAATTTGATTTAGTTTGGTAAATGGCCTAGATTTTTAATTTTTAACCCCTCCCTCCACACCCCTTAATTTTGGGTCGATATGCACTAAAATCTAATCAACTCTCAATCTCAATGGACCAAAACTACGTGTGAAATTTGGTTTTGATATTCACGCTAGTTTTTGAGCTAGCTCGTCCACAAAAATTTGGTAACGCAATACTAACGGACAACCAGACAACCAGACTAACTAACAGACATTTTGACAAAACAATTATTATCCAGAAAAATATAATTTTTTCGATGTTTACTTATTAGAGCTTTTTTGAAGAGAGAAATGCCATGATTTAGCTCAATTTTTTTAATCAAAATAGTTTCAGTCGTTTTTGAGATATTTCGAAAAAAAGATCGACAAAAACCACTGTTTTCATGCACGATTACAATACTTGACCATACCCTGTATGGTAAAGTAAAAATGAAAACTTTCTGAAGACTCGGTGTTTTTTTCAAGGTTTTATTTATTTTAAAGATTTGGCAATTTTGTTTTGTCACCGAAATGAAAGCGCACATAAAGGGAGGGGCAAGTGGGTTTTCAAACCTTTCTGCCAAATTTCAGCTGATTAGCTACGGCTCTATTCAGGACCTCACCTGAAAACGATTCGATTTTTAGGGTTCTGATGAATAGGAAAACGGGACCCTATTCAGCGTCTCCACAATGTCTGTCTATCTGTCCGTCTGTCAGGACGTTGACCTCATAAGCTTAATAAGATACAAATTTGAAATTTATACATGTTATATGCAATCCTTTTACTTCGAAATCAAAAATCTTATTAAAATATTAATTGAATTATTATTTTGAGAGGGACTGAGTGGTTTTAAATAAAAAAATTGTTATCTTTAAGAAGAATTAGGCTTAATTCTTTAAAATTTAATTCGCTTTAAAATGAAGAGTGAGAGAGTCCCAAGTTGGCCATTTTCAGGTGATTTTTGTAGTTGTCGCGTTCAGTAGTAGCTTAACTTAAAATTAAGAAAACATTTCACTGATTTCCTTATGAATGTCAGATAAGAACAAATTTGATATCTCAAGTAATTTGCAAGATGTGGTTCGACTTGCACTTGAACTGGTTCCCAAGCTAAAAGCAGAATGAGCCCCTTACCCGGGTCTCGGGGTTGAATCTAATCTAGTCTCTTCTCTTATTAAATATTTGAAGTAATTTTTAAGGAATTAAGTGTCCGTTCTAGGTGAAACATTTAATTCATTCTTAAATATTTGAAGGGCTACAGCTAAAAACGATCAAGATCCATTTCAAGTTTTTAAATAAACTGCAACAGATCGTTGCTAAACTTTATCCAAATTCATTTGAAATATTGATATTTTTATTCCTTTATTATTAATCAGATATCACTTGCTATTTGCAGGCCATGTTGTCTTAAATTCAAAAATAGTAATCGATTCTAATCTAATACTCGAGGAATAACAATTCTATATTGGATTTTAAACGTTTCGGTTATTTTGGTAACCATTGCTGAAGACATGGAGGAATCGAGTTAAAATCAAACATAGCCATCGATTCTCATCTAATACTAGAGGAATAACAATTCTATATTGAATTTTTGACATTTCGATTATTATTGGTAACCATTGCTGAAGACATGGAGGAATCGACTTAAAATCACAAACAACAATCGATTCTTATCTAATACTAAAGGAATAACCTTATTGCATTCCATTTTTGATGTTTTGACTATTAATGGCAACCTCTACTGAAAACGTGGAAGAATCGACTTAAAATGAAAAAGACTAAATTCTTTTATGGTAAAGAACTCAAGCTTGACCGATTACAATACTTTACCCATGCTTCGCATTGGATAAAGTAAAAATGTATCTTCATTATTTACCTAAATGATCACAAAATTATTTTATATTTTATTTTCTTCTTCTTCTTCTTCCGGATTTCTACTTCTGGCGACGCTTCTCCGTTCCCAGTTTCCACGATTCACGGACCCAGTCATCCACAATCTTAAGATTTCTGGAACTCATAGCCTCGTTCACTTCGTCCATCCAGAAGCCCTGGGTCGACCTCTTTTTCGTCTTTCAGGGGGGGATCCATTCCAGAGCCTTTTTTGGGATTCGTTCTTCGTCCATCCTTTTTACGTGTCCAAAGCAAACTAATTGTTTTTGCTTTTTCTCCTCAATAAGATCCCCGTGCATGTTCATTCGTTTTCTTATTTCCTCGTTTCGAACTCTATCAGTTCTCGTCAACCCACAACTTCTTCTTAGGAAATCCATTTCAGTGGCTAAAAAGTCGGCCTCGGTTTCTAACTCCGATATCCCATACCTCTGCCCCATAGGTAGTAATACTACTATTTTGAATTGTACTACAAATATATATATATATATATATATATTTTTAATATTATACCTTCCATAAACCTACAATTCGACTTGAAACTTTCAATTTAGATTTTTGAAAGGCTTTTGCAAAAGTTACAATGATCGTTTTTAACTGCAGCCTTTCATTTGTTAAATCATATTAAATTTAAATATATTTTAACGAAAAATATTTAATGTAAAACAAAAAAGTTAAAAATATGTATGTATAAATTTGTCATATAATGCACTGTTTTTGAGTTATAAGCCTGTCTCAAGATAAAAAACTCACCCGGTATAATAATTTTTTCGTAGTTCACTTATTAGGGCTTTTTGTAGACCGAAATGCCATGGTTTAGCTCAATTTTTTTAATCAAAATAGTTTCAGCCGTTTTTGAGATATTTCGAAAAAAGAAGGAAAAAAACACTTTTTTCATGCACGATTACAATATTTGACCATACCCTGTATGATAACATAATAATATAAGAGTTCGAATTGCCGATAGAAATAAACATTTTAAAGAAAATCACAAAAATTGTCTGAGAGATGGAATTGATTATTTTTTAATTTTATCAGAAGGATTGTTTTTATCCCTCGGGAAATTATTCATTTTATCTCTAGTAGGAATAGGTAATAACCTTTTGTAATTTTCTTAAAAATTTGAACTTTGTATCGGCAATTTGACCTCTTTTATATACAATTATGGAAAAGTCATTCCATTGTACTTCAAGTTTTTAGAAATTAAAAATCCGAAACACACAATCATCTCATGTGTTTTAAAAAAATTTATAATTTTCTCATTAATATATCAAAGAATAATTCATATATTAACGAGAATTGTTTTGATCGCGTTTTTTTTTTGCTAAATGGATCATACCTTTTTCATTCTCTCTTGGTCCAGACTTAAGACTCAGCAGACTCCAATAGCTTCAACCAGCAGTAGTCTTGCGATATATATCTTGTTAAAAAAACGTGGTCAAAACAATTCTCGTTAATATGTTAATTATTCTTTGATATATTAAAGAGAAAATTATAAATTCATTTAACTTCATTATTTCAAGTTAGAAATATATAAGTTCAGATATTATTTTGACTTAATATTTGACAAAAATCAACTGCATTCGATTCCAGATTGAATCAAATACAGGAAACTTATGATTAATTAATAGCAAACACCTAACATACGTGTTAACAGATCTAGCTCGCTGGACTGGGAGATTGAATATATAACATCTCAAATTTTAAATTCATTTGGTGATCCATATCAGTGTTTGACATAAAAAACGTCATGCGGGCTAAACGCGAAATGACGTTGGATTATAGCTAAATGGATAATATCTTTTTCATTCTCTCTTGGCCCAGGCTTAAGACTCAGCATACTCCAATAGCTTCAACCGGTAGTAATCTCGCGATATATATCTTGTTAAAAAAAAAATTGGAATCACTAGAACGCGAAATTTTATTATTGTTATTAATATTTTATTAGGTTTTAAGGGCATGTCGACTACGAGGCCATTTACGCCACTATGTTCTAGCCATGCATTCAATTCTTCACACCAACCCATCAAACAGATAACAAATAGGGGAAGAAACTAAGGTCCTTCACGTGGGGGCACAACTAGGCAAGTAACGATCCCGTTGATAGCAAGCCAAAGTCATTAGACGAAATTTTATAAATGAAGATGTAAATCTGTGAATGAAATATTTAGGGCAGTGGTTCTCAACCTGTGTGCCGCGGCACATACTAGTGACCCCTAGAGATTGTCAAATGTGCCGCGAGGGTTTTTGACAAATAATTTAAATTGCATGCGTTTTGTAACTTTGAAATAGTAACTATTTGTAATTACCTCAACGGTTACTAAAAAATATTTATAAATTTAGTTAGTGTGCCGCAAATAATTCCAGATATTTTTGGTATAACGCCAACCAAAAAAGGTTCAAAAACACTGATTTAGGGCTTTACTCACATGTCAGAGGGGTTCACCTCACCGGGTAGCTAGCTAATTTGTCCGGATTGCTGATTTTGCCACTTGGGTTCGATTCCCGGGGTGAAAACAGGCCGTCGGATTAAAAATAATCCATTCCATCTTGGATCTAATAGATGACCCCCTCTTGTTGTTTTCTTCATCATCATTGAGTATACAGTCCTAAGACTGGTTTGACTCAACCACCCGTCTCCGCTGTTTGACCTCTCTAAATGTCTCGCATCCCATATCTCCAATTATTTGGTTGAAAAATTATTTGGTTATAATCTGGGCCTTCTCCTTCCCCTTTTCTACCCCCTCCCTCCTCCAAGATATTATCCCCTAAGCAGTCCCCCATCTCTCAGTGTGTGCCCCATCATCTGACCTCTTCTCTTCTTCAGACTCTTCCACAAGGTTCTTCTTTCTCCGATTCTTCCAAGAACTTCTTCATTTGTAATTTTATCCATCCATTATTCAGATGTTCATCATTCTTCTGTAGCACTACATTTCGAAAGCCTCTAATCTCTTTCTCTCCGCTTTTCTAATTGTCCAGGTTTCACACCCGTACATGGCTATGCTCCATACATATGTCTTCAATAGCATCTTCCTGTTTTCTAAGCTGATTGAGGAGGAACATAGTAGTTGTTTTTTTTATTTAAACACCATTTTGTTTTCTTAAAAAAACAAAACAAATAATAATGCTCGAAATTCTTCTTTTTCACATTTCCGACATTTCTAAACATGTATAAGCAAAAAATATAACTCAAGTTCATGCAAGATTGTGATCTTTGACAAAAAATTAATGACAATGAAAAAGTATTATATATTTCATTAACTTTTAAAAAACAAATCTTATCATCATTAAATAAGAATAAAATAAATAAATTAATTGATATAAAATTTAAAATACAATAATTCCCAAGATAAAAATATTTGTTTTACAATTACATATATTATATTATATATTTCGATTGATAAACTGACTTATCTCTGAGATTGCAACATTTATAAGATGGATAAAGATTGGCTTATAAATATCAGGGCACGAGGCGTGTGTCTGTTGTGTGGACAGACAAGATGGCTCTCCATTTGGTCCCCCTGGGCTCTTTTCTTCCTCTGCTTCTTCTTCTCTGTTTCCTCTGCCTTAGTTCTTCCACAAAATGCCCCCGAACTTGACCTTACCAAAATGCCCTTGCGGTCAGCTTACCCCGTCTGGAATCCCATCCCGATAAAAGACCCATCTAAATTATCTCCACGACTTGTTCTCACGCCATTTCTTGATAAGCCCAACGGTAAGTGAACTTTTGCTTCTTCTAGACCAGCATTTCTCAAACTTTTTTGATGTATGTCGTGTAAAGGCCTTATTGAATTCTAAAGTGACATTATATTAGGTTGGAGTTGGTGATGTTTCACAAGGAGAAAAAATTAAAATACAAAGATTTTGTTTAAGTTTACTCTCTATATTTCGAGTTCTTAACTCATCATCAGGAGAACATTGACTGAAGATAGAATTTTGTATTATCTTCAGTCAATGTTCTCCTGGTGATGAGTTAAGAGCTCGAAATATTTAGAGTAAACTTAAAAAATCTTTGTAATTTAATTTTTTCTCCTTCTGAAACACCACCAACTCCAACCTAATATAATTTTAATAATGTTTCACTATACCTAAACCAACACCGCGTTCCCTAAATCTAAAGTGACAGGTTATGACCTTTCTAAGTCTCCTTTATTAGTTTTTATTCCATTTTTTGTCGAATATTTTAAAATAAATATATAAATAATAAATAGATAAATCTCAAAATGAAATAATCACTAAGATTTTTATACAAACGAAAGATTTATTTTACCTATTTTTAATAATGAACAGTTTTTATCTGAAAGATATTAATTTGCCGATGATAATAGATTCAAATTTACTAGAAAATCATTAGATGGTGTCATCTATTAAATCCGATGGAATGGAAATTTTTAATTATATGTCAGAGGGGTTGTTTTTCACTCATTCGGGAATCGAACCCGAGTGCCAGTAACAGCAATCCGGACCATCTGGCTCACCTGCGGGATTCCAACCTCTCTGACATATGTAAACGAGTAAAAATATTTTACTCAAAGATTGTTATCTTAATTTGTAAAATTTTGCGATATAGTGATTCTAAATTTAAATATATGACATATAGGTAATTAAAAATATTCCATTCCATCGGATTTAATAGATGACACCATCTTATAATTTTCTAGTTTTTTTATCTTTTTCCTCTTTTTGAGTCTATTTTGGACAAGTTTTTTACTTGTACTTTGAATATATATATCCTTACAATAATTTTATGAAGAATAAATAGAGTTCAATATTTTTTCCCTGACTTTGTGTCCATAGATCCCAATTGTTTCTTTTTCTCGGATGAGATTCTTAATGTTTCTCGCATTCTAAATTTGTTTTATAAGTTTTTTATTTTAATTTTGCTACAATTCTTGATTTTATTACAAAATAAAAGAATTTTGTTTGATCTTTTTGGTTATAACCATAAATTAACGATAAATATGCTTGCATAATTCTCTACCTTTGTCGGGATATATGATTTTCTACATTTTGATTTGTGATTTTCACATGCGCGTTGAAATGAGTTTGAATTTTACTAAGTAATTTTCTATTGAGGAGACAATTGAATACACTAAACACCTTTTTTCCTTATTGTTGACAATATTATCTGACCAAAAACATAAATGTCAAAAAGGTGCCAAGTTAGGTACAAACGGCTTCGCCGACAATAGAGTTGAGATCTAAATGGGTACCAAGTTCCATAGCAGTTCATTAAATCATAGCTATAGGAATAAACAACATGTTCTTCAATTGATTTAAAAGCAAATTTGTTATGTTCTTTGATATTGAACTTATAACTTGGCAAGTTATAATAGTCAATAAATTACGTTTAACATGATGATTTTTAATACAAGCATAAAATTGATCTAGTTGTTCTTATTTTATACTACAAACAATTTAAATGGATATAAAACTTGCCAAGTTATAAATTTAATATCAAAGAATGTAACAAATTTTCTTTTAAATCAATTGAAGAACGTTGTACATCCCTATAGCTATGATTTAATGAACTGCTATGGAACTTGGTACCCGTTTAGTTATTAGCTCTTTTGTCGGCAAAGCTTCTTGTACCGAACTTGGCCCCTTTTTCACATTTATGTTTTTGGACAGATATCATTAATTTTTGAAAAGTTTTTTCCTTTAATTTATCTAAATAATTACATTTAAACATTTATATTAATTTGAAAGTTTATATTGGGAAAATAAGGACAAGTTTTTTATGTGTGACTTTTTTATTTATGGATAAATAAAAATGTCACACATAAAAAACTTGTCCTTATTTTCCCAATATAAACTTTCAAATTAATACAAATTATGGACGGAAATGATAATAATATTTATATTAATAATTATTAAATATTTCTCATAAAATATCTGTTAAAAACCCGGTCGGTTTTTCCTAAATTTCACCCTTCATTTCGGATCCCGAAAGAAGGGAAAAGGGAAAGTTTCGGTTTTTCAATTTTCCCCGTTATTAAAGTAGTTTTTTTCACTAAATGCAAAAATTCAAGAAATTTTTGAAACTTGGAATATAAGTAATTAAAAGCATAATACATAAACTGTTAAAATTTGAAGACGATTTTACCACACCAAACATGAAATAATTGCAATTAAAAATGACAAATTTTACATAGGGTAGATAGGGAAAGGGTGGGGATATGATCATTATTAAATTTTTTTCGATGAAGGACTTTCACCATCTTGATGAAAAACTAATATTTATTAGAATAATATTTATATTCGGAGTAACTTAAAAAAAAAAATTGAAATTATTTACCACGTAGTTTTGATAAAAAACAAAAAAAATAAAAACATATTTGGGCGATAATTTTTAGTGGAGGGGATAAAGCACAATGGCTTGGAAACGATCCGACTAGTCTGCTGTGTGTCCATATAGAGATTTCTCGTGTGAGTGGAGAGTCACGTTAAAAAAAGCATAACCTAAAATTTTAGTTCCGTTCATTATTTATAGTGTAGTTACGAGGCTAAAACTTTTTGTGTGGATTGTCGAAAAGAATCTCCTTAATGTGCCAAGCTTTACCAGTATGCCAAATTTCAGCATCCTAGCCGATGTATTTTCACTATATGTTAATTAAGCCTATAATAAATTTCACCCCTTCATTTCAGGTCCTTAAAAAGACAAAGTTTCTCTTTATCGATTTTTTTCTTTAACTGTAGCCCAAACTCTACCAAATTTCAGCATTCTAAGATCAGCGGAAGTACTCTAGGTTTTTGTTATGTCTGTCAGTCAGTTCGTGAGTCAGTGTTAAAAATGGCACTTTTCAGAGCTTAATGACTCAAGAACTATAATAGATTTATTTGGGATTCTAGGTGTTCTAGTGGGTACTATTAGGCATGCAAAATTTCAAATGAGTAGGGTGTAATAGTTTTTGAGTTATGGGGGGGGGGGAGGGGGGTCGAAAGTAGCTTGACACCTATATCTACACCTCTCACTTAATCAACTTTCCCTTCTTCGGTAATGCAAGGGTCTTTCGAGATCCATAGGGGCTGCATCTTTACTGGTGCCCCCCTTCTTGCATTCGATTGCATTAAAAAAAAGAAGAAATGGTTCGTGTAAATATACACATGTCCGGTGCGTCGCCCTTTTTGCCGAACTTGGCTGACACTGCCCCGTGTGTCTACCTAGATTGGTTGTTGAAAAAGACTGAAAAAAGACTGATGATAGTGGTGAATGACCATAGAAACGTCTTTTTTCTTTTTTTAAATGCAATCGAATGCAAGAAGGGGTGCACCAGTAAGGATGCAGCCCCTATGGATCTCGAAAGACCCTTGCATTACCGAAGAGAAGGGAAAGTTGATTAAGTGAGAGGTGTAGACGTAGGTGTCTATGCACTCGGGTTTTGAAGGTTTGAAGATTATAAGTGCTGGGAAAGATGGAGGCTGGGAGAGAGTTCCAGTTCCTTGAAGTCATGGGGATATACGTATTGGCGAATGAAGTGGTCCGTCACTTTTCTAATTTGACCGCGAAAGAATGTTGGGAGTCGGCAAAACGCGTGCTTGTCAAATAAACAACAATTACAAGATAAAGTACATTTTATTTCAACATTGGATGAAATCTTTATCATCACCATTGCATTTAATACCTGGTTCTCACATGGCTATAAACTATTTATTAATTTACTTTAGATTAATTGACCAATTCTGAAATGTGATGTAAATGCTACACTTGCATTTGACTAGTTAACCATAGGTATGGGCTTACATAGCATCTCAAAATCGACCCATTAATTTTGAAACATACCTTTAAATGACACTTGAAATTTTCTTCATGATTTCTCAAAGGATTCATTTTTTGAAATCCCTTGATTGATTATGATATTTATCCATTAGAAATTTTGAGCCCAATGCTTCCGCTTTTTCTACTTCTCAGGTGATGTGTGGTGGCATTGTTTTTTCTTTTTGCCTACAAAGTAAACTTTATAAATGAATAAATTTCTTAGAATATTCTATTTCAATTCATTTGAATAGAATTATTATGTACATATTTATTTTAAATTTCAATTTTTTTTAACCGACTTTAAAAAAGGAGGAGGTTCTCAATTCGACTGAATTTTTTTTTGTGTATATGTTACCTGATTTCTTCGCCAATTGTGAACCGATTTTGATTATTTTTTTGCATTGGGTTTAGTCTAGTTTTCGATTGGTCCTGTTTTTTATTTCATTGGTATTAGACCTTTTTTGCTATGTTTAATAACTTCTTTGTTTATGAACCGATTTTAATGATTCTTGTTTTATTGGAAAGAGAGTACCTTAGGGGTGGTCCCATATTAATTTGGTCAAGTTCTGAAGATATGATCAATGACGAAATAACGTAAATCTCCAATTCTTATGACCAAATAATCGAAATTATAATAAATAAAATCTTTTATAAAAAAATCTTAAAACATTCATTTAAAACACGCAAACGTTTCGAGAGAATTTCTATATTTATGAATTGAATTTTATTATTTTCTGATTCATTCGCCCGACGCTTTCTCTTACGAGATGCATGCAAGGTATTATATTAAGTCACTATTAATAACATAACTAAAAAGAGAAAAAATAAAAATAATGTTTATAAAAATAAATAAAACCGACTTCAAAAAAATTAAATGCAACAAATAAAATAATAATAACTTAAAAATAAAATAAAATGCACTAAAAGGTATAAAATAATTATCTTATTTAGTTACAACTAAACGACGAAATATTAACATGAAATCACTTTTTGAAGTCGGTGCTAAACATACCTTTTATGAATCGCACTCGACGGATCTTACTTAGTACGATTGGCGGGTACGCTCGCTTATATAGTTTGTTTGGCACCGACTTCAAAAAGTAATTTCATTAATTAGGACAGTACTTATTGATTTCATATATTATTTAAAGAGATCAGGAACGAGGCTTGATGAATCCGGTGGAAGATGGAATCCTTTGAGAATGATGTGGTTATTTTTCAAAAATAAAAAATCTTCATCATGGTTGTTAATTTATTTTATTTTTAATAAAATAAATAAAATTTTTTAAATAAAATAAATTAACTACCATGATGAAGATTTTTTATTTTTGAAAAATAACCATATCATTCTCAAAGGATTCCATCTTCCACCGGATTCATCAAGCCTCGTTCCTCATCTTATTAAATAATTTCATGTTAATATTTTGTCGTAACTATGTTAGTTGTAACTAAATAAGTTAGTTGTAACTAAATAAGATAATTATTTCATACCTTTTTAGTGCATTTTATTTGATTTTTAAGTTATTATTATTTTATTTGTTGCATTTAATTTTTTTGAAGTCGGTTTTATTTTTTTTATTATAAAAATTATTGTCAATATCTTTTTATTTAAAGGTATACTCTAGTATAAATTTAACATGAACAAGTACGCAATGTACAGTCCACTCATCAAGTATGTACCCAGAAATTTGTTCCAGGGAAGACATTTTTTTTGGATTTTTATAATAAATACTGATATAAAATTTATGCTATTTTTTTCGTATTCATAATGAAACAAGAAGATGTTGCACTAAAAACGTACAATTTCTTCCTGGATTGGGTCGGAGTTGAAGGTATATGTGCCACTGTCGTAACTAGTAGTATTTGGTCTCATTTGTGTATTGATTGTATTATTTTGTATTTTGGCAAATATTTTCGAATAAACGTTTTTTTTTTTTACCTAATTTAAATATAGGTATTGAAAATTCTACCAAGTAACTATACTTTTTTTTCAAGAGCGCAATTATAGAAACTCGCACGGGGCACATAAAAGGTTAGTTTCGGCACTGAACTGTGGATCTGGAAGAATGAAGGTTATATGTAGCAGGAATTATCGGAGGGGGAAATATAATTTTAAAATATATTTTATATGAAATTCCCATAAATTTACATTTCGTGTCAAATAGAGGATTTCATTGGCCCGTGACCCACGACCTCTGGCATTCATTAACAAAATCATGAATGTGACTTTTATTTTGATAATCTGCCCCTCGAGGGTTCGATTAGAATATATTCAGTTCGGGTCGGTTCTGTGGTTAGGAGAGCTTGACTTTCGGGTTGGTTTTTTTAAATAGTTAGGTTGGCGTTAACCGCAGAACCGAGCCGAACTGAATACATCCTAATCGAACGAGACAAGATTTTCATATATTCAAATTTTCGAACATAGCGACAGTATGTCCATGTGACGTCACGGGTTTTATTCTCCACTTTTACCAGAAAATCCTAATAGACAAAGATACAAGCGTATATGCTTCAATTTGAAACGAAATTTGTTCTTTTCAAATGGGACTTAAAATCAGGGCCGTCTTTATGAGGTATGAGACCCTAGGCGCAACTATCGATGGGTATCCTATTACTAGTAAAACTAGCTCTGCACTAGTGAATTTTATTAGTCACTCGCTGTGTGTGTACCTACGTATGTGTGTGGGGTAGATGGGTTTAGAGTTTATGGTCGGCTGCTAAATTTCATATCAGTCTCTCGCTGTGTATGGGGTTATGAAGGTTTGTGTGGACTTCGGGTTATTTGTTGAAAGTTCTTATCGGTGTGATAAATTTATAATTTTCTCATTAATATATTAAAGAATAATTAACACATTAATGAGAATTGTTTTGATCGCGCTTTTTGAACAAGATATATATCGCGAAACTACTGCTGGTTGAAGCTATTGGAGTCTGTTGAGTCTTAAGTCTGGACCAAGAGAGAATGAAAAAAGATATGATCCATTTAGCTATAATCCAATGTCATTATTGCGTTTAGCCCGCATGACACGTCCAGACTTAATACTCAGCCGACTTCAATAGCTTCAACCAGACGTAGTCTCGCGATATATATCTTGTTCAAAAAGCGAGGTCAAAACATTTCTCGTTAATATGTTGATTATTCTTTAATATATTAATGAGAAAATTATAAACTTATATAAGTTCATTATTTCAAGTTAGAAATATATAAGTTCAGATATTATTTTCACTTAATATTTGACAAAAATCAACTGCATTCGATTCCAGATTGAATCAAATATAGGAACCATACGATTAATTAGGTGTGGGTTTAGTCGATACCGGGGGACCCTAATATGCCTGGGGCCATAGGCTCCGGCCTATTAGGCCTTTCCGTAATGACGGCCCTGCTTAAAATTAAAAAAATTGTCTTATTTAATGGAATTAAAGTCTTTACTTACTGATTAAAGTTCCTCTTTATAGGTATTACTTTAATAGATAAAAAGAAAAAAATCCGAATCATTTTCTATTTACTCAAATAACATTCGATCTATTGATAATTTTATTTAATTTATCACATCAAAATATAAACAACTGAGAAATAATATGTAATAATGGAAATCAATAATAATTAATTAGTTATTTATTAAATATATTTTGTTTTAATTCCAATTACATTAATATAAACAAATACCCATTTTAGATATTTAAATTGATTGAAATAATTTTAATTTTTATAAAATTAAATAATTTCTTTCTAATAAAAAAAAAACAAAAAACAAAAACAAAAAACAATTACCAATGATAAAATTGATATTCAAAATTAAAAAATAATTTTTAAGAAAAAAATAAAAACCGACTTCAAAAAATTAAATGCAACAAATTAAATACACTAAAAGGTATAAAATAATTATTATCTTATTTAGTTACAGCTAAACGACGAAATATTAACATGAAATTACTTTTGAAGTCAGTACCAAACAAACTATACCTATAAGCGAGCGTACCCGCCAAACGTACTAAGTAAGATCCGTCGAGTGCGATTCATAAAAGGTATATGTTTGGCACCGACTTCAAAAAGTAATTTCATGTTAATATTTCGTCGTTTAGTTGTAACTAAATAAGATAATAATTATTTTATACCTTTTAGTGTATTTTATTTGTTGCATTTAATTTTTTGAAGTCGGTTTTTATTTTTTTCTTAAAAATTATTTTTATTTTTCTTTTTTAGTGATGTTATTAATAGTGATGATATCATCAGAACTTGACCAAATTAATATGACACCATCCCTAAGACACCCCTTTCGATAAAAAAAGAACCATCGAAATCGGTTCATAAACAAAGAGGTTAGGTCTAAACAAACCTAATAAAAAAGGTCTAATACCTATGAAAAAAAAACGAAAAAAAATGGGACCAATCGGAAGCTAGACTGGACCCAATGCAAAAAATTTTTTCAAAATCGGTTGACAATTGGCGGAGATATGAGGTAACATAGGCACAAAAAAAAAAAAAAAAAAATTCAGTCGAATAGAGAACCTCCTCCTTTTTTGAAGTCGGTTAAAAACTGGATCAAATGTAAAGTGACCACATTTTCATTGAGACAAAGCGGGACAAATGGGATGAAATGAGAATTACAATTTAGTTATATATATTTTATTGTATACATTCATATACTTGTACAAAAATGTATTTATTATTAATTATTGGTAACTATAAAAATATTTGTAAAAAATAATAATTTTAACATCATGATTTTTAATCAAATTAAATTTTTTATTTAAAAAAATTATCATTTTCTTTCACGGTCATATTTTTGATCCGAGTGAATACTTTTGCAATAGATTCGGATCATTTATTAAAATGTCGTGAAATATTTCACATGAATTGGTCAAATTATATTTTACACTCAATATAGATTTTAAAGTTTTATTGTTCAACTGCGTTTTTTCAGTTGTCCATATTTTATTGATACTATGTAGAAAAAACACGTTCTGTTGGTGCATTTGTTCCTGGAAGGGAGAGAGCGAATTCTACAATTTTCAAAATATTTTGATAAGGAATATTAATCTGTTTAAAATGAAGGAATAACTCCGTACATTTTTTGTCTGTTTCCAAATTTGCAGACAACCAACATTTAATTTTTTCATCTGTAACATATCTTTTTACCAAGACACCTCATCAAAAAGATCATTTTCGCAAATATTATTTTTCGGAAAATGGTTACTAATATATTCAAAAGATTTTTCCACATATTCCCATAATTAATTTTGTCCCCTTCAATAATTTTCACAGCATTGTGAAATAATGTAGCTTGGTTGTGGATGAACTGAAGCCAAATTTGTGATGTGTCATTTTCAAAAAAGAGCTGCAATATTCTTGGACATTTACATTTATGTTGTGATAAAAAGTATGATTTTAATGGTTCGTATATTTTAAAAATATTTTCTACAGCTGGTAAAAGAGCTAGCCATCGTGTTTTGCTGTAACCAAGAATTCTTTTATATTCAATTTCTGCGCTTTCACAAAAATCCTTCAAACTTTCAACACGCACAGTATATATAATAATACATTTTTGCAATAATATTTTAAACATCAACTGGAAGTAAATCAGATGCTGTTTGAATAGTATTATGTAGAATGTGCGCTACAAAACCTACTCCAATAATTTTTTATTTCTTTATATTCACCATAATACTTAATAAAAAGGTAATATATTTTTACAGTACATTTAAAATAAGAAATACAGATATTTTCTAAAAAGCGGGACATTTTTAAAAATCGGCGGGACGCGGGACAGTCCACCAAAAAGCGGGACTGTCCCGCCAAAATCGGGACGTGTGGTCACTTTAATCAAATGGCGATTTGTTTCTGTGTAAATACTAAAAGATAAAAATGTGTTCTAAAAACACAAATATTATATACCTACACATGAGCTTATTTTAAGATATTCCAATTTCTTCGGACCTCATGACCGGATTTAGGATCTATGTGCCTCTAGGCTGGACCTGTGGCGCGGCCCCTACCAGGGAAAATATTTTTTTTAAATTAACCTATAGCTCAAACAAATTAGACCGTAAAAATGCCACTCTAACCATAAGCTGGAAATAATTCTCTCCTCGTTAGGCATCCCAAATAAGAGTTATATGAGTTTGCTACGGTTTCTGTCTGGTGCTGTATTTTTGAGGGCCTAAAAATCACAAAAATTGTGGACTTTTTGTATATTTTTGCTTATAACTCGAAAATCATGCGTCCTACAAATTTTACTCTAAACAAAATGAAAGAGCACAAAATTTCGCGGCGAATAACGTATGGTACTTAACCTTCCAGCGGGCGTGCTGTCGTAAGATTTACGACACATGCGCCTTATCGCTTCTCCACTTTTACCACTTAGGGCCAGTTGTATGTCGGTTGGTAAACTCTTTTAAGAGTGGAAGGTTAAACACTATAAACCTATTAAAGTATAAGTATATTAAATAAACTAATTTTTCATTTTTTTCTCATTTTATATCTTTTCTTTTTATAGCTAAATGTATTTTTTGATTTTAGACTTGTTTCATTATGGCTCATAGGCCGCTATCACAAAAAGAGCTAGAAGAAATATTTAGTGTTGTTTCGTTTTTTGTTTAAGAAAGTCAAATATATTTTTTTAAAAGTACTGTCATTTATCATTTTTCATAACTTTACAGCAATTCTGTAACATTAATATAAAGAAATCACCATTTACATGGAGAAAACTTGATGACGTAAAATTTACGACAAGATCCCGCTCAAGGGAAATTACACAGCGCGCCCGCTGGAGGGTTAAAAGTTAAAATTGGTTCAGCCATTTAGCGATAATCGTTCTTCAAAGATGGGCAATTTTTACCAATTTGGCAGAAATGTTAATTATGCCCATTAGATGGTCACAAGAAACCAGTAGCAGTATAATTTATTTTAATATTATATATCTGTATCTTTTGTTTCAGGTGTTGAAGAGGCTCAAGGGCTGGCGGAAGTGAAGGGTGGTCCATTCCCGGAGGATATTATCAGTTACTCAGGGTTCTTGACTGTCAACGAATCCTCCAATGGAAATCTCTTCTTTTGGTATTTTCAAGCTGAGGTATTAACACAATTACACACAACGAGGCGGGCCTCGCAGCTAGTTCAAAATAAATTTGTCTAATTTTTTTAATCACATTTTATTTTTTAAAACACGATATCAAAATCTTTTGGATTTCCTCCACTGACCTTTCAAAGCCCTGAAGAAGGAGGGAATAAGACTCCGAAACGTCGGTTTATGAATAAAAAGATAGTTTAAATTATCTTATATTTTTGAATTTTGGACTGCCTCATCAATATCCACTCAATTCACTTATCAGTCTGTCTCCAAAAATTACTTCAATTTGAAAGTTTATAACAGGAAAATAAGAACAGGTTTTTATGTATGACTTATTTATTTATCAGCCAACGTTTCGTCGACTTTTCCTACTTCTTCTTCTTGTTAAGAAAATTTAGAAGAATGTGTGACATGACTATTTGAAGCCCTGAAGAAGTAGGCAAAGTCGACGAAATGTTGGCTGATAGATAAATAAGCCGACGTGTTCTGATGTGGCCATCCACTTGACTTTACCATACAACCTGGCACCTCACTTGTATTTAATATTTAATAAAATTATTTATAATCATGTAGGGGGGGGTTAGTTTTGCATTTTTAGACTCCTGGGGGCCTTCTGATTATGTATACAAAATTTAATTGAGTTTGGTATAATAGCCGAGATTTTCATTTTTTGACCCCCCCCCCATTTCGGGGGGATAGTTTTTGCATTTTTAGACTTCTGAGGGTCCACTGATTATGTATACAAAATTTAATTGAGTTTAGTACAAGGGCCTAGATTTTTAATTTTTAACCCCCCTTCACCCCCCTTAATTTTGGGTCGATATGCACCAAAATCTAATCAGCTCTTAATCTCAATGAACCAAAACTACGTGTGAAATTTGGTTTCGATATTCATACTAGTTTTTGAGCTAGCTCCTACACAATAATTTGGTAACGCACAGATAACCAGACCGACTAACTAACAGACATTCTGACAAAACAATTATTATCTCGAAAAATATTATTTTTTTTGATGTTCAATAATTAAAGCTTTTTCGTAGAGCGAAATACCATGGTTTTGCTCAATTTTTTTAATCATAATAGTTTCAGCCGTTTTTGAGATATTTCGAAAAAAAGAAGGAAAAAAACACTTTTTTCATGCACGATTACAATACTTGACCATACCCTCTATGGTAAAGTAAAAAGTCACACATAAAAACTTGTCCTTATTTTTCTGTTATAAACTTTCAAATTAATACAATTTATGGTCGGAAATTATAATAATAATTAAATCAATGTTATAGTCGATTTTATAGTAATAATGTGAGTTTTTAAAAAGTTTTCAAAAAGAAGCCGAAAAATCCGGGTTAAAAGACTGTTGTCCTGTAGAAACAAAAAATCTTAAACATTCCATATTTGAGTCAGTTATCGGAATTGATATCCCAGGAAGATGTTGACTTTAAATTAGCTAATAAAAAACTCATAAGTTCTTCTGTATTACCTCTGTTATTTTGTGAACAAAATATGTTTATTTTGCTAATACGAATCACGATTTTATTTTTTAAACAATGAATTGTTTCTCTCTAGAATGACCCTGAGAATGCCCCTGTAGTTCTCTGGCTGCAAGGTGGTCCAGGATCGTCCTCTCTTTTGGCTTATTCCAAGAGTTGGGTCCATTCACAGTGAATACAGACCAGAAAACTTTGACGAAAAATCCCTGGAGTTGGCACACCAATTACAATCTCATCTTCATTGACAATCCGGTCGGAACCGGCTTCAGTTACACGGACGATGGTGGATATGCCACTGATATGCCACAGGTAGCTAGCTACATTATCTTTCTCCTAATCGCTAATAGTGGATTGTCTCTACTTAATCTCAATTAACTCAATAAATAAATAATGATAATAATATTATATAAATATATTCAATTTTCAATTCCAGGTTGCTGATAATCTTCATAATGGTTTGACACAATTTTTCAAATTGTTTCCAAATCTCCAGGCTAATGATTTTTATGTTACTGGCGAATCATATGGAGGTACATTTTAAAATGAAAAAAATCTGACTCCTCTTAAATAAAACGAGACTTTAATATAATTTTGCACATTCCCATATATTTTTTATAAATAAAATTTCATTTCTATTACATAAAAAATATTTTTATAAAAAAGAATAAAACCGACTTCAAAAAATTCAATGCAACACTTATGTGTTGCATTGAAAATGCACTAAAAGGTATGAAATAATTAACTTATTTAGTTACAACCAAGAAGACCAAAACACTGACATTCTCTAAATCACCACTTCGATGTAAACTACAACTGTACGATACGATTGTCGAACAAGTCATGTCCTTCACATACCTTGGCATCCAAATGACCTCTCATCAAGACCTAGAAACAGAGGTAAGACATCAGGCAATAAGAGCCTCAAAAATATCGGGTTGCCTTAGCAATGCAATCTGGTCAAATCAATATTTAAGAACGGAGGCCAAGGTACGAGTCTACAAAACCGTAGTACGTCCAATATTAACTTACGCAGCAGAGACAAGACCCGACACTGCAAAAGCTTCTCAATTATTGGAAACGTCTGAAATGAAGACATTACGAAGGATAATGAACGTGACCAGACTCGATAGGATGAAGAGTGAAGATATTAGAGAAAAATGTGGAATACAATAGGTGGGCGAATGGGTTAAAAGAAGGGCGGAATGGTATGCGCATGTGAGAAGAATGCCAGAAGACCGACTGGTAAAGAAACTGATGACAAACAAGCCAGTTGGAATAAGAAGTAGAGGTCGTCCTAAGAAGAGATGGTATGACGTTCTGGAAGAAACAAACCTATAGGTTTAAAAATAATAAGAAGAAGAAGTTACAACTAAACGATGAAATATTAACATGAAATCACTTTTTGAAGTCGGTGGTAAACAAACTATATAAGCGAGTGTACCCGCCAATCGTACTAAGTAAAATCCGTCGAGTTTGATTCATAAAATGTAATGTTTGGCACCGACTTCAAAAAGTGATTTCATGTTAATATTTCATCCTTTAGTTATAACTAAATTAGATAATTATTTTATATCTTTTAGTGCATTTTATTATATTTTTGAGTTTTATTATTTTATTTGTTGCATTTAATTTTTTTGAAGTCGGTTTTATTTTTTTTATAAAAATTATTTGAAAAACATTCCAACTATTTTCAAAAAAAGATGCTTAAATCTTTAGTTTTATATTATATTTAGTTTAAATTTCTTTTGATTTTAGGCAAATACGTTCCTTCGATTGCGTATAAAATTGATCAGGTGAATCCTACGGCGGAAATTAAAATCAACCTAAAAGGTAAGCAAACAATATGAATATTATTCCATGTCTCTGAACAAAAAATAGACCATGTTGCTATTCTGAAATTGGTCCAATTATCACTGGTCGACAAAAATTTGTAACCATAAATCTAACAATGGATTCCAGTAGAGATTTATACGCTGATTATCAAGCAATTTCACGATTTTTTAAAACAGGTCAGAGTTTTTAGATAGATAATATTCCATTAGATATTAAACAGCAATATTTGAAATTACTATATTTTGTTGACGTAATAGAAAACAGCTTCTCTTTGATTTTCAAATTACAACTTGTTTTTATCTTAATTAGAACTCGAGTTATAACTAAAAAACTAAAACTACGTGATTATAAAAAATAATAAACATAGATAAAAACATACTAAACACAAGTTTTTTACTTATAACTCGAGCTCTAATTGAGCTAAATCCAAGTGGTAATTTGAAAATCAAAGAGGAAGCTGTTTTCTATTACGCCTATGAAATAATTTGATTTCAAATATTTGCTGTTTAATATCTAATGGGACTTGAAAATCAGGTCAAAATGACCTTTTTCATCATTTTGACCGATAATATCTCAGAATTCTGACCTGTTGTAAAAAATCGGGAAATTGCATAATAATCAGGCGTATAAAACTCTACTTGAATCCATTGTTAGATTTACGGTTACAAATTTTTGTTTAATTTTTTTATCGAGCAGTTTATTATTTATTCTACACATTTTTTTTTTAATGAAAACTCCTAAAATTATCGATTAAATGCTTTAAAAGCATGTTTACATTTGAGATTGATTCCATAACTTAATCTTTTTAAATGATGCCAAAGCGTTAGTAAACTTCATTTTGATTTTGTTAAGGGAGAATGGTGAAACATGTTTAAATAAAGTAAATAAATTTTAAGAAA
Source organism: Forficula auricularia (assembly GCA_024734495.1). NCBI lineage: Eukaryota > Metazoa > Arthropoda > Insecta > Dermaptera > Forficulidae > Forficula > Forficula auricularia. The sequence continues at coordinate 1,193,964 of JALMQS010000852.1, read as the reverse complement.
CTTTTAAAATTTAAAAATATAAAATTCTAGGTAGGCTTAACAAAAATAAATAAAAGACAAGATGCTTGTTTAGCATGACTCTATATACTAGAATTTCGGTTTATGAGCCCATCTTCATAGTTTTCTCTGTGAACTCCTAAAGATGGGCTCGTAGCCCGAAAATACTGGGTGAGTTTTTTATTTTGAGATCTTATAACACAAAAACAGTCCATTATATGAAAAAAAGTTTCAAATAAAAGTTTATTTATATCAGAGGAGAAATTAAACTACGCTATATTTGTCGACCTAGAACAAGCTTTCATGGATATTTCGAGAGTCAACTTCTGTTTTTAAATGGAAACCTATATGTTTCTGTACATATTCTGAATCTACAAAAAAAACTGAACAACTTTTATTAAAACTATTTTTTAAACATCAAATAATAAAAAATATTAAATCAATTAGATCAAAAAAAATTATAATAATTATTTTTAACAATTATTCAACTTAATTATTAAATAATTAATTATTAAATAATTATTTATTAAATCGAAAAGTCACAACAATGAAAATAAGTGCTTATAATGATATTAAAACTTCGTTATACTCAGATTTAAGAGATTAGTTTCTACTTAATAGATCTATAGGGTCCGCCATCTAACGTTTTTTTTCAACTAGTGCTTATTTCGTGAATGGTAACACTTAGCTCATGTTTGATTTGACAGATAATTAGTTTTATCCTTCCGCTGAACGAATATGGTTGTGTATACGCTTGAACAACTGACCATCCAATGCGTTTTCGCTTCGCTAATTGGGCCTGCGATCGACTTACAGAAGATGCCGATTTTGCCAAAAAAATCATCTTTTCAGATGAAGCTCATTTTGATCTTGGCGGGTATGTAAACAAGCAAAATTGTCGCATTTGGGGCACAGAAAACCCGCACGCATACATTGAAAAGCCGACGCACCCAAAACGAGTCACTGTTTGGTGCGGATTTTGGTCCAGAGGCATAATTGGGCCATTTTTCTTCGAAAATGAGCAAGGAGTGGCCGTTACAGTCAATGGCGATCGTTATCGGGCCATGTTGAACGAATTTTTGTTCACAAAAATTGAAGAGGAGGATATTGGCAACATTTGGTTTCAACAGGACGGCGCTACGTGCCACACAGCCGAAGCTACACTCGATGTTTTGCGCCCTGTTTTTGAAGATCGCATTATCAGCCGCAGAGCTGATGTCGTTTGGCCACCTCGGAGCTGCGATTTGACACCGTTGGACTATTATTTGTGGGGTGCCGTCAAAGATAAGTGTTACGCCGACAAGCCAGAGACAATTGACGCTTTAAAGGACAATATTCGTGAAGCCATTGGTGAAATACAGCTGCACACAATCGATAATGTGCTTAAAAATTGGACCGATCGTGTAGGCTACTGCATGGCCAGCCGAGGCAGCCATTTGAATGAAATTATTTTCCATTATTAACCGGAAGGATTGTACTTTCAAATAAAAAAAGAAATTTGAGAAAATATTCAGTAGTTTTTTTTATAGCATTAAAAAAAAAAAGTTATTTGGCGGACCCTATATTTGAAAGTCTTGAGTTTAAAAAGGTTTATTTCTCGTGTCAATCCAGTATATAGTTATTATATTGTATTACCATAATAAAAATGGAGCATTTTTTGTTGAAGACAGAAGTGAAATTGTCTTAATTTATGGTGAATGTGGAAGAAGTGTTATTGGGCTGCCTGGCATTGAAATGGATGGCGAGCATATTCCTAATAGGAATACACCCTCACAAGCTTCATTTCATCGTGTTGTTAATTTGTTAAAAAATAAAAAAAAACGAGAAATGTAAAGGCTATGAAGAAACTTAAAAAGGTCAAAATAAGGAAATTGGAACTGGAATTCATCCAGAAGACTTGCGATACACTCTGGAATGTCTCAGAACAGTGGTAAAATTATTAAATTATTTAATTAATAATTAAATATTTAATAATTATTATTTGATAATTAAGTTGAATGATTGTTAAAAAATAATTATTAGAATTTGTTTTTGAGATCTAATTGATTTAATATTTTTTATTATTTGATGTCGTATAAAAAAATAGTTTTTATAAAAGTTGTTCAGTTTTTTTTGTAGATTCAGATTATGTACAGAAACATATAGGTTTCTATTTAAAAAACAGAAGTTGATCTCGAAATACCCATGAAAGCTTGTTCTAGGTCAACAAACAATAGCGTAGTTTAATTTCCCCTGATATAAATAAACTTTTATTTGAAACTTTCTTTTCATATAATGCACTGTTTTTGAGTTATAAGACTGTCTCAAGATAAAAAACTCACCCGGTATATATAGTCTGCTAAACAAGCACGTTGTGTTTTATTTTTATTTTTTGTGAAACCTACCTAGAATTTTATATTTTTAAATTTTAAAAGTTTCTTAAAATTTTTTAAATTTTCATTACTTCATTTTGATTCTTATTAACGCCACACATAATATTGAGATATTGTGAGATTAAATGAATATAACTGTAAATGTCACTTTCAGGAATGTCTAAACAAATACTGACATAAGTTCTCGAAACAAATTATTAGAATATTTAGTTAGCTTTTAATTTGATTTCAATGGATTTTTCATCTGTTTCAGGTCTTGTTGTGGGAAACGGTTTGACTGATCCGTATTCTATGATAAATTATAGTGGATTGGTCTATCAATTGGGGTTGGCGGATCTGGCAACTAAAAATGAAATGAAAGCTGCTGAAGATTATGCAAAACAGGCACTTATTGAAGAACGATACATCGACGCATTTGATGTAAGTATTAAGCTTGCTTGATTCGGTCGATCTAAAATGCTTTAACTATAATCCTATGTAGTGTGTTTTATTTGAAACTAGATTCTCTATTTATAAAAAATTCTCTTATTCTCAAGCTTGAGTTGTTTATCATAAAAGAATTTAGTCTCTTTGATTCTAAGTCGATTCTTCCACGTTTTCAGTAGAGCTTGCCATTAATAGTCAAAACATCAAAAATGGAATGCAATAATGTTATTCCTCTAGAATTAGATAAGAATAAATTGTTATTTTTGATTTTAAGTCGATTCCTCCATGTCTTCAGCAATGGCTACCAATAATAATCGAAGGGTCAAAAATCTAATGTAGAATTGTTGTAATTAAGTACCTTGAGGACCACAAAAAAGGTCATATATAGTTTTTTGTAAAATTATATTTTAAAGTACTTTATTTTAGAATAAGATAGTACATTGGATAAAGTTTAGCAACGATCCGTTGCAATTTATTTTTTTAATTTTTGTTTTTAAATGTACTTTAAAAAAAATAGATAGTTTTTTAAATCTTTGTTGCATTATTAAATTCCTCTTCAACGATAATGTGGTTAGAACTCTATTATCTATGCTATTAAGAATGAATGACATTCAAAAATATGACAAACAGTGCCGCCAACAAATGTTTAGTTTGCTAGTTTAGTTCTTTTATTGTTTGGCAACATATGTTGGCTATACAGATTTGGTTTTTGTTTTTCGTAAATTTTCCAATTTTCCGGTCAACTTTTCCGATTTTTTTACGTATTAACCTGAAATGGACTATTACGAACATTAAAAAAAAATTAGTCAAATCGGCCCAGGCATTTGAGAGATCTGCGCTTACAAAGAAAAAGAAATTCATTTTTATTATATAGATATAACGAGTTTATTTATTTATTTATAGCCTTTTTTGGTTTCTTACATAATATATACAACATATACATAGTTAATTAATTATTGTAGCAGGCCCCTTAGGGCATAGGCCTCTCCCAAATTTGTCCACGCTTTCCTTTGTCTTGCCACTCTGCACCACTCCCTGCCAGCCACCTCCGCGATGTCATCAGACCATCTTTTGGGTTGTCTTACCCGCTTCCTTTTGAGGTCCAATGGGCACCACTCTGTTGCCGTTTTCGTCCATCTTCCATCGTTCATCCTGGAAATGTGGCCAGCCCAGTTCCATTTTCTTTTCTTTATGTAGATTTTAATATTTGACGTTTTTGTCCTGTATATTTCTTCGGATCTTATTTTATCCATCCTTCTTATTTGTAGAATGGATCTTAGCATGGCTCTATGAGTTGTTACAATCTTGTTGGTCATTTTCCCAGTGAGAGAACAAGACTGTGAGCCGTAGGTTAAAACCGGTATTACACACCGATTTAGTACTTTTATTTTTGATTCTAGTGCTATTTCTTTGTTCTTCAAAATATACTTCAAAATTTATTCCATGCTTGACCGACTCTTCTATTTATTTCTTGTAGCGTTTTGTCCTCGAAACTGATGGTTTGTTCAAGGTATACAGTTTCCTTTTTGCAGGGAATCGGAGCTTTGTTTTCATCGAACTTTACACTAATAGTGTCCATTTGTGAGTTGGTGATTATTACGCTTTTTTTGGTGTTTATCCTCAGTTTACCTTTATTTGGCCTCCCCCGAGCCTCTGCAAGTTGCTTGAGAGCTTTCTCTCAAACCACTCTATTAAAGTCGAGGTTGACGGAATATCATCCTCGTCCTTTAATACTAATGCTGGAGTTCCTCAGGGCTCAGTCATCTCTCCCACGCTCTTTATTATCTATTGTATATTAATGACCTATTAAATCTGCCCTCCAATCCAATACATTGTTACGCTGACGATAGCACCCTCCACAACGCTCAATCCTTACTAGACAATCGCGCAAACATAGCCTCTCAATAAATTCATATTTAAGCATGCTTAAAAAATGGGGATCCCACAATTTGGTAAACTTTAATGCTAGCAAAACACAATGCTGCCTAATTTCTAGGCGCGCAGATAGGAACCTTCCGGACATTTCCTTTGATTCGAGCTCATTGGAATTCCGTAATAAAATATCAATGTTAGGTGTCACCTTAGATTCTGACCTCTCTTGGAATGACCATATTATCTCAGTAGCAAAAGCTGCAGCATGTCAAGCTTGGCTTTCTTTTCCGAACCAAACGATTTTTTCTATTTCTTTCATTATTTTTAAAAATATTTTTAATTTAATGTGTTTGTTATTAATTTGGAGTGAGAGAAAATAAAATGGTATGCACTAAACAGGCTAAAAAATATATAATTTTTAAGGATTTAGGTGTCGGTTCTAGGAGAAACATTATAAATAACAAATTTAAATTTAGGGAACGAAGAAAAGTTTTTTATTTTTATTACAGACAAAAGGATCAGCCGGGGCTCGAACCCGGGATCTTTGCATGTGTACTGCAATGCTTTGTCATAAGAGTTTTAACTCCTATATCCACTAAGCTACTGATCCCTGAACCCAAACTAATATCTTTTGTCTATATGAATTATGGAATTTCTTTTTAATCCTCTCCTCGTTCATTTTTCGCAGCCTAAGCCTTGATTCATTAATTAAACAATTAATTATAAATAACTTTTGAGGAGAATTTTCTAGGTTAGGTTTCACAAAAAGGAAATATTAATACAAATGTATGTTTATTTGAGTTTGATTCACTCGATATATTTCGGGTTATTAGCCCATCTTCAGGAGTTCAAATAAAAACAGTTTTTATTTGAACCCCTGAAGATGGGCTAATAACCCGAAATATATATCGAGTGAATCAAACACAAAATAAACATACATTTGTATTAATATTTCCTTTTTGTGAAACTTAACCTAGAAAATAAAAAATATATATTTAGTTTAATCTATGAAAATCCTAAAAATTGTATTCTAATAATACTAATAATTATATTATTATTATTTTAAATTCTTAAATTGACTTTGAATAAATTTTCTAGGGTTGGAACGAGGCGTTAAACATTTTTCAAATAAAATCTCAATTTGATAATTTATATAATTTCCTGAGTGAGAAAGCAATTAAAGTCGACGATGCTGATTACGCTTTCTTTGTCCAATCAGAAGAAGTGCGAGAACTTATTCATGTGGGCGATGCCGTCTACTCAAGTGCACCAGAAGTGTACAACACTTTGATTCCGCATTTATTGGCTTCGGTCAAGCCATGGGTGGAGCATTTAATAGAAAAATATCGGTAAGTAGTTAGATTTATTAATCGGCATGATGCGTCAAATATTTATGATAAGAACAGTGTCATAAGGCTTTTTAAAGGCTAACTGCTCGAAATTTGGTTCAAATTGGATAAAGGGTTTAAATTTATAAATCTTCTCCTAATTTCAGTTGAGATTTCAACCAAAATCTAATCAGCTTTTAATCCTGATATAAAATATATAAATATAAAAGGGCAATTCAACCTTTAGCTTTACTTGGGCCAATTTTTAAGAAAATAGATGACGTGTTCTGATGTGGCCATCCACATGACTTTACCACACAACCTGGCCCCTTACTAATATTTAATATTTAATAAAATTATTTATAATCATGTAGGGGAGGAGGGTTAGTTTATGCATTTTTAGTCTCCTAGGGGCACACTGATTATGTATACAAAATTTGGTTGAGTTTGGTAAATGGCCAAGATTTTCATTTTTTAAACCCCCCCCTCCCTTTTGGGTGGTTAGTTTTTGCATTTTTAGACTTCTGGGGGTCCACTGATTATGTATACAAAATTTGGTTGAGTTTGCTCAAACGACCTAGATTTTTAATTTTTAACCCCCCCCCTCCACCCCCCTTAATTTTGAGTCGATATACACCAAAATCTAATCAGCTCTTAATCTCAATGGACCAAAACTACGTGTGAAATTTGGTTTCGATATTCAAACTAGTTTTTGAGCTAGCTCGTCCACAAAAATTTGGTAACGCACAGACTAACTAACTAGCAGACTAACAGACATTTTGACAAAACAATTATTATCTCGAAAAATATAATTTTTTCGATGTTCACTTATTAGAGCATTTTTGTAGAGCGAAATGCCATGGTTTTGCTCAATTTTTTTAATCAAAATAGTTTCAGCCGTTTTTGAGATATTTCGAAAAAAAAGAAGGAAAAAAAACACTTTTTCATGCACGATTACAATACTTGACCATACCCTGTATGGTAAAGTAAAAATTTATCTCAGGTGTTCACATAACACATCTTAATTAAAACAATAGTTGTTAATCAATAATCAGAAAAAATATTATACATATAATGTTCAAAATATATTAGGGTCCTTATTTTGGGTATTTTCGAATTTTTACGCTGACAGACAGATGCTTATATGGTTTGAAATATATAAAAAAAAAATATCCCCCAAGTTTCAAGCCTCTATCTCAATTTTAACCTTTGACTCCATAGCGATGCAAGTTTTTTGGCATTGAACAATCAAATTTTTATTCCGGGCAAAGCAAAATGGTTCAAAAAATTTGAAACTCTCTATGCTTTATCCTTATAATAGTAGCTATACCTCAGAATTTTTACAGATTTTTAGCTATTATAATTTTGGAGTCTATAACTTACTAAAACTAAGATTTAATTATCTAACTATCTAAGATACTAACACTAGGTTTTTATCTAGCTGTAACTTCAAAATTATAATAGCTAAAAATCTCTAAAAATTCTGAGTAATAGGTACTAGTATAAGGATAAAGTCTACAAAGTTTCACACTTTTTGAATCATTACTTTGGCCGGAATAAAAAATTGATCGTTCAATACCAAAAACCCCATGTTATTTAGATGGGAAAACTTGCATCGCTGTGCGTCAAAGGTTAAAATTGAGATAGGGGCTTGAAACTTGAAATTTTTTTATTTATTTCTAGCCATATGAGTAAAAATTCGAAAATACCCAAAATAAGGACCACCCTAATGTACAATAATGATAAATAACCATGACCAATAAACAAAAAATGTGATAGCCTAATAACTTTTGAATTCTTTTCGTTAAGAATTTTTTTTAAAGCCACAAACAAGTCTAATAAATCATTTAGATAAGAAATTTTTAAAATTGGAAATGTAGAGTGATTTTAAAAAAAAGCTTCATTAACTTTATATTTATTTTTATTCAAAATTATACTTCTTATCCTAATTTTCGAAAATTTCCTTCTTAAAAATAGCTTTCTCGCATTCCTCTCCATTTTTTTTTTTTACTTTACCATACAGGGTATGGTCAAGTATTGTAATCATGCATGGAAAAAGTGGTTTTTTCCTTCTTTTTTTCGAAATATCTCAAAACACGGCTGAAACAATTTTGATTAAAAAAATTGAGCGAAACTATGGCATTTCGGCCTACAAAAAAGCCTCTAATAAGTGAACATCGAAAAAATTATATTTTTTGAGATAATAATTGTTTAGTCAAAATGTCTGTTAGTCTGTCTGGATGTCTGGACGAGCTTGCTCAAAAACTAGTGAGAATATCGAAACCAAATTTCACACGTAGTTTTGGTCCATTGAGATTAGAGCTGATTAGATTTTGGTGCATATCGACAAAAAATTAAGGGGGTGGAGGGGAGGGGTTAAAAATTAAAAATCTAGACTATTTGAGCAAAGTCAGCCAAATTTTGTATACATAATCAGTCGGCCCCCAGGAGTCTAAAAATGCAAAAACTCACCCCCTCCCCTACATGATTATAAATAATTTTATTAAATATTAAATATAAGTGAGGGGACAGGTTGTATGGTAAAGTCAAGTGGATGGCCACATCAAAACACATCATCTTATTTTTTTGTCAAAATTGTTTTAGCGGTTTTGAAAGATATATCGAAAATAATAATAATAATAATATTCAGTAACTTTGGTGTTATTTATTTTCTAGAGTTTTATTTTATAATGGCCAGATGGATATAATTTGCGCGTATGCCCTTAGCATCAACATGTACCATAACTTGACATGGTCTGGCAGGTATTTCAAATCGTTTATCCTTATATCTCTCTTTTAACTCTACAGGAATTAAATTTTAATAATTCTTTCTTCTTCTAGGACGAATACGACAAAGCTCAGCGTGTTCCATGGTATGTGGACAACGACCTGGCCGGATATGGCAAAAAAGGGCGGTCTCTTTAATGAATAATATCTGGTGCGCAATACTGGTCACATGGTACCGACGAACCAACCCAAATGGATGTTTGATCTCATTTCGCGATTCATTTCAGACACGCTTGAGGATTAAATCTAACGATTTTATTACATATATACAGGGTTGGTGAGAAATAAGTTTCCCACTTTAG